>CM051620.1:83746937-84346937 GCA_028020825.1 Podargus strigoides
GGCTGGATGTGTACTGAGAATGATGTAATGGTTAGTGAGACCCAGGAGGGAAAACAGCAGGCCAAGTCCTCAGCAAAAGCCACAAGATTTTAGAAAGCTAGGGGAGTAAAATTTCTGGAAGAATTATGAAAATATTCTTCTCGTGAATACATAGAAGAAATATGGACAAAGGAGCCTCCGTAGAGGTATCCGTGGATTTCAGTCATATGCTGTATCTGCATGGCTGATACCCTGAAAAACCTCTGGGCTGGTGAAATCAGTGGTATTCCTCCAGACTCACCCGAGTGACACCAGTTGAGTCCATCAAGAGAGAAACTGGGATGAGTGGACAGCTCTCCCAACTGAGATGCTTTCTCAGAAAAACCTGAGATAAGATACTGATAAAACCCGTGTGGCTGTTTTGAGACCATACATACCAAAGGGAAGCTGCTGCCATTGCAAAGCAGCCTGCGTGGCATTACTGAGGGCACGTGGGAAGGGTGGTTTACATTCCCAGGCGACTGAGTAGGGCTGCTGGTGCGACTTGTGACTTGCAGCCACTCTCTCTGCAGTCCCCTGAGGAGCAGGCCGGCAGTGGTGGCATCACACAGGGCAGGCTCTTCACAGCCCAGTGATGATGGCTCTGGTCAGCAGCAGGGGCTCTTTGATCCCTGCTTGCCTCGCCACATAATGATGTCAGCTGCCTGACAGATGTGCTGGGCAGCCCATGTGTAAGGAAAGAGATGTCTCCCTTGAGGTCAGATGAACCGTACAGTCATGAAGGAGGAACCCAGAGGGCACCCCCAAGTCACCTCTCCTGCAGATAATATTATGGTTCTTTGTTCACTGACACTGCTTGAGGGATCCCCACGGAAGTGGGCGAGCAAGTTCAGGGTAAGAGAAAGCACAGAAGTCCTGACTTCCTCCAGGGGGGAGTTTGGTCCTGCAAAGTATCGAGCACCTCGGATCTTTCAAAGCTCCCAGGCAGTCTGTGCACCATTTACATTACTACATTTCCACAAGCAGTTGATGGCCACAGAGTTAAGACTTTGCAGGGCTGAGCCTTGTTGTTGGTTAAGTCACTTGTGAGAGGTCTCAGCACTTGGAAATCCTTCCACAAACACACAAAAGCCAGCACATTTCTGATATGAATATGACAGGCACCATTTGCCCAATTTTTCTGTCCAGTTCACTTTGCTATCTAGTTTGTGAATATCACTGCTTTATACTCCTGTTAGACATAAGAGGAGATGAAAATAAGAAGCAAAAGAAAAACAGATCTCTTGCAACAATAGGACTGAAATGAAGACAAGAAAGATGACAAGAGGAGAAGCTCTGGTCCATCAAAATATTCAGTGCATGTGGCTACCTTTGCACAAGTAGTCCTTTGGGCACTGGCTGATTTTTCATGATGGACACTTCACCAAGTGCTTGGCTGAATTGTGCCTGTGAAAAGAGATGGAGAAAGCAGAGGAAAATGTAAATCCAATATACATAACCAAAAGATAGTGCTGCTCTCAGAGGCATGTAGATGAGGTGCTGAGGGACATGGTTTAGTGGTGACTTGGCAGTGCTGGGTTAATGGTTGGACTTGATGATCTTAGAGGTCTTTTCCAACAAAAATGATTCTATAATTCTACGATTACTAGACTAGAGGCTGGATTTGTTTCTAGTGACTAGAACATAACATACATTTTTCCTTTGGCTAGAAAAAAGTTAGGTTTAGGGTTGGTTTATTTTATTTATTTCCTTGGGGTGAAAAACACAACAGTGTGGGCTTGAATTACAGTTGGGGAACTCAAATCATTTCTGCAACCCCCTAAAATAGTTGGAGAGGTCAATGAAACCACAAACTCCACAGGGCTCATCCATTTCTGAACACTTTCTTGAGCCAGAGGCAAACTGCCCCATTGCTTACCAAAGTGATATTTATCTAATTTGTTACTAGAAAATGCTTGCAGGGAGAAAAATTTTAAAAAAATACAAAAAAAAACCACCCTCCAAAAAATCCCAAACCCAGATCAAGAGCAGCAAGAGCACAGGAGCCCTGTGCTGGCATCAGCAAATTGGTGTTAATTTTCCCCCATTGCGATGATACTGGAAAGAACAAAGCCTTTCTGGGTCAAATTCTGCTCTTGTTTCACTGGCATGAACGATGCCTCTAAAGCTGAGGGAATTGTTGGCTGACCAACTGACCTGGTGGACTTCAGGCAGAACTCAGGTCTCCTTGACCTGACCAGAGCAGAGGAATTTGTCCCAGGCACACCGCTAAGACATACCAACTGATTGTTTAACCATATTGAGAAACAGCAAAATAGGCTTCGCTATCATTTTTAACCTAGCTCAGATCTGATCAGAGATATAGAATAAAAGAAAGACACAAACACCCATTCTGGCTAAGTTTCTGAAACGTCCTTTGCATGATGTTTACCTCAGGAAAAATGATCCTGCCACTATCTTTGTACTTTATCTGTGGCTCTCTGTCTTTTTGCATACTTACACTTATTGGTGCAGCTTCCAAGCGTTCTCCTCTAATTAATCAAAAACTGTCCTTTTGTTTCCTAGGTCACGAGGGAAGAACAGTAAATTAAATAAAGATATCAGCTGAGCATGGAAGCTGGATTTCTATCCGAGGAACCTAAGAATAGCACCATGATGCAGGCAAAGTCAAAACTGAGATGGTTTTATATACACAGAGGCAAACGGTTGAGTGTGAAGAAAGTAAACATCAGATAGCATTCCAACAGCTGTTTATCCAGCTCAGTCTGTGTTTGTAAATATAGAAGTGTGTTGTGGTGGTTAAATTTATCCTAATGTAAGGAAACATGAACAAAGAGGTTGGTATTTGGTAACTTCTATAGGCAACATTAGGACATCCTGCGTGAATTATTTTTGGGGCAGTTCATGATAACATGGTACAGATTAGAGTTGCCATTTCTGGAAAAATTAGGTCAGAAATATGTAGATAAGATGGAAAGAATTTCAGTAGCATTGTAGTATTTTCCTGACTTGAAGCCTGACTCACATGTCGAAGCTTTGTTTTATTGTATACCTTGTTTTGATATATAGTCAAAACAGCCTTTTTTCCAGAAACAATAAAAATAAACCAGCTGAGCAAGAAAGAATTACACACAGCATTGATTAAAAATAAGTACAGCAAGCTTAATTTTGGAGAGAAATAGTTGTCTTTTCCTGTGAAACTTCTTGCAATTTCAGAAATGGCCGTGCTGAACCCAGGAAAAAATCTGAGGCGGGAGATACAATTTGGTAAATGCTCAGGAATGGGGGTCTTTCCTTGGTCTTGATCCAAGCTGGAATTTCAGCTACACGTCAGGTGTATTTTGGGACCATTAGAGTATGGCCACACTGGAACCTGGTGGCCCTCTTCCCTTCATCCTTCTCCAATGTCACCCTGGATTAGAAGAACCTCTCACTTAAAAAGGAGATCATGGAAGTGAAAGGTTTACTTTTTAAAAGAAGTGAAATTCATTCTAGTTAGAAGAAAGAGAGCCCTGACTCTGCAGCCTTGCCTTTGCAGGCAGGACAATGTTTCCATTGGCTTCAGGTAGAATATTTTTCTGCTCAAGTCGTTTATTATAAGTAAGAATGCACTTTTACACTGCTCCGTGTTCAGTACCATAAATCCCAGCACATACCATGCCTCTCTTCTTTCACTGGGGGTTCTGGCCTGAGTTATGGAATCTCTTCCTGCCATGGAGCTGGCTTTGAGAAGGAGCAAACCTCTGGGACAGACCCTGGTACTTGCCTGTGAGCCAACCTAGAGATAAAATGCTTCATGTTCTCTTTGGCTTATTCGGTGAGACAGACAGACTGTTTAATTCTGGTTTTCAGTCCAGCTCATTAATGCAAAGCAGGGTAAGCTGCAGTTTATGCTCCTGTGCCAGAAGGTAAATAACACAGGGTCAGGGGCAAGGGCACATCCCCTTCTGCCCCCACCACACACGAACGGGTCCCTGGAGCAGGCTGGGCAGCACAAAATGGCTTTGGCCACTCTTTACAAAAAAGCCCCTGGCATCAGGGCATCTCACCCTCCTTGTGCTCTTTGCATTGCCACCCAGGCTTGGTGCTGTGCAGGGCTCTTACTTTACCTCACATAGCTCTGGGGACTATGCCATCCCCAAAAGGCCAGTGGGTGCCCACCACTACACAAAGCTGCATGAGCAAGCAGCAGGGTCAGTTTAGAGGGAAGGAAGGGAAGGTGAAAGCCAGCTTTTGAGTCTAAGCACAAGCAGAGTAAACCCTAGAAAGAACAGGTTTATTTTTATGACTATCTCCCAAGAATCTATTAAGCAGCTGGTCAGGAATTTGGGCTACTAAAGCCCACCCACAGCACCATTTATCCCGCAGGGGCACCCCGTACCACCCACTCATCTGCTGCTTTGGCTGGGTGAGAGGCAGCACCTCGACAACTTGCTTATTTATTTTCCCTGCCAAAGGCAACCACTGGTAGGTTAAAAAATGGAAAACCAGGGAGGGTTAGTGGCAACTCTTCACACTTGACAGAGGTAACCGATGTGCGTGCATACTGAGTAGTTAGCCTGGCTGATACAAAGATCAAAGGGCAGCTCCAGGGCCACATCCTGACCCGCTCCCAGTTCCTTCCCACTGCCTGGGCCAGGCTCTCCTGTTGGATCCAGGCTGCCAGCACCACCATCCCTCTGCTGAACAGCAGAAAAGCATGAAGGAAACATGATATGGGCTTTATTCAGTCTTATGGTGTTTGGGTGGGAAAAATGCTACAAACAAATGAATACTGACAAGAAATCCAGAACAATTTCAGACTGCTGGCAGTGTGTGTAAGTGTCACACACCTTGTATTGTGTTTGTTTTTAATAAAAAGCCAAACCACTCAGTTTTATCCATGGACTAATGTCTGTGGTTAGCCAGTACTCAGGGCTAAACCGTAGCAGTTAGTGTAGTACCCAAGACTCCCTCCCCACATGGGAAGGAGAATTGGGGAAAAAAAGGAAAAGGCCTGTGAGATGAAGTATAGACAGATCCAATAGAATGACAAAACAGAAACAACAATCAACACAAAACATAAAGGGTTGTACTCAGCCTGGTTCTTGATGCTGACAGCAGGAACAGAGCACCACCAGCAAGGAGCCTCAAGGAGAGGAGGAAGAATCCCACCCTTAGTGAGCTCCCTCCTTTTACAATGAGCATGATGAGGTGGTGTGGGATACACCTGTGAGTCAGCTGCCTTGAGTGGATCTCCCAGCTGACTCGGGGCTACCCATGGCTGCCTGCACGGCTGGCCCATGGGGCTGTGCCTGGGGAATCAGGACAACTAACTTGTGCTTCTTTTTTTTTTTTATTTTCTCCTATAGGATTAGAGATGATTAAATCCATTTATTTGCTTCTAGCTCTATCCTGGGCTTGGGCCAGGCTCCATCTTTTCCTTGCATGGGTTGGGCTGAGACTTTTAGGGTAGCATGGTAATAACACTGCCTAGTCCAATATAGCCCACAAAGTAGCATCCAGTGTGTGCATTTTCTCCTCTAGTTTATCTGCATCCAACCCCTTATTTGCCATATTTAATGGCACAGTAAATCCAACATTAGAATTTGTACTACTGGAGAAATAAGACATCAGCCATGTGAGAATGCTGCTCCAGGGTAAGTTCATTTGGACAATTCTAATTTCACCATGAAGTGCTGATGAGCAAGCTTGATGCTAGAACAAGTATTATCTGATGTCTCACATCTGGCACAAACTTTCTGTGTTGTGATCTGGCTAATCTGACAGAAAGGCAATCACGTGCACACACTTCCTCTAGGTCAGCTTTGTATGCAGGGCAATCTTCCTGCATGATCATGGAGCCACAGCCTACGGAGAAGTGGGGCATATGAAAAACAAGCCAATGCAGTAATTAAAAATATTTATTTCTGAAGATATTTACCTTGATAGGCATAAAGCATTTCCCAATTTCATACAGAAATACATAAAACATGCATAGACCAATATGGCCTACTTCTATGTGCATTCAACATGGTAAATATAAAGAAGAACTTGTGTGAATATAAATACACACCACAAAAAAATAAGCACATAAGATTCAACCTGTCAGCAAATTCAACAATGTGAACAAATTCACTGCTATAAACATTCACCCAATATTAGCCTTTTGACATAATTCAAAACAACCCTTTGTCTCAATGCATTTCCACCAGACAAGGCACTGAATAAATCACACAACAGCCTCTGGTACATCCCCACTTCAGTGCATTTTTGGTGGCTTGTAAGACACAACAACCTCTATTTTTAGTACTTCGGATAGCCAAATATCCTTGTTATGGGAAACCTAGTCGTGTCCTCTAACTTTTTATTTTATGTTGAAGAATCTTTTGGTGTCCAAAACCAAAGGACTTTAACTATGCAAACAACCACAGCGTCTAACCCACATTCAGATAAACTCTGGTTGTACAGTAAACTAGACTTCTGAAAAAAGGCAAAGGGTTGCAGCTGATTAGTAAAGGCAATAACAAGGTGTAAAAATACTCTAGCAGGAGTGCAACAAACAGTACGCGAGGTAGACGTATATATGCAGTAAGTCCTGATTAAAGTAGCACTGTGGCTTTCATTTTTGCATTTTAACCAAAAGGTAGAGTTTTTCGCTTGGAAGTTGGTCCACTCAGATCTGGCTTTCTGTTCTTTCTAAGCACATCTGTGATGCCTTCCTTGCAAGATGCTTTTGATGTAGACCCTGAAAGCTGCCCAATTGATGGGTAACATTCCAGAAGCAATGTTCAAATGTGTCTTCAGAAAGATGGCATTTAATGTAAGTCGCAGCGGATTCCCCTTCACCCCCTCTACTCATCCATCTGAACTCAAAAATGATGAAATCCTTTGGTTTTATACCTCCAAATATGGGACTTCCTCAGTGTTTCCCTCTGCTGCACAAACACATGGACAGAGAGGCCCTTTGCTGTCATGGAATGTTAGAAGTCAAGAGAGAGTTTTGGTGATGCTTTGTCAACAAGTGTGACGGAGAAAGATTCGGGTGATCTTCCCACTAGGATGCTTTCAGGCTTTCCCAGATGCTTTGCCTTTTGTTCGCCCTGTTGTGCTTCAGCTTCCGCCCTTTCTGGAGCTCAGCCTTCAGCTTTGCAATACTGAAGGAAGCTTTGATGCTGTTACCAATGGCTTCCAGTCTGCAAAAAGAAGAAATAGACATTTATTGTTACAATAATGAAGATGCAGCTCCAGTGCAAAAAATCACTGCCCAAAATCATCAGGCTGCCTGCTCCCATAGATCCTGTGCTACTTTCAAAAGCAGAATTAAAGAGTCTTCTTTTGTATGGGCAAACTTCCATATGCCATATTTTACATGGGCATATGGTTGAACACTGAATGCTGGAGCTGATAGAGCTGTACTAACACTGATCTTCAAAGCTGACTGCCCCTCTGCAGGGTTCACAGCTGCACCAAGTTCAATGCATGTGTCTCTGAACTGCACTGTGGTGTGATATCGCTGCCTACTACCACTCAACTTATTATGCATAGACGTCAAAGGGCAGTCATGAAATTTACTCCTAATCTCAAAAACTAAATTGGGCTTAAGTATTAAGTTAGTCTTAATTTTCCCTTTCCTCAACCTTTTTGCAGTCATTTCCATCACTAACGTCCCGTACTCATTTTACACAGGTTTATTGGGCAACGCAAGAGATAAGGCAGGTAGAAATCTGCCTCCTGCATTCTAAAAAGCCAGAAGAAAGAATGTATTCAAAATCTGAATAGATCAAAACCTTTTTTTTCCCTGCAGTAAAAGAAAAGGCATTCTGACTCAATTTCATTTTAGAATAGTTGGGATGCAATATTTTTTTATTAGTTAAGATAGTGCATGAACACACTCAGATGACAAGTTCCGTTTATTTCTACCAATATTTAATGATTTTGTACTCTTTTGAAGTTTGGTGCATCTTCAGGCCTAGAACTAAGTCCGCTACCTCTAAGTGAACGGAGGATGCTAGGCAGAGCTCAGCACCTGTGTCTTCAGCAGCTAAGAAAAGCCCTCAAGATGTGTAGATGTGGTGCTGAGGGACATGGTTTAGTGCTGAATTGGCAGTGTTAGGTTAATGGTTGGACTTTACGATCTTAGAGGTCTCTTCCAACCAAGGCTGCTCTATGATTCTAAGATATCCTCACTGGTAACTCTCAAGCTGAAATCACCATGCTGACCTGAAGGCAGGTGAACTGTGCTCTCTGTTGCTACTGCGGGGAACTAGGATGAAAAGAAACTCACCGCTTCATTTTCCTGCTGTCCACAAGCCGTCGGTTCGTACATTTGGGTCCAATGCAATTGCCAGCTTTGTTGCGGCGATGTGAAGTTTTCTCCACTGTGGACTGAGCCCTGTTAAAAGTGAAAAGGTGCTGCTGTTAAAAAAAACCCCAAACAACACAAAACTAAGACTGCAGCCCACAAGGTGAGGCACCTCATCAACCACTTTGCAAGGCGTGTAATAAGGGATCTTTCTGGGTCAAACCATAGTATGTATCATCACAGCGTGAGCACTCAGGTAGGAGGCAAGGCTTTGGGGAGGTTATTCGCTCAGCAAGTGCCAAAATGAGTAAGCCTACCACAACCTATTCCTTTCACATGCACTGCCTTTTAAAGAGTAGCAACAATAGACGCACCAGAGATCTTTTCCTGTCTGGCAGAAGCTCAGACATTTCTTGTCCTTCTGGCTGGCACATCGGCATCTGCTGCTAGGCTCGGTGAGCATCTCTGGCACCATGTCCTTCAGTGATCTTCTGGATCGAGAAGGGCCTCCGAGACCATACGGAACAGTCTTCCTATGATCAAAGAGACAACATGAAAGTCATTCAAATAATTCTGCGGCTTGAAAAGAGCAGGGTGTTTTGGGCAATCTTATCAATGGGATTGATTGCACGAGTAAAGGTTGTGGGATTAAGAATAATATCCATACAAATGCTTCTGATGATCCTGCAACGTATTTATAAGCATGGCTATTGACAAGGCTAATGACATTTTAATTGTGATTTCATAAGGCTGCTGTGCCTCTCTGTGTGATAGAAAGCAATAAAACTTCATCTCTTTGAACTTTGGTAACTGCCAGCACTGAAAGAAGCGATAAAAGTGAGGAACAGATCCTCTCGGCTCCGAGGAAACCCAGCAGCAGAACAAATGACAAAGGCAAGGTCTGCAGTGTCAGGCAAGGCTCTAGCTCACTGGTTTTTGGTGAGGAGAGCGTAGAAATGGACACTATACATAACCCAATTAACATGTGGGATGCGTTAATTTGCAGCAGAGAGCAGCAAGAGCCACCCCGTGTCAAAGCAAGGTTTCTAAGCCTCCTAACTTGTTGGGAAGAAAAAAGTCAGGCAGTTTCAGGCTGGCAAAAGCATACTTGTGGCATTTGGTCTGCTTCTGATTCACGGTGAAAAGCATCCCACAGCCTTTGCCCAGCAGCACCCAGAGGAAACGCTCTTGCCCGGATTTGAGGGACGCAGGTGTGTCAGGGCTACGAGGAGCTATCTGCTCCAGCTAGGTGGGCAGATCCTGCCTGCTAAATTCAGCAGAAAGGTGGGGAGTGGGGATGGGACACAGTAGGAGAGACCGTGCAAATAACTATCTCTTTCCATTTGTGCAAGGAGTTTGTCCTTCTTAAGCACCCCCCTCCCCTTTTCCCAGCCAAAGGGGAACCCAGCGCTGGGTAACTGCCGAATTCCTCCCCCCCCAGGGCACTCACTCGGGGGTGTTGATCCAGATGATGTCCAGGTGGCAGAAGTAGACGCACTCCTCATCGAGCAGCGAGGAGCAGGAGCAGCGCCGGGTGCGGCGGGGCGCGGTGGCGGGGGGCGGCGGGACGCCCGCCTCGGCTGCGGGTGCTGCGGGAGGGAACGGCACAGCTCAGCACCCCGGTAACCGCACACACACACACACACACACACACACACACATACACCCCCCCCCCCCCCCCCCCACACACACACACCCACACCCCCCTTCCCGGCGGAGCCCATCCCGCCGCATCCCTCCCAGGGATGCTCTCCCCCGAGAGATGGGGGACACGGCTGTGTCCCCCCTCGCTGCGGCGGTGGCGAGCGGCACCTACCTGCCGGTAGCAGCCCCGGGCAGAGCACGAAGAGCAGCGAGAGGATCACCTGGGAATAATCCATAGCGGAGAGCGGCCGGGAAAATAATAAAAAATAAAAAAAGTGGAGAGGAGGAAAAAAAAAAGGGGAAAAATTAATAAAAGAGAAAAAAAGGTGGGAAACGTGTCCCGGCGTCGGGAGGGAGAGCCGTGCGCTGCCCGCTGCGGGTGGAGGCAGCGGCTCGGTGCGCCCCGGCGCGTCTGGCTGGCGCGGCGGTCCCCGGCGCGCTTTTATAGCGAACCCCCATGGAGCGGGTAAACAGCCCCGGCGCTGCTTTACCCCGAGACAATGTTATTCTGGTATTAGTCACCGCGTGGCAACGTGCGGGCCGAGATAAGGCCGGGCTGCAGAGGAAATGGCCTGCGGACTTCAGAGCGGCGGCGGCGGGCGGGGGGGTGCGGGGCGCCCCGGGGGCGGGGCGGGCGGGCGGGCGGCAGGGGGCGCTGTGCCGGTCCCAGCCCCGCACCTGAGCGAGGGCGGCAGCGCGCAGGGACCGGGGGGGGGGGGGGGGGGGGCAACCATCGCCCGCCGTGACAGCAGCAATTAACGCGGTTGTTGTCAGCTGTGGTGGTGCTGTGGTGGGATATGGGGCAGTCGAGGGCAGCCAGTGTTAGGCTGATGGTTGGACGCGATGATCTTCAAGGTCTTTCCCAACCTTGTTCTGTACTTCATACCATGTATGGAGGTGCAGTAAGCTGTCAGGGTGGCAGCCTGAAATGGCTGTGACAGTGCCACGGTAAATACATACATACATGTGTGTAAACCCACCCAGCTCCTAACTGAGAAAGCCAGCCCCTGGGTATAAACTCAAATGAACTCGAATGCCTGCGATCCGACGTGGAGCCGTCGTGCCGCAAAGCGTGCCAATTTCACCTATGATAAATAGATAAGGCTCTCCTGGTATTTGTGGTATTTCCGTGCACTGTGCTGTAATAATAGAAACGACCTTGGATATCACAAAGACCAAGGCTGTTAGTTGCAAGTTGCATTGTGATCTCTCAGGTGAATGGCTGTTTTTTTTTAAAGTACCAAATTGCACTGTGCCGCTGTATCATAGCGGCCAGACTGTCTGCAACCGTGCTGAGTCAGAATAAAAGTCCATTTAGCTGCTATCCTTTCTCCCACAATGGCTGTTAGCAGATGGTAGGAGAAAGAGTACAAGAAAGGAATGCAAATGGAGACTAATCCTTTCCTTGGTATAACCTCTGTGCTTCTAACAGGTTGAAGTTTAGGGGCTTTCCGAGCAATAGGCCCATCCTGAGGTGTTCATACCTTTTTATAAAAGGTTCTCTAAAAACTGCCCTGTAAAACATCTGTGAGTGGAAAAAGCTGGGTTATACACTACATTTTTTTACATGTTTCTAGCATGGGAGTTTACTTTTCAGAGCAGGGATTGTATAGTCTTGTGTATGTAGGGCAGTATGTACCAGAATAACAGTGTATCTGTACCTGTATGTGTGAATTATTGCAGTTATGATAAGAATCTACCAGCAGAGGTCACCTAGCTACATATAAAAAGTAGTCCTAGCTCACTGAAGTAATAAACTTTGTCAGTATCCAAAAGTTGCAAAAGAAATTAGATGTGAAGTGGTGCTTCTTTTGGCTTCTTGGTGTTTAAAAAAAAAAAAATGAAAAGAAAAAACACAAAGCAGTTGTGTGGGTTGAAAGATAGCTATCGTTTCTGTATAGAATACAAATATGCATAGCCTTTACAGGCTGGTCACTTAGAGTGTATTTCATGCCAGCACTTACTTAAAAGAGATTTTTTTTTTTTTTTTTTTGGCATTCCTTCTTCTAAGATGGGTGCTTGAAGCCAAAATGACTCACATCAGTGTAAGATATTTTCAGCTTTGTCAAAATGCCTTGTTAGAATGTATTTTGTTAGCTGGCAAAAATGGCATGCATGTTTCCTTTGAGTAACAAAGCACAAACATACATATTCTTTTCTTTTCTTTTGAAAAAACAAAAATGTCTTCAGCAATTTTTGGGTAAGGATTCATAAATATTATTGTTGTCAGAGATCCATATCCTCTGATTCAGCGATTTTTGATCTTGAGGCTGACCAGAATCAAGCTATTCCTGTTGCTTGTTCAAATAATGCAAAAACAAGTTGCATGTTCAGTTGCCAGGTGGGTCATTTCAGGCTGCAGGGACTGCCAGGTAAGGAGTTGGTTTTCCCTGGGAAGGGGTAACCCCCTGACCTTTCCCTGGACACTAGGAGATACCAGGCAGGTCTGTGCTGCACAGAAATACCCTTTGGGAGTTTTGCCAAAGGAGGAAGGTATGCTCACTCTATAGCTGTGTAGAGTAGGAGTCTGTAACAGTATGGGTCACAGTAGGGGTCTTACAAAATAAGAACAGGATTGAGCTTTGGCTGGCAGTCAGTGTTTGCAGAGTAGACCTACAGTGTTGTGTGTGATCATACAAAGTCATGAACTCACCAAGTGGTCCCAAGCCAGCTTGCCCCAAAGGTCGGGAAGTTTTTGCTGCATTTGCTCTGCCACCCGTCTGGGTGAGGGTGGAAGCAGGAGCTGAAGCTGGCTGATCCTGCAGCAAGCCTTTTCCCTTTCTAGTTGGAGTACCTTGGCCAGCCCCAGCTGAGACGCCGTGTTACAGGGTGAAAACTTAGCTGGCAAGCCAGGCTCTGGTTTTAACGTTCCAGCTGGAAAAGGCCGTGGCACTGGCTGAGTTTTCTAAAGGACATTTTGTATAGTGTCAGAAATGTGAAATGCCTGCTTATCAGCAAAACAATAAAAGGAGATTGTAAAATTGTGCCTTTCTGTCTAGGGAAGAAGGGGAGCAACACGCTGTTTTCTGCAGATTTGAAACACAATTCTCAATTAAATGAAAGTTGCATAACTTGTTCCTTTGCCCGCTGCCCCTCTTGCACTGTACCTTCCTCTCAGGGGCTGGCCAGTCCTCCTGTGCCCCTTCTTACACAAGAGGGAGGGAGAGATTCCCCCTCTTCCCTTACATAACATGCAAATTAAAGAGCTAACTAATTTAGGCTTCTTGGAAGTGACCTTATTCTCATCTGTCAGTACCTAGCCTACAATGTATCTAACTCCTCTTACAGATGTCAGGGTCCTTGAGCAGGAGCATCATTTCTGAAAACCTAACTTTCTTCATTTCTCCTCCAATTAATGAGGCTTATCAAAGGACATAGGTGCCTGTCTCACACTACACTTGTGGACCTCTTAAAGTGCTGAGAAGAGGAGAAAGGTCATCCAGCAACCTCAGCCCCACTTGTTTGTAGGATGTGCCCAGATCCTCTCCCCACCTCAGTCCCATCAGTGGTCATAGTCCTTCCAAAATTCGCTCAGCATACAAACCCCTATTCAAATTAGGGAGGAAAGTGGCAGCTATAGGATGCTTAGCACAGAAGAGCCATCATCAGATGAGAAAAGAAAGCTCTTTCTCCAGACCATGCATGTCCTCGTACCAGATGGCAGTGACTAGATACCATTTAAAATACAGAAATCAAACCCAACTTAGAGCTCAAATAGAGGAGAAAAACAACTTCACTGAGCAAAGGTCACACTTTCTCCCAGGGCTAAAATTGTTGTTACCAGAAACACAGAAAGGATGGTTTGCAAAGATTCAGGTTTCTGAGGTACTGTTGTGAAACCTTCCTCCTGCTTATACTTTCCAGAACAAAGAGCTGGAAGTGTCAGGGAAATGTTTTGCTCGAAGCCAAGCCAATTTTTAGATGAGGGGAAACATCAGGTGGGAAAAGGGAAAAGGTTTAAATAATCTGGAAATAAAGAATCCACATTTTACTCTGCATTTGCTGTTGTGTGGGAGCAGCAAGCAGGATATCAGGAGCAAGGCAAAAGGTTAAGCCCTGTGGGTGTTAACATGGGGCAGGCAACCAGAGCCCTTTCTCCCAGGCCTTGCTGTAGGTGACAGGGGTGACCTGTACTGCTGAGGGAGTGCCCTGCATGGTGCCAGGATGGCACCCTCAGCCCTGGGCTCAGAAGGGTGGTCTTCTGCTGTGGTAGCTCAGGATCATGCATCACTTTTAGCATGCTTACATGTAGAGCTCCCAAAGGATTTCAGTCCCCAGCCCCTTAGTGTTATAAACAGTTTCTACTGTGGTGCTTGACTTGGATTTAATTTTTTAATCAGCCTGTGTTTTTCTCATGTCACTGACAATATTGCTAGAAGTTATAAGGCTGAGACCTCACTTCTGGCCCAGAAAATCTCAAATTGCTGAAGCCTGGGGAAATATCCTGGGGAAGGAGCCCTGTGTCTTATTCCTGTGCTCTCGCAGTCACATCTGCCATCGTTTGGGCATGCTGGGCTGGATAGTCTGATCCCATGGGACTGTCATAGATTCTCACAGCTATGCTTGGTCTCTAAGTTTGTTTTAAAAAAAAAAAAAGCATTTCTATGTGGTCTTCAGCTCCATGACATCAGTCAAGTTCCAAATACCAGTAGTATGAATTAGATCTTCCAGAAGTGTGAAAACATTACATGTGTTGATAAGCACTCTCTTAAGAATGGGGTACGCAAGCAAGAGTTTAGCTATAACAAGGATTATCAGCAACAAATGCAAGAGAGTAGTGCAAAGCCTGCAACAGAAGGGTTTAGTGAAGAAAATGAAAATAGAGAACAGAACTGTCACTTGTAGAAAACCAGATCTGGTTCTGTATACAGCCTCTTCTATGAACACAGCAGCATATGACAGAATAGTTATTTGCAAATAACAGTTAGTGGAAAATGTGCTTTATCAGGTTTGTTTACTTATTTCTTGGCAAATCTGGCTTGCGAGGAAGTCAAACCCAAGGCATCCAACTAGAAAATCTTCTGAAGCAAATCACTAAGTGGAGTGCACAGCTCTCTGACTGATCACCTTCCTCCTGTCAACAGTGTGTTTCATGTTCTTTCATAAATGCTGCTTTCCCATAGTCCTGGCAAAGAACAATGATGCCATCCCCATGCCCAGAGTTGGGAATCGAAGCAAGGAGGCCAGTACTCATCCTGTCTCATAGTAGATCAGGCAATTACTCACTGGTGACACTGACAAGAGGGAGATTCCATTACCTGTCCAGGCCAGGAAAAAGTGGTGGAAGCCTCAGCAGGAAAGGTACTACATGCAGCCTTTCCTCTGATGGACTGGTGTAGCACAGTGCAGAGTGAATGCAAGGCTGTGATTTGAAAAAATAGGCTGTGGGTGATGAAGGCTTTTTCCACCATTACTACTACTACTGTATATGCATCCTTTGGCTAATCCTGTTCCCATGAGCTGACTGAGTTGCAGTTATCCTGCTACCATCGGTGTAACTGTATGTGAGCAGCTATTGCCTTAAGAATTGCTCACTTGTGTCATTTTTCCCAATGTTTATAATCTCTTCACAGTTTTTAATGACATCTTATTTAAAGACAAACATATTCCACCTTTCCTAACAGGAATATGCTGTAAAACTGTAGTATGAGTTTCAATTTCAACAGACATAGCCAGGAACAGCTGTTTCTTACACTGGGTTTAGGATAAGCCTTGTGAAAATAGGAACTGTATGCATCACACAGTAGAGTCCTAGCCATCAGCTGACAGAACAGACCAGCTTTCCTCAAATTCTTGCAAACGTATTTCTTTTTTTTTCCAGTGAAAAGTCTCTTTCTGAAAAGCTAAACTAGTTTCACACCAGCTGAAATGGAGTGGGAGCAGTTTCATTTTAGTTGAGGAGGAGAGAGTAGTAAGGAGAGTCCAAACTTGACTGAAACAAAGTTTAGCATTTTATTTTTTGTACATTCCAGCGCTGAGTTATCTATGTAGTTTTGATCCTACTTTTTAAAATGCCTTTAAAATCACACTTTTGCCTAGAACAATGAAACTTAAATAAGAGAAAGTCTAAGCCAAACACAAGGAACGAAGAGCAAGGGTATGATTCAGAGGCCTCATTTGTCAAGGAGCTTTCCTCCTGACACCACATTTTTTTAAAACTTTCTCCAGCCACCAGTGACCAGAACTGTAACTTTTCCCAGAAAAGCTGGCACTAAATTTGAAAATGTTTGATTCTAGCATGATGGAAAAATAAAAGAAAGCTTCCTTTGCTGACACTTGCTCTTTGAACAGGGCCCTATGACACAGCTTAAAGTTTTGTCTATTTATTTGCAGCCTGCTTGCTTCCCAGGCAACGTGGAAGTCAAAAGCAACAAGGCAAAGTGACCCTCTCAAAACCCACTTATCTTCACAGGAAACTAGTTCAGCATTAGGCAAACCAGAAATCCCCACTTCCTTTTTCTAGAGAAATTACACTATCTGTTAATTAGCAGATGCCTGTTTCATTTTCTTCCACTGCCCTTGTTAGAAGAAGAGGAGGAGGCAGGGTGCCTAAGGGCACCTACCCTTTGCTGCAATTACTACTCACAGTTTTTCCATTCTGTCACTTCTCTCCCCCCATAAATATCAGTTATGATACTTGAATGAAAATAGCATCCTGTTTTCCTTGCAGTTTGTTTGGGATTGTGTAAGATGTTCCTTACAATGAAAAGGTGGGAGTTCCAACACTGGTAGGAAAGACTTTTACTGGAAGTCACCGTCTTGAGTCGGTGCCACCATCGGCCTGTGCGCTGTATGGAAAATAAACCCATGGAAACTTGGAGCAAATCAGCTGGCTTCTCAGTCCTTGCACATGGCACTGTGCTATGAGAAATTCTGGGAAATAAGCAACCAGGGCCAGCATTACCCATCTCCAGAGCTGCTGCTGGGAGGGCAGAGAACCCGTTACTGCGAAGAGCCGGGGAGCGAGGTATCCCCGAAGGTGGGCAGCATGCAAGCTGTATTGCGGAGCCCTGGGAGCAGTGCTCTGTCTCCCTGGCCTCCTCCTGAAGAGCAGTTACCGTAAACTGCTGCTTTCAGATAGGGAACCTGCCCTACATTCCTTGTAGCAAAGTACACTGTAGCAAAAGAAGGTGCTGATTAGTTGCATGCAATCTAAACTGCTGTTCCTTAAAGTAAAAAGCCTTTTTTTTTTGTTGGGTATTTTTTTTTTCTTTTTTCCTTTTCTTTGGTCTTATCACCAAGGGCATGATTTTCTCAAAGGTTATTTGACAGCCCAGAGTCTTGAAGCAGACATGTTGGCCCACTGCATGAGAAATACTGCCAAGCAATGAAGGAACTACAAAGTGCTGCATCCTCTATGCAATGTTACATTGACATTTGACTCAGTCCTGGAGCAGCACAAACCATGAAAGAGACACGAAAGATTAAAATTTCAGGGGGTCAACCTAAAACAGGGCATGAAGAAGAAATATGCATTTTTTGGGGCCAGTCAAGAGAGACCATTCCAACAAAAGATCCATGCAGCTGCTGAAATGTCAAGGTCCCCACTGCTGGGCTCATTCGAACACGTAACCTGGGCTTGGTGGCGTTAACTGTGTGACCAGTTCCACTGACTCCAAGAATATCTTTAAGCACAGGCTCAAGTGCTTGCAGAATGAGGGTTGGATGTGTCTCCTTTTGTGGGGTGACAGTACATGGCAGGTGACAAAAGGATTTCAAACATCTCTAAAGGTATTGCATCCTTGTGAACACTAAGGAAGGAAATTCATGTTTCTGAGCTCACAGGTGCATACCATGCTGTGGTCACCTGCCTCCTGTGGAGTGTGCCCCTGGCACATAAAATCCAAAGCTCAGGAGCTTCATTGAGCAGAGGGCTTTTCTCTTTTTTTTAGGAGGTTTAATCTTAGTCGAAGGCGCTTCAAAGAATATTATATTTTTCCCCATTCAGCTCTGTGTGAGGTGTGGTTCTCTCGCCACAAGGATTTAGTGATGTTTTCCACACATCTGGGAATATTAGAAATATTACCCGGAATTTTCAAAATGGCCATTGGTGTTTCTTTGAAAGTTTCCCCCTGGACAAGGGAGGGCAAAACTATGAAAATACCAACTTGGAGGCACAGATAGACCCAGGAATAGTCTCCAGTTGCAATACAGTCATTATTATGGAGAGCTACTTCATTACAATAACAAACTTCAGTGATGCAATAAACTTCCTGATGCACACCCTATGGCATAAAATAAACAAAACCAACTTTGCCATCATAGACTTAGCAATTATTTTTCTTCAGTTCCCACTTGGAGAGACTAGCAACAGGTTTATAGTGGAAAAAGAGGTTGTGAAAAGGATAACCTGGAAAGAAGAAAATGAGAAGGTGGTAGAAAGTTAAGGTATATGGACCTGTTTTCTGAAGGAACTTGTTCCCTAGGTTCTGGAGACTGGATCTGAACGTGAAGAGAGGAGCCCAGGTGGTTCGGAGCAGGGAATTGATACCTCAGCCCAGCATCAAGGTCCCAAAGGAAATGACTTGCATGAGAAGAGAAATAGCTCTCTCCCTGGTAGTGTGGTCCTGGTCCGTTCTGGCCTGGAGAGGCTGCTGAGCTGCTCAGGACTACAAGGCTGTGCTGTTATGGATGATGCAGCAAGCCATTGCAAAAAACAAAAGCGCCCCTGCATTTGTTTAATGGATAAAAAAATGCCTAAAACAAGTTACTAGTAATCTCAGCCTGGATCTTGCCTGTTTTAGAGATACCCTGATTAGAGTCCCACTGGACTCTTTTAGCCGTTGCCTGACTTTTCCCCTCCCAGTCCATCTGCCCACAGCTTGCTCTCTCAGAGGGCTTCCAGGTTTGTGTTTATTGTTCAAACTAATCAACTTGTTTTGATAAAATAAAGAGCAGGGAAACAGGAACGCTGAGGCCTTTAGTTTCTGTTAGCTGCTGTACGAGGTTATTGGTGTGCCACAGGAAAGGGCTGATGGAGCCTGGCCGTGCTGGTCCCCTCCAGCCTCAGCGCCGTGCCTCTAGGTGGTGCCTCACTCCAGGGTTTAGTGCCAGGAGCTGGGGAGCACAAACCTCAAGCTGGATTTTGCTCAGCAAGTGGTGCTAGCAGCCACATCACCCATCCTGCCCTTCACGGGGTGGCCGAGGGAGCAAAGCAGGCAGTCCTGCTGAGCCCTTTTCATCGAAGTCCATTTGCTTTAGGCAAAGTAGCCACAGCTTGAAGTAGAGGGGTCCCCCACAGCAATAGACACATCTGCTGTTCATTCAGACCCCACAGACAACCTTCATCCAGAGCTGACTAAAACCCCTTAATTTTAAACTGCTGTGGGTCAGGCCCCTAATCCCAAAGAAAACCATCAGTTTCTTCACTTTGAGGCTGCTGAAAAGCCTTGTCACCTGGATAACTGGTGTCTGTAAGATGTAACCAAGATTATACCCTTCAGACCGAAGCGTTAGAAGAGAAAAATGAAACGAGCAGGCTCGTGGACCATCAGTGGGAGCGGGTGCCTATTTCTTTCCTGTTCTGCAGCCTAATTTGCTAACCTGGGCTGTGTTAAAAGTCTCTGTGGGCAGGAGCAACTCCTGGAAACACATGTGGAGCAAAGGGTGCCTGTAGATGATATAGAGCTGTCTCCTATCCTCAGCTGTGAAGAAGGGCAATATTAGGGATTAGAAGTGGAAGGGTACGTCGAGTTTGTTAGGTGTGGATAAAGCAGTTATTGGTATTTCTCTTTACATCTTTGAGGTGAGGAACAGCAATCAGGGAGGTTCACAGCCCATCCTTTCAATGTCTCCTCTTTTTCTGCTATGTGACTAGGAAGCAGAACACACCCTCTGTTCTGAAGCAAACTATTTGGTACGCACAGCCATGCAAAGTCAAAACTGACCCTGATGTGGCTGAGACCCCCAACTCCCACCTGCTCACGGTGCGTTCGTATATGTCCCCCTCACACTGGAATAATACAGCTCCCTGACTCCTACTTGGGAAGATGGGAGCAGTCTTGGAAGACTTGCTATTTTTTTTTTTCCCCACTATACTCTCCTCTTGAGAGAAATGACAGTGCCCTGTATTTGGTATGGGGAGGAAGAATTTGCCCTTGGGCTTCCTCCTTGCCCCTACATGTTTCCATGTACTTACATCTAAGGGGGAAGCAAACCTGGGACAAAGGGGGAGGCGGTGTCACAGCTGGAGGGACATCTGAGGAGGGTCATCATGCCAGTTCATCCTTGAAGCAGGACATGCCCAGTGGGAGGAGGGGGGACATCTCTGACACACACTGCTCTCCTGAACAGGCTAAAGGATTAGCCCTTGGATTTGTTTTTCAGAGGATCTTGTGCTAACAGCTTTGGGTGGATTTGGGCTGACTTCTCCACATCAAGTCCTTTGACCTTTTAAGCCTTCTGAAATAACCTATTCCTTCTCCTCCCCCTAACTCCCAATCCCACCAGATTGCCTTTTGTTGTTTTTCTCCTTGGACATGTTTGAAGAGCTTGCAGCAGCTTTTCTGGTGGGCTGGATAATTAGCTGGCAGCTCTGGCTCCTTCTTCCCACTGGGCTGTACCTGGGGCTACAAGGAGTTTCAGGGTGCTGCTGGACAAGAGTGTTAGACCTGCAATTTGAAAGTTTTGCAGTGCTAAATCCAAAGTTAGGTTTTCAGGATAAATAATAAGGATTATATCTGACTTGTTTTCCCTTAACTTCTTCATCCCCCACTGCAGACAGCAGACCCAGAGGGTTATGCAGTTCTAAAAGAGGAAGAAGAGAAACCTGAAAAACAGAAAATCACAGCTGGGAACTGAGGCCAGATATAGCTGTGGTGTGGATGGGATAGGGAGGGAAAGGAGAAAGCTGGAGAAGGATCTGGGGTGGAGATGGCTGTGGAGGTGGTCACATAAGGCAGATGAAATATCTTAAGGACCTGAGGTCTGGGGGAGATACAGAACCTCAGCTGGAAGTATGGTCACTAAAAGCTGCTTGAGGATACCTTTTATAGGCCCTGATTCACCTCACATAATTTTGAGGGTCTGAAGGCAGCAACCCAACTAATAGCACATCCAGAGGGAGGTTCAGTCAGTGTCACCCAGAGGATGAGCACGTGCTGTGTTTTCTCGCAAAGATGGGTAGCACACTGCCTCCAGCCAGGTCCCGCTGTCTCCTTGGATTCCTCTGCCATTAGTGGCTGAAATAAGAGGACTGTAAGTGGCTCTTCAAAAACATTTCACACTGGTATGGGAGAGGAATAATCAGTCCACACTTACTCTTCTGGGCTTAGGTCTTTACACAGACAGATCGATATGTTTCCTTCTGCAGTTCATCTTCAAACTCGCGGGTGGAGGAAATGCAGGGACTGCTCGGGAGATTGTGCAGTGCCTTGCTTAAGTCCACGCAAGGCTTATCGTTATCTGAGGTCCTCAGGAATTAATCTTGCCTTTAAAGTTAAGTATGTACTCAACGTTTTCTCTCAATAAAGATGGCTTAAGCGTATCTGAATTGAAAAATTCTCATCTCTCACAACTGCTGTATACAAATCCGAGTGACTTCATCGCAGGCTGACTTCTAGGTGGCAAAAGATAATGAGTGTTCCCTTGGCTCTAGATAAGAAAAGGGTGGTATGTGGGCAGCATTTTGAGGACTGTCAGCTTTCTCTCTCCTCTAAGGAAAGTTTGTTGGAGAGGGAATGCACCGAAAGGAAGTAGGAAAGCTGAAGATGGCATCTGCACAGCTCTGTGTTCAGTGTGTGACGGTGCACGAGAGCTGTGTGAGGTGGAGGGGGAAGCCAATGCCCAATCCACACCAAAACAGGGACACCCACCCAAGGGAACAGAGGAGCAGAGTTATCTCAGTAACTCATCCCACACTTCTGCACAAGGATACCACTGCCGGACTTGAAAAGGCTCAGATATTTCCCTACACAGACCAGAAAGTTTGTTCACTTTCCTTCTACAAATAAAACTCTGCCAGGGTCACAGTTTCTGAACACATTACACTCTCACATAGTTGCTTTCAGTGTGAGCAAAGACACTAGCCAGTTCTCACACTCCTTTGCATACCTGTGAAAGAAGATGGCACAGATCTATGGCAATTGTACTGCAGACCTGTGGTAAGAAGAAGGTTCCATCTGAAAGTACGATGCAAAGGAAACAGCCTTTTCACATCTGTCATGCTGTCCAGTGTCTCATCTAATTGAAAAACAAACCAAAGTACAACATGGAAAAGTCTTCAGAAAAAGACAGGATGTTTTTTGCTCTTTCCAGGCGGCAGGGGAAATCGCCTGATAAATTTGTAGGGATGTCTGTGTATGAAAAAAGTCTTCTACAGTCTGTGCACCAAATACAGTTAAGCATGGTGAATATCCTGAGCACGTTTGTATTTAAAAAGAAACAAAACAAAACTGACCTTTTGGCAAGTCTTTGAATCGTGTACATTGAAGTAAAAACTGAAGAAGGGCTGAGCTGCCTTGGAGGTCCTCAGTGGGATCCTAGAGGGTTTGTGTCAAACAGAAGTCGGGAAACCAAAAAGGCATGTGAGATTTTGGGCCAACTCCTGCTCCAAAGGGTTGTCTCACCTTGCTCAGCCTCTCCCAGGGTCCAAGTGATACACTGGATCCCCTTCAAATCCCTTGGGCATCCATTCAAATCCTTTGCGCATCCTGTTCTGGCCTGGATTTTTTGTTATGGGAAGGGTGTCATGCTGCTATGCTCCATTTCCACATGCAGAGACAGCTGTGCTGGGTCAGACCAAAAGCCTCCAACATCAGCCCAAGGCAGATTCCTAAGGAAGAGTATAAGAATAGGGAACATAATAGCTTGAGACACCTCATCAGTCTGTGACTCGAAGGCCTCCTGAGCCAGAGGTGTCGCTTTTGAATATAGTGACCTTCCATGGATCCCTAGTCCACCGAGCTATCTAGTTTGCTGAAATCAGATGAACTTCAGTGTTCACAACATCTCATGGCCAGTTTCTATGGCTCACTTGTATTTGATCTGAAGCAAATATATCCTCCAGTCGATTTCAAATCTGCTGCCTAATCGCTGCATTATGATCCTTAGTTCCTGTCATGGAGGACATGCATCCCCTTCCTGACACTCAGGGCTTTATAGACTCCTGCCATACCCCCGCCGTCATCCCCTGCCATACTGGGACTGGTTTCTGTTTCTTCTGTGCTGGTCTAAGTGGGAAGTAACATGGCCAAGTCTACAGAGGCTGTAGAGGAAGCACAGAAGATAATATGGCTGTGCAGTTTCTTAATGCAAACTCTAGCATATCCCCACTGTTTGCCCTAAATCTAACACAACAGATTTCCTTACCTTATTTCTAAAGCTGTTTGGTGCCATTAGTAACAGAGCAATAAACCAGTGATCCTTTCTCTGCTGTCCAGAGGGAAAAGAAAACAGGGACCCAAATGTTAAATTCAGTTTTCAACTTAATTGAGATATTGTTTCTGGGTTGGATGTTTTCTGAGCTTTGGTTTTAGAAGTGTTCAAATTTATATCCCAAATGTCCATGCTTACCCAGAAATTCAATTCAGGGGAAACAACTGGTCTCTGAACAGCTGTTAGTTTGGTTTTGAGTGCTTCAGAGGATCTTATTAAAAGAATAAATTTCCATAGGAACTGCTACTGCAGCACTTTTTTTTTTTTTCCAAGAGAGAAGTTATGCAAGGTCTGCTGGATGATATCAGCACATCTGGACAGCTTGGAGGCTGGGGAGTTTTAAGGAAAGAGGAGACAAACGGGAAAGAAATTTGAGATTTTTCTGAACTTAGGGCAGGTAGTGGGATCCTGGAGAGAGAACTACAAACTCTGCCAGCCCCAGGAGGGCCCTGCCTGGCTCCCTGCTCTCCAAAAGGTCACTGAATTTGGCAGCCATCACAGACAGCAAATACATGCTGATTGCTGCAGTGGGAAGTGCAAGGCCAAGCAAATTTATTCGTGATTCCAGCACTAAATGCTTACACCATAGCTATGCTTTGTATTTATGCTCTTGGGGATGTGCAGAGGGAGGATTTGTTCCCCCTCTTGCCTAAGGAAGAAGTATTGCACAACAGGCAGGTGCTGGGTGCCTTGGAGCGACTTCTAGTCAGTCCTGCTGATAGGAAGTCCATGGAATGCAGTGCGCAGGCATCACAGCTACCACTTTGCAATTGCATCATTTCAGTGCCTCTAGATGCAAGCAGGGGCAACAGATAAATGCTTTTTCATTTAGACCCTTGCAGTGCATTGTCCTGGTTTCCCAGGAAGAGCCCCCCATCCCAGCCATGGCAGCAGGCCATGAGCAGCCCCAAGTCAGTGAAAGTTTTAGTCAGGACAGCTGCCCCAAGCTGACTCCCAGGTGTATCCCACACCACTGACATCAAGTTCAGTATAAAAGGAGGGAGTTTACTGGGGGTGGGGAGTTCCTCTTAATGGGGCTTCTCCTTCTTGGTCTTCTGCTCCTTCTGCTGAGCCTAAGGACCAGGCTGAGTATAAGTTTGATGTACACTTCTTGTTGGTCTTTATATTGGTTTTGTTATTTCATTAAATCCATTTCAATTTCAATCCATGGGGCTTTGCCCTTTTTCCCTGATTCCCCTTCTGAGCTGAGGAGGGGGCATTGGGTGGTAGAACAACGGCTACAGTTTAGCACCAGGTATAGGCTACATGTAGACATGCATGTAACTACAACACCTCCATTGGGTTCAGAAGCCCCTGGGATCTGAGTGATGGTGTGTGCATTAGCCCCTCTGGCCTTCTGGTGAAAGCAGATCTGCTCATTCAAGTAAAGGTTCCTGAAAGGGCTGCAGAAAAAAAAAAAAATTGCTTTGGTTTAAGCTTCTGCACGCATCTTCTTGATATAACTGTTTTTCAATAGAGCCACCTCTTAAAAACATAATGAGAGGTCAAATATTAATGGACAATCCATGTCTTCAAATGTAATTAAAAGCACTGATACAAAACTGCTTCTGTCCAGAAAGTTCCTGTGCTTAGCTAAACTTTCAGGGGCTGGTCACGACTCTCAGCCATAGAGTTGCTTAAATTATGTTGATTCATAATCCTCTGCAAGAGAAAAATCAATGCTGGAGTGCTTTGCTTGTGTAACAATGTACATTAGTGAGCCTGGAGTGCCTCTTCAGTGCGATAATACCAAGCAGTTAAAATATGTAGAGAGAGCTTCCTGAATTCATTACAAATCAATTTTCATCCTTTTAATATTCTTGCTTACAAAGAATTCCTATTTGACACACTGGCCTTTTTCTTTGCCAGTTCACCTCTTTCTTGGTCTTTGGGCTTGTTCCTTGGTGCTCTCCCAGTGCAAGCTTGGGGAGGGAAATACAGCAGGAACAGCCTCTTGATCAGCTCTGCATAAACCGAGTTGTATAAACTCAACATTAAGGCATCCACAGCTAGAGAAGAAGAAAGCAGAAACGAATGGCTAATATCCCTTACAATGATTAAAATAAGAATTTGTTAGCAGTACCAGCAGTGTGACAATAATCTGCCCCTTCTTTCTCTGGTGTCTTCAGCTGGCCTGGGCAAACGGGAGCTGGCTTTTCCCCTGCCTGTAGGCATCCCAGTCAGACTTCTTCCGTGGCTTTCCAGATGTCTTTCTGAGGATAAAGTGATCTGTCAGGAGTTAGTAAAACAAATAATTTTACTCACTACCTTGTAAAAGGTAAGGAGTTTGGGAGAAAGTGATGGTGAGTTATGGTCCCTCTTTAAAGTGTCAACTGTATAACTTGTACTGTTTCTCTGTGTCTTCTCAGTCTGTACTACCTGGAAAAGACTTCTAATAGAGGCACAATTATTTTTTGCCTGTATAACTTATCTCAGCAGAATAACCTGTACCTGTAGGCTATAGTCCATATTCTACCACCATATCTATTCCAGGTAATTTTTCTAGTGTAGCTGCATCATTCACTAGCCATGTGTCCTTGCAAACTCTGTCCTTCACAACTCTATCAGGCAAATTATATAACCTTGGCCTGATCTGCTATTCTGCTTTTCATAGGCCACTGTAACTGCACTCTGCCTCAGTCTGATTTCCTACTAACCAGGGCTTCCGAAGCTTATTCTGCTCAATTTTTTTTGACAAATCAAGTATGTGCTGAAAATTAGTACCTGATGTACACATGGCTTACATGCGTATTATGAGACTGGGTCTTAGTTTGCTTATTTATAGAGGGTTAAATACAAAAATAGACTAAAGCATTTGTATACAACAAAATATGTTTTGGATAGGACTGAGAGGCTGTTTTGCCAATTACCAGGCCTAGCACAAAGGACACAGCCAGCAGTAGAACAAACCAGTAACCAGATTCTATTGCACACAAAAGGGTCAGTACATGGGTGAGCGCTGGGGGTACAAACAAGTCAGTCAGGTTACACATAACAGACAGCAACCCCAACGACCCCAGGAAAGACACAGCACAACCAACAACCGGTGGAATAAACAAAGAAATAAAGTCTCCCATGGCAGAGACGGGAGACAACCAAGTCAACAGGCTGATAACATAGGATAGAGGTAGCCACACACTGTTCCCACAGAGCCCACGTTCACAAGCACCAAACCTGACTGGGGCCCAGTTGCAGGGAGAGTCAGGAGGTCCTTCCTCATCAGGGAAACTCTGCAAAGTGCATCCACCTCACAGACAGACACTCCACCCTTCCTGCAAGTGGTCCCAGCTTTTATGCCCAAAGCAGGACACCTGGCACTCGTTTACCCAATGGCTTTCCTTGGAGGAAAGCCAAAAGGCAAACTCATCCCCTCCTTTTGAAGGGCTGTGGGAACCACCCATATGTCAACCTTAATTCAGGGCTCGGGGTTCAAACCCCAGCACTTCAGAGGCATCTTTTCATGTGTTACTTTAATAGCAGTAAATATCTAGGGAGTGCAAAACCCAAGGGTTCCAGTGGAAAATGTTTCAACAACAGATGATGAATCTTGCTAAAACAGTTTTTATGCTTAAAATCATAATTAAAATTATTTTAGGCAAAGCCTCTGATACACTGGCAAAGCCACTATCCTCTGAGACTGCCAGATGTTTTATTGTCACTTTTGCAATGTAGTGTAAAGCCTATACCTGCTATTTTGATAAATAATTTGTTGTATTTTCTTCTATTCTCCCATCTCCCTCTCCTTGACCTGGGTTATCAGGTTGTGGCTTTACATTCAGACCATGGCTGAACAGAAACACCTCCTGCTCTGAGTGGTATTGCTGAGAGTCCTACCAAAGGCTTTGCTTCTCCTTAGCAGTTGAACCACCGCAGAGGCATGCATCCATCAACATACTTTAAGAAGCAGTGGTGGTAGATAAGGTTTCCAGCTGGAGAGGGAGGAATGCTGCTTTTCCCACCAGAAAATGCCTACCCACCCCAGGGGATAAGTTGTGTCTAAGGTCTGTTTCTGCTGACATTTTCTGACATACCAGTGCTCTCCCAGGACGTGGGCAGAGGAAGCATCTTGAGGCTTGGGGCCCTCCAGCACTCACAGGCAATTCTTGGAAAAGCCCCAAAAGCTTGGAAATGATACATGTGCTCCTCAAAACATGAGATTTGATCCAGCATCAGTTAATTGCACAGGAAACTATGTTCTTCTCTGCAGTTACCAGTGTGTGAAAGTTGTTACTCATGCAGACCTCTCCTTTTCTCAGTCAATTTCATGCAGTAGTAGTGATGACAACTTATGCAAGCAGTCTTCCTGGTACATGGGATTTTTTCTAAATAAGATATAAAGGTGCATCATTTTGGGCCTCTGTTCTTTGGAAGCTGCTTGTGTACTCCATTCTTAATGAGCAGACTAGGGAGTTTTTTCCCTACCTCTATCTTAATATAAAGAAACTGTTTAAGACAGCCTTTTCCTTTTCAGCGATCCATGAAGTACTGTATTTGCAAATTCATGCCCATGTCAGATTATTTTTATCATTACAATTGGTCTTCCAGTGGAATTTGTTAACATGTTGCTGGCTATTTTCATCCTCCACATGAAAATGAATCTACTGGGTATCACAGAGCTCAGTTATTATGAGGTTTTTCGATGAAAGACTTAAATTGCATCTGAGAAATACGAATTACAGGGCCTAATGTTCCCCCAGAGATTTTAATTTAATACACAAAAGGAGTTGCTCGCTCCCTACTGAGGTCATTACAGGAAAATATTTTTTCTAGTGAATAGAGTAATTGGGACCACTGGAGCTTGTTTCCCCCACCTCCCTCAAAAAAAAAGATGGGTCAGTTTTGGCTGCCTCAGAAGGTTTATACATTTTGTGAGTGTAAGATGAATTTTCTTGTTGATTCTATACAGAACAGTCATGAGAGCCCCTGTTCATGCTGCAGGCATTGCTCAGGGTAGTGGCCTCTCCTTTTGCCATTACAACATGCTACTGGAGGAAAGCCCTGAGGTCCACGTCCCCATAAACCTGAGTACCCAAACCACAGTGCCAGCCTCCCCTCCCTGCACTGCATAACCCCTTTGGAAGGCAAAAAACCCTCAGAAAATGTAGTGGGTCAGCGAGAAAGAGGATGCTGTTCCAGGAGGTTGCCCATATTGTAGGTGCCTGAAGGGGTTCATGGCCAAGGTAGCTGGCTGCCATCAGACAAAAATCATGGAGCTGATCCCACCCATCTGCTTTTCCATGGTGACTGCTCTGTGGAGATCTGAACTTTAAGGCTGGGCAGCCTAAGGCAGATCCAGCAAAGTCCCCATATACTCGTTTTAACTGCAGGATAAACAAACATGTGCTGAGGTCACCCCCAAGTTATGGCAGCGCGGGAGTCAGAGGGATGTCAGCAGGTCAGGTCGCAGGGTCAGGGAAGATGATCCCACAGCGGTCCCTGCTACAGTCCCATTGACCTCAGTGACTCAGCTCCTACGTGTGGTTAAAATTTAAACACTTGCAAAAGTGGTTTGCTGAACTGGTGCCAGGAAGCTCAGTGTCTTGCAGGACTGAGCCCATTAATTCTCACTCTCTGAGAAGTAGGGGGGGAACAGAAGAGCCAGAAAACTAAACAGCTTTGGACTGTTTGATCCAATGAGAAGGGCAAATTCCAAAGTCAAGGAACCCTCATGCGCATTGTAAGAAAATTAAAAAAAAAAAAGACAAAGGGAGTTCAGGGTTTCCATGCTGTAACTGTGCTTGGGGCTGTGGTAACCATAACTTTGCATGGATGCAAGATATTTTTGCACAGCCAACTGAACCAAGATGCTATTCATTGTGCTGGTTTGTGGGCACATATGTGTATTACTAGTGTGAAATTCGGCCTCTTATTTCTAACCTGAGAAAAGCTTTCCAAATAGCCTTTTTTCTTTTTTTTTATTTCTTCCCCTCAATCTCCTATTGAAGAACAAAGCACTCAGGAGAACGGGCAGCTTAGAGGCCCCTAAACTTAAGAGAAACAGAAAATAGCAAGTATACTAAAAACAAGAATAAAATTATGCCTCAAACAGAAACAATATACTTCCAAAACACGGCTCTCAACCACACAGGTTTCTCCCAGTGGGGAGAGGCTGCGAGAAAAGACGACACTTGTTAGTCACGTCACTTAACTGCACACCTGGAAAGCACTCAGGTCTGACGGTGATGGTGATGACACCATAAGACCCTGTGCAGAACACAAACGCTGCACTGCAATAAAGCCTTTCACAACGGCATAGATGGAACCATTATTTTTCCCCAGGGTTTTAGGCTCTGAATTCTTTCAGGAGCCATTTAATTATTTTGTTTTATTTCTGCTCAATCTGTATATGAAAGCTTAGTAAAAGGACTGTTCATTTTGACAAGGTTCCTCAGGGAAACCTCCAGACAAAATAGCAGTAATTTCTTCCCCATATAACTCACTAAGAAAAATAGCAGAGGAAATAAAGGGGTAATAACAGAAAGGGGAAGATTATCCTTTAAAAGCAGTTGCTTGATACCAATACACAGTGAATGTATTTAATGTCATAAACACAGGCTTACTTAGGGAAGACATGAGGAAATGTCAGGAGCAAAGAGACTCTTCTATCTTAAATGAAATTAAGACTGGCAAGTGTAAGAGGAGAATGGAGGGAAGGGGAAAGAGAATCCCATTAGGGATGGTCTCACAGTCCTGATGAAGACTTAATAGTTGTGTCCCAGCTGCATGTTTCTTGGAGACATTGGGCTGCAAAGCACATGCTAATCTGGGGGCCTGACTGGCTTTCTTCCTCCTTAGAGAGAGAGAGTTGAGGCAGAGACCCATATATATAAAAAAATGTATGTCTCTGGTGTGACCTTGGTTACAGAGAGAGGAGACAGGTTATAAAGTCCTGCTTCACTGAACACAAGGGCTTTATTTCCTTCACTCTGAAATGTCCTAGGCTTGCTGTCCCCCATGCGCCTGACCCAAGCAGTCCCACCTTTCTTTCCATCCTCTGGCCACACTCCTGGCTCTGATGACTCCTTCCTTCTTCCAGGAGCAAGGACACCAGCCTCTGTCTGCACTGGTGGTCCCCTCCTCACAGACCTGTCCCCATGCCCCAGATGATAGCTTTGTGTTGGTGCCTGGTGGAACGTGACTGGTGCTCCTGCCATGCATGGGAGATGCTGCCTTCCACTGGTGAAAAGAAAACCCCATCCAGCAGTTATTAGTGTCTTTTCTCACAATAGATCTTCCCTTATGCCTCCAGCATCAAGGTATAATCTGTGTTTTTAAACTGGTTAAGAGACTACAGTGCCTACAACTACAGAACAGGGCTCAACAGTTATTTTCTCATCTACACTTGTTTTGATCCTCCTGGGCCCTGAAACTTCAAAGACTCGCTCGCCTTGCTGAATTTTAGTCTTGGCAGCAGTAAGTTGTCCCTTTGGCTTGATGCACACACGATTTTATGGTTTGCGATTGACTTAGTGACCGCTGCCCCAGTCTCTCAGTGGCACTACTTGTAGTGTGCCAAGTACATAAATCATGGCAGGTTTCAGGCTTGGACTTTAGGATAGAAACTCTCCCCCAGAAAATGTGTTGAAAATATTCAGCTGGGTCCAGCTCTCAGCTGAGGATAGCAGTGACAGATTGAGTGCCTTGAGAACAGTAATGGCTCGGTGTCCAACACATACGCCTTCAGGTGATATGTCCTTCCCCCCCAGCCAGGCAACCAGCTAGAGACTGGGATTTTAAAAGTAAACTCCAGTCCCATAAACTCATATGCTTATAAATTTTACAGCCACAGGGAGCATTAGGACTCTATCTTTTGTTTAATACAGGCCCGAGTCTCATTTAACAGATTCTACATCAAGCTCGGAAGTTCTGATTGAGCCATGGAGAAAGTTATCTAAATATTGACATAAGACTGAAAGGAATGGCGAACATCCCATATTAAACTGTTCTTATATTGGCTATTTATCCTCATTTGCCTTCTGCCTTTGTAACAAAGCACATGTCTCCATCAGGCTTCCAGCTTTTGCTTTTTGCTTCTTGTTTGTTCTTTGCCAGATTGAATAGCCCTTTCCTGTCCCCAATCTCCCACCCCCCAAAAAAATCTCTCATTTGGGCTCCTCCTATAATAGCTTAGTTTTCCAAACTACAAACACCTATACTGCTCTCTACATTTCCTTGAGCTAACTACTATTTTGTTGCAAAAAGCTTATTTATTTCCTGTTTCCTACTCTTTTGTTTTACTGTGAGAAGCCCTGGAAAGCTAAAAAAGAGCCTCTGGAAGGGAGACACAGTAGCTGTTTAAATTGTATATGAAGTTTTGTGATGGTTGTTCCTATAGATGAGCCTGGCACAATAGAGATGCACGTAGATGCTTAGCTTGAACATCCATCTTCAGCTAATCAGGTGCTCGGCACCACCTGCTCTGGTTGCAGCCATGCTTCTGCTTGGCCATGGACAATTCTGACCCTGATCCCAACCCATGGGCTGACATCTTGGTTTGAACTTGGACCTGTCTGGCTGCTGTGAACTTGCCCAGTGATCTGGACTCTGGGCTGCCCCTCTGGGCCTGTCCTGTCCCTCTGTAGGACTGCACCTCTTGTCTGTCTGTGAAGCCTCAACCCCACTGGCCCTGATGTCATGCTTGCTATGCTGTCCCTTGGCGCAGTTGAAAAAAATCTGTAAAGCAGGAGGCATCTGGTTTTACATAGAGCGTATGCATTGTAGGCACAGGGCTGAGACACTGTCACCACTAAAAAAGCAAAGAAAAAAACAACAAAAAAGGCAATTAACTCTCCAAATAGACACTCTGATCCCTAATTTTTGCACATGAAATAAATGTTTCTTTGCTTTGTTTATACTAATCCCAAACCTCCATGCAGAATGATACAAGTACTCTGTTATCCACTGCCTGAAGAGACAACAAAAAAAATGAAGTCCAGTTCTATTGGCCATGAGCAATGAGGATTCGAACACAAAGGCAGACTTTTTTCTCTGCCTCTATATGTGGAGAAATGTATTTTAGAGGGTTACAAGATACATAAACTTTGATTAAAAATGCCTTTTAGTCAACATTTACAATCCAAAGAGGGTGAGAAAGGATATGGCAATAAAACTATTAAAGCAATAGATGCCAGATTTCTCTTAGGTTGATTATAGCTCATCCTGTGTGTTCTTGGCACTTTGATAGACCTGTTAAAAAGAGCAAAGGTACCCCAAAAAAATCAAGGCCAGGATTTTGCTATTGCAATGGCTGTCTTTGAAGGAGAAAAATACAGAGCTGGAGTTACTTAGAGCAAATGCTGATCCCAAAGTTACACTGTACTGACTGGACCACAGGAGCAGTGTTAGGGCATTCAGGCCTGAGGTCATCCCTATTTGATATTAATTCTTTCCATAGGATTGTTTTCTCTAATATTTTACAAGGCAGAACTCTTTGGGAAGGAGAAAGAGAAAGCAATTATGAGAGAGGCATATACTATACAGAAAGGAACAGAAGAAAAGCCTGGGGCATAATTGCCTTTACAACAGCCTGCTGCAGGATCCTTCAAAGAGGGAACAGCAGCATGAAGCTCCCCTTCTTGTGGTGCAGCAGATGTGGCTAGAGAAGACTTTGAGGGAACTGGGGGTGGTTCAGTCTGTAGAAGGGGAGACTTCATTGCTCTCTACAGCTCCCTGAAAGGAGGGGATAGTGAGACAGGGGTCGGTCTCTTCTCCCAGGTAACAGTGATAGGACAAGGGGTAATGGCCTCAAGTTGTACCAGGGAAGGTTTAGATTGGATATTAGGAAACATTTCTTCACCGAAAGGGTTGTCAAGTACTGGCACAGGCTGCCCAGGGCAGTGGTGGAGTCCCCATCCCTGGAGGGATTTCAGAGCCGTGGAGATGAGGTGCTGAGGGACATGGGGTAGTGGTGACTTGGCAGTGCTGGGTTAATGGTTGGACTTGGTGATCTTAGAGGTCTTTTCCAACCAAGGCTGTTCTGTGATTCTGTGACCGTCTTCCTCAGGCTCACACTGGGCCAAATAAGCACAAATTTCTGTTAGACTGAAGAGATACAAGCAGGTGGAAAGAGAGAAACAAAGTGGAGTCTGCCATTCTTATTCAGCCCTCCTTGTACAACCACTGCATGAGAGAGCCATTTCAGAAGGACGGGAAAAGGGATAGTGATAAGAAATGGGAACAAGGAAGTAGGAAATACACCCTGTTAGCAGGAGCAGTGCTCCGTGAGTTCTGGCTGAGTGCACAAAAGGCAGCAGAGAGTTCTCAATGAACTAAATTAAAATCAGGCAAGCACCAGCTCCCAAAGCAGGAATCCTGGACCTGCCTGCCTGTCATCGTTTTGCCCAAAATCTTTCCCCAGGCATGGACAAATTAGCTCTCCATGAACCCAAACAGAACTGGATTGATAGCTGCACTTCTAGAGCTCAAACCACTAGAAAAAGAATTAGAGATCTGACTTGACATTAATAACCAATAGATCTGAAACATGAAACTGAGCGTAAAGCAAACAGCTCGAGCCTGGCTGAGCAGGAAGAGGACTCCTGCTACTTGTTGTGGCAAAAAGTCTGTTCATCTGTGTGAGCCTCTGTCCTGCCCCTTCCTCTGGGAGAGCACTGCACTTAGGAGAGGTTGTTCTGTCCAGGGCAGGCTGCTTTCTTACTCCCCTCTCTCCCTCCCATAGCTCATCTCACAGACCACACAGTTCCTGGCCTCTAAGCCCAGCTTATATCTGATTTCCAGCCTATCAGCGTTTTCACACTGATGGGCATCTGCTCCAGCCTTCTTGCCTTTCCCAGGCTCCCAGCCCATCAACACTGGGGCAATTCCTCACCACACTGTTCACACCTCCTACGAGTAACCGCAAAGTCCTCTCAGAGACCAGGTGACAAACGTGTCCTCCTTCCCCTCATCTTTATCCTCCTTCTCCCCTTGCTTCTTTCCTGACGTTACTAACTCAACATGGTGCTTCTCAAATAGCAGATCTGGTCTCTTTGGAGTCTGAGATTATCCCTAAAGCCTGGAGGAGAGGCAGGCTGTACAGACTGCTTTTGCATATGCTGAAAGGACAGCCTTCTACTTTTCCTCCTGCTGATTTTTAAAATAGAGCTATCAGTTTTCCATACAGTCATCCTGCCTGTCTTAATGAGCCATTCCCTTCAAATACTTCACATTAACATGTTTATATATTTGTTTGCCTGGCTGGCTTCTCTAATCAGTGTGCCTTTGGTTCAGGTGCTCCCAGCATACGGCTGCTCTGCCAGGCTGCAGGAAACTCTCCGCTCGTTGCAGCTGCATCCCCAAATTGTGCTCTGTGACTGAGTGCTTCTGCGACAATTGCTTAACAGTAATAAGCAAGGAACATACATAAATCGGATATTTTTCTACAGAACCCATGAACACCATGCCTCAGAGAGTCTGGAATTGGTCTCATTCTTAGCAGTTTCTTTTCTGCAGTATTAGCTAAACATCCCAGCAGGAGGATTATTTAAGTGTAGAGGCTAGACTAAGATACCCTGCTAACCTACAATGTGGCTAGGTGTTTTGCCAATTACCAGGCCTAGCACAAAGGACACAGCCAGCAGTAGAACAAACCAGTAACCAGATTCTATTGCACACAAAAGGGTCAGTACATGGGTGATCGCTGGGGGTACAAACAAGTCAGTCAGGTTACACATAACAGACAGCAACCCCAATGATGATGCAGCACAGCCAACAACCAGTGGAACAAACAAAGTGATGAAGTCTCCCATGGCAGAGATGGGAGACAGCCAAGCCAAGAAGCTGATAATACAGGATAGAGGCAGCCACATATCGTTCTCACAGAGCCCGCGTTCACAAGTGCCAAACCTGATCAGGTACCAGCTGCAGGGAGAGACAGGAGGTCCTTCCTCAACAGGGAAACTCTGCAAAGTGCATCCACCTCACAGACAGACACCCCACCCTTCCTGCAAGTGGTCCCAGCTTTTATCCCCACAGCAGGACACCTGGCACTCATTTACCCAATGCAGGGCACCTGGGGCTTGTTTACCCAAGGGCTTTCCTTACAAGGCCGGCTGCACCTTGGAGGAAAGCCAAAAGGCAAACTCATCCCCTCCTCTTAAAGGGCCATGGGAACCACCCATATGTCACCCTTAATTCAGGGCTTGGGGTTCAGCCCCCAGCACTTCACTAGGAAGGCTGATGTTGGAGATGTGGGGGGCACCAGTAGGTTTGGGGGCTAGCCCTAAAAGATGCGGTGAATGGTAAGCTGATTTTATACAGTTTTTATTTTCATTTTAGATTAGATATTAGGAAAGAGATTTTCAGTGAAAGGTTTATCAAGCACTGACAGAGGCTGCCCAGGGCAGTGGTGGAGTCCCCATCCCTGGAGGGATTTCAGAGCTGTGTAGATGAGGTGCTGAGGGACATGGGGTAGTGGTGACTTGGCAGTGCTGGGTTAATGGTTGGACTGGATGGTCTTGGAGGTCTTTTCCAACCAAGGCTGCTCTGTGATTCTATACATTGGTGAAAGCTTCCTATGACATTGGATTAGCACCTAAACATTGTGTGACAAAGCTTTATGTTCCAGGTTTTGTAAATGCTCTTAAGGAAAAAAAATTAAAAAAATCACTTGTGAAACTCTTTCTGTATCATTTGGGGACAATTATAGTATCGCCAGATTAATTACAGTGTTTCTACAATGCTCTCCTCTGATTCTAATATTAAAACACAGCAAAAATCAGAGTCTGTTTTGACCTTTATTCAGAGCCTTCTGTTAAAGTGACTTTCACAACAGAACCCAATTTGTCACATTTTATTTGTGCTTTAATTTTATTATTAACAGATTAATGAAGCTAGTAATGGGTTTCCCGATGCTCCCTTTGGAAATGTGAACTGTGTCCTTTCCTTACATCAATCTGCTGTCAGCAGATGAAGTGCCTTTGCAAAATGCTATTAACTGTTACCAGAAGCAATTAGTCAAAATAGCAAGTCAGCTTCAAAAGGAGAGACTCCAGATTCCCTCAGTGCGCTAGGAAAAGCGCATTAGCAGGATTTAGTCTTGCCAGCAGACATGAGCTTTAGGCCCTGCAGTAGGTGTCTGGGTTAATGACACGTAGAAATGCAAATGTATCAGACTTTAATTTGCTTGAAGGAGCAATGCCAGGTTAAAAAAAAAAGAAGTAAAAAAAAATCACTTTCTATTGTCATTAACAGCAATCCCCATTGTGCCAGAAATACCCGTGCTCTGTTGTAAGATACTCTTTCTGCTCCAGACTTAAAAATCTGTGAAGGCAGTAGGAGACTGCATCTGACAGCACTGAGGCCAGGTTTTGTCTTAATTTTCTGTCCCACACAGTTATTTTAAAAATATTCTCCCTCTCTCTCCAAAGCCTCAGTGTCCAACATCTTCCCTTTTTCATGCTGGTGCCAGAAACTCACACCATAAATCCTGGAGGGGCACATGCAAACCTAGCTGGAGCTCCATTTACCCCCCGTTTGGCACCATCATTACACAGACAGCTTTATTGTCTGGTCAGTACTCCAGCGTGGGGCTGACAAAATTGCATTATCGTCCACACAAAACTCCAGTGGTCGTCCCTCACCACTGCCCTGGATGAACCGACAGGGAGGAATCTGGGGGAGGGGAAGAATCAGGTATAATAATATCCTACATGCCCAGCGAAGTTTCAGGCATGTGCTCTGGCACGCCTGCCTGGCACCTGAAAACTACTTTTCAGGCTGGACAGACCAGCAATTGCCCCCTCCTCTTTCTCTCAGATGTTGGAAAATGATGTTATCAGTCGTTATTTCCAGTGCTTTGCTAATTACCTGTGTATTGCATACATGGGTCCAATTAAAGGGGGAAGGTCACGAAACAACAGAAATACCATGGATTATGAAAACCAAAAGGATTATCCATTTGTGCTCAGGAGTGGACGATGAGGTTTCTGTCTCTGTGCAGAAAGCAAAATCTTTTTCATGTTATTTGGTCTTTGTTCCTTCAAACGCAGTCCCACCTCCCCTGGATGGCTGTGGTGCCCCAGCCGGGGAAGTTGCAGTGGGGGGCAAACGCTGGGCTCAGTTCATGTGCCTCTCCCAGCCATGCTGCATGCTGATACTCCCACAGTGGGGTTTTTTTTTTGGAGGCAGAGAACAGCTCAGCATCAGACCTTGCTGACATTTTTCCTCAGAATAAATATAAACAGCTGAACCCCACCCAGGGACTTGGACAAAGTCTGGATAAAAACCCACCCTTAATTCCACCAAAACCTCATTGATTAAGAATAGGCAGATCTAATGATTTTGCTGAGTATTTGCAGAGTGTATTCCTGCTGGGTATTCTTTCCTCCCGTTGCCTTCAAGTGAGCGTTCACAGTGTGGAAGGTTAAAAGTGTTTCTTTTCCTCTCTAAGTGCAGGAGGCTAATAGATCTTAGAGCGGACTGTATCAAGCTCTCAGTCCTAGACTTCTAACTCTTCTAAGAGCAGTACATTTTATTGTCCTTTTATATGAGCTTAACGACAGAAAAGGGACGGTCCTTTGGTCTTTATTCAGCTATTTCCACTGACTGGAGGAACAGCTTCTTGACAAAACAATATATTGTTCAAACACTCCCATAAAAATGATGTCTCCAACTATCCAAACACACTGTCTGTTGTCTTAGATCAAACACAGCTTTTATTCTTAGACATAAGGATTCAAAGGCATCCGTTAAAAGGGGAGTTTAAAATTCTACTTTTAAAAAAAAAAGTTCAGAATCTTAAGAGACTAATTATTCGTGCAATCTTCAAGATCAAACACTGCTGAAATAAAGACTTTAACTTCTTTATTAGATAAAACCTGTGTTCAAAGATTGCAAGGGGAGAAGAGACTATTAAGATAATCTAGTTTGACCTTGTGACCTTAGGCTTTGGCATTTCACTGGTACAGAATCTTTTCAGTGGTTCATGTAGCTAAATGGAAAAATCGAATAAAGCCATCAAGAACACAGCAGACTGCATAAATTTGATAAAACAGACCTCGTGCTTTCATGTTCCTTTAATTTGTGTGTTTGTAGGCAAGGCTCAATACTGAAATGGATAGTACCAAGTCGTCTGCTGATGCAGCTAGCGCAGCTGCTGCTGAAGCTTACAGATGTCATTTTCCACCAGATGAGCATCTAGCCTGAAGAGTTTCCAACTGCAAGGGAGAATTAAGTTAGTACAAAAATGCAAATACTTCGAAAGGGTAATTTGTAGAAGACTCTGCATAAACTACATTTCCAAAGTAGTTTTTTCCCCCCCTCATTTTATGCTGCCTACTGTTTCTTTTATAACAAGTGCTTAGGGTTGTGTTCGCCATGCCAATTTTCAGCAGGACGGGAGGGAGAAGCTGGGATGCATTTCTTGTGTGTGTCTTTTCTAATCTGTTTGAGCTGTCTGATGTCTTCATAGCTAATACATTCCGGATCTTTGATCTGAGTTGGAGGATGTCTTAAGGAGCAACAATGATTCACAGGAAAACAGGATATCCACAGGGGAGCCAGCTACCCAGTCCAGCAGAATTAATCAGCATTAGGTGTGTGAGCTCTTGCTCTGAAAGACTGTAAATAAGAAAGAGTCACAGATGATTATAGGTATGGGAATAAACAAAGAAAGAGGGAAACAAAATTTAAACCTCTTTAAGTGTCAAAAATGGTTTCTGAACCACCCACTGGATTTGTTGGTGGAGCAAACCTGCCTGGTGTCCAGCTGAAAAACATGATTGCTGTTTTGCAAAGAGGCACTGTTTCTGCATTTGCTTCTGTTCTGGCTTCTAGATTGTTTTTGCAAACCAGGGACACACCTAAAGCTGGGTAACAGGGCTGAAATACAGGATGCTGCCTTCCTGCACCTGAACAGCCTCACAGCCTGGTTCCAGCACCACGCTCTCTCCGGCTTGCTCCGTCTTGCAGCCTGGTTTCTCTCCCACTCCTCCTTGTATCTTGGCCTTGTTTTTGCCAGTGCATGCGTGCAGCTGGCCCAGCCTAGAGCATGGGAGCTTGGAGCAGCCTCCTGGGAAAGAGGTGTAACTAATGAAGGCTACTGGGAGAGCTGAGGGGCGTCACCTCCCTTGCTACATAGTCCGTGGCCAAGGAGGAGAGAGCTGGTGCAGCGCCAGTGCGCTTCAGCCTCCCATGAGAGGATGGTAACTGCATCCTTCCTTGCAGCCCTGCACTATCAGTGGCTGTGTGCAAGACATGGACATCACCAACTCCTTTTTCTCACGCTCACGTTTTCAGAATGAAGCCCTTGTGATTGCACTGTATAAAGGATACGATCTCTCTGCACACAGCGTGCCTGAGGCCTGCTTCTCAGAAAGAGGACTCCCACCGTAAGGTGTTCAGTAAGAACACCACTGCACCTTAGTCCTGAACGTCCTGCAAAGGGAACTCCTGAAGCCCAAGAGGGATGTTGTGTCCAGGTAACTGAACAAAAAGAGGAAACGCTAGGGGTATTTGACTTTACAAACAGCCTTCAGCTGGCCCGTTTCCAGCACAAGTGCCTCATGCACGGTAATGGATTTCAAATACACTGAAGAATACAGCTGTAAAACCAAACAGGCCTTAACATTTGACCTTATTGGGGAAAACAAGCCTACTAATACCAAAGAAAGCTAAGCATGCCTAGCTAATTGACTCATCTTAGGACAAGTCTTGTTTCCGTGACTGAACCTTAGGAATGTAGAGACTTGCCATCTTTCAGCCGGCACAGTTTCCTTAGATCTTACATGGAATATCTGAAAAGCACCAGCCACCTCCTAACATTTTGAGTACTCTGGCCGGCACAGAGGAGAAGCGGAAGGACAAACATAACACCAGCAACATCTTTGCCATTAGGGGCTTTTTTTTGAGTCAGCATTTCTGGAATGAAACATGACCATCAAATCAATTAATTACATGCTGTTACATCCTTGTTGCTGTTTGCTCATCCACCCACAGACATTCCACATAAAATTACCTAATAATCAATTTGAAGCATTTTAAAGTAGCTTGTTTTTATCCTAAGCCAGCAATAGAGTTAGCAATCCAGTGTCTAGACCTAAGACAGTGCTTTCATCCTCAGAGATGTAAGTCAAAAATGGGTTCCTTGTGGTGTCTCTGGTGTTTTATGTATCATTAAAAGTGGCCATCTGTAGGTGCCGAGACCCCTTACAAGCAAAGAAAAATTCCTCAATACATGGAAAGACAATTCTAGCCATGTTTTTTTCAGACAGTCATAATTTTAACATTCACAACTAGAGACTGACCACAACAGCCACCTAAGATGGATGACACATATTGTTTGATTATAAACCATGAAAGCAAGGTAAGGATTCCCTGCTATGAGGATCTTTCAAAAGCAACAGAAGCAGTGGCATGTCAGATAAATCAGCTGAAGGCTATCTCAAGTAAGCACTCCTACTTGTATATTGTTTGGTTTCCCTGGCTTTTGGCAAGTCACCCATGCTAAAACTATTTTTTATTCTGTTCTGATACCATCCCCATGTTAAACATGTTTGAAAGACAGTTTACAGGTTTAAACAAAAGTGTTTATGAAACCTTAGTGATCTTGCAAAAAATGAGGACTTACGGAATAAGCTATATAGTGACAAATTCATTTTCTATTCTGTTTAACATACATGTCAGTAAACTCAAGGTGAGGCAAATCTGTTTATTAAGAACTCATACAGAATGTTTAGCTAAGTGTAAAGCACGGTATGTCTTTGTTTTATGGTATATCTTTGGTTTTGGGGTGGGCCAGGCTGTGTTCAGCCTAAGTATGTTGTCTGAGATGCAATGCATATGATGATGTGCATTTGGATTTGCTTGTATGCAAAACACTGCTGCCAGACTTTCTGGCAGGGGACTGGCTGATATAGACCAACTGTGGGCTGCTCTAGCCTCAGGGCAACCCGAAGCTACAGCAAGTTACTTGAGAAGTGAAAGGAGCAAAAGTGTGAACAGCAGAAGTAATCAATGCAGGGCAGAGCATCCTTAAACCTAGGAAGTTTGTTTTATTTCAGCGATAGCCCAGAAGTTGGGAGTTGAATCTGGGGATGTAATGCTACAGATCAAGAGATGTCAGGCCATTTACAGCAAAAGTGGCTGTCTCTGGTTTAGGTCTTGTCCCAAGAAGTGACAGGTAGGTCATGCTGTAGCTTATTAAAGCCCAGATGGGGAAAGCACATTTAATAGAGTCCACATTCCAAACCCAATATTGTTGTATGGACAGCAGGGGAACATCCTGCCTTCAAAACCAGATACCCACATGACCAGCAAACATCACGTATTGCAAAGAGAAATCAATCGAGGTCTGAGTTGAAAGAGAAGAGCTACAGGCTACTGGTCGATTCTTTCTCTAGTAAGGGCTTTTGGCAGATAACAGGGAAGCATCTGCATGGGTCTCACAGAAGCTGACCATGCCATGTCCTTACTGTAGCTGTATTTGTACCCAGCCTTTGGCTAGCACCTGCTTGCACCCTCTTGATGAGGTTGTGTGAAGATGCCAGACTCTGCTCGGGTGCACTGAGGAGCTACACTTGCCCTGGCCTTTTAATGTTTAAACAGCTGTGCTGGATTTGCCAGCGGGTGCCTGACAGAGTCGTTAAAAATTGATTGCTGAGTAAACAGCCTGGGTGCTATTTACTCCAATTCAGCTGTGGTAATTTACACCATCTGAAGAGTGGCATAATCCTGCACTCACAGATCTCTCAGGTATTTGCTACTGACTTGAACAGAAGGATCCTTGTGGCAAGGGGAGTGTAATTTCCCCGTCACTGATGACTCTGGACAAGAGAATAAAGATACAACACAACTTAAAATAAACAGAATTAATTCAGAATGAAAAGATAATTGCTAATGCTGTGGTCAGGGGCTTGTGCCGACGCAGGACACCCATGTATGCTGACACGCAATATAGATGTTGATTACATGAATGATTAAAATGAAACCACTAGACATTAACAGAGGAGAGTTATGGAGTTTAACCTTTTCTCAGGTCTGGTTTGGTTTTTTTTGCCTTGTTGCACAAGTTGTAGAGGCACCTCAAGGAATATCCATTTGGAAACATGCTGGAGGGAAGGGATATATATAATGTTCAGGACCACAAACATCTGTTTTCCAGAAAAATGTGATTTTCTCCCAACTCCATTTGAACAAGGTTAGATATATCTGCAACTACCCACCAATCCTTTCGTTGTTAGTGGAGATCCTGCTTCAAATGTGGCTCATCTGCTCTGCCTGGCTAAGTGTGATGATTGCTCGCTATCAATTAGTACCTGTTCTCTTGGTCCTTTCTCCCTATTGTCCTGCTATGAACTTACCAAATGTCACAGGTCTTAACATGCCTTTTCATGACATATCTGTTGTCTTGTCATTCTTATTCTTCAAGATACCGCTTCTGTCTCTTGACCTTGATGTCTTCAAAACACCTAGAACAGAAGAGAGACACATATCGATAGCCCGATTCACCAGGATGAATTTTCTGTTAATTTGCTGACTCCCTAGAATTAATCCTTAGCAGATGAGCACACCACAAATTGCTAGTCAAGTAAATATTTAAGATGTGTATACAGTAAATCTCTGGAGTTTCTAAATGTAAAATCAGGACTTCAGGGCATGTGGAATAGCAATTTCTTACCTACTGCTTCCTTATAAAACTCTGAGAAATGGTAATACTTCTGATGGCATTCAACATTTTGGAGATATTTTTACTTTGCTGTAAACCTATTTGATCCAGTCATCTTTTTTTCGTGTCATGCCATAGACAAATATGATCAAATTAATTAGCATAGTTTTAGTTTCCTGGTAAGTCTAAGTATCTATTTTAAAGAAGCTAAAACTGATGCAAAGTTTTTTGAGTTCATTAACTACAAACCTTCACCTGATCCTACTAGCAAAAGTTGCAGGCTCTCAAAGCATATGTAATGCAGCAACCTTTGTTTTTTTAACTTCGGCTGGTTCAGGTAATTTCACGTTTGGTATAAATGATAATGATATAAGACATGTTGACACCACTACATGTTTATAAAAAGAACATATAAATGCGACATTTTACACAGTGGTTGCACGTAAGACACAAATTTGAAGTCTGGTGCTGTGGAGTGCTGAGTACTCTTAACTCTCATTAAGTTCAATGTGAGTTGAGAGTGCTTCGTGGTTCAGGTGCTTGGGCCCTCAGTGAGGCTCTGCACAGTAAGGAATTATATCAACATTCATGTCTGAGCCGAGAGTAATTTCTCCTTTCTAGTATGTGCGTTTCTAATTGCTAGATTAGTACAATTGGCTGGTAATCACAGTAATATAAATGATTTTCTGGTACTGAAGTGCTCTTCCTGAAAGCTAATAAAGCTCACTCAACATCACTTACAGTTTTACAACACACTGTAATGGAATAATGTAACGGGTTCAATATGGGTATAGTACAAAAGCCAATGTAAAGCTAAAAGTGGATCTAGGCTAGTGCTGCTCTTGAATACGAGCAGCACAAGACATGAACTACTTCTCTGAGCTGGCTACAGGAGTTAATCCAGGAACAATGCAGCCCAGCTCACATTCAGGTTCACTCCCAATTTGTATTCCAAGGTTTCCTTCCCACCCTTTTCTTCCAGTTGTTTTATATGCACTCATCCATGTTGTTTCCATAAAGGTGAACATGCTTTTAATTTACATCTTCCAGTTTTCTACTGGAATTTGGATGTTTAAAATGGTTCTATAAACTTCTGCAAGAATGTGATGTAAGGACACGGCAGAAAACCAACCCTATTTAGAAATTACATCCTGAATCCCAGGTCAGTTTGCAACTTTCAGGAACATGCAGCCCTGTAATATGCGAGACTTGTCTCCTACAGTAGCTGAACACCTTAAACATTTATTGGTAACTTTAAATTGTTTTCATTATTTGTAAAGAGAATTTTACTAAATTTCATTATTCTGGGATCCATCCATGTCTTGTATGGCCATAACAATGAGTTTGTTGATATAAGGGCACATTAATGGAATGTGAGAGGCCTCTGGTCACTTTTCTTTTTCCCCGCATGAGTAAGACAAAGCCATATTTAGGGTGAAATTGGCCTTGTCTGCCTGTAAATGAAGACCACCTGAAATGCAGTCTCACAAGAAGCTGATGGCAATTGGCAATGCCAAATCCTCATTACAGCAACGGCCTTTTCACCAACTGTATGGCGGATTTTGCAATTAAGAACACACAAAGAATGATTCCTTTCTTGCGTAACAACATTTTAATGTCAATAAAAAGTGGTTTTATAGTTCAAGATTACAAATAAAAAAATATTTCATCTTGACCCTTTTGCTATTTTCCCTCAGGGAAGTCTTCAAATTTTAGTTAGGAAGTGTTAAAAAACACGAGGTGGATGGACGCTCGCTCGACAAAAAGCTGAAGGACTCCCTCCCCACTTTGCCATCGCCGGGTGTTTGGAAATGGAAGGTTTTGCTCCAAGTGAGCCTCGAAAGCGTGCTCTTTCTCTTGAAACCATGGGGGCACACACCACCACTGGATCCTTCCAAGCTGAACGCAGCTGGAAGGGTACTCCCAACTACCGGGGCTGCATCAAGAAGGCACGACATAAGCAATGGTAAAGTCAGTAAACAAAATTTTACTGTAATATTTCATAACACAGATACTGTATTTCTCTTTGAAGTGTAAAGCTACCGTCTTACACAAGAAAGATGGACAGACCCTTTTCCAAGACTAATATGGATACAATAAATATGGAGTTTTACATACTAGATCTGTACACAGAAACTTTGTCCCACAGCCATAAAAATTTACATTTAACAGTGCAACATATAATTTAATCCTTTATTTATCTGACATAGGATGTTTACTTACTAAACACAAGCAACTACCTGGTTTTAATATACATATTTTATATATATATATTTTTTATATATATATATATATTCAACAATCTGTACAGGTTTCTAAACATAAAACTCCAAAAAGGCACAATCGTCTATACAACATGTACAAAAATGGCTGGAGCTGACAAGAAACAACAATTATTGGTCAAGAGTTCATGATTGCACGAAGATTAGTAATGGGTTTGTGTCAGAAAAATGTGCTTTAAGGAAAGGAAGGTTTGCAAAGAAACCTGTAAGTGTTATAAAAAAAAAAAAACAAAACAAAACCCAAAACAAAAAACAACCCAAAAATAAAAACACAATGAAAAACAAAAACTAGGTTGCTATTACGAGTCTATCCTCATCGTCACTGCTGCCATCGCTAAACTGCACCGTGTTCTGCCGCCGGGGCAAGGCAGCTGGCCTGTGTACCTGTCTGTCCGGGGAGACAGTTCGGGGGACTGGGGACTTGGTTAACACGTCGGGATTCGCCTTGGAGCGGGGCTCTGCCAGGACAGCCCTCTTCACCTGGAGGGAAGGGACGTCGCACTTTGGCTTGGCAGGGTTTGTGAGGTCAGTCTTTTCGGGATCTGCTTTCCCTGGGCCATCGGGTGGCTCGTAGTCGGTCAGCGGGGCGGGCTCGGGATGGCTCTTCCTGCCGTACCGCTGGCTGCCGGCCGCTGCCTGAGGAGAAGGAGCCGGCTCTGGCAGGGCCTCGCAGGCTTTGCTGCCTGGGGTGGGTGCCTCGGGGGCTCCTTGCCCCTCGGCGCTGACGGGGCTGACGGAGGGCACGAGGGTCGGCAGGGCGATGTTCAGTATCTGCAAGCTGGGGATGTGGGCCTGCGGGCTGGGGTTGCCCTGCGGGGCCGCGCTGGCAGTCAAAACCTGGAGACCGACGGCGTTCAGGGTGATCCCCGACGGGCGCACCTGCGGGGCGATGTTCGCGTTCGCCAGGCCCAAGATGTTCACTGTCTCCATGCCCAGCGGTGGCAGAGGCTGCAGGCTGGGCGCACCGAGACCCTGGATGCCCGGCACGCTCACTGGCCCTATGGGGATACAGGGCACGACGCTGTTCACCTCGGCAACTCCCACAGGATTGGCGGCACCGGTGGCTACGCTGCCCGTCTCGCCCAGGGCGCTGGTAGTTCTGTGAATCACACTTACGGCGGGGATGGTGAGCTGCACCGGCCCCGCCTGGATAGGAACGAAGGTGGAATAAGTGGCCAAGCCAGCAGGGACCACCTGAATCCCCCCAACCGGGACCGTGCCGTAGGGTGCCTTGGCTTGCCGCTGCGAGTGCAGGGGGAGGTGGCTGAAGAGGTGAGTCTGGGGAGCCCTCGGCTTGGCGGCATGCTGCGGGCACCCGGACAGCTTCTCCTCCGGGATTTCGGTGTAGGGCGACAGCGCTGTCGTCTGCATGCTGCGATCCACCGGCGAGGAGGGAGAGCTGACGGAGGGCGTGCTCTAGGAGAGAACAACACAGGCGTGTCAACGCGGCGGCCGCCGCTATCCTCGAGTGAAATGAAAAGTGCTTCCCACACTGCCTTTTAAGAAAAAACAACAAACTGGTTCACAGTATATGCTGCCCAGCCTGAACAATGAACTCATTTCCTTCCTTTCTTTTTCCAGCTCCTTCCTTGCCCACTAATTGAATTTTCCTCTCCTAATTACCCTGGCTAATTTCTCCTGAACACTCCAAAACATTGCTGAATATCCTTTGCACATGTTTTTTAAAGAAGGGAGAAGGCTTTGGAGAGCTGTTTTCTGTGGAAATCACCTCAGGCGAGAAGGTTAAATAAGCATAAGCTGACATTTTTGATGCACTGGGTTCCTCTCCTGGAAGCATTACAGCCTCCCGCAGGCAGCGCAGGCATCACAGCACATCTGCCTGTAGGTGCTTGTAACCTGGAAGATGGGTGATAAGCAATGACAAGAGATGGATGACAACGACAGCACCCGCAGAGGTGGAGGTGATGGGCAGATACTGGAGTGAGATGTGGGACCCACATTCCACTGCTGCCTCAGCTCACCGTGACTTGGTGCTCAAACCTGGACTGATAATGATATTTATATGCTCCCTTTTCTTCTTGAAAACTGCTGGTAGGAAAGGTATCAGTTAAAGGAGAACACAATTTACTGACTACACGTCTAAATGGGAAGATGGGTGTGAGAAGGAAGCCAACACCTTTCTCAGAACTGAAACCCCAAATCCAAATATTAAAATCCTGCCCCTTTTGCAGCAGGGGTCAGAGACCACTCCTGGTCAGCCTTGTAAGCAGACTGGCCTCTTCTTTCTGCACGCTCTGAAAAGCCATGTGTTTAGAAGAGGTATGGGCAAAACTGATCCTTTTCCGATTAAAATGTTCTTTCAGCTTGGAAAAAAACTGAGCGCACTGGGAACTCAGGTCTCAGTTCTGCGCTCATCCTTTTGTTACTGTGCAAGGGCAATCTCCTACTTTCCTTGAACATCTGGTGCTCTTCTTAATTCTACTACCAAGCATATTTGGAGGAGAGAGAAGCAATTGTACAATTTTTTTATAGTGATAAGGGAAAAACCTTTGGGACTAGATTAATTTCCCTTGGGAATAACCAACGATTTTAATCATCGTATTTCAGAGTGAACTGACGTCTGAATCCTATCACTTTCCTCCAAAAACTTCATAACCACCTCCGTATGTTCATTCTATATATCTGTTATATCCCTTCTTATTTGAAACGCAATCTACCTACTCCAAGCTTCAGCTGCAATGACCATACCATAATTAATCCTTTCAGGGAAAATACAATCAAAACTAAGAGTGTGAAAAGCAGTGCTCCTACAACATCGTTTCTAGAGTCCTACACATCAGTGGTTCGATTACTTTTGACTCTCTTAAAGACTCATCAGCCAACAACTCTTAGAATGAACAGCAAACTTTTTGATCTTGGAAAAATCTCCAAAAAGACCTCTAAAAGAAGGATTTCAAATTCTGCTCCCTCACTCCTACCTTTGTAAGAGCTGCAGTTGGTACTAAGGAGTGGCCCAAGGTTGCTTCTGGATCGGGGTAATCCACGGACATCTGGCGACCTGGAGATGTAGGAGGGACATCCACCAATGCTGCACTGCCACTGCGGGGACCCGCTCCTCTCTCCTGGGCTCTATCCTCATGTGCTTCCTGATGGGTGAATTCTGCTGGTGACCTGGAGGTCCTGCTAACCGACTGCACTGCGCTGAGGACGGTCATCTTTGTCAGCAGGGCTTTTGGCAAACCATCCATAGAGTCCGTGTGAACCCCAGCAAAACAGTCTGGAAGTCTGATGTCTTCATCAGTGCTGGCAGCGTCCTGCAGGCCGTGTCGAGAGGGGTGATGCTGGGGGCTGGCTGTCACCGAGGGGGTTGTGGATAGGACTGACTCAGCCTGGCTGTCTTCATCATCATCTTCATTGTCATTTTCATCTTCATCCGCACCATCAGACTCCTCCACGTCGTATCCTGACCGGTCATAGCCAAATCTTTGCTTCTCCCCTACAAAAGTAGGAATTAGAAGGTTAGTCAGAAGATCCCGGGCTGATTGGGAAGGAGATGGGAAGGACTAATTAGAAACACCAAAAACCCAGAATGCGTGCGTTTTTCAGTCACATCCCATTGCATCAAAGAAACGGGAGATTTTAATTTTTGTTTTTATTTCCTAAGGTACATATTTAATTATATAGCTGCATAATTTTTCGTCTTCTGCTCCTGTGTTGTTTTTAACCTGCTAAATTTGGCTGTTTTCAGCCATTTATAACCATTTGCTCAAAGTCACCCTTCACTCCCTTGCTTGAGAGAAAGTGAGCAGATTCCTGGTTCATTAAGTTCCCAGTGACGCCATATGAAGCTGGTCTGCCACCCTTAGCGGTGGGATGTTCTCTCACTGGCTCTGACTCATAAGTGGGTGTCCTCGTACCTAATATGAATCACCACTGCAAAGGTTCTTGAAAGATGCAAACAGAAAGACTGGAGGCTGTTAGTCAGGAATATGTCTCGTTAACAGGCAAAAGAGACCAAAATTAGACCTTACCAGATTTCTTCACTTTGCTAATGTTTTGAAAGGTTTCTTAACAAATCACCCAAGAAGTCCTAGGAGGCAAGAAAACCCTAATCCTACCAAAACTTACCTATGCATGAAACTTTGCTCACATGAAGGAGCCCTCCCAACTTCAAGTCTTAAAGCCAAACTGCTGTCTAGTGGTAAATTTCTCTACAAAATACAGCTCTACTGCAGCTTTTCACCTTCTTTTATATCATGACTTGGAAAGAAAGAATCGTCTTTAGTAAAGAGACAGAAAATCCCATCTGCTCTATCTGGTTCAGAGCCAGACTGTCTGGGATCATGTTTTATAAAAGACAAAATGCTTTGGATGCACTAATATTTTATATTCGATTAAAGGTCTGTCTGCTGAGCTCTCAAAAAAACCCCAACTATCAGCATAAAAATCATTTGGCTCTGCAAAACCAATAATGGCTGGTTAGTTAAAATCTCAGAGATCCTGTTCTAAGGAAATCTACATAGCAACTACCATCAATATAAATGATACTGAAAAAAATCAGACCCTTAAAATAATTTGAATGTACTATCAATGCTTTACACTGCTGTGTTACCAGACCCAAAATAAGCATCTTGAACTCCAGGTAAAATAAATGGCTTTAATTGAGCTGCCTCTCAATAAGTTACCCACCATTATAAGCCTTTATGGTTTCAAATAAGCACTGCAATTAGGAATGAGACTAATAGCTTCTTTGAAAAAATCTCTCTATAATAACTTGGCCCCTCTTTGCCTACACAGTAATTTGTACATTAACTAAATATGGAAACTATAGATTTTCTACATTTATCACAGCAGGCATGAAACTGAAATGTTATTAAAAATACCCCAAATCCTCTGGGTCATTGGAATGATGTTACAAAAGTATTTTTTAGACTTTTAAACAGTCTCAATTTGTAATTGTCACCTACAGACAAAGCTGTTCAAAAAAAGAAAATACGTTTTAGTGGAAAAATTAATTCAGTAAGCTCCATTCCAAAAATACGGCAAGTAGGATTGTTAAAAATACTATTAACAAAACCACATGGAGTTACTCAACAGTTTTTTTCTTCTCTATACTTCTGACATTTCTTTACATAAACAGTGTTTCTTCATCATTAATTTGCAGAGCAAACTAATCTAAAATGTTAGAACCTCTACATATGTTTGGAAATACCTTCCCTTGGTCTCTCTGTAACAGATCTCAAAGACTTCATGTGTTACATCTGAAGGGGGACCCGTGTGTTTCCTGCTGCTCTTTCAATAACACACAGGGCATTGCAAAATCTTGGGTTTCAGTATGGACTCCCTCTTAATTTTGGTCTATTTACCAACATCACATAATTATTCTCTGGGAAATCCTACTGTTTCTTTTCTTTTTTACTCCATCTCTGCACATGAATCACTTTTTCTATGAAAGCAGATGTCAATCACAAATGAATCTCCACTGGCAAGAGAAACTACCTGAAGTGATTAGACTGGCTTGTCACATTTGTAAAGCAAGGAAAGCAGGTGCTCAAACAATGCCCTGATTTATAATAAGCAGCTATCTTTTTTCCAAATCAACATTTTAAAACGCTACAGGATTTACTAGGAGATGCTGCTTATGTAGAAATTTTCTGCATACCTCTTGGCTTTCTCAAATAAAACCATGGAAAGGGAAAGGGGAACTGTGTGTGGGACACAGATTCCTTACATGCAGGACTCCATGGGATATCATTTCCCCCTATTGTGTCCCTGTTTACCTCCACCCCTGGTGTGTTTGCCAGCTTCTATTTAAGTGTGGTTACCTGGAGCCAGAGCCTGCAGTGTAGGCGAGGTGACAGCAACGAATGTGGTTCCCTTACTCCCACACTGCTTCAAAACCTCAGATGAAATAAAAAAACCCCAACCATTCCTGACTTGCGTGCTCTGCCAGTGCACAAAGGAACACTGCTCTGGCTTTTATACCTACATGTGTGTTTGCTGAAACAAGAGGAGCCCGAGCTTTCATAATTAGCAGCCCCGTTAAGCATCACTGTAAATCAGTGGAGCTACGAGAGGACCTGATGGTGGAGTTGTAAGCAGTGGAAAACCCAAGGCAGGTTACGGGTCTTCTCTGAATGAGGCACTGAGCTGAGGCTGTGACCACTCCTCGTGGTGAAAGGCTCTTTTCCAAGCACTGTCTTGTTAACCAAGTAGTATTGGCCCCGATCCACTTTTGCAATGGTACACTGCCTGCTAAAGTTCCCTTGCAGTTTTAATTGGGGAAAAATTAATTCTTCGCTTCCTATCTTAAACTACACACAATTATAACCATATGCTTATGCAGCTGATATATATAGAACTAGAACTGACTCAATTTCCAAAGGGAACAAAATGACTTCTGTGTTTTAACTTTGTATGAGGTTGTAAAGCAGTGTGGGATATTTTAGAATGAAGGATGTGTCATAAATTTAAAGGCCACTAACACATGGGGAAATGGCTTTTGGCATGAAAGTTCACAGTTTGTTTGTTTCTTTTAAAAACAAGTTTCACACTTATTTTCACAGGAAGAAAGTTTCACACTATTAAGTGAAGGCTGTTCTGTTTATGAAAGCTACTTCTCTTTCAAATATGTAACTCTCACCACTGTGAGCAGAAAGACTGCTCAAGACTGCCTCAATTTTTTGTAAAGTGTTTTTTCTGGAAGAGCAGGGAATATCTCTCATCCTGTCAATTGCTGTAATCTTTTCTTTTAAACCCTTAGCAAGACTCTTCTTCCTGGACTTTCACAGGAGAATGTGGAACTTTGGGCTACAGACATGAACCCTGCCAAGATGAGAACCAGCTGGAAATAAAGGTATAATGGAAATACAGACACAATTTTTGACTGGAAATTTTGCTTGCATGCCAGCTAAAATTATATTCAATAAAAATAAGGCTTTAATCCTATGTATTGAAGTAAGAGTGTACAAATCATAGGCAAAAATCATCTTAGTCCTTCCTTTATTTTGTTGTCAGCCCTCAGATTGTTAATCAGCCCTGTATTGTGTTAGTGGTGTTGATGACCTTGTTGGCTAAGGCTCTGTTATACTGATATTTTACCCCAAAGCGAAAGGAAAACCTTCAAGTTCTTTAGCACAATAGCATTAGCTGGACTTATCAGCATCCTAATAAGTCCATTAGTGAAGTGCCTGGGGCTGATAAGCCCAGGAACTGCTTTTTCTCCGTTGTGATGCTATGAATGAGGTAACTGAAATAGGTGTCTCTCTGTACTTTTAAGTTCCCTACAGGAATCCTTACTGTACATGGTTTTCACAATGGTTATCTAATTATCGTCATACTGCAAAGTACCAAAAGAAAGGTTCTTCAGAATCTCAACTTACAGCTTTTAATTGCAATATTATCACGAATTAGTCCATCACGTGACCTGACTTATTAGGCCCTATTACAGACTTCAGCAATTTCTGCACCACATCCAGTGGTAAAGTTCAATGGCTTATAACTTAATCATACTTGTTTAGAACTGAATCATATCTAGGGAGATTTTCATGTAAAGAGCAAAATGTTCATTTTCATTCTGTCACTGGCAGGAAGACAAGACAGACTTGAAAATACAAGTCCAGACTGCTGAAGTTTTACACGTTCCAAAGCAAATGGACAGTTAGATAGGTAACTATGGGTATCACAGAATCACCTTGGTTGGAAAAGACCTCTGAGATCATCAGGTCCAACCATTAACCCAACACTGCCAAGTCACCACTACCCCATGTCCCTCAGCACCTCATCCACACATCTCCTAAATCCCTCCAGGGATGGGGACTCCACCACTGCCCTGGGCAGCCTGTGCCAGTGCCTGACAACCCTTTCAGTGAAGAAATGTTTCCTAATACCCAATCTAAACCTTCCCTGGCACAACTTGAGGCCATTACCCCGCATCCTATTACTGCTCTCTGGGAGAAGAGACCAATGCCCCCCTCTCTACCCCCTCCTTTCAGGGAACTGTAGAGAGCAATGAGGTCTCCCCTCAGCCTCCTCTTCTACAGACTGAACACCCCCAGTTCCCTCAGACTTGTGCTCCAGACTCTTCCCCAGCTCCATTGCCCTTCTCTGGACATGCTCCAGCACCTCAGTGTCCTTCTTGTAGAGAGAGGCCCAACCCTGAACACAGTATTCGAGGTGCAGCCATTAGCTCTACTTAGGTAGATTAAAGGCATTTCTTACTATGTATCTGTTGGTCTGTTCACTATTCCCATCTAAATTTAAATTTACTACATTTATTGGCTTTTAGCACCTGAGTAATTCAAAACAGTGTTTATCACCTCAAATTTGGGAATTACCTTCAGTTATGGGTTAGCATGTACATAAAAGCATTTAATAATAAAGCATCTGTTCTATATTATATACTCCATCAAACTCAAGAAAAAAAATATATACTATGGCAATAAAGACTGAAATATTTTTTAGTATGTCATGAAAGTAAATCAAGTCATCAACATACTCTATTTTTCTAAACAATTACAAGCTTGGACTTGCTTTTAACCTGTTGTATTAGTCGTGCAACAGAGCGTTCCACAACCATTCAACCAAATTTTAAAAAGTAAGGGTAAACATGGTACTGTGAGAAAACACTAGCTTCTATATCCAAACTTGCTGTCTCCTTGTCTTTCTAAGTCTCTTCATAGGCTTTACTCAACTGATTTCAGTCTTGGTTCAGCTCTTGTCCACTGCTCATCATCAGCAAGCAGGACTCACAGTGACATCTACTGGGTTAAATTCAGACTGGTAAGAGCCAGTGCTCCTCAGAAGTGAGAAAAAAAAAACAACCCCAACCACTGTGGGCTTTTGACTTTCATCCCTAAGGGTATGGAAAGTAACAAAATAAAACTAACCAAAAAAGTAAGAGTAACCCCTGTTTCTTTAAAGATATTATTTACACCTAAACCTTCCTGGGTAACCTATACATTGTAAATCAACCCTAACCACTCTGTTCCCAGGCTGTAGGTGTAGGGCTCCACCATGCTTAATGTACATCCAGTTGCAGATCAGACACTGATATTACAAAAAAAATTTAAAAATTAAACCTCAAATTGCTTAAGTTATACAGAACCAGTCTTCCCTTCTATTTGCAAAAGGATGATATTATTGCAAGGATTTTCATTTACTTTCACTCCTTAAATATAGGTGGAATGAAAACATAGACTGAATCATGATTAAGCTAATGAAGAGCCCTGGAAACTCACTTAATATCTACTATAAGTAATATATAGCTAATTAACTTAGAACTATTGTATCTTTAGAAGGGCTTATTTAATACTGCAGAAAATGAAAGTGTTTTTTTTAATATATATGTGTGTGTGTATATTTATTTTTATATATATATATACACACACACAACTGAAATTTACAATTAGGTCTTTTCACTGGTAAAGTAATGAATATTTTGGGATAAAATTGCTCCATAGAGACCGTTTAAATAAGTTCTGCCCATCTACTGATTTCATTATTAAATAACTATATCGTGCAAGTTTACTGATCCGTACCATATCATTCATACATTAGCTTACAGATGAAATATTACAGGTTTAAAGTTCATAACTGTTTTAATTCAATGGCAAATTATTGTTTTTAAGACCGCATAGCAAAATGCTGGGTCGAGGTGGCTAAAGAGGATATCCCCAGTTGCAGTCTGTCACACTAAACAGTTCACCTCGTCTGACAATTTAATTCAGATATTAACATTCCTTACATTGCAACCCTGTATTCTGGTGACAAGAACATTCCGCAGAGCAGAAGATGAAAGATAAACGGATGAGGGAATGGTTTTGAATACAAAAAGCCAGGCCAGAAAGTATTTACTAATACCCAAATGATGACAAGTCCAAATACAAGGAATGCTATGTTAAAAGCTCTGATCACATATAGTCTCAGGCAGCTACAGAGCATCTCTTTCTTCTTTCCCTAGATGCTACAGCACAACAAAATTTCAGCTTCTCAGATTACTGCAAAAACAGGCTGTGTGTGTGTGTGTGTGTGTCTGCGCAGGCCTGCCAACAGGATCGTGCACCATTCTGCATTCATTCAATCTGTATGTACTATTATTCTGTACTGCTATCAGGTCAAAGCTGACTTGTCCTGTGAATCTAAAAAAAAATTTGATTTAAATAATCATGATAGCCTACGCTCTAAAAGATACATAAAAATAGAACCAGCAAATTCCTTACTAAATAAAAAGTTGGTGGGTTTACATTTCTGGCTAATTCTCTAATTTAAAGTCTGATGGAAGACATATAACTTAGTTACTTTAAGCAAATGTGTAGATCATTTTATTGCCACAAGAATAATCAGTATTCCACATGTTTGGATAACAAATTAGAGACAGCCAGACATTCTACATTCTACGGGTCAGGAAACAATCTTACACGGCCTACGGGAAGAAGAAAACTTGTTTTCTGAGGTCATAATCTTATCAGGTTTTCTGCACCTTCCTCTACAGCATCGCCCATAGCCTTCCAACTGAGATGGGACTGGGCAGACCACTGCCTCCAAGAGTGAGATCACTTTTAACAATCACACAACTCCTGAAGTAATAAATGCACTCATTAAAGATGCCGTTTTTTAAAGCACCAAAAGGATATGCAACACAAACCCACCACCACCGCAGGGAAAAGAGGTAAAACAGTCAAATATGTAATACCATGAATGCAGCTCAACAGCCAAGGCCCACCATGCTGTCCCTTGTGGGTGACATAGTGGCTGTCCCTAGTGCCAGACCTGCAGCACACCTGTGTTTATCACCACCTTAACTACACTCCTTCTTGGATGGGACTTTTGTGCTGAGCTTTGTGATGCACAGCTGGTTTTGCTATGAGTACCTGAGCCAGATAGTTTAGAAAAGCTAGGGATTTTATCACCAAGATGATATTTTGAATTGGGGTTCAATAAAGAAAGAAGTGTTACCTGCTCTATTTTGAAAAAAAACCCACAAAAACAACCACCAAACAAAAAAACCCACTGCAGTCTTAAAATTAAATTTCTGCAAGAATTTCATGGATTATGAGGCAAATCCTGTTGAATGTTTGTCTTGCTTTTTTTCCAAAATAGAATATTTATTTTGTTAAGTAATTACTGTACTGAAACAAAGAATATATATTTATGCTGTGGTTACACATACCTGTATGTGATATGTAAAAAGACAGAGTCTCTCTCTCTCTCTCCCCATTAAACAGTTTTAGAGGCAAAGAAAAGCTCCCTTCCAACAAATGTTGGAAATTGCTTACTTCTACACAGAATAGCCACATAACAGCCTTGGTTGGAAGAGACCTCTGAGATCATCTGTTAATATTTGAAACATTTCCCATTACATTATAACCACAAATGAAGTTCTTAACGTATGCAATTGGCAATATCAATTTATCAATCAATAAAATGTTTTTAGCTCCTGGTAAATGGAGATACCTGTTCGGCTGTAGTTGATAAAACTAAATAAAATGTCAAAAGCTACCGAGGATTGCTTAAAAAAGCCGTGATGATTTTTCTGTCACAGCATGACAGAACCACAGAACTGCCTAGGTTGGAAAAGACCTTGAAGATCATCGAGCCCAACCATCAACCTAACACTGACAGTCCTCAACTACACCATATCCCTGAGCACTGTGTCAACACAACTCTTAAATCATTCCAGGGATTGGGACTCCACCACTGCCCTGGGCAGCCTGTTCCAATGTCTACCCGTTCTGTGAAGAAATTCTTCCTAATATCCAGTCTGTGAATATAGTCTTCCTAATATCTGTCATGTGAAGGCTGAAAATGTTAATGAAAACTGTTCCTCTGTGAGAAAAGGACAGCAATTTGTATTGTTGCTATCTTCTGCGTTACTTGTTTGGTACCTCAATTGCAAAGGGGGACATGTTTTTAGCTTACCAAAAAGGAATATATCGAAGAATGCCAAAAAAGGGAAAATGCAGGTTTCTGAATCATCCCAGCTGAGTCATATTCCCAGCATTATTTAGAATTAGATTCAAGCTGATTCGCTTACACTGCTAGCGGTTGTCATATGGGAGCAAGTGCATTCATCTTTCTTGCCCTTTACTGTTTAAATAAAGATCCCCACTGCTTTCTTTTCTCAAAACCTCATCCGCAATCTGATAAACTCTTCCACTTAAAGAAGAAAAATACAACAAGGGAAGGCAACGCGACTCATCTCCCTGCCGAGAGACAAAGGGAGGAAGGAGAAAATGCCACCACCGCATTGAGACACACAGAGATCCAAAACAGTCCTAAGGCATAATCCTGTTCTCCATCTCACTGCACCTGGTGCAGCCACATCTTTCTTATCATGCTGAGCAAGACCTGCATGAATCCTGTTTGGCTCTCTGACTGTCCTCAACCTCATCTCTTCCAGCAGAGTCTCTGGATGCGAGAAGTGCAGAATTCCAATCATTAGCAAATACATTCATTTTGATAACACTCTTATCTCTAATAGAGAAGTGGAACAGGTCAAGATGAACGATGTTCATAATTTCTAAATGATCTCTAACTGCTGATTTACGCCCCATGATTTGTGAAAGAGGACAGAACTCAGCTCTGGAAGATGATTACCCTCCTTGCAAAGCACTCAGCAGCATATTTGTGATTCGGGTGGCAAGCTGGCGATAGCATTTTTATGAAATGTGCGTCTCAAAACTGACAATTTCACGCACGGCTATTTTCAAAGAAACCCTTCATTTGACTGCCTTTTTTCTAGGCAAACAGTTGTTTTTCTGGTAATTTCACTCTTGTCATATTTATCCGTGAAACTGGTGAAGTTAAATTGCATAACACTTTGTGAAGAATTCAGCAGCAATTTATCTTTAGCATATGCTTGTCATTAGTTTCAGCAAGGGTTTTTCCAGTATTTCTTACTCCCTTGGACTAGCTTCTAAGATTTTTATCTCTGTATATTTTCCCTGTACGAGAATTTAAAAGCTTTGGAAAAGAAAGGGTAAGAAACTGAGATGACAAAATTAATATAAAAATGCAGTAAAGAAAGATTTTAATTCCTTACCAAGTTCTTCTTCTCCATCCTGGTCATCTATTAAGCCTACCGATACTCCCAAATCCATGCATTTCTTGCTATGTGCCTTTGACTTCATATGTTTTGTTAGATTTCCTTAAGAAAAAAAATGAAAAAAAATAAAATAACTGCTCTGTGACTATACAAATGTATACAAATATACGCTCGACATGCCTATATCTTGTTCAGCTACATTTATAACCACCTGTATCATTTCATTTCACACTTGATAGAGCCTTGCCCCCCAGTGCAAGCTGTCAAGGGCTGCAGCAGATATACCATCCTCAATGCTACCAGCTCTCTGCCTACATTTCATGAAGTTCTTTATTGAGATAAACTAGAAAAGTATGTAAATCCTAGATGATGATGTATTTTGCATTGGTGTAAAAGATCCCTCATTTGTTTATGGCAAAGTATAAAAAAGGCTGATTCAGTCTTCAAAGTCATGTTGACAGAAAACAACCACGTGAAACTAAATTTCGTATCTTGCAGCTCTTTCAGTATTTGAGGGATTCTATTTTTAGGGTAATCATTTTCACTGTGAACTAAACAAACAGATTAATTTTATTCAAAATCAGGGCATGAACATACTCGATCTGAATCTCAAAAGTGAATGCGTAACTGCTGAGAGGCCCCCGCAGGCTGCTTTCCCCTTCTCCTTTGAAAAGAAAACATGGCAAATATTATTAAGAAAAGGATAAGAGTAGATGAGAATTTGGTAAATGATGATATTTGTGAAATGTATATTGTTACAAGTAACTGCTCACTCCATACTTTGTCTCTTCAAAAAACTGTTTCTTTGAGGTATTTCAGTGGGAGAAATTACAGTGGGTGAAATGGTGACTCTTCTATGGTTATGGAGTACTTTATTCCTGCTTTGAAATGAAGGTAGTAATTCACCCCAAATTTTGAAATAATTCTTATGAAGCTATATGACTGCACTGACTCACAAATACCAAATTTCCCAGCTTTACATACCACATGAAGTTATAGGCTACACTGTCCTTTCGTGAACTGAAACCAGCGAGAAATTCAAATGGGCAAAACTTAATTACCTGAACTTGGCCTGCACGCCTACTCTGCCAAAACCATCATCAGAATTTACTGGGTTCACACTCCAGCATTTCATCTTAAAGGCAACATGATGACCCAGTGTGTCAGGGGGCAGTGATAGCTTTTGGCATATCTAAAGACTATCCAACTCACTTTCTGCAGCACTGGGTTATTTCTTGGATGTTTTCCACCCAACTGCTGAGTAGTCTCAAACCCACAAAAAATACAAATGTTTCTGAGGTTACAGCTGAGGGGGGGAAAATATTACTAAATGGTGTTCAAAGCCCAGAAAAATTTTACTGCTCAGAATCTTTTCACTGGAAGTATTTTGGCTGTGAAGTTCTCCTGTCTCTTTCATTTATTTTGAGTCCTGGATCTACCACTGTTTAATATACCACCTGCTTAAACTAGGATGCATTTCACTATCTTGTATAAACAGGCTTTAAATGCAGGGGTCCATCTTTGGGTCTTAGAATGTCAAGTGGAAAGTGAACCTTGTCCTTCAAGCCTATAAAAATATTTTAATACAGTAATTTAATAAAGGCCAATTTATTTCCCAGCGCTATTAGTTGAATGCCAATAGGAGTACAATATATGTCAATATCATACATCCAAGAGACAGAATCATAGAATGGTTTGGGTTGGAAGGGACCTCGTTCCAACCCCCCTGCCATGGGCAGGGACACTTCCCACTAGACCAGGTTGCTCACCACTAGGGACTTAAAGTTCTGTGTTCCCATCCCTCCCTAGGTTGAGCAGCTCACCAGTTCACTTGTCCTCACCTAACTTTCATCATACTCCCATATGATTTCCCTCTTCCACTCCAGTTTCTCATCTGTCATTGTGCATTCAGACAAAGATGTGACTATCTGAATAAACATACAGAAGACAAAGGATAATAAGGAAATCAGAAACTACAGATATTTGAAGCATTAGACAATAGAACTCCACAGAGAGGCAGCTTCTTTAGCTTATGAACAGCCAAATGTGAGAAGAAAAGAACCGTACTTCAAAGTGGAAAGAAAAAAAAGAGGAAAAATGTATAGAGGAAAGTACCCTACCTTTAGTTTTGAAGGAAAAGTTGCAGTAATTGCAATGGTAAGGACGGACATCTGTATGTGTGCGAATATGCTTCTTCAGCATGCTGGGCTTCTTGCAACGTATTCCACATTCTTCACAGATATACTTCCCTCTCCCTCTCCCCCGAACATACACATAGTCTTCATTTGACTTGTACCTAGTAACAGTAACGAAAGAGTACTGCAATTAGTTGCAATGGGAAAGTATATTTTTTAAAAAAGTGATATAATAGATGAGAATGAATGACTGACAAAAACCAGCCATGCTCTTCTTCTGCTCAACTACTGCATTTATCAGTTCAACTCCTATCTAGTTTTTTCACTAGGTAATCATGGACTTGTTTAGGAATAAAGGCATATCTTTTTTAGTAAAGGCACTGTTTGATACTAAGCATTTCAATTCAGATTTCCTCTGCAACACAGGAACATACTTTTTAAAAGTGACACTTCTTGGAAGTGGGTTTGGGGATCATGAGGATCCCAAAGAAAAGGGACCTTTGTAAAAGAGGATCTTTGAGGCTTGGCGTTGGATGCAGAAAAGCAACAGATTTACTTACATCAACAGGAAAGTCTTTAAAATTCCCTATCAATGTGCTCTGGACTCAGCCTACCGGGACTGTCTGCAGATGGAAAAAGTCATTCAGGTTCAATTACACCCTTCAGATCTCTGCTCAAGGACACCAAAGGTTGTGCTCAGCTTTGGTGACCTGGTCCCTGCAACAATTGGATCTGAGCAGGGACACGTGGCAATGTTTTACCTGGGCAGCTGTTAATGGCTTAACTGCTGGCCTAGACTGGATTCACACTGGGAACCAAGAAATGGAAAGCCCTAGAGCACCAATTACAAAAATAATAAAATATGCACCATTTGTACTCAAAATTTTTTAGAAGTATCCCTGGCTCTTTTCTACCAAAAAAAAAAAAAAAAAAAATCTGTTTTATAAGATGTTGTACATGGCACAAAACTGTGGCTAATGCAACTGGTATTCCTATCAGGCAATTGATTTAAAGTATTGCACTGCATGGATGAGGGCTCTCAGTAAATATTTCCATGGCATTTCTCAAATCAGGAGTTCTCCAGCCTGTGTATGTCAGACAGAGACTGTACTGCAGCCGCTGGACTACATCCTCTCCAGCTACAGTTATACAATCTTACTGCAAAATAGGTATTATTTATCACATAAGAGAAATATAGGAAAAGAATTTACATCTACGGCTGTATCCAGCTGCCTTTACTGCTGATTAATGTTTGTCCTTTGGAGAAAAAAAAATGCCTCGCACTGCCTACTGTTCTTTATTTCATTACACCCCCCTTCATAACTCTCGTGGCTCTGTGCTTCTGATGACTTTCCATTTTTCTTGGAAACATAAACCAACATCCACAGACCACAGTATAGGAACTGTTATTTCAAATAAATCAAAACAGGAATCAACATCTCTGCAAAGTCTAGAATTGAGGGGGGAAAAAAAAAAATCTCCACCCAATGATTTCTAATATGCAAAGTACAATACTTGCCCTCCATCAAATATTTTAACTCTTCTTGGTTCGATTTTGATAAAGGAATTTTCTTTATCGTGCTCAGTGCTTGATTCAGAGTTTTCCTTATTGCTGAATTCAGCCGCAGCCATTTTTTTTCTGTTGAATGCTCGCTGAAAGAAAACGACACATGCATATCATTAAAATTAGTATCTTTCAGATGCCATTCAAACCTGTAAGTTATGATGAATAAAAGCATCTTGAAAGCCACAATTATAAGAACTGATTTTTTAAAAAATGTTAAGATACATGAAACAAAAAGTAACTGCTGAACAGCTTCTCTACTATGCATTGACTCTCTGTGGACTGGTAAATCTATGGGGAAATGATGGCATTGCAGGAAACCAAGAATGCTTTGAGTCTGCAGTAGAAGACGCCTCTTTCTTCTTCTGGGAAGGTGAAGGGGACTTTTTTTAGTTCCCAGATGACATTCTACAGAGGAAAGATGCTTGCACTCAAACCCAATTGCTTCCTGAACAGCTACAGCTTCACTCCTCTGCCCTCCATGCGGCAATTGGACCACACAGATGGGGCTCTGCAGCTGCATGACATACTGTCCCCCACAATTTGACAAAAAGGGGGAAACTTTACTGCACAACCACTTATCCATGCTTTTCCCCCATTGCTCAGGTCCTGATGTTTCAGTATCACATCCTCAGAGCAGGGGCAGGGGCGGGCTTCCCCACCTGCTCTCCATCCCCTGGTTGCAGGTCTCAGGTCTCACCTGCTGACCCAGCACCCAGCAGTGCCTCATGGCTGGCAGGAGGGGTGTACCAAGGGAAGGTATTAACAGGTAGCAGCTAATCATTAATATTTTTCAAGAAATATAGCTGGTTTGGTGTGAAAATTGACTGCTCCCAATTTGGTGAGGTTATTAACAGGGGCTCCAGAACCCTTCCAAAGGAGGACTCCACACTTATTTCCCACTGCCAGACCAAATTAGAAGACAAAGTGTACCAGTTGTCTAGCAGAACAAAAATACATGTCTCCATTTCCCCTGATCATTAATCACGGAACCTTTTTTTTTTTTAAAAGGAGGATGAGTTCCCCCAACATTTGCCAATTAAAATCTACTCCTTCCAAGTCTAGGATATTTATAAAATGGGCAACAATGAAGGAATGATCCAATTAGCCAGCAATTATTACTGCTGTATTTATAAACTGTTCTACCCACGTAACTGGCACACTTACCACATTTGCTCATATTGATAAGTGAATAAAATGATGAGAGGGGAAAAAAAAAATAAGTCTGGTCTTATGTTTTCTATTCATTATAAAATTTAACTCTGTAAGGTTGCAGATTCTTGGCAAGAGGAATGACTTCACTGGCTGACTTAAAACGACTGATGAACTACACTGGTCATTCTATGTATTGATGAGAGACATCATTCTGGCACCCGGTCCTTGCCCACAGTCCTCCATGCAGTTTCAGCCACCACCTCTACTTCCCACCTGATGAGGAATTAACACAGACCAGAGGAAAAACATCTTCCTATTCAATTCAAAGCCACAGGAATATGCATGGGCTGTAAGTACTGCTCCAGTCCCTATGCCTTCATGCAACCCTCTGATTGATTTGGGCTGGATTTGCAAATATCCCAGCAGTTCTACCAAAGCATACATGACAACTCTGCCTGCATGTAGGAAGAAAGAAAATTCACCCTGCATGTTTTAACAGCATTCATACAAAGTGAAGGGAGATGATGTCCTGGATGATATCAGAAGTGAAGCCTACTCCTGGAACTGTGACTCGGTCATGTTGTAGTTCCTATACACTAGGAATGTGTAGACACACCAGACACATGAATTGCTTTTGTTTCCACCACAAAAAAAAAAGTAACATGGTGACATTTGTAATTTAACAAGAAAAAGAGGAGTGAAAAATACAGAACACACACAATAAACCCAATACCACATAAATATTCCCAGCAGCTGGAACAATGAAATCTTTAAGTGCCTGATCTTTCAATCCTAAGCATTCTTCCCTAAGATTTAATTTTCAAGAAAGCAAAGATAAAGGAAAAAGAAAGATTCCAGAAATATTTGGCCCACATTGTTATCCAAACTATGGTGAAACAGCATAATAATATACTATATATTCACAAAAGCACCTAGAGTGCAAAAACTAACACAACCAATAGAGGTCTTTTCCAACTAAGGCTAAGATCATCAAGTGTAACCATTAAGTCTTCCTCCATTCTTCCCCCACCTCTTCCTTTTCTTAACACATGTTTATGTACAGTCATAAGACAGTCTAACATAGGTGTTCAAATTACTATTTACTTCCCACTGATGTATTTAAAGTCATTGGTCATGTGATATTTCGGCAGTTGTTGCAGTGTCTTAAACATGCAAAATGCTGCTATCACAGAGATGCTCTAACAGAAACACTGAGTTTCTGCCACAGAATTATACAGAAATGCTCACTGACAACAAAAAAACCAGTCTCTTTAGTTTTTATGAAGGTTTCCAAGTGGATGCTGAAGAAGTGGGTCCTCTGTAAATTTTAAAGAGCAGCTGATCTCTAAGGACCTGATAACACAGATTTCTTGTGTGGAAATCCTTTAACGTACCTCACCTAAAATCCCCCCCAAACCCTACACGTACTGGTGGAAAGGGCAGAAAGACAGCAGTGCTGTAAAATGTTCCTCTCCACGATTTCTTATGCCTTCTGTTTCTCACAGAGTCTTCCCTCTCTTCTCCCATGGAGACAAGGACCATGATTCATTTCTACTTTACTCATTTTGCTCCAATTTAACTCTACTGTCTTCAACTACTGGTATAAAACTGGAAAAAAACCTGCTCTTAGGGCTGCCCAGAGACCAGAGCTCAATAGACACTTCTGGTACTTTACAACATCTCTTGGAAAAAAACCAAAGAAACCATGCAGCCTGAATCATCAAAGTTATAAAATTTCAGATTAGAATATTCATTAAACGTTTTTCCCATTGGCACACGGCCCCTTGAGGAAAATGTTTTTAATATCTTTAAACTTTTACTAGTTTACACATAAAAATCTTCTGCATTTAACTGCTTTTCAGTGGTGAGCTGGACTGTTGTGGCACATCATCCAAGAAGGGAAAGCTTTCCAGTTAGAAGGAACTTTCCATTCTTCAGCCTATTTTTGCCTGAAACTCTTTAACCTGGAATACTGCACACATCACCAACATGCTTTAGAGAGGGGAGCCAAGATCATTGCGGGGGCTTGAGAAAGGCCTCCTCATACAACCTCAAAGACTTCAGGTGAGGAGTACTGGTGAAAAATAATAATAAATGAACAACAAAAGAAAAAGAGCAGGGAGATAAAATAAGCCTTTTCCATACAGGTGAACCTCCTGTTACATTTTAACATGCTGTACTCATTCCAGGAGCTTCTTTCACAATAACACTTTGTGGTTTGTTCTCTGAATTACTGGAACATGGCAACTTCACCTATTGCCTCTGAGCAGTGAATTGTGAAGAGCAAACAAAGTCCCAGGGTTCCTTATTGTTTCCATTTGCTTCACATGTCTCTTCATTTCCTGTTGCATCTATTGTTGAAAGAATTGCCTTTTTTTTTTTTTGGCAGTGATTAGTAGGGGTTATGAAGCAGCACGAGACCTCTGTAAACATGACTTAGCTCTGGGGGCAAACCCAGGAACGGTTCAGGAAGTTGCTTTATCTTGGTGGAAAGATCAGCAGTTAAAGCCCCACAAGCAGAATATGTCAAATTGACAGAGAGGAGGTGAGGCATAACAGTGCTGCGTTTTTATTATTATTTACAAATTGGATTGCAGCAGCATTTGAAGCTCTCCATCAGGTCAGGGTAAAAATGTGCAAACCACTTGAGCATATACAACCCCCAGAGACTTGTAATCTAAACTGTGGCTCCCGAAGGAAATCAGGACTCTGTCAACCTTTTAGGCAGGAAATCATAGAATCATAGAGTCGTTTTGGTTGGAAAAGACCTCTAAGACCATCAAGCCCAACCATTAACCCAGCACTGCCAAGTCACTACTACCCCATGGCCCTCAGCACCTCATCTACACGGCTCTGAAATCCCTCCAGGGATGGGGACTCCACCACTGCCCTGGGCAGCCTGTGCCAGTGCCCGATAGCCCTTTCAGTGAGCATTTTTTTCCTAACATCCAATCTAAACCTCCCCTGGCACAACGTGAGGCCATTACCCCTCGTCCTATCACTGTTACCTGGGAGAAGAGACTGACCCCCCCTCGCTACCCCCTCCTTTCAGGGAGCTGTAGAGGGCAATGAGGTCTCCCCTCAGCCTCCTGTTCTCCAGACTGAACACCCCCAGTTCCCTCAGCCACTCCCCATCACACTTGTGCTCCAGACCCTTCCTCAGCTCCGTTGCCCTTCTCTGGACACGCTCCAGCACCTCCGTGTCCTTCTTGGAGTGAGGGGCCCAGAACTGAACACAGTATTAAAGGTGCAATCACATTTCCTCAAATCAATCACTTTTTTTGGTTTTTTTGGAGAATTATTTGCTAATCTGTTTGTTGGCTTTGTTGTTGGTTTTTTTCAATAAAATATTAATTTCCAAAAGGACCTCCAACGTTCTCCTTCCCCAGTCTCAACCAGAAAAAGTGGTAGGAGAATTACTGGGCACGAACCAAATGAGGAATTTCAGGTTTGGCTTTCTTTAAACATGGTTTCTGTGAGGAATTTTCTAAGTGGGCATCAGCTATTCCATTAGCAGTTCTAACTGGAGACTGGTCATACAGAGGTATATTGCAACAGCATCATCACTATCCTGGAAAGTATCTGAAATCCCACTGCCTGAGTCATTAAAAGGGAAAGCAGACAAACTCTGGGGGTGTTAGGTCATATCAGGACTTTGAAATATTTAATTTCTGCCATCCTATACCTTGCTCATACAATCCAAGATGCCCATTAAACTTTAATTGGTGCTTTCTCGCTGCACTTTGTTCCTTCATAATGGCTCTGAGTAAAGCCTATAAATCAGCTGCAAGCAGAGCTTAAGAACTCTTCATTTGCACCACACTCGTGCACTTCATTCAAAAAGAATTCAGCAAGAAAGACTGAAGTAAGATTAGTAACTGTGGTTCTTTTGTGGCAGAAGCACTGTGAATGTACCTGACAGCTGCCTATTACAGCATGTAAGTACTCCTAGAGTGTTTAAAAGGGTGCTGTCAAAATATTTTTTTTTTCAAAATACTATTATCCATTATTTATATTCTAAACAGAATGTTTGTAGACAAAATTTGTTCTTCAAGAGGCACGCAGTAGCTTTGTTATCAGAGGATTACTTCTGATACGCTGTTCTTTAAAAATAAACCAAACATGAGTCAACAACAGGACTGATGTGAGACTTGCCTTAGAAAGAATCGCTCAACCACGTACAATGCAAACAGCTAAATTTTCAAATCCTTTTTTTTTTTTTAATTTAGCACTACTTACGTAAGTACAATGTCTCACGAAGTGTACAAGGGAGCAGGCTGAAATATGGAAGCAATGATTCAATTCAGTTAGAGCACTAACACAAACTCAGCAGCCTGAGTACATTTTCTGCATCAAACGTTGCAGATGAAGTTTTGACCTCCAATATAAACGTTAGCAACGTCAGGAGGACCAGGCTTAACTCTCATGCTCTTTTGGCCCACGGGTTTCAACCTATCTTCTCGACTCCCTGTTGCTCATCCTATTGCTCTTTTCCCTGCTGACAACTTTGTATCTTAACAAAACATTTAGCACGCACAGAAACATCCCAGGGTGACCTCTGACAGCAACATTCTCTGTCACTTGACAACCACAGGAATATACATCTTTTCCCAAAGCTGTGGCACATCTTGTCTAGAGCGACTGCCACTCCTATGGACCCCTGGAAAGTTTGGCTGATGGCAGACCACAGGATTAGGGCAAGTTAGGATTGCTTTTAAAACCGCCCCCCCCGCCCCCGCCCCGCCCGAAAAAGGTTTCTATGTTCTAGACAGCAGAAGGACTCTGGAGAAAGGGAGCACCAGGGCTAATGTCCCACTTTTACCAGCTCTGAAGGGAAGCCGGGCATCAAAGACACAGCATGAAACCGTGCTGTACGCCAAGGCCCTCTTCAGAAAGCTTTACAGCTTCACTAGATGGGACAACAAAAGCTAGTGCTGCATCCATTAAATAGACGTGGCCACCCCTTGCCATACTGGAGGGCAGAGAGCTGCCTTTAAGGCAGTTCAGTTACAAAGGAATACCAAATCCAGAGCAAACCAGCACAAACTTCGGTTCCATCCATAACAAAACTGTCCAGTGAGTGAGATTCTGATGACACGTGTGCATCCCTGAGACAGCTAAGGAAATAACAAGTGCCTGCTTCGCTCCGCTACATCTGACTCTGGCATGACGCAGTGTTTCATGCGGGTCACAAATATTGCCCAGAGTACATTCCACTGCGTCAGATTTAACGTCATCTTCGGAGCCCTATCGATCCAAGAAGTTGTCAGTGTTTTTAAGGCAGCCACGATTCTGTTTGAAACCCTGCTATTTTTGTCATTGTTTCACACCCCCGATTAACCTAGGTGGGAGAAAGGGAAACGGTACGCTGCTCCTCTCACAGTTAGATGATCAGTGATGGTGAAAAATATTTTCATGGCGTATCCATGGACACCTATTCAGGCTGAGCACTCTTATAACAGAAAATACCAGCTGACTTTTAATGTAAAACATGCAATCAGGATCTTAAATTAACCTGTTTTAAGTTAAAAGTGGTTAATAAATATTTATATCAGAACTATTTTTCTTCTACCCTTTGCATTTAAAAAATAGCCACAATAAACACTTTACATGCAGATTTAAATCCAGGAACTAATTTCCATGAAAAGCAATAAATCCTTATGAACAGGTTTCTTAATGAAATTACTTAACATCTTTTTAGCAGTTTGATCCAGCATACCTAAAATAAATAAGCACATCCATCATACATGTCTGGCATATTACATTCTCTAAAATATGAACAAGCATGATTTCCAAAGCAAATCCTCTGTAAATGATCACTACCGTATCATAGAATGGTTTGGGTTGGAAGGGACCTGAAAGATGAACTAGTTTCAAGCCCCCTGCCATGGGCAGGGACACCTCCCACTAGAGAGGTGTCACTCTACATCAAGCATAGGTTAAGTACCTTGGTTAAGCTGTTCTTCCACTTGCTTGAATAGACCAATACATCAGATCTGGGATGAGTGGTTCTTGCTTGAGTGTACACCAGCTTTTCAACTTTTTGTTTTGAATTGAGGAGGGAGAGAGCTACCTTTGTGGACAAACCAAGTGGATTGGGGTTGTTAGGACTAATGGTCCAGGTAGAGTAGGCTGAGATTTTTTGATCATTTTGCAGCAGATGCAATGGTTTCCTCTTCACGAGATAACACCAGGTGAAACTCGTTGAGGTCTTGAGGCTCGGAAAAGACAACCTTTGCATTTCTCCGGTGTTCGTGGCAGCGAATGTAGTCACAGGCTTTGCTTGGCCCTGGCTATTGGTTTGCTTGTTCTCATTACTGTTACTCAGAGACCTTTCTTGACTGCTACTTATGGCTTTCAGAAGAGAACTCTGATTATTCACTGGAGACAATTCAGATGGTTTTCTGACTACAAACACCGGCGATGCTGAAGACTTAAGGTCTTCAGATTCTGGTGAGTCCTTGAGGGTTTCTGAAACCCCAGCGTCAGATGAATGGCGGTCAGGCAACTGCAGGTCTGAAGTACCAGCTTTGCTGCTTTTGTCATGCTGTGCAACACCATCAGGATCCAAGAGGTGATTTTCGAGAGGCTCTGTGGTACAAACTTGTCTTACCAAAACTGGTTTCTTCTGCTTACTAGTAGGGTCATTAGATCTAATGTTCAGTGAATGCAGTGGTCTGGCATCTGTCATGCAAGCAGCCCCACTCTCATCTTTAACACGTTTTTGCTGTTTCTCCATGGCAATATCTAAACTGTTAGCTGGGGAAAGCATTCGTTTACTTGAAGCTGTAGCTTCTTGTTGAGGGAAGAGTCCGCTGACTGGCACTTTCTGAATAATATTCAAAGGTGAATTTCTGGTTCCACTTTCTGGTAGCGAATTTTCAAATTCAAACGAATTTGGCAAAGTCCTCTGATGATCTTTGTGAGACTTTGGCAGCTGAGTTTTGCCTTCAAGCGTTGGCACTGTTGCAACATTTGTTTTGCAAACAGATTGACTGACCTGATCCTGGGTCACTAAAATGTGAGGAAGGGGTGTAACAGTTGCAAAGCCATAGGATGGCATACTGCTGTGAATACGGACGGGAACCACAAAAGGAGGAATCTGATGTATTTGACTGCTGCAGTTATTAGGGACAATCTGCTTTAGAGGAGGCACAGAGTATGGATTAGACATGTCAGATAGTTTAGTCTGCAATTCAAAAGAGGACACGTTCTGGTCCACCCCAACTTGACTTGGAACTACCTGAGTATTTTTTAGCAATTTAGAAGAGTATGGCTGACCTATATGTAATGTTTTAACTTGAAGCTGATACTTTGGAGCAAAACAATCCTTTTTTTCTTCGGTATGACAAGAAAGCATATGTGTGCTCACTTGATCCCCATGGGCTGATGTTTTAGATGTCTGGGAAGGCTGTTGCATTGAGGATGGCTGTCCTTGATTATTCAACACATGATCTGGAGGCTGCTGAACCAAAGCCAGGCTCACAGGGTTACAATTTTGAATTGCTGAGTGGGGCCTGGAGTGAGTTTGTGAATGCTGAGTACTCGAAGGAAACTCTACCAAAGATTTGCCGGAGGTCTGCAGCCTGTGCAACAGCACTGCGGGCACATCCGCGGCATGAGCTGTCTGAAATGAAGAAGTTGATTTAACTTGAGGCTGATGACTTTCCGGAGCAATATTTAAAGATATCTGCCTTACAAACGGCCCCCTCCTCCTTTCTAGCAGAGGCACATGTCCAGTAACTCCATTTGCAGACGACGCTTTCGGAGTGGCTATCTCTACGAGCGTGGCAGGTTTAGATGGAGACATGCTTCCACAGTCAAAAGACTTACTCCTGTAGTCCACCACCTCCATTGACGGCTGTGTGCAGCTGATTTGCTCTGAGGCAGCACGTCTCATTTCTCTGTAAGGAGGGCCAGGCACAGCCAGTGAGTGCGAGCCGGCGGGAATCATCAGGAACTCTGACGACTTGCTAAGGGTCTCTGCTTTGGAAGGGGTCTCAGCCTTTGAAGTTTCATCTTTATCGAGCGAAGCTGAGAAACTGGAGGCATGAGACAAACTACTCTCTCGACTCAGGCTTCTGGAAAGCGTGGAGTCAACGCTGGATTCAGCAGATGAGTGCTCCATTTCAGCCAAGCGAATTCTTTTCTTCTTCGGTGGAAGCTTTTCTGTTGGCAATTTCGACAGCGTTTCGCTGCGCTGTGGCCAATTAAATCGTTCTGTCTTTTCTTGATCGCTGCATTGGTTTTCTTGGTCCCTGTCGGGTTCTTCTGTGACCAGTATTTCAGGAACCTGGATGTTATGCTGGCGAACAAGTCTCGACGGCTGAAGCGGTGCGCTCCTCTCATTAGAAACTATTTGGCTTCCCTGAACTTCCCCTCTAGGTGCTTCTGATGACAGGGGCTGCTGATGCTGGGGAGTATTCAGGTGAGAGTGCCTATCCTCTTGGATTACAGTTGTATTCAAAGAGCGGTGCTTCACCACCTTGTTGGGCTCTTGAGAAGAAACTGGTGATACTCTTTCAAAGGACTCTGATTTCTCAAACGAGCTATTTCTGCTCAGTGAATTGGTGTGCTGGATTACCGAAATGCCAGTCCCTTGTCTTTTCAGCTCCACCTTTTCTTGCAGAGCTGAACTCCCCTGCTTTTCAATGAGTGGAGCAATCTTTGGCTCAGGAGTCTGATCTGTGCCTCGAGCCACAAGCTGAATTTGGGAACCTTGAAGAAGAAGGTTGCTCAGCTGTTGTGATCCTACCACTGTTGTCACACCGTGTTTCGACAGACTGGAAGAATTTGCAGGCTTGCTTTGGACTTCTATGTTCTTTGGTGGTAGGCTTGTATCATTTTGCTGTGGGTCATCATCATCACCAACGCTTTTCATTTTCCTTCTTTTTCTTATCTGGGGGGTCTGCTCCCAGACACCAGTTGAAGTAGTGACTCTGTAGTGTAGAATTTGAGGCTGCGTACTATTTGGAACAGTTTTATGCTCGGGCTCTCGAATTGCTGCTTTAGTTTTAGGTCCATGCAACTCTGAACAATAAAATTTCTTGTGGTTTTCAAAATTTTCCAGTTTTCTATACCTGTTTCTGCAGGTTTCACATTCAAACATTGTTCCTCGCACCTGAGGGGACTTCTTTGTTTTTTCTAAATTTGATCCCTGTGCCAGGGATTTACTCCTTTGCAATAAAGACTCATTTGATAAATTACACCCCAGATAACTTTCTTCTACAGATCGCACCGGTCCAAGAACTTGGCTTTCACCAGTAGAAGAATCTTCTATTGCTGCCTGTCTAACAAGGGTCCGAGGATGTCCACCTTGGTTCAGTGGAGTAGCAGGTCCTGATACAAAAACATCATCATACAAAGAGCCAATTTTATCATCAAATGACTGACTTCCTCGAAGGGGATGAGAGGGAGGTATGACATTTGGAGGTACTGCTGAGTAACTGGTAGTAGGCATGGAATTACTTCGTGTTATCGGCAAACAGTCAAGGGATGGTACAGAAAGAAGGAAAACTTGCTTTGATTTCTCAGTGGGTGTGAAAGGAGACTTTGGTATATCAGAGCTTGAGCTAGTTCTTCTTCCCATGGGCTTTAAATCAAACTGGAAAGAATCCTTAAATATGTAGGATTTTGGTGAATCTATGCTTCCTCTTCTCGAAAGAGATGTTCTTCTTGGTTTCACGCTATCCAACTGTTTGTCATCCACCACAGCTTCATTATCAGAAATCAACTTTGAGATACGTTCCTCGAGGGTTTTTGTTGCCATGGGAGGTCGCATTTGGCCAGAGAGAACCAGATTTTTTTCGGCACAAACAGTCTGTACCACTGATGCTACCACACCACTTGCTCGTGGCACGCAGGGCAGGTTCTTATTTGAATCCTTCTCAGAGGTCAGCAATCCTCTTACGAAAGGAGCTGGTGGGCTCATCGTTTGATCGGCACTTTCAGAACGAGAGAAATAACCAGAATCAGTACTACCCAAACTTCTAGGGCTCAAAAGACATTTTCCTTGCTGATCCTGGGAACCATCAGTTGCCTGTTGTCTCTGGAGCTGAGCATGCGCCGCTCCTACTGCAGATCCCAGCTGTTCCTCTAATAGGCCTGTTTCTACTTTCTGATGTTGCTTTATGTCATTCTCCTTGAATGAGGTTGTGTGTGCCAAATTTGACTGAAGAGTTGTCACTTTAAAATCTCCTTTTCTCTGCACTGCAGCAAGCTCGGGTGCTGGTTCTGTTACTTTTGGGCTATCGGCCCTTAATGGAGAAACATTTACAGGATGAACTACGACTTTTGGTAAAGCTGCCCTTACTTGAGGTTCTGTATCGTGTAATGAAGAGTCACCTAGTATACAGTCTGGGTTGCTTAATGGAGTAGGGCTTCCTTTCCGTAATGTTTCTGTACTCGAAATGACTTTCACTATTTGTGCAGGTTCCAGTTCTTGATCATCTTGCCTTTCATCAGCAGTGCCTTCATCTTCACTTTCACCGCTTTCTTCCACATCTGAATGAATGCTAAGTGCTTTGTCTGAGTCATGAGATAAGAAGAGGCCACCCGAATCTGGTTGTAGGACAAGTCCAAGTTTGATAGCATGCGCATGAGATTTTTTGTGCTTGTACAGATTGCTTTTGGTTTTAAATGAAAACCCACATGTCACACAAGGATACGGTCGCTCTCCAGTATGGGATCGGATGTGCTTTTGCAGAACGCTGGGCTTGGCACAGGCCCGGTTGCAGTACTCACAGACATATTTCCCTAGCTTTTTAGGCTTCTGGTCTTTCAAGAGGTTACATATTTGTTCTACACCATGGTTTACAACTGATGCTATCTGGGCTGAATTATACATGGGACCTATAGACAAGTGTGTTGAATTTGATGTGCTAATTGACAATGGTGAAGACGAACTAGCTACTAACTGGTTTTGAGGAAAAACCTGAGTTACAGTGGAAGATGAGGTGTGAACAACAGACGAAGTCACTGCTATGCTGTATATCTGCTGGAGCTTGGGGTTTTCTTGACTCTGCTGTTGCACCAGTGATCTAGTGAAACTCGGACACATAACAACCTGATGATTCTGCTGACTGGTTTTGGTAATAAGGTCTTGTGAATGAGAAACTGATTGGCCTTGTGCTTGTCCAGTCTTGGCTGTTGCTGCTACATGCACATTGTTTAACGTACACGGGTAATAGTGAGGTCCAGCTGCAAACTCACGCTGTGACAAAGCAGACTGATTTTGGATGCTCATTGTATTGGATGTGAGACTAGAAGAGGTGCTTACAGTTTTATTTGGTCTCAGTTTCTCTATCTGCATCCCATAAGGGGGGCACTCTTGTGCTAAGGTGTTCAGTTCAGGCTCCATAGCTTTTAGTAAGACATCGAATGCAGTACGTGTACATGGGGATGATGTACTGCAATCAACAAAATTAATACATTCATTACTGTCAGTCTTTGTTTTACTTGATGAGGAGTTTGAGAGAGACTTCTTCTCTGGTAAGTTCAGTTGCTTTGCATCAGTATCCTCCACCGCCTGTTTACCCACATGTGAGGACTGATGCGTCAATGAGAGCTTTGTCTGCATTGATGTTTCCGATTTGGTTGTTTCGACACTTATCTCACTACCAAGCGCTCCCCCGTTCAGTTTGGTACATTGATTTCCATTTTGCACGGGTAGGTGATCCGGTGCCGTGGTGTGTTCGGAGGCATCCAGGAGAGCTTTTAGCGGTGAAGGGTCTACATTTTGTTTAACCTTGGCTTCAGCGGGGCTTCTTAAAGGCGATTTTGGTATTTTTTTAAGATGGTTTTCAGTCACGATCTTTTTTCTTTTCACACCCTTAACTGTATCTTGGGTTCCTCTAGTACCAGCATCGGTGATTTCTGTTAAAACACAAAGAGAATACAAAAGAATAGTGAAATTGGATAATGCCGTATATTTTTGTTTATACCATTTCATCATCTCTAAGTTTCAACAGTAAGCCCTGAGGCAACAGGGCTGTCCATCTCTCCAGCCTCCAATATTTTTCTAAAATGTAAACGTATCTTAGAGAAGATCTATTTTGTTTTCATCTAAAAAGAGCAATGCTTTCTAACTGATGCTGTGAGACATTACAAAAGTAATTTACTACAGAAAAGCTTCAAATAAAATGTAAGGAAAAAAAACTACTGAAATAATATTTTAGCTTTTATAGCAACTCCTTTTCAGATTAAGTAAAAAACTCCTCCCTTGCACTTGTTTAAAAATTCAAATAGCAGGAAAATGAAGGAGCAAGACACAAATCCATTTGCATGTCATTTGTCACTTTTTCCATCTATATGTTGCAGTAGTCAAGGAATGAAGACAACTTCCTCATGGTTATATTTGTAAGTAGATTTATCATGGAAAAGGCACAACCACCCACACCATCTGTCAAATACTGTATTCCAGAGCTCCAATTACTGAACTTCAATAGCATTTCAGATGAGCAACTACTGTGGATTAATAAAATCAGTCACACTTAAATGATTTTCTATTTGTGCATCATGAAACAAAATAAACTAAATTTGAATTATTTCATTAGTAGCTACACTTATTGCTGATTTTAAGCAGGTATGCACGCAGAATTTCAGTAAATAGCAAATGAACTGGAATATTATTCAGCAGAATAATTTTGTAGCAAGTACTCATATTTGTAGAGAGTCTAATTTCCTTGATAATAAAAAATACAGAGAGACTGAATTTCACTGTTGATACTCACCAGCTTATTTTTAATAGATACCTGATGTTACACACCTTTGTTTAACTCAACAGTGTGAAATTTAGTCTGTTAGTTGACTATTTCGATTTTTTTTTTTTCTTCTTTCCTAACATCCATTCAGTCATAGCCACTGCCCCAGCTACCACCACTGGCAGTACAGAGGAAGCCAAATATTAAATGAATGCAAATCCATTTTTTTAAGCTTTTGCAACTCATTCATTAGGCTGTTAGCCAAAACCATATTCATCTGATTACCAATATTCAAAGCAAAGGGAGAATCTGGTGTGACTAGAGGGCTGACGCCTCTGAAAAGGTTCAGCTGCATACACATTTGGGAAGCAGCACTGAGTAACTCTATGCAGTATGTTTACCTGCAGGGAGTTTACTCAGGAACAGAGGTTTATGTGCACTTCTACATAAAGCCTTAAGACAACGTATAAAGGAATAAAATTCTCAAGGCCAACTTCACAAGGAGCTAAATGGAGAAAGCTCAGACTTCCCAGTATCCACCAACCCCGCAGCTCCCTTTGAGCGGCATGAGGACTATCCTCTTGCAGAAACACCAGCTGGCTTCTATGCCGTGGTGGGAGGAAAGCCAACGCATAGTGTGTATCTGAGGAGAGATACTGGAGCTGAGGAATCCAGGGTGAAATTACTGCTCCACGTAAAGGAAATCCAGGCAATGCCTAAAGCTTGTCTAGCAGAAAAGAATGCAAAGTGTCCAGCACGAAAAGAAAGGTGAGAAGATATTATGTTTTCTGAATGCCAGAGCATAACCCAACTGGGATGTGTGCTAATTTCAGATACCTGGAAGTTCAAAAACCCATTTCCAACTTGATGCCAACTTAATGTACAGATACATTCCTTTAGGGTGAATGGGTACTCGAGAGATTTCCTTGCAAACTGAGAGATTAAAGAATACACGTCACATATAATATATTGTAAATGTGGAAGTCCTGCAGAACCTGATGACCTATTCCTCTCACAGCCCAACTAGAGGAAACTTAACTGTGAAGACTAAGAGACTCTCTTGTCACTTTCTGCAGTCCCATTAATGAGACGCTAGAATCCCTCACCGGAACTACTGGCTCCAAATCCTGGTTATGGGGACTTCGTGCTCCTCTTGTACATCCAGAAAGAAATTTCTGCAGTAATCATTCACTTAACTTTTAAATGAACTTTGTATTTAATGCTTTACCACCAAAACCTATTTAATATTACCCTGGATTTAATGTATTTGAAGTCAAGCTGTCTTCCATTGCAATGTTGTCCTTTCCATTGCTTCACAATTAAATAAGTGGCTTACACTACTAAGTTATCATCAACATTATTAAAGGTGATTTCCTTAAAATTCGTGTCTACTGCAACTATTTTTTCTTCAGTAACAACCAAAAGCTATTTTACACGAATCAAAGAGAAAAATAACAAGGTAATTATATAAAAGGATGCTTTTAGCCATGGTTTGGTGATCTCTCAGAAGCACGGCCACGTTAATTAAGCGTAAGTAATCTGGTTCCTTTTATGCACTCACTGCAGCTTTTATCCCCTCACAATCACGCCTCCACACTGATCATACCGCTGGTGTTCGTACCGCAGTGCTACAGGAAGAGCTGGGCAGGTGACATACACAGAGCTAGGAAGGCAAAACTGCCAGGAATTGCAAATATCCAAGCAGACAAACGTACACAAAAAGACTATGGTGTTTTTATACTGCAGTAATTGAACAATCAAATTATGTGCTTTTTCCTGATGCCTCAGAATATTAAATAACTGTATTCCTGGCCTTCAACCCTATAGTGCAGAGGAACAAGCATGCTCAGCCTACACCATGTTAATGAACTGGAAACTAAAGCATTACTGAAACCAAAGCGGTAATGTGGCTTAAGAAAGCCTTAAAGAAAGTAAAAATCTATCTCTGATCTACCAATCAAATAATTAAAAATATGAATTCATTATGAATATAAGAATGGAATCTTCCATAACCTATTTACTGCTTTACTTTTTAAAAATGTTGTTCAACACAGGCCAAACCATAAAAATTGTTTGAGAAATTGAAAAGAACAGAAAAAAATAACAAACAAAGGCAAGTTATGCATTGCATTGCATTACATACAGAAATAGCAATTTTCTTTAGTCTTCACAACTACTAATGGTGCTGCATCTGTATCAATAAAATTCTAGTCTATGGAAATCATGGGAACCAGTTTCTTACTTGTATTTCTGACTCTATATCTTCCATGGTTCCAGAGATGGTGTCACAGGTTTCCTTCAGTGTAGTGTCTATAAAATCTTGTAAAAAGTACTTTCATGACAGTGGCTCTTCACAAGGCTTAACAATACTTGATAATTTAGAAATCCTTATTATTAATGGATATATTCACCTCATGTTTGCCAACAACCACATTTCTAGCCTATATGGGGCAAAAAGGAATCTCTGATAACTTCGTTTCACTTATTTTTAGCTTTCTGTTCCTTTTGTACATGTCTTCATTTTGTATTCCCATTTTACGCTGAAGATATTCCATTCCACCTTTGTTACTCTGCAGCTACATCCTTGGGCAAAGATTAACTACAGCAGTATTTCCAGAGGCAATGACAAAACCGGTGGAAAGCATCAGTCCCAGCGTGCTGAACACTCTATGATATGAGTGTGATAACTTGCCAGGGCGGTGTACCCACACCAACAAGCTGACACTGAATAAAGAGAACGTAAAAACATTCTCACGTGAAAAAAAATAATTGAAAAAAAAGTTGATCTGCCTTTCTATCGCTCCCTGCCACTCTGCTCTGCTCACCTCCCCCTGCAATCACAGGGCCTTTCTCATCATTCAGTGGCAATTCCCCTTTTGCTCAGGTGGTGAAGTGGTGTTGTTGAGAAGTGCTGTCACCTCAATCCGATGTCTGAGAAGTATCTTTTTCATAAGCCTTATTACATCAAATCAGATGAAGTTAGCCAGCCCAAGAGAAGAGGTAATAATGCCATTGTGCTCAGTGCCTCACTTCTCACATCCCAGGGACGCTGAAGCATCTCTTCCGTGCTTTGCCGGGTTGGCTTTGTTCTGCTTTGCTATCAAGACTCTCTATTTTCCTTCAGTATGAATTCTGCATTCAAAACAGGACAAAAAAAGATGCTGTTTCTAAACATGACTTTGTTCACCTGTAAGTTCTCTGCTGCACTTTGCTCTATGCACAGGAAATAGAGCAAAAGGAGGCAAGCATGATGGTGTAGGTAGCAATCTGGCAGAGTAACTCAGGCAGCAAATCAAGGAAAGGTATAAGCGATCTGATTTTTTTCTTCCACAGCATTCACTGGTGAACTAGACAGTGTCTTGACAAAATGATCTCAATGGTTTTGTTTAAGTAACTTCCAGAACTGCCTGTCTCAAAGCCTACATTATAACACCCACTCTCTTCCTCTCCCTTCTAATAGAGCTACGTGCTTATACTTAAAAAAAAGTAAGAATAAGAGGGAACCGAAGCAAAGCACCAAGCTCCGTTCTCCCTCAGTGCTGCCCTCTGAAAGATGGAGCAGGCAACCACTACCTGCCCCTATAGTCCAATAAACCCAGCACAATTTTCACCTCATGTCATCACTTTATAGTATGGGATTAAAAAAAAAAAATCATTGTAGGCTTACATACAGAACATACATTCAAACCTAAGTGTCTAAACTTTAGCTCCTAAATCCATACTTTGGCTCCCAGGGCGCTGCAAATAAGATCAAGCCTCTTCTGAAAGTGTGTAAATACTAATTGATGTCTTAAACATACATACAGCTAGAAGGTTACTCTGACACCTAACAATGGTGACGATTCAAAGGCTTTTCAAAAGAGAGACACCATTACTAAGGATCTCACTCTGATTAAAGTTAAGCTTCCCAGTGGCCTTAGATATTAAAAATATTCTTATTCTCCACATCTGATACTTACTTCATTTTGATTTTACCAAAACTATTGAAAGCACTCATGAATCACCCCGCTGAGTCTGTTTCCATGAAAAAGTAAAGAACATGATTACGAGATAAAGAAATAAGTCTTGCTGGCAAATGTAAGGCCACCAGAACTTATATTAAACGCAGCAGGGAATAACTAAACTTTCATTTTTTTATTAAATTACCTCTTTCGCTTCAGACTGCCTCCTACATGTTAAGTACAGCCATAAATATTTTTCCTAAAATTATAGTTTTTCCAAAGCATAAAAAAAGCCCCAAACAAAAAAAAAAAATCCCTTGATTACATAAACCACAGATACAACTATGAAAATGTTCACAGTCAAGGAGTCACCAGAAAGATTTGAACGAGATTAACCCAAGCACTGTGCTTCATTTTATGCACAAACAGACAGGATTTTCAAGTCAAATCACCAACAATTTCATTTCAGATGGCTAACTTCAGACTTCTTGAGATGGCCACATGATGTCACTCCCTGTTTTAGAGGTCAGGAGCTAAGTCAAAGAACTTGGGGCACTCCCAAGTCAGCAGCAGTATCTGCAAACCTCTGTCAGTGGACTTAACCTACACTTAAGAGCTTTCATAGAATCATAGAATGTTAGGGACTGGAAGGGACCTCTAGAGATCATCTAGTCCAATCCCCCTGCCAGAGCAAGAACACCTAGATCAGGCCACACAGGAACGCATCCAGGCGGGTTTTGAATGTCTCCAGAGAAGGAGACTCCACAGCCTCTCTGGGCAGCCTGTGCCAGTGCTCTGTCACCCTCAGAGTAAAGAAGTTTTTCCTCATGTTGAGGTGGAACTTCCTGTGTTCCAGTTTGCACCCATTATTCCTTGTCCTGTCACTGGGCACCACTGTGAAGAGACTGGCATCTTCCTCTTGGCCCCCACTCCTCAGGTATTTATAAACATTAATAAGGTCCCCTCTCAGCCTTCTTTTTTCAAGATTAAACAGCCCCAGTTCTCAGTCTATCTTCATAGGAGAGATGTTCAAGTCCCTTGATCATCCTCGCAGGTCTCCACTGTACTCTCTCCAGTAGATCCCTGTCTCTCCTGAACTGGGGAGCCCAACACTGGACACAGTATTCCAGGTGTGGTCTCATACGGGCAGAGTAGAGGGGGAGAACCTCCCTCAACCTGCTTGCCACACACAACACAACCCAGGACGCCATTGGCCTTCTTGGCTGCGAGGGCACATTGCTGGCTTATGGACCATGGCTCCCAGGTCCTTTTCCCCAGAGCTGCTCTCCAGCAGATCAGCCCCCAGCCTGTACTGATCCATGGGGTTGTTCTTCCCCACATGCAGGACTCTACACTTGCTCTTGTTGAATTTCATTAAGTTTCTCCCTGCCCAGCTCTCCAGCCTGTCCAGGTCACCTTGGATGGCAGCACAGCTCTCTGGTGTGTCAGTCACTCCTCCCAGCTTTTTACCATCAGCAAAGTTGCTGAGGATACTCCGTCCCTTCATCCAGGTCGTTAATGAATATATTGAATAGGACCGGACCCAGTACCGACCCCCTGGGGGACACTACCAGTCACAGGCCTCCAGCTAGACTCTGCCCCGCTGACCACTACTCTCTGGGCTCTATCCTTCAGCCAGTTCCCAATCCACCTCACTGCCCAGTCATGCAGTCCACACTTATTAAGTTTGGTGTGAGGATGCCATGGGAGACAGTGTGGAAAGCCTTGCTGAAGTCAAGGTAGACCACGCCGACTGCCCTCCCCTCATCAATCAATATGAGTTAGGTCCTCACAGAAGGCTAACAGGTTGGTCAAACATGACTTCCCCTTGGTGAACCCATGTTGACTACTCCTGATAACCCTCTTTTCCTAACATTATTTGAGATGGCACCAAGAACAAGCTGTTCCATCATGTTTCCAGGGACAGAGGTGAGGCTGACCCAGCCTGTAGTTACCCGGGTCCTCCTTCTTGTCCTTTTTATAGATTGGAGTGACATTGGCCTTCCTCCAGTCCTCAGGCACTTCTCCGGTTTTCCAGGACTTTTCAAAGACGATGGAGAGCAGCCTAGCAATGACTTCTGCCAGCTCCCTCAGCACTCGCAGATGCACCTCATCAGGGCCCATGGATTTGTGGGTGTCCAGTTCACCTAACTTGTCCCTAACCCAAACAATTTCCATTATTATGGGATTGGAATACATAAAACTGAAGGTCTGCAAAGTCCTGTAGCTCATGTTTATACCTAATACACTGTTTGCATGCTTCTATAGGTCTTCATCTTATTAAGTCATCTGGATCAGAATACATACCAATACTACACTCTCTGACTACATCAAGAATAGCATCCCCCAGGAATCCTGCTTTTTGATTTTTCTCGTTGCTTAATTCCTTTTCTCATTTGCAACTTCCACCATGAAACAAATTAGTAAATTCTGCACGCCCTTCATCCTACTACTGACGGCAAAACTTAACAGACACCTCAATGAAAGCAATGCAATGTAAAAACCTTTGGTTGGCTCCACCAGATGCTTTAGCACCACTACAGATGTGGCCGGCACTGCTTTATATAAAAGTCCATTTGTATGTAATGCATAGGTTTTCAACTAAATACGTTCCAAGAAATACCCATACTGTGGGCTTCCAAAAGCAAGCAATAGTTAAGAACGGGCAAACTTTATTTAATAATGCTTAGTACAAATGCTAAAGTTTAAACTATACAACCTACTGTTTCCACTAATGCTATATTAACAGGAGTGAACTGTCACTTAGAAGGTAACACTGGGGACTGGAATAAGGATTTCTTGCCTTTGAGTAACATTTTTCTGAAAGAATAGCTCTGCCTATATTTCAAAGTATCCTGAGAGTGCCAAAAGCTGGTGTGGGAGGGAGCAAGAGGCTGCTCAGACCCCATGTTCCAGCACGTCTCTCACCAGTTGCAAAGATACACTAAGGGGAGAATAACTTTCTGGACTGCCCAAAGCTAGGGTAAAGAGATATAGAAAGGGTCCACTTGTTTATTCAAAACATATAAGTTTCTTCCCCGATAACCTAGTAAGCAAAATAATAATAGGTTTAAAGGTGCAGCCACAGAGAGAGGTACACTCTGGGCTACTACTCACGAACTAGATGAAATACAGTGGCACTATTAGCCAGAGCAGATTAGCTTTATAAATTGTGCAATAACACCTTAGCAAGGTAAGCGAGACGCCTTCGCCCCGAGGCACACAGCTTGGAGTTATCAGGAACTCCCCTGAGATACAGTTTCATCCCAGACGCTAGAGCCTTGTTTGGCCCTGGGATAGGAAAAGAGTAAATGACAAGTTGCAGTCTGGGGCTATCTTTCAGAGGGCAGCTTTTCAAGTCATGGCTACTCACATCAACACAGCCTCAATAGTGAGACTTCTGAGGGGCTCTAAGGATGTAACTACTCTCTGCTAGCAAGGCCAAGATCATCTTCGTACGAGCTTAGTCTCAGTTGTGTGCATTTAGCTTCTTAGCTTGTGTGAAGGAAGTAACAACCAGCAGATTTTTAGCCATAAAAATAATGTGCTTAATGAGGAAGACCATGAAGATCAAACACCAATAAACATTTGACCACTGAGGTTAACACCTCAGCTGAAAAATGTCAACATCCATATGTGAGCAGAAATCAAATGCAACCATTTCTTAGAATTGTTTTAGTTGGAAAAGACCTCCAAGGTCATTGAGTCCAACCATTAACCCAGCACTGCCAAGTCACCACTACACCATGTCCCTCAGCACCTCATCTACATCGCTCTTAAATCCCTCCAGGGATGGGGACTCCACCACTGCCCTGGGGCAGTGCTTGACAACCCTTTCAGTGAAGAAACTTTTCCTAATATCCAATCTAAACATCCCCTGGCACAACTTGAGGCCATTTCAGCACATCTGAAAATCTGACCAGAGTGAAAATTTTTTTTCCCCAAAGAGTTAATTTCCTGCCCAGCATGAAACATATAAAATGAAACATGACATTTGATACCGATCGAGATTTCCCACCATTGTGTGTCTAAGAAACCAGCAGAAGATGAACCACTGAAGTTTCACAGAACTTGAGCATTTCATTGAAAGACAGAGGAAAGGCAACACAGGACAGTCAGCAAAGGCAGGCAGTACAGTTTTTCAAACGTGCTCAACTGAAAGACTGAAAGTATCTACTGTATTATGTAGCTCCATGGAGTTTATCTACTGGCTCTGCATTACAGCTATTTATCAACTCTGTATTCCTCATCTACACAGAAGTCTTAATACTAAGCTAAGAAAAGTAATCACCATGTAAGTGCTGCAAAAGATAAAGCCTGTTGACTATGGAGAGACAACGTTATAACAGCTAACATCACCAGCAATCCCAGCCTGAGTAGTTCTTCTTCACTGGGCACTCCAAAGACATGAAAAAAGACGGGATGCCTCCCCCAAGGCAAATTCACAAGCTCCCAGTCAAAGCCTAATCAGAAACCAGTTCTACCCCGTTACCCATGCAAAAATAAAGATGCTTAAATACTACCAGATAGGGAAAGTGTGCTGCCAGAAATGAACTAAAATACCTCAGGGACATCTGGAAATCTTCCTGAAATGTCCAGGGAATGTTGTGAACAGTTTCACGATTAAATTATCTGTTTGCAATTTAGGATTATCAGTTGTTACTGGAAAGTTAGGATTTGCCTAATAAATCATAAGAACAACTTCTGCCCCTAACACACAGAAGAAGTAAGGCCATTAAAACAGAATTATACAATGGCTCATGAAACAGCAGCCAGCTTAAGGGTTTTCCGCAAGGAGCAATTGCTATCTGGTCAGATGAGATACTCAACATAAAATCCCCAAACATCGGAGGGGAGAAAAGCAGCAATGAGAAGAATGAGATGTTAACTAAACTCTCTTTGCACATCATGATGTTCAAATAGAACAAGCGCCCTAGTCATATTCTCTGCATTTCTTTAATATAATATTCCATTTGAAAAGCAGGGATCAAATGGAGCAATTTCCATTCTGCCCGTAGCAACTGAAGAGAAACGAAGAGCAGCAAAGTGCTCAGACCTAACAACCACAGTTTAAAAGCAGTAGGAAAGGAGTAGGAGTGCTGGCAAAGTGAGTAGGAAAAGTCTGAGACAGTAGGTCTTTCTTTTGGGATTAAATGGAGCTGTGAACATGACAGAAGAGGGAAAAGTTGATTTGATGGAAATCTAGACACTGGGAATGTCAGTGGAAGCTCAGTCTGGTGTGCTAGAGGTGGGAAGGATGATCTCCCCCCTGGGGTAGGTTTGCTTTGGAATCAATGGGAGGTCCTCAATGCCGAGAGCTCTTTCCTTTCCCCAGCCTCCCCTGTCCTGTTCCACAGATGTGCACAGTTGCCCTTTTCACCCTCTCGCACATACACCTTTTTAGGAGACTCTTACAGAAGATTCAGTCCAGGTCAGCCAGTAGCACGTAACTACCAGAGAGTGGTACACTGTATCTAAGTCTCCATCCCTTTATATATTGTATTTTCCCTTCAGAAGCCGGCCAAAGGAAATTAACAACTCCCTGAGCAAAAGGAATATCTGGAAAGTCTGAAAAAACCCTCATTACGCATATGTAAGGCAGACTACAAGGAAGCTAGCAAGTGAAAAACCTTGCATTTCCACAACTGGCTTGCTCCCAGCAGCTAAAATTAGCAACCTATTGCATTTACTACACGGGCGTAGGTATGCCTCTCGAATTAGCTGGTTCGTTAGCTCAGCATCCTCCCACCACAAAAACGATCTTGTTCTGGCCTCAGAGTTTAGAAACTTGCAAGAAATCCTTCTGTTCACTAAAGCAGGGTCAAGCTCAAAACGTTACTGCACCTCAAAATGCAGCCACTGACTTAACAATGTTCTGTACTGTGATTTGAAATTGCCATTTCCCATTTACTATCAGGAAGATGCTCCTTCAACAACTGTTTTATCATGTTAATTTGTAAAATGTCCCTTTGAAAATGACACTTGTAGGTTGGAATCTCTTCTGATGAACTGTCACTCAAAAAATAAGCTATACTTGCCGGAAAAAGTCAAAATACTATTACTTTAACATCCCATTAATGTTTTAACTGAATTCTTGTAATAACTCCAAAGGATGAAATGTTCAATTTAAAACCGTAAATCTGTTTGTCTGCCTGTCAAAACAATACCAGTTCTTGCTGTGTCTAGCACCAGCAGTGGATTTACCCAGCAGATTGCAGCTGCTAGTAGTCTAAACTAAATGTACTAACCAAAGAAAACTGAAATAGAAATAACAGATACATTGACTCACAACCCAGGAGGTTTACAGGAGCCAGCAAACTTCCCTGGGTTAAGCCCATATTCCAATGTTGTTTCTCAGAGCAAAGAACATGTAAACATCTGCACTTTTATCAGTTTGCCCCCACTAGTAAAATGAGGACATTAAAATGTACTTAACTATTGAAGATAACAGCAAAGAAAAATGAGGTTAAATGACATCAGAGACTATTCCTGCTCCCATAGAAGTCAGAAGAGTTTTCTCACTGCCCTTTGTGGGCACAAAACCCTGCACTGAATGTGCCTGAAGACAGAAAGGACCTTTCAAGTCATCTTTGTTGTTACTAGCAGCGTGCAACATTCCCTCCATGTGCAAACACCAGAGATTTTACGAATATATGGGATTTAATGAAAATGTGTGATCTAGCATGACATGAGCTACAGACACGAATATTTCCTGCATTAAGCCAATCACGGCTGTCTGAGCTGCTGTAAATATTTTAGGAAGATAATTCAGTCTTGATTTAAAGCCTTATAGTTTGATGTACACAGAACAATTTAAATAAATTACCTCTCAGAGACACTATCAGCATATTTTAATATAGATACAAACACTTTATGGAATCAGACATCAGGAAAATACAGAACTGAACTGCATGAAATATCACTGCTAGCTTGTAGTTTTGAACATTTGGAAACTAAAAGGTAGGTAGATTTGGTGCATGTCAAGAGAAAAACAGAAAGGCAAGCTAATCCTCTCACCAGCATTAAGTAGCAAACAGGACACTACTGTAACATGCAACATTTGAAGATTATATGTTCCCATTTAGAGCGACTATACTTCTAGCCCATATGGTTGCTGAAGATAAGGACAAAAAGATGAAAATAATCCAATGAAACTTTGGATCTTGGTTACATGCCTTGCCCAAAAAGTAAAGCACAAATATAAAAGAGAAAGAAAATATTTTGGAGTAATGATAGTACGTAAGTACCACAGCAGCAAAGAAATTGGAAAGCTCATATGCTTCCAAACCTACAGGAAAAATTCAGGGAAACATCTGTGGAGTATGAGGTCACTTGAAGCCAGTAAATCAAAACGCTTAGTGTTTAGTACCACATTTCCAGATTTTCGTTTCATATCTCCCCTCCTCATTTGTTTTCCTATTTCCCTTGAACGAAAGAACACAGTACTGACCACAGCTGATGACCTAGGGAGCAGGGTACATCACCAGCACACAGTTGGCCGATGAGAGACATCTGCGAGCTGAGACATGGCAACATGAAAAGGGCACCAATCTTTAAAGTAAGACATATGCAACATTTTGTTTACCTAGGGAAAATGCTGGTATAGTTATAATACCGTATTTGAAACTCCCTCTATAATTTTACCAATTACATGCAGTCATTTAACAAGAGGGGTGATAAGGTAGGGAGGGTTTGGAAGGGCTCTAAAGACACAACATATGTCTACCATGAATCTGCAGCAGCACTTGTATTTCTGAAGTCTCATGCTTCCACTTATAATGATCAACTTCCTCACCTACATCTCAGTGCCTCTTAATTTACTAGAAAAATAATATTCCAGTTAAAAAAACAGCAGATGGGCAAACAAGGTAAAGGGCATTTAATTTCAGCTGCCTCTCCTCCTTGCCAACACACTACTTTGAAGGGACTGCAAGTGTGGGAGGGGAACATATGTGCATGCGGATTGTGCATCTCGGAGAAGATTTGCTCCTGGAACATTATCTCTCCTCTCTTTACTCTTTCTTTCCACAATAGCTCAAATGTGCATTCACATGATAGTGGTTCCACACAGCTATACGTGAACGTAAGCAAGTGAATGGAGTCTCAGTCCTGCATGCAAACAGTGACTATCGAGCCACTACACCTAATGCCATGTCAAACTTAAGGCACTGATATTGAAGCACGAGACTCTGGAAAGAGAACTGATCTGGGTGAACTTCTGACACTATCTTAGGGAAAAAACTCATGGTACCTCTGGAAGGGAACTCTACCATCAAGATAGATCTGTCACAACAGCTTGGACTTCTGGAAGAGGCGAGAGCAACCTAGATATCCATCCTCAAAGACCATCAGCTGCACTGAGTGGGGAGGTGAGCACAGCCCCTAATAAACGTGTTTCTGCTCTCAAGTGGCAAGCCATGTGAATATCTGTAATCTGAATGTAGTTGTGGACAATCACACCAAAAAACCCATAAAGGAGGCCTTCCAGTAGCAACTTTATACTAAATCAAAGTCCATGAACTTGACAGCTACGTCTGCCCATTTACTGTCTCCTCTGTGCTTAATGAAGACCTATTCTAATTTGCACTTAATTGGATTACTACAGCTAATGGTAAAATGAGGTGTTAAATACATAAGTTTTCTGCAGTCAATTAAATTTAACTTAACTCCCACACGCGTATGAAGTTATGATTGATCAGTGCACAATGCTAGTCAGCAGAAATCCAGCAGAATTCAGCTTATGAAAAATTCCTCCCTGTAAATACGCTGTGCCACTGATGCTACCCACACAGCAGTAGTGAACTTGTGATACATTCCACAAAATGACGTTCCCTGTTCACTTCAGAGGTGAAATAAACAAATCTAAAGTCATCCAGATGAACTGAAAGACAAAATAAATGAACAAAGAGGAACAATATATAACCATACTTCATGTGAATCTGTGTACACCACATTGTGATTTAAGGTAACTTATGTGAATACATGCACATTTTTGTTTACTTATTTGGCTCAAATCATATATATATTTTTTTTTTACCAGTGGCCTTCAGACTCTTACAGCTTTAAATTATTTTGTTTACTTCTTATTACCAAGAAATCTATCTATTCAGACACTTAAGAAACCGAAAAAGAAATGGCAAAGGATATCTTTCATTTGAAAAGAGCAGCCTTACTAATTCAGTTATTTCTGTATCAATTTTCTACGTAAAAATTTCTTTTTCAGTTGCCAGCCATATGAATTTCGATTAGGACTCTAAAATTAAGCAATGATCTCTTTGACTTCTGAGATGCTGCAAGCTCAGTGCTACCATCACGTAAATCTTTGCAACCCCCTCCTTTTCAGAGCACATTGTTAAGTTCACACTAGAGAAGCCATCAGCAGAGGTTAGCTCATCTTTAGCTTCAACATGTCCATCACAAAAAAAATAATAATCCAGAGGAGTATTACTTCTGCAAGACTGACAGCAACAAGAGCAGACAGCAACACTTTATACACCAAGTTTTTTATGTTTGGATGACAATACCACTTACCTACAACCCACTAAGCAAAAATATTTAGTAGAAAGTCTAGTAGAGTGTTGAAAAGTTTACTGAAAAGTCTGCTTTTACCATCTAGCCACTTAATTTTTTTTTCTTTTCCACCTTTTACAGCTACATAGAACAACCTCACAGTCCTGGTACTCATACAAGACAGCATGTATCGAACCTTTCCTTGAAAAACTAAACCAGTTTGGAGAAGAGAAAGCTGAGCAGGACATGGACAAGGTTTATAAAATCAGTATGACAGTGGACAGGGTGACGACAGATCTGCTGTTCAACAAATCGCACGATGCTTGAACTGGGGGACACCTGTTGAAACTAGTAGGAAATTGAGGAAAAAAAAATAAAATAATGGTAGTGAGCAGGAACAGGTCCTTTAACGGGAATGTATCTATATGTCCAAGGTGGACCCCTCCAGTAGCTAGGTTCAGACATTCAGTCTGCCCAGTAGCTGCCCCTGGATCCCAGTCTCCCCAGTTGCTGTCACCTGGACATACAAGCCCTCGAGGCTGCACTCCACTCCAGCTGCTGGTACAGACCATCTCACACACACAGAGCTGTCCAGGGCTCCCCTGGTCCCTGTAGCCGCCCCACTGGTCTTCTGCCCCTACAGACCAGCAGCCACTCTCATACCCAGTGGTGGCCCTTACAGACCTCCAAACCCATCCTGGCCCCTAGCCCAGTTCACCTGCTCACTGCCTCGTCTGGCACGATCTTCACTAGCAGTCACATCCACACTCGCTCCAGTTGCTGCACCAGAGACCCCCCATACACTCAGAGAGTACAGAGCCCCTCGCTGGAAAACAGTTGAAGGTGGAGTTTAACAAGGAGACAGGACAGACTATGCTGATGAGGTGCAAGGCACTGCCAGACAAGTGACCAGACCAGCCTCTGTTACCACGCAAACAGACCCTTTTTTTCCTGTTACCCCTCTACTTCCCACATTTGTTCCTTCCCATATCACCTAAACCCCTTTTTCCACCTCTAGTTCTTCTGGACTTCCCTTAAGTCCTGTGCAATCCTCAAAAGCTTTTCCCCTGCATCCCCCAACATGTCCCACACCCTCAGCTAGCAACCCGCATAGTCCAAAGGTGACCATGACTCCTAGTGATGGGTTTCACATTTGGATAGTAGGGCTGAGGCTCTGCTGGGACAGCCCTGGGAAGGGACCAGACAAAGTCTCTCTTCCTCTGGGTCCTTAACTTGGGTTCCTGCCTGCTCATGTGCTACTCTGGGCTTAGAGAGATAGACCTTTCATGGCTCTCCCATGATGGGCCTGAGAGTAGCCTGGCAAGGTATTGTGCATATATATATATATGAGGGACATGGTTTAGTGGTCAATCGGCAATGCTGGGTTAATGGCTGGACTTCATGGTCTTAGAGGTCTTTTCCAACCAAGACTATTCTATGACTGTTTGGGCTCCCCCCACCAGTGCCTCTCCGGGCTCCTCGGCAGGTGTGCAGATGAGCTTTATCACACCACCTAATAGGTTCCACTGCAGTCACCCAGCCTTGCCACGCAACGACTTTCTGCCACCTTTCTAAGCCCTAACACACAGATTTAATCTGTCACAGGTTATCTGTTTCTTTAAATAACCCATGATGATCAATCCTCCTTCAGCATCTGTTAGAAATCATCCCATTTTGCTTGCCATAAACCAACTATGGTTATTAATGATTAGGTAAATTGTATCAGGAACCAAACGGTTAGTGCAGGCTGTCATCAACAGCTTGTACACATTCCTAAACACCACAGCTTCAGCAGTCTCATCAAGGTCAAGGCAGCTACTCAAGTGGTTAAAACAAAGCCTTTGTGTCACAGGAAAATTGGGGCGTCACAGATGACAGCCCACAATCTGCACACAGACATGCCCAGGGGCTCATCCAGTAGAGGCTTCCCACTGATGCAGGAAAGCTTTGGATCAGCAATGCGTTGGTTTTTTTTTTTTTAATTTCATTTATTTGGGTTTGTTTATTACCTCTCTGTTGGTCTTCTGTTCCATTAAGTTGTTTTTGTGCTTCTTCAATTTTGTCTGCAAGAAAGAGAAGTCATTATTAAAATACCTATATAAAAAAGTGCAAGATTTTAGAAGGTCATTTACTGAAGTCTGTCTTGAGCTATCTGTTTATATTTAGGAGCGACGCCATTCACACGTAAATATGCAGTACATTATGAGTAATACTGCCATATAAAATTTTATCATGCTTTACCAGCAAGGCTATTAACACGTTAAATTACACGGAACTGCAGAAAGAAAAGCACTGGCATTGGATTTACAGTCAGCAGCTAATCCCGCCATAGTTCTGTACCATCTATAATAATTTATGCAGTCAGGGGACTCTTCAGAATAGGTATTATGGTGCATTACAGGGTATTTTAATAAGTTTTTGAAAAATGTTGTTAGAACAAGACAATGCGGCATTAAACACGGCAATACAAAGAGCAAACACGATTTGCTAAGTGAAGCAATGGAGCCAATGCTGTCACACGGGAGCAATAGCCCTGTGCTTATTCCTCTGTGAAACTACCCAAAATTCACACACACGCATAGCAGTGGTAGCAAAAAGAGGCCTCGAGCCCTTCTGCTCACCCTGTCCATAGCACATCTCCTGCTGCCCCCCAAACACATCAGTGCTGGGAAGGGAACCCTGTTTCTGCTGCTGCTGCACAAAAGATCCCATGGGAAGGGGGGACCTCCTTCTGCACACATTTGCGTTTGCACGTGCAGAGCAAGAAGCAAGGAAAGGGGAAACTGGAACAAAGAAAAAATTGAGGTTGACTCCTTTTTGGTAGCAAACAGTCCTCTGAGTGGCTTCAGCGTAAGAGGATGTGCTGGTAAGAAGCAGCGGCACGGAGAGAGGCTGAGCTCCACATCAAACTACGGCCTGACCGACCAAGGTCTGAGCTTGGAACATAGCTTTCAGATGTAATTGAAGGAATTTAAAGGTCCCTTCCAACCTAAACCGCCCTGTGATTCCATAACTGGATTCATCCTGAACCTCTCCGACTCCACTGGTACAACTCAGGAAACACCAGACTTCATGGCTGCCATACACAGAAGGAGGAGGACAGCTCTGCAAATTCCTCACCTCGTTCTTCACGAGTGGGGAGGCTGTTATTCCACCTGCCTTTTACTCAATGCCCCTCTACAACGCAAGGCTGCCAGAAAATGGTCCTTTCTTCGACAGACTTATAAATCAGAAATTTTAAGCGAATTCTTTAATATTTATTAGCTGAACCACTGAGGTACACTGAAATCATTTGTTCATAGCTGAGGTCTGAAATAGTTTTCTAGCTATTTTCTCAATAGAACTAAAAAATTATAACTAAAAACTCTTCTCACAGGTTTTTAAGACTGAATTTTGTTCAACTTGCTCTGGTTCTGCATTTATGTCTTTCAAATCTAGCACCAGGGTCCCTTCCTCACTAAAGTTCAATAATTTCTCTCCTGTACGTTGCCCTAGGGAATGAACCAACATCCCACAAAGATGCTCACCGGGCAGACCCTCAGGGCCAGAGCGAATGAGCCATTGTGAGTTTAAAAGCTTTCTTCTTCCTCTGAAGTTAGTGAGGCATTTGTACATACTTAAAGGGAAGTTTTATACACAGTTTCTTTTACACAGTTTCTTTTGCACTGACTTACTGGCTGCTGAAGACAAACACAAGCAACTCAAAAAACCCAACACTTCACTAGCCTTTTACCAACCCAGTTATGTAGGCTTACTTTAAACAATGAAGATTTAGCATCACAGAAACAGAATTGTTTTGGTTGGAAAAGACCTCTAAAACCATCAAGTCCAACCATTAACCCAGCACTGCCAAGTCACCACTGCCCCATGTCCCTCAGCACCTCATCTACACGGCTCTGAAATCCCTCCAGGGATGGGGACTCCACCACTGCCCTGGGCAGCCTGTGCCAGTGCCGGACAACCCTTTCAGTGGAGAAATGTTTCCTAATACCCAATCTAATCCTCCCCTGGCACAACTTGAGGCCATTACCCTTCATCTTATCACTGTTACCTGGGAGAAGAGACCGATGATCCCCACCTCTCTACCCCCTCCTTTCAGGGAGTTGTAGAGAGCAATGAGGTCTCCCCTCAGCCTCCTCCAGACTGAACACCCTCAGTTCCCTCAGCCGCTCCCCATCACACTTGTGCTCCAGATCCTTCCCCAGCTCCGTTGCCCTTCTCTGGACATGCTCCAGCAGCTCAGTGTTCTTCTAGTAGTGAGGGTCCCAAAACTGAACACAGTATTTGAGGTGCAGCCTCACTAGAGCTGAGTACAGGGGGACAACCAGCTCCCTAGTCTGCTGGTCACACCATTGCTGATCTAAGCCAGGATGCTGTTGGCCTTCTTGGCCACGTGAGCACACTGCTGGCTCATATTCAGCCGGCTGTTGACCAACACCTCCAAGTTCTTTTCCACTGGGCAGCTTTCCAGCCACTCTTCCCCAAGCCTGTAGCGCTGCTGGGGGTTGTTGTGGCTGAAGTGCAGGATCCAGCACTTGGCCTTACTGAACCTCATACAGTTGCCCTCAGCCCATGTCCAGATCCCCCTGCAGAGCCTCCCTACCCTCAGGCAGATCAACACTCCCACCCAACTTGGTGTTGTCTGCAAACTCACTGAGGGTTCACTCAATCCCCTCATCCAAATCACTGATAAAGACATTAAACAGGATCAGCCCCAAAACTGAGCCCTGGGGAGCACCACTTGTGACTGGCCACCAACTGGATATTTATTCCACATTTACAGTCTTCCTGGATTTCAGCTACAGCTGAAATGCTGTATATATCGATACATTTTTGTATGGAAAGGGCTGTAAATAACAATTTTAACAAAAAATAAGAGGAAACAAACAAATCATCTTTTATACACATGTGCCACTAATGCTACTGGAGAAAAACGCATCGAACAATCTTCTACCGGTTTGCCACAGATTGTTGCTTTAAACAAAGGTGATGGAATAAGCAAGTGGCATGACAGCTGATGAAATACATGAAGATACAGGGAAAAAAATTCACATCAACAAATTAACCCTGTAAAGGGAGCTCTAAGATGTATGAAAAAGCAAGCAGCAACCAAACCAGAGATTGGCTGTCGAACTCCTTTCCCCTCTGTTCAGAGACACATCTAACACACCAGATAGGTGGTTTCTCTTGAGAGGATGTGAAAGATTCACCACCAAAATTTATACTTAAGTACACAGACAACTGTAGTTTCCTTATTAAAAGAATTATCTGCATATTTCACAGAAATGCTATGATTAATGCATGCATTTAAATTCACAATCAGATTATTTTATAGGAAAAAAATTATTATTTTGGAAGGATGCTACATGAGATTGCAAGAAAGATTAAATGCTTTGATCTCCTTAGCTGAATTCTCTCTCTTTTATTTAAATAATATAAATAAATAAACCCGAGTTCCTATCAGAAATTCCCAACCACTTCTTTGTCAGACTGTAATCCCAAACAAAGAAAGAGAGATAACAGAAATAATAACTAGGTAAACATATGTTTGATGCACAGCCAGAAAGTCTCCTGCACTTCCTGCATCTCCTGAGGTTTTTCCCCCATGAGTTATATTTATTGCATATATGTTTTCCTACCTATGGAGCTATCTCTGAACACTGAAAAAAAATCAGTCTTGGTAAGGCAAATTATTTCTGATGATGTGCCATATTCTTTCACAATTACGGTGTATATAACGGTTTACAGATTCTACAATGGCTTGAAGACTCTGCAAGGAAAAATACATTATACAAAAATCATCTGCAAATCCCAGGAGGAACTGAAAACTGCAAAGTCCATTACTAATTGAAATATTTGATCCAATACGCATTTAATTTAGTATTATTTCAGATTCAAACCTCTGGTACTGAAGGTATTGTCTATTCTGAACATTTTACAAAGGAAACATTTCTTTATCACTGGAATATTGCTTACTTTTACTAGGATAAGAGAAAATAATTTCACTAATGGAAACTTCCAATACATGGCAGGCACAGCATCCTCTTTATTTCCCATAAAATGAGAGAACAGTACAGATCTTGACTACCTTGCTGTAAGACCTATCCTAACATCCCCAACACTCAGCAGTCAGCCCTCTGGAGCCGCACACGCCTAGAAGCAAATGATGACGGTGACAAGACACACTTTGGTTTCAGATGAGACACTCTTCACTAAGTGCTTACTACAGGGGAAAAAAGCAGAGCAGCAACAAAAGAGGAAACCATCATATGGGCTGACATACAGAGCAGAGATTCTATATGACAGCAGTGTAACAAGCCATGGAGCCAGCTCCTGGGGTATCCCAGGTAGGTGTGTAGCACAAAAAAAGCAAAGCACAGGTAACACGATACAATATTATATATAAATATATATATTTTCTATATATGCTCATGTGTATAAAACAAAAGGAAACCAAATGGGTGCAATGGCTTTTCTTACTCCAGTATTAAAACCTTTTCACATTATTGTCCAACACAGCTCTCCCAGCAGCTATCTGCTGCGTGGCAATATCATCAAATTCCTTGGGGTTTTAAATATATAATGTAACTGTGATTTTTAGGAATGCAAGGAAGGAGATTGGCACACAGAAAAAATATGCTGCTTGTTTTACACGCCTCCTGCTGTGACAGATCATTAAACGGATACCAACAGTCTGGGTTAGAGACGGTGGTGCGGTGGTAGGGGGTTTTTAAATGAAAAAATAAACCAGATTTTTCACCAGCTCTGCATTCTCTATTTTTTGATCTTCACGTCATAGATTTTAAATACACCACAAATAAAATGTAGCTTATAAGCATCTTCACTTTTTTTAAAAAGGGCATCAGCCTCATGCAGAATTAGGTTAGAATTACATTAGGAATTTTCAAAACTTTTAAGGCCTTATTTATATGGTCAGTTAAGGAAACAAAAAAACAACAAAGGTTTAGGAATTTGAGCAAAGAAAGAAGAAATATTAAGTGTGAGGTTCGCAAAATATGAAACCAGTAACTTCTGCCAGCAATTTAAGCTGGTGCAAAAGAAATCTTCTATTTGTGGATTTGATTTTGGAGACTTTTGCTTTTGTTTGGGTTTTTTCACCTCTTTTTTCTGCTCGAGAAAGAGAGTCCCCATGCCAGCGTAATGTGATGTCTTTGTCTTGCTGAACAAGTTGCCCTGTACAGTGACACCACACATAGGAATGGAGCGGCAGGCACTGAGGAGGACTACTTTTAAGACACCAGAAAAGCTGACATGGGGGTGGTGGGTAGGGAATGTTCATTAAGCTCAAGCAAAACGCCCAAACACAAATATTTTTCATTGTACGTACTTGCAGGTGTCTATAAAGAAAGTGTGGTTGGGGTTTTTTTGGATGGTTTGGTTTTGTGTTGTGTTTTGTTTTTGTTTTGTTTTTTTTTGCTTCTTGATGAAGACTTAAAACCTCTATTCTAAAACAAAAGAAAAAAAAAAAAGGGGTGTGTGTGTGTGTTGCTTTGGTTTTTTAATCTTGCATATCTTGTTTCTCTATGGATAAATGGAAAATAAGCAGATTTACACCATACCAGACGCTTTATCGCAACTTTAAAAACCAAAAAGTTGTCTCTTGCCTGAAAGGCTAGGTTTTTATTTGCAAATATTTAACCGAAACAGCTGGAAGGAAAATATCAGTATTTTTTTCCCTTCAGTTAAAGGCAAGAACAACTCTCAAGCCTGACGCCTGAGTCATCCTAAAAATACCTCCAGCAAAGCAGCTTCAGATGGCAACAGTTTTCCTTCTTGCTTTCTCAAAAAACACACTCCTTCTTACCTTATTGCATCAGAAGACATTTTTAAAGTATTTTAAAAAAATCAGTTTGCATATTTTTCAATTAAATTATTTTTTCTGGCATTGATCATCTAGATCACTAGCAGAGAAGAGAAATGCAGTGAGGAAATACTCTTCAGCTGAAGTGTGTCATTGCCATCAGTCTATATGCGTTGGGCAGTATTGCTGAAAACAAAATTGTAGGTGGGTTATGTTTTTTATGGGGGTGCATGTCCAGCTTGAGAAAACCACTGATATAAGTTCAAAACACTGTATTTTCCATAGTTACTTAAATTCAGAGAGCAAATGAAAAGAGGCTGAGAGACCCTGTGTGGGAATCTCCATCTTCTGACTATTGAAACCCACCAGGCTTTGCAGCTCACTGCATGGGAAGTGTTTCTGAAAGCATCAGAAGACCATCACCTTTAAATAGATAAATAAAAAAAATATCCCAAGCACCAGACAGCACAGAGCAGCACAGCATACAAAGAAGAGCTCAGATTTGATACAGCAGGGCCCAAGCTCATCCCCATGCCCCACTTGAGCCATTTCACACCTCCCGCAGAGGGAAGTCTCATGCTTCAAGCACCCCGACCCACACGGGAGGGGAAGGAAGCTGATGAACCATGCAAAGCTGATGCATCACACGAAGCTGATGCAAGCTTGGCGTACTACCCAGGTGGGAGGTTCGCCCTGAAAGGAGGCACCTGCCAGCTCTTCCCTTGGCACCAGAGACAGCATTTAATCCCAAGGTGCTCTGCCTGCTGCAGGGGGTACCCACCAGGGGCTGGGGAGGACGCAGAAGCCCCCGTGCCCCGCCACGATGCTCAGCTTTTCCCTTTCACAAGGAGGAGGAGAAGACTCTTTACAACCTGCTAAAACAAGAATGCCATAGTCCTAATGCATTTTTGTTGAGAGATGAATCCCAAGACTTTCCTTAACCAGCTAATTAAAAAAAAAAAAAAAAAAAAGAGGAGGAGAAAGAAAAGCACGAGTCTTGTCTGTACAAGCAGCCCATTAGGTTAATTGAGCATGCGGTGCAGCTGGTGGGATTCTGCCTCTTGCCCATCCTCAGGCAGAGCAGAGGCTCAGCAGGCCCCTGCATGCAGGCTTCCCCACACAGCAGGAGAGCCTCCAAACCCAAAACCCAAGCAGCAGAGCTGGGGGAACAGGTCCCAGTGCACCCTGGGCTTGCAGCAGGAAGGAGGGACAGCAGCATGGGCCCTTGCTGAAGCAAGAGGGGACCCTGCACCAGGAGGTGCAGGGGTGGCAGACCCAGGCACCTGAGGATGCCTTTGATGGCCCAGAGCTCCCATCACTGCCTTCCTGCTGCAAAATGAACACCTATGGAGCTGGCAAACAGCAGCAAAAGGCAGCTCAAGAAACCCACAGGACGGACGCACTCTTCTCAAATTTAAACCTGCTTTTAATTAGAAACCACTCTTCTGTCCCCATATATTTCCCTTTTCTAATTTAATGAGGAACACTCAAGATTAAAAGGAAGAGATGAGGCAAAACCAGCCCCTACATCTTCTCTGTAACTTCCCTGTGTGGGAACTTGACCCCTTTTGGCGTAGGGGTTTGTTCCGCAGTTTCTCCGTTCCAGTCTGGGGCTTAGAGAATCACCACAGCTTAGTGGGTTGCCAAACACTGAGCCTGACAGCATGGATGTTCCCAGCCCATCATAAATACAAGGTAAAAGAGATTACATCTCAATTTTTCAGATGCTACTGGGTTTGAAGATTGCTCATACAGCTGCAAGAGAGAGGAGAAAAAAAAAAAAAAAAAGACCTCTTAAAAATTTAGGAAATGTGAATTCAAACCTCTTAGCAACTAGCAGGATGATGCAGGAGCAGTTACCATTTTAAAAACTACCAACTATTTTTTAAAACATCTTAAATGAGATTTGAAACATCTTAAAATGTTCTGCTAGTCATCATAACCGTGACTAATGACCTGTTTGATCAGTTTTTCAGGAAAATTTTATGCATTTTCATTTTAATGTCAACTTTGAATGCTCATCATACTCCCTGCCATATATAATTATTTGCATTTTAAAATGAAAAACCCATGATAAATACTTTACATAACCCCTTTGAAAAGAGAGATAAAAATCCTCCTCTTATTATTCTTCATTTTAAGAAAAAAGAAGCTTGCGCATTTGAAAATACAATCTGTAATCTGCAGATTAAATCAGTATCAGCAATGAACAGCTATACTGTATATACAATAAAACAGTCGATGGAGAGGTTGCCTATAAATTGTGTATATAATAGCTTTATCCTTGCCATCACGTGTATTACTTATGCATGGCAAGGGCTCCTGATGAGGCTGACAATGTATATGCACATAAATTACATGAGTGCTTTGCATATGAACCCAAACTGAGACCCTGTATCATCAATTTACAATTGGGGAGCTTTCAACTTTTTGTTGTTGTTGACATGATTTGAATTTTTGTTATGAGGCTTTTAAACTCATTATTTAAACAAACGAGGGTGGGGCGGAGATGAGGGAACAGAATTTCTGGACAGCTGTTGCCTTGCAGCGCCAGTGGCAGAATGACATAGGGAAACAATGGCTTTAAACTGGAAGAGGGTAGATTTAGGCTAGATATTAGGAAGAAATTCTTTCCTGTGAGGGTGGTGAGGCACTGGCCCAGGCTGCCCAGAGAAGCTGTGGCTGCCCCCTCCCTGGCAGTGTTCAAGGCCAGGCTGGATGGGGCTTTGGGCAACCTGGTCTGGTGGGAGGTGTCCCTGCCCACGGCAGGGGGGTTGGAACGAGATGAGCTTTGAGGTCCCTTCCAACGTAAACCATTCCATGATTCTCTAAGAGCAAGGCACCTCTGGGGACAGGCACAGTGCAGGTGAAGCATTTTCAGAAACATTTCCTGCTGAGCAACTAGTGACCCTCCATAAGCCACTGCGTGAGGGCGGCGCTTTCCAGGGCTTGTCCCTTTTCCACCTGCCCCACAAAGACAGGGGATCCTACTTGTGCTTCCAAGAGCCAGGACCTGTGCCACCAGAGATAATTAATTTATACCTCCTGTAACAAAGCACAAACATGGGTACTGATTGCAGTTCCATTTGCATAGCTCTTAATCAGCCACCAAGCACAATAATTACACCATTGCTATGCTGATGGCTAGAACATGACTGCCAAATTCTAGCTGTGTACCTAGGACAGGCTGATTATTATCACAAAAATCTGCTTAATAATTATTTAACAGCCTCTAGGGCATTCACTGTTCCAGGCTTAACTTTGGCTTTCTGGTTTTTTTCTCTATACCCAACCCCGTATCCAGGTTAAAAGTTAAAACAAAATATTAGAGCCGACTCTAACCACTCTAGCTCACCACCTTCTCCAAGCTACTCCTATGAACACCTTCACACCTTCTGCACTGAGACAGGTTCCCTCCTCCTGCTAAAACAGAAGAAAAAAATTTCTATCCATCCTTCCAGTACTCCAAAAGCACTCAACTAGTCCTCAACTGCACGGCTGCTGAGGGAGGGTTTGCCCAACACAGAAAGGCACAAAACTGGTTACACAGGTGGTACAACGTTAAGAGCTGGTGTTTCATCACCTGAGACAACAGCAGAGGCTTTCTTCAAGTTCTCCGAGAGGTCACACCGCTCTGTAATTTCTTCTTCTATTTCTGGAGTTCCTCAAATGTTTACAAGGCACAAATCATGTGAGTAGACAAATTCAGCACTGAGGAACCTGAAGTACCAACAACCTTGCTCAAAACCAGCTTGATTCTCTTAAGCTTAGCATATTTTAAAAAATAGCTCTCTCCTGAGATCCTGAAATTGTGATGGAAATGGTTTAAATGATTAGATCCTTAGTGGGACTTTAAATACTGAAGTTCTTATAAATATCTGATATTAAGACAGACAATAAACAGTACTGCTGGCTAAGGAAAACAACACTTTTTTGATGACAGTGACAAAAAATGAAGCAAAGCAAAAGCCTACAAGTCAAGCCAAAAGTCCAGACCAATGTCTTGCCTCCAGCAGAGGCCAAGAACAGAAGTTGAGGGAAAAGTAGAACAGGACATGCGGTAAGTTCCAGACTCTAAAACCATGCAGCTCTGAAGCAAGCCCCAGAAGCTATGCTTGAACCTCACAGGACCCATCAAGTACTCCTACATTTGTTCCTCTAAGTGTGCTTTGAATCCATGTGAGCTTTTGACATCTCCCTCCTTCAAACTGCAGGGCCTCACCTGCTTAGTCATTTCTTACACAAAAGCTGTTCTGACTTATGACCTACGCAGCTTTTGCAACTACTATTCTATCCTCCTTGGATGTGGAAGTGAAGAAGGGAAAAAGAGTTAGCAGGAAGGCATCAGAATGAATCCCAGTGTTCAATATGAAGGAACACCACTGACACGTACTGTAACAGATGTGTTTTTCTCTACTACTGCCATAAACATTCCTAATGTTTTATTTGCTTTTTGACAGCTAGTGAGTATGCAGTTGACTTCTCCACGCAAATATATGACCCCAAGATCTCATGCCCAAGTGTTAACAAGCAACTCAATCTAAACAAAAAGTTGAATATTTTTTTTCCTGTGGACATCACTTTGCATTTATCAGCACTGAATTTCATTTGTCATTTTACAATATGGTTGCAGAGCAACCTAATGTGTCATTTTGAAATCCTTTGCATTTTCATTTGCATCTTCATCTTCACCTCTGTGGATAACTCCATCAAATCAGCAACACTGCCACTTCACTACGCGTGCTCTTTCCCGATCACTCAAAAGAATGGGAATTGACAGAGGGACGTTTTTATTAACTGTAAAATGGCAGGCAGTGTTTGTCTGCTAAGGAATGGACACTGACTGCAAAATGGGTAAATATCAGCCTCTCAATAAATTTACACAGAAGAGGTTTTCTTGGGGGGGGTGGGGGGGTGGGGGGGTGGGGGTGGGGGGGGGGGTGGGGGTGGGGGTGGGGGGGGGGGGGCGGGCGTGTTGGGGGAGTTCACTCAATACTCTCTTTCTTCTTTAAAACCCAGCCTCTCCAAACTCTGTCATCAGAGAATCACCTAGGTTGGAAAAGACCTTTAAGATCATCAACTCCAACCATTAACCTAACAGTGACACGTGTACAGAAATTGAAATGCCCGCTCTCTCTCTTTCTCCCCCTCTCCAAGAAATATAATAAATTCCTCCCCAAGAAATAAAAGTAGGCTGAAGTATCTTACTGGCATTCCTTTTTCGATTATCTCAAAGATGCCCAAGTAAGCTCTTGAAAAAAATATCCTGTAATGTTGACACTGCAAATTTAGTTCATTAATTTTTATACAAAAACCTAGTTATTAAAAGGAGCTGAAAAGGTTTTGTTTAGTAAATAAAGAATAGGAAATAAATGCAGTAACAGAAAGATAGTGAAGTGTATTATTAATACGCTACACAGTGTTTTGAAAAATGAAACAAAAACTAGAAAAGTCCACTCACATTCACCTCATTCCACATGAAGTACAGTTCCTATTGCCACAGAATAGCAAACTACGATGATTTATTAATATAAAAAATAAAATCTAAACCAAACCCCAAATCTTTCCCTCTTCCCTCCTTTTTCTAGGTTCACTGGTGAATTTTTCCTTTACCTACTTTCAAGCTTAGGAAGATAATTAACTAGCTGCTTCTTATCCACCTACAAAATGATAGCACTCTGCAATCTGAACATCACCCCGGTGTTTTTTCCTTTGTTTTTTATTTAGAATTCACGCTCCATTTTGTGTCGTCTGATTGAAGACGAGGGGGTGGTGAGGAACATGTGGGAGAAAGCCACAGCAAGCTGCTGCACAAACCATCCCATCCTGCCTTTGGAAGGGAACAATTAAACCTGGAGGGAGCTCACTCTGGTAACCATGTGCCAAAGTGAGCATCCAGGGACTTCAAGTCCTCAGATTTTTTTTTTGCCTTTAACAAAAAGATTTTACACTAATTGACCCCATGCCACAACAGAGGAGAAAGACTTACCTCCAACTTTATTAATTCATTTACAGTAAGATTTTTGTTTGTTTTGTTGGAACAATGGCTTCTAGAAAATATGGTCAGTAGGAGAAGAAATCATTAAAATGTGCTACTTGACTAAAACAATGAAAACACAAACCCTGTATAATGTCCTGAAATTGTTTTCTGGGTTTGTTTTTAACATGCCTATTTGGACATTTTCTTGGTAGCATTAAAATTAATGACTTAAGAAACAGCCCCAAATTTCCAAAACTATTAAGGTTTTAAATGGCATTTTCCCCCTTACATACCCTAATCTGTTTATTTCAGTTTTATATGTGTTACCTATTTACAGAAGTATTTCTGGGTTTTTTTTTCTTTTTTCTCAATAGCTCAGCTAAAACAAATTTCTCCTCAAAGTTTCCACATTTACAGCCAGAGAAAGGGTAACTGAGACACAAATTGTGCATGGTTAATAGGAAGCAAAATAACATTGGAAACTTTGCACACGTAAAGAAGGGAAGGAGGAGAGAATGAGGCCAACTGGACAACCTCTCTCACTCTTTAATTTCTCTTCCCCGAGGAGGTTCACAGCAGCTAGCAGACCACCAAGTCCCCCTGACCTAGGCACCTAGAGTTGTGTTCAAGGAAAAGGCTCTGCTGACTTCCCACTGAAGGTTATGAGAGCCCTACTAAACACCAGGAATGTTTCACCCAAGCCTAACATAAGAAAAAGTCCACAGCTGTCAATCTGATACTTTCTCCTGATGACAACCTGAGATGGAAGACAGACATGCATCCGCTTCCACCCATGCACGCAGCTGAGCCAGGTGTGCAGCGCTGTACCAGGGCACCAGAGCAAGAAGGGGGACACCTTCTGCCTCTGCAGCTTGAGTGCTCTTTCCTTGGACTTTCTTGACAAATCATTAGTGATGTTCTGCCAAGGAAGAAGTGCTGCTTCCCTAACCTTTCTTCTTCTCCAAATACTTATTCTTCTCCTTAATGCTTATATCTTCTCCAAGTTTACCTTGTTTGTTGTTGTAAGTGATCACCCAAAACTGCTGGAATAACTAGATTTTCCAGCGCAGAAAAACCAGGAGCAAGGCTGGGCTCGGTGCTCCTCAACTTCTCCCAGGTTTCCTCTCTTGCCAACCCCTCCTATGCCAAGAATCACATCAGCAAGACCTTCGTGCTCCCTTCTACTGCCACCAGATTGACCTGGTGCTGATATTTAAGGCCTTGTGTAGTAGGACAAGGCGGGCATCCACCAAATGCACATATCTGGTATTCCCCACATGAACCACAGTAAGGCAAAGGCTTCTGATGACTCCAGCCTAGGGAAGACCTCGGGTTGTACACAGAGCTCAGACAGCATTTCTCTCTCTTTCTTTGTGGTTCTCAAAACTAAGAGGCAAATATATTGCTCCATGTTGAAACAGGTGAGGGAGAAGGAAAGGAGACAGGAGAACAAAAGCAGGATAAGAGACAGTATGGTGGATAAACGAAGAAAATTATAATACAAAGCAACTAAACAGTGCCTACGCTGTAGAAATGTTGCACTGAAATTTTCTTTCTCCTTTTTCTTTCTCCTTCCTGAGAAGATGACAGATCAATTCTTACTTTGAGGACTCTACTTAGAAGAAATCACAGCAAGTAGGAAAATTAACACGTGATTCCACATGTCTTTTCCCTTGTAAATAAACATTGGATGATATTTTATTGGTGACTAAATTGAATTAAATTATATACTCATACAGCAGATGACCTGATGCTTTCATATCTTTGGCAGTCTTTCTGTCCACCTTTTCATTTTCTGTAGTTTGAATTCATAATTACAATCCAAATAACCTCAGGTTAATCCTGAGGTAGGATTAACCAATTTCTCACAGGTAGTCAGGTATTTGGCTTTTTACTTCATACCTTAAAATAAATTTTAAGCATATAATACTTTAAAAAAACCAAACCAAAACCCCAAAGCCACCCCACCCCAAAAGCCAACAACACCCTCCATTCATGTCAAGCTTATGGTTTGGGTCTAAGTATTCTAGCTCTAGTTTATTTTATCCCATTTGGTAATTACCACCAACTATATTAAAGTGTAACGGTTTTATTTTTAAGAACTTCCAGAAATTAAGTTTTATTCTAATTAAATATTCAACAAATATTTATGAACAACTCAAGCCACGATTCAGTAACAGAATCTGACCTTAATTACCAATTATCAACTGGATAAAATGTACACTTTCACACTCCTAGTAGATAATTTTGAAGATTTTGGTGTCTCACATGCTATAGTAAACAAAAGATTTGGAAGTTGTTACTCCAAATTTAACAGAGACAAATTTAAGCAGAGACAAATGCAATGGCACTCATCAGAAAAACCCTGAAAAACTGGGATTGAAATATGGAAAAATAGAAGGCATTTTCAAATTACCAGGATATAGCTCTGAGCATGCAAATAGTTTAAATTCCTGGTTTGATCTATGATTTAACTACAGTCTACTATATGACATTTTAGGAGTCACCTTCTCATAGGACAGCGAGAGCAATGCAACCCAACCAGTACCTTAGCAGCCTAAATTGTGGACTACAGAAAAGTGCTTTTACCCAGAAGGCTGTGTTACAACAAGCGTGCTAAGGCAAACAGTCATAATCAAAGCACTGAAACACAGAAAGAAAGAAATAGGCCAAATCCCTGTATCTGTTTAAACTACTCATATATCCCATTTATGAACTGTTGGTGTGCAGTGCTGAGTAACTGACCTGTGGGTCTCAGTGATTCTCTGAAAATAACCACATACTGCACAAGGTTCATTCCTGGGCACTTTGCCAATTTACTTTTTTGAGTTCTTTGTGGGAAGGAGTAGTATCTGGAGATAAAATGTTGAGTTGCATCAGGAAAAATATACACAATAATAATACAACCAATTCATAAGCAGAAAAAGTTCAAAAGGCAATAAAAATACTTCAGAGCCTGCAAAAGATTCCATGTGCAAAGAGTCTGTAAATTAAACTGCTGTAATGTTTTAGAGAGGTGGAAAATATTTGACATGATGCAGGTATATAAAATAATTAATGTTGCAGGGGAGGTCAAGCTGAGCACTATGGGGAAAAAGACCAAACTGAAACCTCATAACTCAATTTCTAATACCAAGATGTCGGTCTTAGGAGCTGAACTTCTCACCAGTTCTGTTTTACCAATTTATCTCAGCTCTCATTTCCTCCTTGCTTTCAAGCAGATATTTAAAATCTGTGTGTTCGAGATTTAGCTCTCCCACTGCCAGTGAATTCATTGATCAATTCTGTTTGAAAACATTACAGAGAAACCCTTTTAAATGCAATGAGATATTAGCTCTTGGGCTTTGGTCATGAAATACTGAAGCTGTGTACCAGGGAATCTCAACACTCACATTATTAAGAAAAACACAACCTGGTAAGGGCAAACGGATAGCGTTCTCAATAGAGATCAAATGTGATTTTCAGAACACTGCCCAGCTACTAATTGCACTGTGTGAAAGGTTTAAAAAACCCACAAAAAGATAACCCCATGGTCCACTGCTGGTTCTTGCAAAATTGCCCATGGAACCACTTGGTTTTTTCCCCTGAAACACTTCGCAGGGGCCACCTGGAGACAGGATACTGATAAATCACTCTGGGTTTGGTTTAAAGAAATGAGAAAAGAGTTAAAAATAATTCTGGTTGCTTCAGAATCTGACCTCTTTTGTTTTGGTTGAGATGAAATACCATTACGTGCATTCAATACCCTTTAAACTTGCCACTGTTCCAACAACAACTGAAGCTATTCTAAGAAACTACCACCCAAAAAGAGATCACCCCGGATTTACAGTAAGTTCACTGTCGCTAAGTTGGAGTCTACGCACAATATTACCAAAAATGCTCAGCTGAGCCTGATTCAGGGTGACCTGCCTGTAACCACCAAACCATGACAGGAACTCACTGCCCACTGACTTCAGCAAAACACAGCCACCCAAACAGCAGTGGAGGCTTTTCTATTTTCAACAGCTACTTGAAGCTAACCGTATTTTCAGCAAGCGCAATACCCAACCCAAATCATTAAGATGACATTTCTAACACAGGAACACTAAAATACCACTCAAATTTAATGATGAAGCTGAAACCATGTGGTTTTATCACACATGGTTTGTAGCAGCCTTTTAGATTGCAGCCTTCTAGACTGCTGAACTCCGATTCTCTTGTTTGCCGATAGAGACACTTCAGCTCTCGACACAAGCAAACCTGACCGCTGAACCTTCAATATTTTTTTTAAACAATACAGAATTTTAAACTTGTAAGTTGACTGCTTGGCACCACTCCGTCTAAAACCATCTGAATTCTTAGAATTCAAGCACAGAAAAGCATTTTTCTTTTGCAATATTTTAGTTTCCACAAATCCATTCCCAAGCCCATCCATGCTGAGCCATCTTGCCACCCATGGCTCACAAGAACACAAACCTCCTGCTTTGACATCTGGCCCTGCCCACACAAACCTCAAAGGACCACTTTGAACCAACCCAGCAATAACTTTTAAAGCAATATATTGGAATATACTGGTGTTCCAGTAATAACCACCTATATGGAGTATATGACGCTACATGTGACAATATATGTGACTTGACTTGTAACTCTCTTGATCTGCGTCTGTCTTAATATTTTGGAGATTGTTCTGACTCAAACTAAAATTAAAAACATTGACAGGCAAAATGAAGCTCAATAGTTTGCAAACTAAAATGCTGTCTCTCCCTCTACATATGCGTACCAATGTACACATTTTGAAGGATGCATAATTAACTGTAAGAAAATAGTTCTCAGAAACCAGAAAGCTCAAGTATTTATATCAAAAGCTGAATCTTCCTCACTCTATCTGCACAAATAAACCCGCTGAAGTTGCCAGCTTTGTCAAAGTGAGCAAGATGAGGCTCTAAACATAAATCAATTTAAGAAACCTACAAGAAGTACTAAAGTTGCTTTCAAATTCCTTGCAGATTTTTACAAATTGAAAGCCATTGACTTAGTCCATGGAAACAAAGTTTGCATTTTCTAATGAAAGATGACATTGCTATCACATGCAACAGAGTTTCTACTGGGGCCATGTAAAGTCAGAAAAAAAGTATGGTATTTCTAGATAGTATTGCAAGGGTGGTTTGGGGAAAGTTGGGGGGGTGGAGAAAGGGGGTACTGATCTTACAGCTGCAACACTGTTTAAAATTCCAGGTATCCACATGGGTCAGACAGCTTTGGGCTGGTTTGGTTTGTTGTGGCTTTTTTTTTCTTCTAAATTTTGCCATGTATTTATAACCATACAAGCCAGTAAAGTGACTTGATTTGCGAGAGGCACTACAATCAGGCAGATCCAAGATAAAAATAAAACTCATTAGCTATAAGGTTGCTCTCAAAAGTCAACTAACACATTGGCATCATAAGAAATTAATTCATCAGTATATTTTTGACAAGCACAGTGTTTTTCTCTGAAAGGTCATTTTTCTAAATTAAGCAAAGTATTAAATATCTTCGCTGCTCTGCTGCACATCCAAAAACTAACTCATTCACCGTAAAATCAAATAAATTCGAAACAAATATATGACATCAAGTTTCACATGCATTTCAATCTGACATTTGTACCACAAGCAACGTAAGGCCTGTTCATACATTTTATAAACTATGTTAACTGAAAATGTGCATACTTAGTAAATGCAGTATCACCTAGTTTTCCCCAGAAAGCTTCCTTCTTTTAAAACTCCCCCCAAGTGCACACTGGTTAAGAATGAAAGGTAGATATGGACATTCTCCATGTCTTTCCTCTCATTAAACAGAGCTGGGATGGAAGCTACCAGAACTGCTGCCCAGGACTTTGCTCTGTCTCGCACCCTGCCTCCAGAAGGATCTTACCTGGACTCTTCCAATCAGTGGTGGCAACGCCTTGTGATGAACTATGGAAAACATCCACCTCTCCCCTTCCAGGTCAGAAAAGGAAAACGTCTGCCCACAACACCGACAAGAAAAAGCAGCTCCACGGGATAAAATCTGGGACTCCTCTGGTGCCAAACAGACACGCCAAAAACAACTTCTCTTTGTGAATAAACACAGCACGAAGGAAAAGGCTTCTTCCCCCCTTCCGTACCTAATGGAGCTCTTCTGCAATAAGTGGATTTTCCTGGCAAGCTCAGGGTTATAGGAGTGTCTTCACTTATGTAACTTCATTTCTTGAGTACGCAATTACCCAACACACCCAACACACTCCAAGGCTTTTTTTTTTTTTTTTTTTTTTAAATTAAAGAAAAAGTAGCTTCTTTCCAGCTGGACCATTATTTTTTTCCCCAAGCTTAGGTCTGTAAACAAAGCTACAGAATCACTCTGAAAGTGATGCACCGAGACCCTTGGTATCCCAATAAAGTAGACGTTAATTTCTCCGCAGCGCATCTATTTCTCTCTGTACAGGAATGTAGGCTGAGCTCCAGGCTAGTCAATGAAGAGAATGTCTCTTCCAAGAACCTCCTCCATTTTCACCCTTGCATCTTTTTCCTCCTAGAGCCAGCCATCAAGTATCTGCTGAACACCCCTCTCAAAGCCACACAGGCAAGCTACCTAAGCCAGCACACCCCACCACCAGAAACAAATGCCCTTTCTGATGTTTCACAGCAGGTAATATTTGTCTTCTTCCCGAGCTTTAACTCATTTTACAAGAGAAAAAGACAGTGGCAAAGAGCAGGATACAAACAATTCAGGGAGTATTTGCCCATGAAAAGGCAATGGGACATTGTGTGGGGAGGTACTTGCTATCAAGGTACAATCAACCAAAGTAAGATTTAGAAAATCGAACTCTGCATTTCAACAGTCACCAGCTGTTGGCCCTTGCCAGTTTCCTTAAAATACCTCCTCCCTCCTGAACAGGTCTTCAGCTAAAAGCCATTTGAAAACCATGGAAACCTTCCCTTTGGGCACATCACAGGAACATGCTATGAAGGTATCAATCACATCCATCACCAGTAGACCTCTGCCAGGCAGAGTGTGACAGAGATCTGTGATCACTTTTAAGTAGAAATATGCCTCTTAAACTGGCAGCCCAAGTAGTTAAAAGCATGAAGGAAGCCCAGTCACCCCAGCGCTCAGGTAGGAGTATGATATCGCAGACTGAAGGTGACACGGGGAAACCACTGGTGTTGATATCACAGACCACTAGTGAAGAATCTAGACCCTATTTATCAAGCAGTGAGACAGACACACATAAAAGGGGAAAAAAGTCCCTGTCTTCGGTTAGCCAGTACTCAGGGCTAAACCATAGTAGTTAGTATATCACCCAGGGCTCCCCTCCTCGCTGGGAAGGAGAATCGGGGAAAAGAAGGAAAAGGCCCGTGAGTTGACGTACAGACAGATTCAATAGAATGACAAAATTGAGACAATAATCAACATAAAGCATAAAGGGTTGTACTCAGCCTGGTTCGATGCTGACAGCAGGAACAGAGCACCACCAGCAAGGAGCCTCAGGGAGAGAAGGAAGAATCCCACCCTTAGTGAGCTCCCTCCTTTTACAATGAGCATGACTAGGCAGTATGGGATACACCTGTGAGTCAGCTGCCTTGAGTGGAACTCTCAGCTGACTCAGGGCTACTCATGGCCTGCCTGCATGGCTGGCCCATGAGTCTGTGCCTGGGGAACCAGGACAGTCCCCTTCTCCCAGGAAGTTTAACTAGAATATACTATTAAAAAAAGATGTATTCTACTTCACAAGCATTACAGATTCCCAAAATCCATACTTTTGCTCGAGGTCCTAAACAACCTGACGAAGACGTTGTATCGTTCAGGTATCATTCATTGTTTCACCCAAAACAGTATTTTTAATCATTTTACCCAAAAAAGCAAATCGGTAGAACTTCACAACCATACTGTGTTTGGAGGTACTGTAAAATTTCTTCATTTCATCGCTATGTTCCACCTGGTTACAGCTGACAGGTGTGGTACAGTACAGTACATCATGCTGGGAGAAAGGAAGATGCAATACATAACTGACCTGCAGCCTGGTTTTTGCCATGCTCCCTCAGCCACCTGGGACTTTACAAGGGTGGGTAAGGCAAACTCTGGAGGTGGCCCTCCGAGTTGGTGGTGATACCCCAGCAGTTATTCATCATGCCCTGGGCTGCTGCAGAGACAGGTAGGCAGAGGCATTCCTGTCTCTGGCCAGCCCTCTGCTGTGGGAAGGGATGGAAATGCTTTTCCAGACCTCCAAGATCCTGAAGGAGCAGTGAAACCAGCAGGTTGAAGGGATATTGACAAATTTTTGTCCTTGCCAGTATTTCAAGTGGAAGAAAAAGGGTAAGTTGTCTGAGGGAAGTTAAACATTTTAATAGGAACAAGAACAAACATGAAGTTGTCAGGACGTAAAAATGCAACCTCCATAAAACTGTTCATATTTGGATCTACGCAACCAAGAAAGACGCATTAAAAATATCCATGTTCTACACTCCGCTCGAATGCTGTTGACATGAGGTCTATGAGAGAGAAAATAAAAAATAACCAGACTGTTGATTGCTGAAGATCCACAGTGGGAAATGACACCTCCCATCTCATAAAATTCAACAAGACTTAGACAAAGCAAACCAAAATATCCTTTGTAACATTTCACTTCTCATTCGGATTTGAGATAGGTGTCTGTATTAATGTAGAAATGTTTTTGCTTTATAAATATATCACTTCTAATTTATGTTTAAGTAGTAAAACTTGAAACCAAACAGTGCAACAGTAAAAGCTTCCTTAAGGCATAATGCCAAAGAAAACCAGAGGGCTGCAGTAAACTGCACTAGGAAAGTAATTTTGGGAATACTTTGTACAGGCCAGGAAGAATCTGTGTGCTGTATTATCAAAGGGGCTTTAAGCATTGTATTGCAAATCCTGTGTAACAAGAAGTGGATGAAGCATATCAAACCATATACTGCCCTTTAAAATTCCCCAGATAAAAAAAAAGGTTGACATTACATGATAGATCTGGACACGTGTAGATGAGGTGCTGAGGGACATGGTTTAGTGGTCAATTGGCAGTGCTGGGTTAATGCTTGGACTTGATGATCTTTTCTATGATTCTATATGGCTCATTATCTTTACAATTATCTCCAAAACAAGTAATGCATAGCCATAAAATCAGAGCAAAATAAATTGAAACACACTGTTAAGTACACAGAGCTTTATAAACAGCGGAGTTAATGCTGGGACTCTCAAGATATTACAGTGTTCTGAAATCCTAAATCAAATTTTATTTCATGATCTACCAGCCATTTCTCCCATTCTAATATTACCAAAGGGCATAGAGCTAGCATTGTTTCATTGTAGCAGTTGATTAATTTTCTACAGCTTAAATTGGCCTACGTTGGGCTGACGCCTAGCTTCCCTGGGAAAACTGTAGGCTCCCGTGCTGACGACAAGAGGATGCTGACATTCATTACCAAAGTCTAAGGGGTTTGTGGAAAGGATGAGTTTCAGCAAGTTTTACATTACAAAATATTTTATAGAATGGGCAGTTTCATCTTTTCTCAAAAGAAAAAAAAAACAACCCACACCCAAACCCTATTTTATCCAAAGCTCTGTTTTATTTTTTTTTTTCTTTTACACTAAGACAAGACATGCAGACTTTGAAAAGTCAAATTCAGAATGAAGTATTTAAAATTTATAACAATGAAACTCTTGATTTAATACATAAAATTTCAGAAAAATTACAGAAATGAGACAAGTTTTGAGTTTTCTGGCATTTTAGTTTTTGTTGCTTTTTCACATTAAATACAAGTTATTAAGGGAAACAAAGGCACACTTCTAAAACTAATGTCAACAATGACCTACGAATCTAATTTCAATGAGCTTTAATTGCAGATGTTTGAATAGAGATCATGACATACCCACAAGGAATGGCTTGGAACACACTAAGGGTAGATTTAATATCAATTGTTCACTCAGAGCTATGAACAAATTTACTACCATTCAGAGGACCCATTCTGAAAATATTCCTGGTTTAGGAAACTTCAATAGGGATACCTTTTGCTTTTTACACAAACAACACTGTATCCATTGTAAAGCTACAAAGTTGATTATGGATCTCAAAATGCTGGTCTTTTTCTTTATTATATACTCCTGTCCCTTACAATGGAACACAGGCACACACAGATGAATCTCTCTCTTGGGTGGAATAAATGAGATGAAGCTGAAATACCCTCCCTAACCCCACGCTTCAAACTTGGGTGAGCACCTGACTCCCCCACCAATTCCCTACCAACAGAGGATGTTGGGTAGAGACCAACCTCTGAATTTAAACATCTCCAGAGCAGTGGAAAGCCTAAATATGAAAAAAATGGTTAACCCCGAAAACCTCATACTCCTTCACCAAAATTCAAACCTTGCTCAGGCTGACTGCAAAGCTCCTGAGGATTTTGAGAACCAGAATTTCATTTTACATTTTTATTAGGAAACCAAAACTTCCTGGCACAAGCCCACAACATCCACCTATCTGTGGGAACTCCCTTGTTATAACTTCCATTTCCCCGTGCCAAGCGACTGCAAACCAGCCAGATCTCACACAAAGGTTTGCTTCTTCCTTGCTCCTCCGGAATCCCAGGGTGTAGATGAAAGTGAGGACTGGCTGCCTTGGAAAGCCTCCAGGCACAAAGGGAAAAAAAAAAAAAAAAAAAAAAAAAAAGCAGCAAGATGCTTACCAGCAGCACAAGATTCCATCTTCTATGGAAAAGGGAGGAAGATACTGGTTTTCGGCCACATGGCTCAGTGACGGGAAGGCAAAAGAGAATACGTGGGACAATGTGAGAGAGGTGATAGCGAAATGCCGCCACAGGGAATTACTTATGGGGGGAAAAAGTTGGGTCTTGAGGTTAAGGGACTTAATGTGGGGTATGACAGTTCAGTACCGGTGCCCAACACAACCTTCCTGCGTGCCTTAGCTCCAGTCCACAAGACAACATTTCCATGTTCCAAGGATTTATTGGAAAGATAATTTATATTCCTAAAGAACATAGCTGCTGCACACATGAAGTCTTACAGAGATATTTAGATAGTTTATTGCCGACTACTTACATAGAACAAACTTTTGAGTTAACTCCTTAGGTGTCCTCCTGAACGTATCTTCTCATTTACTGGTGTCCTTTCCAATGACACACAAAAATTTAAAGGCAGCTTGATTTGTTGCTATTTCATCACATATTACCATGCATTCAAGGTGGGGGCACGAACTCCTCCTGCCCTTACACATTCTGACAGGTTATACTAAATAGTTAAGACTAATGACTTCAAAAGCAGTTAATGAGTCAAAGTACCCAACCACAGATCTCTTAAGACAGCCTGGTTTTCAGCAAGGGACTTTCTGAAAATCAGACCCTTTGAAATTAAGCCAGGCCCCAAAACCTTTCCACAAAAACACACCTGACTTCTGTATGCATTTCCCAATTATTGCATGGACAATGCAAAATTAGGGTAGTTAGAACAAAGCCTCTTCTTCCAACTTGTAGCAATTAATTCCAAGGAGAAAAATCTTCATAACATAGTAGAGACTTTTCAGACACACCATGACATTGGTGAAGGGTTTTAATTAGTTTTCCCACAGAAGCTGATGGTAAAACTCTTGCCAAATAAAACAGTGTTCATCTAACTCAACTTCCAAGTGCTCCTTACAATCACACTCATAACTCCTAGGTGAGGTAATAACCCATTTCAATCTTTTGGAAAATAATAAGTTTTATCTTTAAAGATCATTAAGTAATAAAACCCTGATATTTATCTTGCAACGACAATAAGAACCTGTAATAAAGCACAGATGCTCAACCAGAATAAGATCTTACTGTGCTCAGCCTGAACTGGTTTGTGACCATACACTCTCTAACAGGCAGAACCCAAACCAGTAAAGACCAAACCAGTATGGTACATGCATACAAGTGTCTCAAAAAGACACTTGGACCACACCAAAAGAAAACCATACTTTAAAACCAGCTCAGCCTTCCACTTGAAATATCCCCTCTGGCTGGGCTAGCAGAACGATCTTCGTTAAGACCCAAAAGCCTTATCCCTGCTTCTCAATCTCCCTGTACTACCCACTTTCCAGATGAAAGACAGATTTAATATCACAAACAGATTTCTAAATATATTAACAGGAAGATTTGTGCTTGGGTTTTCATCTGGACTCTCCCCCTAAATAACCCTTCCATGGCTGAGTTTTAGGTGCCTTCTCAATGTCTTTTCACAGGACAAGCCAGGACTGGATGAACCAATATTAATAGTTGATCCTCTGCTACATACTGAGTCCTGTCATCTCTCATTGCCTGGGCCATCGGCACTGCAGGGATTTATAATCAACTCATGGTACGTAACAGATAAATGAGCAAAAGTTCTTCTTGATTTAATATGCCATTAATTCCATTATAATTATGTTGACTGCACAAAAGTTCTGCCATTTTTAAATGGTGCACAAATACTTAATTCCCCGTGACAACCATAGATATACTGAAATAAAGATACAGAGATGAGCTGACACTAGTTCCATGTCAGGGAAGCGGAAATATCTGAAAGGCATATCTACATACCATTGATTCAGACTAGTCATAAATCCAGCGAGCTTCAGAAAGGTTTCAGAAGCGAAGAGACAACAGGGCATGTCTCACTTATTTCAAGGAAGAAATATTTACCGAAACCCTATACTGTCGAAGGCAGCTGCCAAACCAGCAGCAATTAATGCTTTCAGCTACATATGCCCAGCCTATCCAAAATACTTTTAAGGTCAAGCTTCGTCCATCTTCATTTGTTTTTAATTTTGCCAAGGTAACTGCGATTAACTTCTCAAGTTTCAGGCTGAACTACTTTAGGGTCAGGGGAGACGGGAAGGGAAGGAAGGTTAATGCAAAGTCATGTGTTTGCCTTGCAAGCCTAAATAAATAACTGTTGGTGACGCAGAACAATACTGCGTTTTAAAATAATCAAGAATCAAATCCCTATAGCTGAAATGACCAAAACAGAAGTTACTCTCTCTGAAAGCAGTTGCCAATATTAGTGAACGTCAAAACATATGCAAAAGACAACTGAATTACACACACTGAAGAAAAAAAAAAAAAAAACCTCCTGGCTGTACTCTTTACTTATAGAAATGCAGCAGAAGCAGTATTTCCAGTTTCCAAAGAGAATGGCTGTACGCTGATCTGGGGACAACCCAGGATAACCAAAGGCAAGCAAAGTTCTCATATCCAAACACTTCAAGTTCTCTGAGCAAACAAGGGTTGATCATACCCAAAGAAGACGCCGCCACTTTTTCAGCCTCCTTCAACAGGTACTAGGCCTGCTTTGCTGAACCAACCCTCCAACAACAAAAGCATCTAGGAAAACATCCTGATGGGAAGTTTCAAACCCAGAAACCACCAGACATGGCTAGGGGCATCCTGCCACTCTCCAGCGACAGCCACATACCCCTGCTGCCCAGCCAGGTCCCTGAAGCCCTCCGAAACAGATTCTCAGCTCCTTCAGTGTCCTGAACTATTGCATAACCCTGCTGCAATAAATCCCATCCTCCGGCTCCCTGTGCTGCCCCGTCCTCGCACGCTGTGGTACAGCTGCCTTCTTCAGCTTTGTGTGTTGCCAGCTCTGACTTTCTGCATTTCCGGAATATCCGCCTGCACACACAGGTAGCAGGTATGCTTTGCTCATTAAAGCAACAACGCTCTTATAAATGTCTCCATATAATAAACACTCAGCTTCCTGAAAACTTAAACACCAGCATCCTTACTTTAATGCTTAAAAGTTCTTGTACTCCATTTCTGCCTTTTTCATACAAATAATATTTGCAAAAGCAAAGTATCTTTGTTCACTTATACCAAACAGAGCCTTTTTCTCCCCATAATAGCCTGGAAGTTAATGACTATTTTAGAGCCATTCCAGTACAATGAAATGCTGTTATTGGCTGTTTATGTAACAGTGAATTAACCCCCACCGATACCTTTCAGGAACTCATAACCAGAGTGCACCAAATGTGCTTCACGAGAGCTTGTTAACACAGTAAGTGTGAAAGCTGCCTCAATTCAGAAGACTGCCTTTCAAAGCAAACATGCTTAACCTGCAGTTTCAGTCATGGAAGAAATTACTCAATTAATTGCAGACAACAAAAACAACAGGGTTAGAACTAATGTACAGTAAATGCTCTGTGGGTGTAATGCCAGATCATTTCCCAGTAGTGTACTCTCTTATATCCTAACACATTTCTCATTCCACTGCTGTAAAACAGTTGAAGAATGTTAAATTTACTGAGATCCTTTTCCCTACACATATTTGTTTTCTGGCTAATGGATATCATTATTAATTCAGGTGGGGTTTCTTCTCTTCAGAAACATGTTTGCAATATAATATTTTGCAGCACAGCATTTTTCATGCTTTCTTCTAGACAACACATCATCCTTTCCAAAGGTAAAACTAATCATCAGGATGGATAAAGTTTGTGCCTGTGCTAACAATATCCTTGCAGTGACCACAGTGACAGCACTCTCACCTGCTTCTAGGAATTCAAGCAAAGAGTAGCCAAAAAACTCAAAAGTAGAGAAAGACCCCATCAGTGGAGACTGACACTACGCAAGAGATGGAGTAAACCACTAATAATTAAAGATAAGGGAAAGAGAACTCACCACGGCAGACAGTGATGTCTTCTTCTGTCATTCCTTCCACTCATGTTAAAGACATCTGTCAACGACTTGATCTAGGCTGCCCTGCTGGATACCAGCATAGGGCTAACTAATATTTAGTCTTGCAGCTTGCTGACTGCTTATAGATTTTTGGGGTGGCGTTTATCAAAATGATCAAAACTAACTGCGACAATGAAACATGCAGGTGAGAATTAAAAGAATCCCGTTCTAGCACGTGACAGCTGGTTCTCGGCAGGCGCTAGAAACATTCATAAACACGTACGCCTTGCCCCCCCCCTTCCCATTGGAACCGGCCCTGCACTGCGAACCCACTTCCCTTCCAGCCTTGTGCTATTTTTTCCTCAAGGTAGCCCCCATGCAAACACATCTAATCCTCTTACTCCGAGAGCCATCCCCCAATCCCTTCCCCCACCGCGCAGCTTCATTTTATTTAAAACAATGCCTGCAACAGTTCGGGGTCGTTAACTGGCTCCGGTTGGCAGCCCCTGGGTCCCCCGCAACCCCCTCCCTCCCGTACACCCCAGCGACCCTACGCCACATTTCGCTGGGCTTTCAGACGTAATTCCCGCCCCCCTCCTCCAGTGTACAGATCCCAGGAATCCTCCCCCGGTACCTCTCCATGGCAACAGCAGCACGGGAAGGACGGATGGAGGGGCCGCCTCTTACGCAGGAGGAGCGCGCCCAGCGCTGCCTTACCCTCACAAGAGTTGGAAGAAGCCTGCAGGTCGCTGGGTTTTTTTTTTGTTTGTTTTGGGGATATTTTGTTTTAGGGTTTTTATTTAATTTTTTCCCTTGTTGTTGTTGTTTGTTTGTTTTTGTTTTTTTTTTAAAAAAAATAATATTTATTTATTCCCTTTCCCCCTCTCTTTGGCATTTCCAGCCAGCCAGTGCAGCTTTAACCTATGTCAACCCCATCTCTCCCACCATGGAAACACTCAGCTACAACACCCATTCCTACTTCCCATTGACTCGTGCAGCAGAAAACAGTCACATGTTTAAACTTCCTTCAAATTAACAACCCTGGGGAAGGGACAGATGAAAGGCAAGGTGCGGACTTTGATCGTGCCATCGGATCCAGGCGGAGCGCGGCTGAAGGTCGGCCCAGGCCGGTCGGATTGCAGCAAGCCAGCTGTAGAAAGCAAGCCAAACCGATGGGGAAAAATCTATAACCCCAGCTATCTGCCAAGAGATGAAAGAAAAGTTTGCCTCTGGTGCTGGGATTTATGGTAAAGGTAAACTGAAGCTGTAATGTAACACTTGCCAAGATACCATGGATCTTCCTTCAGGAAAACACTTAAGCATGTGCTTAAACCCATTACTATTCAGGGCAGCCCATAAGCGTTCGCTGAAGGTTAAGTGTAACGTTCTTAGGAGCCCTTAAGTACTACGCTGATTAAGGTGGTGTGGTTTTTTTTTTCCTTCTAAATCTCTGCCACTGTGAACCAACAAAATGAATTGCCCTCGTTATATTTTAATATTACCTCTGCCTTCTTTCAAGTTAAACCAGAGAATACAAACAGAAACTAAGCCTTACTTTGCATTAAGAGGATAAAACCCAATTTTCCATTCTGTCTTGCCTTTTTTTTTTTCTTTAAGATCAACAGGCTGCACAACACCATGCATCCCTAGGAATGAGCACCCTTCACAGGGAAGAAAGCGAGCACACTGAAAAATGATTGCTCTGCTACTCCTAGAACTCTGCAATTCCCTTGATGTGCTGTTACAAGGTAGAAAGGATCACACAGAGCAATGCATACATACATATGTTTCCTCCACTGTTCTCTTTTGAAGCAAGCCTTAAAATGCTGTGGATAGTGAACATATTTCAGCTATTAAAGGTTGTGGATAAAACAGCTATTTATCAGTTCAAGTAAGGTCACTGTCACATCCACTGGCAGAGGGCTTTGCCTCTTGCACAAATGACACTGCCTGCCCTGAATGCTCAGAGAAACTTTTTGACAAGCTGAGCATACACAACAAGCCACAAACCTCACATCTAAATGTTACAGTTCATTAGTGTTCAACAGTGAGGTATCGCATCTACAACCGCTCCGGTTTTTCACAGCACACCACCTCCCCTCAGAGCTCTTAGCTGGCCACTTCTGACAAAGAACTTGTATCCCCTCTTGGAGGAAGAAACCTTGCTAACTAGTGAGTCAGTGGTTTTGGCTCTTTCCAAAAAACCTTTCTCCTTGCTGTCCTTTAGGAATATTTTGCCCCATGTATTAAACTATTGGTTCATTGACTTCCTTTATACACACAGAAAAACGGACCTTGGAAAATGGTTTGTCCCAGTTTTAGACTTCTACTGGAGCTAAAAATCTGTCTTGACTGCATTCTATAACAGAGTTTTGAAGGAAAACATTTTACGTAACTCTTCCGTTTCCCACTTTGGGAGTCAGCCTTGATAGGAGAGCTTGTGAGAGGCAGTCAGATCTCCTATGGCAGGGCTTGAGGCAGATGGCAAACTACCAGGGCAGCAGGCTGTGTTAAGGTCAAGGTGTTTCCCATTCTTCTTAGCCATATCCAAATACTATGGGCAGGCAGGAACATCTTTCCTATATTCACCTCCAAGAAACTTTACCTCTTCTCCTCACTCACAGCAATTTGCCCTGCAAAATCCTGAGCTAAAGACATCATCACCTTACTGGAAACCTTGTTGTTATAAACAGGTAAGTGCAAAGAAATAAGGAAGAATCTCAGACGTCTGTCCCTAAATGACTGATTTACCTTTCAGGAAATGAAAAGTCTCACCATGTTCCTATACCTTGGCATGGGTGCTGGACAAAAGAGATGAAGCGTGAAACCCCAATGCCACAGCTATCCTGATGTGCCCCACTCAGCTCTTCAAACAGGAAAGCAAACCCAAGAAGTAGGTTAATGATCTTCTTCCAAAAACAAAGAAAAAAAAAAAACAACAAAAAACCCAACCCACACCAAACCAAACCCCAAAACATTCATAAAAACAATTAAGAGAAGGCCACAATCATGCTGCCAAAAAAATGAAAGTGCATTCAGCTGTCCATGAATAGTTAAATTATACCCGTGAACTTTATAAAGCGCCTCCTGGGGTGAATGCTACAGGACTTATGTTTAATCACATGAACAATGCTGCAAAAAGGGGGAGAAATTAGATGTTCAAAGTCTTTCCCACTGTTCTTGCAGCCTAAATACCTACGGGCACTAAATCAACACAAGGAACATGAAGACATGAATAAGTAAATAACTCCAGTCATCACTGCTGCAGAGAAGCTTGAAACCAAAGAAAAAGAAAGGTCAGCGTGAACGATCCCAACTCTAAATTAGTAAAACAAATCTAGAAGCAAATGGCTTCAAGACAAAGCATAGGTGAACTGCTCTCTCCTGTGAAGGCTCAAAATCGGATGCTCAAGTCAACTACCAGTGGGTTTTCCTGCAGAAGCAAGACCTTCAAGAGACTGTTCCCGCTGCCACCTGATTCACACCAAGGACTTGGCAGTGTGCAATGACCATCCCAGCTTCTCTCTCATCCCTCAAACAGGGGCATAAAATGAAGGATCCTATGTGTTTTCATTCATTAGGAGACCATGGCACCTGTATTTCCCTACATCTCTTTCTCAGGGGAGTATTTTAACAGCCTATTAAAAACATAACTAGTAAAGAAACAAAAATAGATCACAAACTGATGTTCTTCATTTTCTGAAGTTGACAGTCCAACCTCTTCCACTGGAGCAAAAGTCCAAGTGACGAAATAAACCTTGAACTGTGTCCTCGTGTTGCTCTACTCATCATTTTTGGAAACGAAAGAGCAACTTGTCCCAGACACTGCCATTTAGCAACTTCATCTGTATACCTGTCCTAACGCCAGATGTCAAAAAGAGGGAGCAGAAAGCTTCAGCCAGCCAGTATCCAAACGAGATCAATGTCACTGACTGGAATCGCACTTGCAATTGTAAGGGATGCCAGCACAGTTACTGCCATACCCCTGTGATCTGATTCCTGGCAGGCAGCTGTGCTCCCAGCCCAGAGGTCTCATACAAAGCGGGGGGGAAGAACGAAAAGAAGGATCTATTTAGCACCGACACATTCATCAGAACTCAGCCTGCATCCCCCTGTCAGCTCTCCCAGTGGTCTCCAGGGGCGAGGGAGCAGGAGAGATCACAGAATCATAGAACAGCCTTGGTTGGAAAAGACCTCTAAGATCTCCAGTCCAACCATTAACCCAGCACTGCCAAGTCACCACTGCCCCATGTCCCTCAGCACCACATCTACACGGCTCTGAAATCCCCCCAGGGATGGGGACTCCACCACTGCCCTGGGCAGCCTGGGCCAGCGCCAGGGAGCCCTTTCAGTGAAGAAATGTTTCCTAATCTAAAATGACAGAGAACTCTGAACTGGAACTCACTGGCAGAGGGAAGGGGGGTCCTAAAGGCCACATTCTGCTCACCTCCCCAATTCCCCACACAAAAAACAGGTATGTTGTGTGTGCATATTGGTTCTCTCCCTAATCTCAGCCACTTCAATTGTTCCCGAATGCTAAACTTTGTTTTGATTGAAAAAAAACCAAGGAAAACAAAATCTGTGTATTCCTAATGCGTAGTATACAGCTGTCACAAGAGACAACACTGCAGATACAGGAAAAGACAACTATTTTACTAAGTATTTTTCCCATTTTTATCTTAGGTAATGAACGGGGGAAGAGTTCACTCTGCTATCCAATGTTCATTCTAAATCAGATTACAAGATACGTTAGAAAGAGATAGCACTTCTTTGGAACCACTTCAAATATGATTGAATAAAAATTCCTACCTGGGTTTGAAATAATCTTAAACAGCCTTCCCAATGGTTTTGCCCTGTTACACTATGATTTAAACCAGGTATAACGTGATTTTGAATCATATTCATACAAGGTACCTCAACCAATTTGAAGGATATTTTTACTACTAAAGAAAACTAACAGAGGAACAACATGCTTGGAACATCTGTTGCAGTGATTGAAAGAAGTCTACGACAGGAATAGCAAACACTTATTTTCTTTTCCGAGATGCTGTCAATTTGTTGAAGCAAAGTATCGGTGAAGTAGATTGCTGCTAAGAGGTACCTCACTCTGGCCTGTCTTCTCCAAAACAAAGATGATTAAAATATCCCCTTGTTTCTTGCTTATTATTATCTGCTATCAGGGGAAAAGACTCTTTGTCAAAGCTGGTAAGCATGTTACAGTGTTACATAAAAAACCCCAATAATTAATTTGCCTAAGTCTAAAAACCTCCACCTAATGAAATTCAAATTTTAACGGGTGTCAATTATTATTTACATTTAAATAACCAACTGTATGACTCAACACAATCCCTAAGACACAGACCCCTAAGCAAGGATGTCTGTTACACCGCATATTCCGTAGAGAGAATCAGAGCCACAAGTATTTACAACACAACTTTCCAGTTATTCCATGGAAGGTGACAACAGAACGGCTGCTAACACTGATTCTCCAGGATGTGTTTTCATGCTACTTGTTCCTTCAGTGGTCCAAATCAAGGTTCTTTCCTACAACAAGTGTCCTGCCTGCCCAAGACCACAAAGAGGTGAAGGGAGGAGTCTCCGGGGCTGTGTTTGGGCTCTCAGCATGAAGTTAAATGCCAAATATACCAAAAACTAATGGCAAGACTCATAGGATTCACAACAAGTTTTTGGTGTACCACTCTCATGGGTCCAACTGAGGGCAACCAGCAAACAGTACTTCTCACCATCACAAGGTTGAGGTTTTAACCACATCACCCAGTGGCAGTGGACCAGCTGGGAGAAGAGCTTCTCACGAGGTCAGACCATCACCAAGGGGCTGCCAGCTACAGCACAGGGGGCTTTCAGCCACAGCTGAGAACACCACTGGTTTTCTATCCAAAACAACAAGATGTGAAAATGGTTGAGGAAATGTTGTGATAGAAATGAAGATGAGAACTTCAAAAAAGCAGCCAAGCAGTTTCTGACTCTCAGATATGGATGTAAAAGCTTTCTGAGGAACTTCAGTACCGCATAACTAAGACAGAAACAAGTATCAGCACTCAAGGAGGACTGAAATTACTGTGAGAAGGGAGTGAAATGCCAAAGCCTTGAAATTCTCTGCTGATTATTTGCAGAGGGGGAAAAAAGAAATCAAACAAGGACAGGGATACTTACATATTCAACTGAATAGTTTAAAATCCTATTTCCTTTTCATATGTAAATATTCATGTCAACATATATTGTGCTAAAAAGATTCCTAAGACATTTATATATAAAGTACAGACTTAAAAGCAGAATTTATCCCTCTGCGTAATGTTTTCTTGTAGATACGGAACCCTTTACTTCACAAGGGACTGCTGCACCAAAGAATCACTGTAAATTTCCAACTCCTGCATCAAAAGTATTTAGCATACCTATCCAAAGAAGTTCACAATTCAGCCATGATTGGCAACACATGTTGGGTTCTTTTGCAAACAATTTGGGAAAGATGGTGGCTGTGTAACTTGCTGGGGTGACCCCAACACCTGCCTTAGTGCACCTTGCTCCGGGGCTCAAATCCTACTGTACCTTTACTAAAACCGACGAATACAGATCCCCTCTTCCTGAGAGCCAAGACTATTTTCCTTTGCATCCACTGGTCCTTTCAAAGTGGTCTCCTGTGAGCTCTCCAGGGGCATGCCTTTGCTCCTGCTCTTTTTACCCCTCTAATTTCAACAGAGGAACTCCAGCAAAAGCTATCTATTTTAAACTGTTTGTGGAGAGACTTGGATGTACATTTCCAGAGCAATGAAAACGTAGGACAGAATTTTCTCTGTAGGTAGCAAACAGGCAGAGCTCCTTTTTGACTAATTATTTTAATGCTGCTGCGGTTTTGTTGTAGTATTAATTATGCAGTACGGTGCCCACAGCTTTGTATGAACATCATCTTCAATTATTTAGAACAAAATAAAAGGGAAACAGCAGTTACTCAGCATTTCTGCAAACTGTGCAACTCAAAATCTAGCACCGATCACAGAACACGCTAAACAACGGATAATGTAGTCACCCATGTGCAGGTCTTGAAAGACAAAGCACAGGTCAACTCTGCAGCTGACTGTCCCTTCACAGCCATGCACACACTCAAGGATAGAAGCATCACAGGGTTACCAAGGGTACTACTTTGTGGACTGAACTGGTTAGTTCCTTAAAAAAACCCAAACAAACCCAAACACCAAACCCCTAACCCAGACTAGAGCCTAAGTGGAAAAAATATGCTAAATTAAACAATATATTTCTATTCAGTTTTTTAAGTTTTGGGTTAAAATAGCCCAAAGTGAAAGACCAAAAGAGAAATAAAGCTTACAGACCATTGTACAATTTCAACTCGGTCCTTGGTCAATTCAGAAACAGTTGGATCAGACATTATAAACTAAACAGCTGATATTTGACAACATATCTCTCACGGCTCTCCAAAAGAAAAGATTCATAAACAAGGGGATGGCAGCTTTTCATAGGGGCTCAAGGCCTATCATTGGGATCAGACAACACAACACAAACTGTGGCATTTGCTGCAGGAGTTACCACACTTCAGTCTTTTTCCCAGCAACTTTTGCTGACTCATGAGTACAAACTGCTGACATCCCTCCCGGGAGCGCTCACGCACACAGCGCACTCCTTTACATGCACGCAAAATCAACAGCGTGAGCATGGAAAGGAGTTGGAAACAATGAATATATGTCAAAAAACTAAAAAAAACCCAAAACAAAACAGAGTTCCCTGTTTTAAACACTTCTGGTTTTTTTCAAATACTTGCATTAAGTGCTACAGTGAATAAAAGCAGTTGAACAGTCTGGGGATTACTGGCAAAAATACAGCGGTGACATTTTGCAAGATTTTAGCCCACTAGAAAGACCCACAGTTTTTTGTCCAATCTGGAAGACAAAAAAAAGAGAGAAAGGGGGGGGAAAAAAAAAGAGAGAAAGGGGGGGAAAAAAAAAAAGAGAGAAAGGGGGGGAAAAAAAAAAAGAGAGAAAGGGGGGGAAAAAAAAAAAGAGAGAAAGGGGGGGAAAAAAAAAAGAGAGAAAGGGGGGGAAAAAAAAAAAGAGAGAAAGGGGGGGAAAAAAAAAAAGAGAGAAAGGGGGGGAAAAAAAAAAAGAGAGAAAGGGGGGGAAAAAAAAAAAGAGAGAAAGGGGGGGAAAAAAAAAAAGAGAGAAAGGGGGGGAAAAAAAGAGAGAAAGGGGGGAAAAAAAAAAGAAATGTTTTAGCCTTGCTGTCCCTGGTAATCCTGGGCAAAGTTCAGGTACAGCCTGCCCTCAGCAGCAAGTCTGAGGCAGAACGATAAAAGATGACGTAGCTCTATGGAATACTGCAAGTCACCTCAATTGCACAAAAAACCCCCCGAAGTCCATGCAATCAGCTACAGAGAAAATACAAGCAGTGGGTGGCTTCAAAAGTGTTTTTTGTCCTGCTGCCTCAGGACTGCTCTCAGGGTTGGAGGAGCCCCAACATGATCTGGATGCCTGCAGCCTGCCTAGATTGTGCTGCCCATTCCCCATGAACCATTGTGTCCTAAAGGCTGGACCCTCCTGACTTCCACTGCATGGCTTGCAAGAGGAGCCCAGGCCTGAAGCACATTCTTCAAGTCAGGGAGATGTCAGTGATCCTGTTAAAAACATTCTAGATTTTTTTTTTACATGTGAAAATTTACAGGACCACAGCCCTGGTGAAGATCTCAACCATCATACATACATGTTCCTTTGGCTGCTCCTTTTACTGCCAACATGGAAAGTGGCAGTGTTTCAAGAACTAAAGCTCTCCAAAAAAATAATTCAGGCAAAGCAGAACACCTTGGTAATTACATTATTAACGTATGCTTCCCTCAGCAAAGCCGTGTCCACAGCACATGTATAACTCAGTTTCAGCAGCTTCTTTTGGAGTTGCATCCCATGCAAAGCAACTGTTGAGTTTAACTACAGTAGCTTTTGACGAACAATTTATGAGAACCATTACTGGGCAGACACTTAGGACTAAGGATGCCTTAACTGAAAAGTTTATTTCCTTTTGTTGTTCCATGCAGGTGAATTAGGATTGTTATAATACTGGGCTTTGTTTGATGGAAAGTTTCTATATGTATATACATCCCACACGCACATATGCTCCAAACTTCCAAGGAAAATAACCAGAGAAGTTAAGCTGTGGTCATATTGTTATTTATACCTGTCACAGCAATCCTCATTCTCTCTGAAGTAGCCAAAACCTTATGCAAGAGCATGGCAGATACGGCCTTTGGCTTCAGGAGACGTACTTGGCAGGCCAACAACAGCTGGACTGAGCGAGGTTCGGATGGGCTAGCCACACATGACATCATACTGCACTCATTTGGAAAGTCCCTAGCAGCCATGCCTCAACTCATTTGGAAATAAGAAAGGTCACTTCTTCCTGGTTTGTATAAAGGTTATCAGAAAACCACAGAAAGTTCCCACAGCTGTTACTAACAAATGTTCTTAGGGGAATAAAAAAACTAACCAACCACATATTTAGATACATATGCATGTACAAAGCTGTTTTCTTAAACACAAAATAGAAAACTTCATGGGTTGAACTCTGGCAGAAGGGTGGACATCCTGCAACAGCTGCTTTACCGAAACCAGGCAGCTAACATGGAAATTACCTCCCATTTCCGAAACACAAAGTGCACTAGCACCCACAAACTATTGAGAAACCAAAATTCAGAATAAAAAAATAAGGATAAAAGGACCAACATTAAGGATAAAAACAAAACAAAGGTGCAGTTCAGATCAGAAGAAATGCAGCCCATCTAACAATTCCCACTGATCTAGCCAGAACTAAGCGTACCTCTATAGGTATCTAAAAGTTAACTTGAAAAAAAAAACCAAAACTCTAAATTCTGTTTTTGAAGATGCAAGTAAGTGTGCTTGGTTACACAACATCCTACAATTGAGTTTCTTCTTCTGCTCGGAGCATTAGGCAGTTATAAAAGGTGTTAGTAAGTCTTTAATGACATCATAAACCTTGGCAGTGTTTGAAAATTTCTTCAGGGATTTGATAGAGAAAGCAAAAGGTTACAGAAATCTCAGTTTTTCTTCCCAGGTTATTACCCTCACAGCAGTGCAATCATGTGGAAGAAGCAAATATGAAAGCACCAGATGAAAGAAGGCAAGTAAATACATTTCAAGTTCCTTTTTAATTTAAAAAAAAAATAATAAAAATCTACTGGTTTAAGCAACTTCAGGGAGCTCTGGCACAAAACTGAGCACCCGAGGTTAAGAACACTACTCAGCATTAGTGTTTTGTAATCAAACCTCTAATTTTGTGCTGTGTTCAAAATTAGCTCCTGAATTCAGTGCTACCCAAATTAGGCAGTGAGGACTGCATGCACCCGCTGAAGACTGGGGGGAAAAGGTTGGGGCTGATGATTCAGTGGTTGGACTTGATGATCTTAGAGGTCTTTTTCAACCAAGGCTACTCTATGTTCCTATGAAATTTGCTCTGTGCCAGTCCTGAGCCCACTCCCCAGCCGTCCCCGAGAATGCCCATCAGCGGGGGGTGACTCACGAGGTGTATGGCAGGGTTCTTCTCCCAACGCCGCAGTCCTGCGCCGAGCTGCTCGAGCACCGCTTCCCATCGCTCTGCACAATGCACATCGCAAAGGGCTTGAAAATTCTGCATGGCCTCTTATTTTAGGAATGACAGAGGTGCTGCTGCCTACAAGTGACTTCTGAATAGTGGGGCTTTATGGGGACGCTACTGGCTGTACTTCCTCAGGATGTAACTAAGAAGGATGAAACTACTGCTCATGTAATGACAATAACGAGCCGTTCCTGCCATATAACGCTGTCCTGCCCTACCAGGGAAAACACAAATACCTACCAAGGAACCAAGTTCTGTCCCCAGAGCTCCAGTAACTTAAATCCAACAGGAAGGAGCGTGCTCAAGAAAAACGCAGAAGAGGATTTTTCTCTCAGCTTTTCTCATATAAGAAATACATGCATGTAGAGCAATATTCTTGTTTTAGTAGCTCTGGTATTTGTTTTCCATTAAGCATTATGAAACTTACTTTAGCAAATATGTTTTGTGGGTTGTAATCCATAGCTTGTTAACCACTATATTCATTTAGGGACTACACATATGCTTTTTCAAATGTAGACATAAGGGGAAGTAAAAATCATGCCAGAGAGCATTGGTTAGTTCCCAGGAAAGACGGCATCTAGAATTTGGCAGCCTTCAGACATGAGAAGAGTACAAATACAGTCAGACTCAAAATTTCAAGCAGTTTGTGCAGGCCATTTCTTTTGTCTTGATGATCCCAACTTCTACATTGATTTGTAGCTTAAACCGTCCTTATTCTGTAATACAAAATACATAGCATGGTTTCCTCTAGCTGTAGTATTATTTACCAGAAAATGGTGTTTACAAAACACCTTCCCACAATTATGAGTGCTTCCAGAAACGTATTTTTACTGGCCATTTTATAAAAATACTGTTGTAATTCGCTACATAGAATCATAGAATGGTTTGGATTGGAAGAGACCTCAAAGCTCATCTCGTTCCACCCCCCCTGCCATGGACAGGGACACCTCCCACCAGACCAGGCTGCTCCAAGCCCCACCCAACCTGGCCTTGAACACTGCCAGGGAGGGGGCAGCCACAGCTTCCCTGGGCAACCTGGGCCAGTGTCGCTACCAAACCTCTCACGGAAGGACAGTATGGTTGGTAAACAGAAAATAATGAGCTATCACTGGATTTCCAATAAAGTAGAGAGAGAAAAGTAGTCACACCAAATCACCAAAACACACCGAGAACCGATTCTGCATCTCACATTCATGTACAGTAAATAATAAACTCTATAAAGCTATCATGCTAGTGATGAGGCTTCCTAATTGTGAAAAACACACCTGCTCTGAGGTAGCTGATACTAAAGTCCAGCCTGTCCTAGGAGCTTTCTGGTTCCCTTCCTCACCAGCACTTCCCTCTCTGCTTCAGGGAGCATGAGCTTACCAAACAAAAGCAGACCCGTGTTGAAGATCATCATGAGGCTGGGGAGACAAGCACCCGATCAAAGCCAACAGTGCAACCTCCCGTCAACTGCAACTTTTCCTACGCTGCTTTTCCTCTCCAAACTGTTCACCTCTCACTGCATGCAAGGGGTGGTCACCCATGCACTGTCCTCTCTTCGTTGCTCAGGGAATAGCCCCGTGCCCCCTTTGGCTGGTTTCTCAGTCCAGTTAATAAGAGACAACGTTTAAAGACAAGTCTGGGTGCTGGAACATAACACTCTGTTGAGGGCACAGGTTTAGTAGCCATCAACAAATGTAACTTTACTCTCTACTGATTCATTCACCTCTTAATCCCCGAATTCTGCATGGCCTCTAAGCAATAAACTCTAGATTGCAACAGGGCTTCTACACACAAGGTTGCACTCAAAGTACTCACTATGTTGCAATCGTAACAGATATCTGTAGAAAGAACATATTCTTATCACCATTTAATAAGAAAAAAATATATTTATATTGACATTACAAAAGAACTCTTTGGGGGAAAAAAAAGCCTTGAAATATGTTCAATTTTTAAAAATCAAAATTAAGAGTTTATTCTGCAGACTGTGGTTGCACTGTAACAGGGAAATAAAACCATTCAGTGTGCTTCCTTGAGGTTTTAGTAAGTAATTAAATACTGCACGGTTTAAAATATTTAATTTGCCCCAGCTTCTGGAAAATAATTAGACACATAGGGGGACATATTCAGGATTTTCGTCTAGTCTACTTGAAAACTATTTAAAGGAAATATTAACTGATATATACATTGCTGAATCCCTCTGCCAGTACTCGCTGATTATCCCAGCAGTTCTGCCTCCTATTGCTGTATGAAAGAAACAGCCAACTAATTCATTAACCAGGAGGTGTTGATTACACACATATTGTTATCAAAAGCACAAACCACACTTTTTTCCTCTCTCTCAGTTACAGTAATTTTAGGTGCTTGCAAAAACAAGCAGCCTGAAAGTATTTAGCCTGAAATCCGATAGTTAAATAATATTTAGGTAATGCCTCCTTAAGAACCCAAACAAGACACACAGAAATTTCATACACTCAAAGCCCAGCTACCCACAGCTAGTAGCTATTCTTGATTAAGTACTGTATTTTTAAAATGGGAAGAGCTGAGCAGACACAGAGCACTTTTCTTTTTTGTCCCAGAATAGGTATATCCACAGAGCTGGAACATTCCCTGAATTTGAATTTAAAGGAAGTATAAATGTAAAATTAGTTTCCAAAAAAAAAAAAAAAAAGAGTCCATATTTTCTCTTTTGCACGACCAAACTACAGAAGACTTGGATTATACATATAAGGCATGAATGCTGCCTTCTATCAAACTGGCTCAATTGGGTATTTTTGATTTTACAGCCAATGGAAAGAAGCCCCCAAAACCATAAAAATTGACCTAGCATTTTTATCAGCACTTTTCAAACCAAATTTCTTAGTTAGGATGGACTCTCAAATTGTTTTCAATAATTCACCACTGGGATGGCCAGAGCCCCAAAAGTGACTAACTGTAGAACACGCTAGTAGTTGAAGATAATTCAGAAATATTACCCCCCAAGGCCAAGTCTGTCATCGATTTAATACATCAGGTTTGAGCTCTAACTAAAACTAACAGTGCTTGTTAAAGCCATACATAATTGCAATGAAGTGTTATGGCTCTAGAAAACAAAGTGCTACATGATTCAATAAAACTCTCTGAGCACATGATGTAACTCAATTATTAAGAGGTAAAATACAGGAATTTTAAGGCTCCTTCTCATCAGCAAGATTTGTTCCCAACTAAGCTTAAAGAATATGTTACAACCAACACCCTGGTTGCCATGTAAAACAAGAAAACAGAAAATAGGAGCTTAAAAATAAAAAAATCAACAGAAACACAATCCGAGATTTTCTTCCCTTAATTCCAGGAACAGGCTCCCCCTTAGACAGGGAGCACTATAAAGGCAAAGAGCACCTTTGCAGAGCTGGATCCTCAAGATTTCTGTAGCTATAAAACACTTTGGACAAAATCCTAGAGAAACAGGTTGAACAGAGTATATGACAACAGCCTCCTTTGTTATCATACTTTACATTTTTTTATTTGTGTTAACTCAGTAATCAAGAACTTAACACACCACCTGGCTGAAATAAAACTAGTTTTCCCCACCATCTCCAGTCGCTTTGCAAGGTCACACTGAGGACTAGTATCAAATGCCAAGAAAAAGCAAAATGTTTTGCCAAGCAGGCAATTGCCAGTGCCTCCCTGGCAAAGGGCTGTTTTGCCAATTACTAAGCGTAGTACAAAGGATGCAGCCAGCAGTAGAACAAACCAGTAACCAGATTCTATTGCATACAAAAGGGTCAGTATGTGGGTGATTGTTGGGGGTACAAACAAGTCAATGAGGTTACACATAACAGACAGCAACCCCAGCGACCCCAGGAACGACGCAGCACAACCAACAACCAGTAGAACAAACGAAGCAATAAGTCTCCCATGGAAGACATGGGAGACAGACAAGCCAAGAGGCTGATAATATAGGACAGAGGTAAACTCACACTGTTCCCACAGAACCCACATTCATGAGGACCAAACCTGACCGGAGCCCAGTTGCAGGGAGAGTCAGGAGGTCCTTCCTCATCAGGGAAACTCTGCAGGGCATCCACCTCACAGATAAACACTCCACCCTTCCTACAAGTGGTCCCAGCTTTTATCCCCAAAGCAGGACACCTGGCACTCATTTACCCAATGCAGGGCACCTGGGGCTTGTTTACCCAAGGGCTTTCTGTGCAAGGTCAGCCACACCTTGGAGGAAAGCCAAAAGGCAAACTCATCCCCTCCTTTTGAAGGACCATGGGAACCATCCATATGTCAACCTTAATCCAGGGCTCAGGGTTCAGACCCCAGCACTTCAAGGGCAGACAAAACAAAGGCAAAGGCAATCCAGGACTCTGGGAAATGCCTGCTTTCACTTATTTATTATTTTGAAGTCCTCCAAAATAAAATGCAGAGACCCATCACTTTAACTAAAGAGAGTTTTATACAGCACTTCTTTGTCACACAACAGTCAAGATGGCAAGTCATTATTTTCAGCATCACCAGCTTCTGATGTATTTCAGCTGCACTTTTTTCTTCTTTCCGTTATAAGCAAAAACATTCTACTGAATAATATTTTGCACCCTCTTGGGCAGAAAGTTAATTACAAAAGGAAGGTGGATTTACTTCCAGGAAATACAATACCTAATTGCAGTAACTTTTCAGAGCTTGATGACAAAAACCTTACGTGCTTTAGAGTTCCTATGGCCCCACTAAAACATCATTGTTACACCATGAAGTTGGTAACTCGCATAGTAGTTTCAGAAAAAACTTTCTCTTACCAGTCCTGTCTGTGTATAATTCACAAAAGACCTAGATTGGCATTAGGTTCATAAAGGGTAAAACTGAGTATTTCTGTGCAAGCAGGACATCTATTGCAGTCGCTCATTACTGCTTCTTGCGCTTGACATACGATGTCACTAAGGGAATGGGTGGTAATCCTTCAATTCAGCTAGTTTTTGAAGGCCTATCCCACCAACTGACTGCAATAAGGTATCTTCTTCCCCTTCTCGATATCTAGTACAACAGATGGATTCCATGCCCAATATTATTCTATGCAACGTCCTGAGTTGTACCACAAACAGCTTCTGTATCACAGCTAAAACAAACGACTCCGCAGCCATGAATGGGGATTCTGTTGTTGAAGTCTTTGCCAATTGCATGCATCATTCTTGGTTCCACTAATGTCAAGTAGGGACAAAGGCTATATTCTGTCCTTTATGGCAGCACAGAGCAGCAATCATGCTATAAATTAAAGAAAGCACAACACGCTGACAACAGACTGATTACTACTTTCTTATTCTCAGTTCCAATACAGAAACATAGCATAGAATTCCTCACACTGCCCTGAAATAAACGGGAAACAGGGATAAACACAGGACAGCCTTTCCATAGCTCAAAAAAGTAGATCCCACGTCCTCTGCCTGTAACTAATTTTGTTGGGTGTTTTTTGCACCGATGGTCTATCCTTGGTCTTACCTTTTCTTCTAGATATTTTCAGAGCTGCTGTTCAAGCACATCAATAATTTAAAAAATAATCTTCTCCAGAACAGCATAATTCATACTTCTATGAGAATCTGCTCCACAGTCTCTGGTAATGTCACATCTCTCTCCACTATCTTTATTTTAGGTAAATTTAAAAAAAAAAAAAAAAAAAAAAAAAAGAAAGAAAATCAAGTTTGGGGAAAGATCTAAGAAACTTTCATTTGTAATTAGATGTAGACATTTCTCATAGAGATACACAAATTATACAGTTCTGCTTCCTCCATAACCCCCTGTTCTGCTCCTACTCCTTGTCTGTCTCTCCTTTTCCCCACATATCTATGACCTGAGCTGTCTGCCTGCTAGGTGTGACCTCAATGCCATCATGATATTGAAGATAACCTAAGTGGAGACTTCAGAAAGCACACATCTAATAATAAAGCTGTCTGCAGAAAACTCTGGGAATTCCAGAGAGTATTACAAGCCTAGAAGGATAGGTAGGCATACAGAAATAACATAAATCAGACTTGATTCTCATGTCCCAAGAGAAAGCACTTCTGTATCAATACTATACCTGCCTTAGGAACAAAGAAATGCCTATCAGCATCCTTATTGCATTTAGAAATAAAATATCATGCTAGGATGCACAAATGTCTGACTGTTTTCAGTAAGTTTTATCAAGATTAAACAGGATAGTATTAACTACCACAATGATCAAAGGCTGAAGGGTACCTGACCATGACCATGGTTGCCACCAGTGCCTCCAGATCAACAGCCCCACTCATCCCCAGCCCAGAAAAGTTTAAAAAACAATCCAAACAACCCCAAAAGTGTCATGACGTCTCATGTAGATGATTACATTACAGTTCCCATAATGTTTAGAAATAAGATTCGAAACAGGAGAAACAGTGAATGACATTCTTCTGCCAGGAATAAAAAAAAAAACCCACACAAGAGAAGAGTTCTCAAGATAACAGGACCCTGAAACAAATCCCTCTCCATAATTTTTGGGATATGTTCTCATGCAAGCAGAAATACAAATTAGACCAGTCACTAACAGGAAAAAACACTTTCCTTTTTCTGAGTTTCCAAAGGAAGCAGAGAATTTGATGCAAACACCACCCTTTTCTCAGAAGTGGATTTCTAAAGAAGTTGAGGTGAGCAAAAAGTCACTATGTGAAAGCTTCATAACATGGAAGAAATATGTAGCCTGTCCCAGTCTATGAAAATAACCTAAATACTCTACCAAAAAACAGCTTAGAAAGAGTTCAAGAATTATTTATAGTGTGCTGAGGGTCTGCAATGGTCATTCAGTCACTTTTAGAGGCGGTCTCAACTGTGTCAGAGACAAAAATACTTCAACTCCACAAGGGCCACTGAGCTCTCCCACACTGCTGCAAACTGCACATCGTACTTGAAACCATTCTGATATAAAGAAAGATACTGGTGAAACCTGTCAAGCGATGGCCAAACAAATGAGTAAAGAATCCGGGTGAATGAGAAGATCTGTCTCTGCCATTCTGAGCAATGAGGGAACTTGTTGCTTGTGGACACTATGAGGACAGGCTGAGAGAGTTGGAGTTGTTCACCCTGGAGAAGACTCCACAGAGACCTTATAGCACATTCCAGTACCTGAAGGGTTTACAAGAAAGCTGAAGAGGGACTTTTTACAAGGGCATGGAGTGATAGGATGTGAGGGATAATGGCCTTAAACTGGAAGAGGGCAGATTTAGACTAGATACTGGGAAGAAATTCTTGACTGTGAGGGTGACGAGACACTGGAACAGGTTGCCCAGAGAAGTTGTGGCTGCCCCCTCCCTGGCAGTGTTCAAGGCCAGGTTGGGTGGGGCTTGGAGCAACCTGGTCTGGTGGGAGGTGTCCCTGCCCGTGGCAGGGGGGTTGGAACGAGATGAGCTTTAAGCTCCTTTCCAATCTTTAAGCTCCTTTCCAACCCAAAGCACCCTATGATTCTATGAAACGACATGGCTGTGACAAACAAGTTCCCTATGCCACTCACCAGCTGCTGCAGGAATTCAATTTGGAGAGAGCATACTTTGACATGAAACTCCACAACCACTGGACCAGGCTTTTTCCCAAGGAAAATATGGCGGCAGCAAGAAAAAGAAAAATTAAGGTGTTTGATGCTGCCTAAACATGCATACACAGCTACTGGATATGAGCCCTGAGAAACACCTCAACTCATAAGCTTAATAACTGCCATGCTGAACTTTGCATCAAATTAGCAGCCACTCAAACTTCTGTTGCATTGAAACATTCCTAAAATGAAGCACTTCAAGTTCCCTTATACAAGATTTTCTACTATTTTAGCAGGATCGTTGGTTGCCCTGTAAAGTTCCTCTACTCCCTTTGGCTCCTCCCTTTTGAATTTCCCTTTTATTTACTGAGAATGTTTTGAGTTTGGGTTTTTTTGGGTTTTTTTTAAATGTTTATTTATTGAAATACTCGGCACTGATATAAAATTATTTCTTTAAGTCAAGTCACACATTTCAACAGCACATAATTGACACGCTTACCTTGAAAATAAGTCTGACAACTTTTGTTTACATGCCTTAACTTGCTCATTTGCATTCTGTAAAAATATTTTGAAGTCATTGACTGGAAGTTACTATATCCTCTATGATACACAAAAGAAACCTCCATCCTGCAACCACAGTAAGTTTGTGTCGTTTATCTGCTGCATGTTTCAAGCACACCTGGATTTCTGGTAAGAGGGTATGACCAATAATAAAAACTATATATAAACTGTATATAAACTAGCTGGGCTTGGACTCCTGCATCCATTTGGGAAATTGCCAGCAGAAGCTCTCTCCTTGGTTGTAGCTGTATTACTCAACATGCCGTGCACAGCAATTGTTTGTGGAAACATTTGGTATTTTTAGGCCTGGCCTCTCAGTGGGAATTCCACTCTGAAAAAAAGGTATCATTTATACACTCAAACCCCTCTTTGGGCCCTCTGCTACGAACCTACATACAGGGGGTAGAGGGTGAATTGCTCAGCTATAAGCTGGAATTTACAAATGTGTTTAAGCACCTGCTGAAAATAACTGGGAATTATGCTCTTGACATGAGTACATGCTTCTCTTCTGCTGCAAAGCAAAAGCCTCAGCTCAATACAGGGCAGGAGTACACATAAAATGAATCAATATTGAATGAAAATGCACAAACCTGCTCTTCTAATTCCCAGTTCTTGTCTTAGTTGCACAAATATGTTCTTTTAATCCAGTTTTTAAAGTTATATACAGAGTATCTTATTAATATAATCTATATATAATTTCTCTTGGGGGGGGCGGGGGGGAAGGAAAAGCAAATAAAATCACCTGTAAGATAAAAAATATTTCCCTGGGCATTAAGCCCAAGTGGAAAAGGAAAATCAGGAAGAAGCAAAGACGACTCAGCCAGAATATTTACCCCCCTCTTCCTCTCAGCTGCGTGCTCCAACATTAGTGTCAGCTACAGGCAGGTATGGACAAAGTTTTCTGTGGGGAATATATTTATCCACTTAACTGCAAACTAATTTTTTTTTTTTTTTTTTTTTTTTTTTGGATGACTGTATGGAGGATTTTGTATCCACCGAGCTTGGGAGCATTGCTGTACTTCCTCACCACCACAGAAACAGTTGTTAGGAAGGGGACGAAGCAAGCACCGTGACTTGGAAAGGCATTTCTGGAGCAATTCCTGAGCTCCAGTTTCTGAAGAGAGAAAATGGGTGGGGAGATCAGATCTATCTCTGGAAAAAACTCAGCTTTTCTTTTTTCCAATGGACTTTGTACTTAGAAGTCTCCATTGTTATTACAATAATTATTCAGTATAGCTTGTAAGATACACCAATGGGTGTATCAGGCAGAGCTTTACCCAGGGAGCAAAGGAGCAACGTGCTGGGAGAGCAACAGCCCCTTCCTCCACCCCTCTGCAAACTCCCACATGGTTTGCACACACACCTGGTCACTGATACGACACAAAAAGCGACAGCGTGGCATCACGCACCCACGCTGCAGCATCATTAGCCTCCTACAACTTTAAAATGCAGAGTCAGCAGGCGTGCAGTTCCCACGTTGGGATTTACATAGGAACCAGAAGGAACAACCCAGGTGGTTTAAAATTTGTTTACCAAACACACTTTTCTCAGGCGGGCACACATAAAGGATAAACCCACGTTCGACCTCCACAACACAGCATCACACCAAGTTCCTCAGCACTCCTGGGCACAGAGATGGCAACAGTGATGGAGAACAACTTTCCTAGCCAGAAGTCTGTTCCCTGTATCTTGCCATGAGACTCTGATCCTCATGATTCATGTTTTGTGGTTCCTAGGCTAGTGTGGTTCCCCAGGCACCAAGTCAGCTGCTTCCCCTTGGTTGCAGCCAGATCAGAACTCCACAGCCTGTACGTCACTGGGGCCAGGTTCCCCTGAACCTGCTAGGCTGGTGCTTCAGAAATTAAGAGTATGAGCCCAAGGTCACAGCAGAGGCTCGCCATACACATGGATCTGCATGTTCAGGAGCACGACTGCCATGTGCACAGCAACAGCCCAACTGACGACACACAAATAGAGTTGCACGGACACAGAGGAGGACATGGCCTCTACCGAAGGGAATTAATTCTCATCAGCAAGACATTCAGCTGTTAAGTACTTCTCAGGATGAACCAAAGTCTAGGTGTATCTTCAGGCAATTCATTTCAATAATTCATTCACCACAGATTGCTTCCCTCAGACAAAACTCGTTAAGAGGGAAGAGCAAACTGGGCAGCTCCTGGAACGGGTCGTGCTGTTCAGAGTTGTGTCCCTCCGGCACAGCAAGATACAGGAGCCTTGTAAAGAGAGCTACACAGCTCAAAAATTTTAGGAAAAGGTTCTGTTGGAAAACATTGGGTCAGTGGTGACCACTGCTATCGAGGGTAGCCAGGAGAGACCTGGCTTCATCCCTCAGCATGACCCTAAACCACCGTTGCCTGATCCAGCAAGGGCTTGGGGCACAATAACTCCTCAGGCTTTAGTAGAGACTTGGTGCCTACACACTGTCTCAATCTTCCACTTCTTGATTTTGCAGTAGTTGTAACAGCAGTACCTTAGTTTGAAAGGTCTGATGAGAGAAGTGCAACAAAAAAAATTACAGAAGCCCCAAGGACAATTGGTGAAAAATGTTACTATTGAATTGTTTTGATTTTGGATGACTTCAAGGAGGACAGAGAAAAATGACAGGGCAAATGCCTAAGTCAGTTCCAGATATTTTCTTCATTTTTCTTCTAGCGGAGGGGAAAAGCTTTGTGTCATCAGAGGGCACAGAAAGAATACAGAGTCTCCTTTGGAAGAAAAGAGTCAAACTATCCTGCGCAGGAATTCCTTTTCTGATACATGGGCGCAGATGTTGCCTCTCCTTTTGGACAGTCACATCAAGTGGAGGAGGAACCGTGGCTTTGCAAAAGCGCCCCACCTTCCTGCTGTTCTCTCTGTGAATATTCCCCCTCCAAAGTTCAATTTTCTATCTAAAAATTCTTTAAGGAACTGTTCAATCCTCACGTAAAATGTCAATTTTTAAAAGAGGAATCATTTTAAAGGCAAAGGGTGAGAAACAAACAATGTAAAACCAGAGAGTGACGGGAACGCAAAGGAGGGAGGAAGGGAGGGAAAGGAATTGAGTTTGCCTCTCTACAGAAATTGTTTTGATACAGTATCCCCGTTGCATGAATTTTCCATACGCCTGTGTCAGATCCACTACTTGAAGCCACAGAGCTGTCAGATGCTCATTTTTTATGGTGTGCTTACGTGGCAGGCCAACCTTTCTGTTGAATCAGTTTTGCACAAAGCCAGGATCTGCAACCCAGAGAGATGTACATGCTCTCTTGGCCAAAAGCCTCAACTCTGTAGCAGAAGTGAGTTGGCAAAGCAAACCACTGTACTCTGGTACCTAACAACTGCTATCGGAATCAGTGCTTTTACATGGGGAGAAAAAAAAAACAAACCAACCCAAATCCATTATGAACAACATAAAAAATAGCAACTATTCTGCACACACATATGAAGCTAATATCACAACGGAAATGCAGGTTTAAATTATCAGATGCTATCATAAATTGGCAGTTCTTAAAGTAATCCAGAAAAATCTCACAAACTTTTGAACATGCTTTCTTTGTCTTTAACAAATTGAGGAGCAGGAGACATTTAGTTCATGAACAAAAGCCCTAAGCCTTTACTTAAAACCTAATTTAAGTCTGTTGTAGACTAAGTAGAATTTGCAAAAAACCCAGAACAACACAAAACAAAAACCCACACGCACTTTTTCCTTCACCTGTATCTGATTAAGAAACCCCATAGTCCCACAACTAAGTGAAAATACCAGTCTGGTAGATACCACTTTACAAGGCTGAGGGAGGTGGGTGCATCTCCTGCACATTTTTTTCACATCCCATCCCCAGCCCTTAGCATCTTAAAGATTCTCTCCATGCCTCAAATTTTGCTGAAGTAAAATTGCATATTTAAATGCAGCATACATGCTAATCAGGATGTAAATACTGAAAGAACGGAATGCAGATCCATTAATCAAACCTGATTACCAGCTTTCTTTCCATTTACTGGGGGTTCTGCTGTAAAAATACCGTCTCAGTTACTGTTGCCAAAACTGTGTTTTTAAAGCCTCTTGGAGAAAAAGCTGATTAGTTACAACATTGGCTCAAGAGACATGTTATACGTCAGCGTTTATTAGAAACGTGAGACTGAAATGAACTTGCAGGTAACCAGTACATAATTGTGCATCTATATTAACACTTTCTGTAAGCTTAAAACCAAGCTTTGTCTCCTCTGCCCTTTTTCCTCGCATCAGTAGATTTTAAAGCATTTCAAATTTCTGAATTCCCTTGCAGAAATAACGTGGTTAACCAAAAACTTTCAGCTCTGGAAAACACTGACCGCTACATCCTTTTCAGGCCATTATTTTCCACCAATGAGACATAAACATTCGCATTCCTGCCTGCTTCTAAGTATTTCTAAATAGCCTTTTTATAATTAATACATCCAACTACTGTGCAAATTGTGATTTCCCAGCCAACCTGAAAATCAGAAATTCACAAGCTGCATTTATAAGCTTGTAATACCTGACCACAGGCGACATACTAAGGTCCACAAGAAAATATCTCAGTGACTTCAATCTCTCTTTTACCCTCAATGCTACAGACAGGCACAGGAAAGGAGGCAGGAGGCACATGGGGTGCACAGCCTGCTCATCACACGCTCTCTCTTCTGAAGTTCCCTTTGACAGTCCGAGATGGTAAACAGGAGAGATCCACTGTGCGAATCTGGTTAGCATTTTACTAGAGCATGGAGGCTGAGCAGTCAAAAGAAAAGCTGCTAGAATATTAATCTCTTACAGAATGGGGAAATCAAGAACTTTCATCCTCAAAAAAAAAAAAAAAAAACTCAAACAAAAAAACCCAACAGTACAAAAAGTTGGGAAAATATTTCCATTTTATTTTTTTTGCACTTCCAAACAGTGCTAAACATGTTTATACAGACCTATGAGAAATGCAACCACGTGCATGCTTGCTCTTTCATCTTGGAGACACTTTGTAGAAATACTGCCTAAAATAATGGGGTCAGTTTTCATATATACTGAAAATCCATTACTTGGCACTGCTTCCTGAGCATGTAACAGACAGACAGCACATTCTTCAAACCTCTGAACCTTGATTCTTAATACACCATGCTCCTCTACAGCCCATTTCTTGTTCTGCTTTCTCAGAGCACTGTAAATATGTTATTCCTGAAGAACATACTTTGTTAACTGTATTTTTTAAGGCTTCATCATGTAAACTCTGGGTTGCTTCAATATAAATGTCTTTATAGCTACAACTTTGTCCAGGGAGCAAACCAAAGCATGTAAGATGTCAGCAGTATCAAAGATTGGTGAGGCTTAAGAACAGGAGGAAAAATCAGGGAGGAGTAAGACGACACTATGAATTTGCCTGTTTCCTAGATGCCCACTCAACAGTTGGTGGTATTTGCATTAGCAGGCAGAATGGTAGAGAAGCAATATCCATAGATTGTGAGAACTGGAAGAGACTCTGGAAAAAAATAATGAGCAAAGAAAAAAAGCACAGAGGAAGAAAAAAAATAGAGAAACATCACTTGCAAAAAAGTTGTAAAGAAAAAGTGTTAAAATGATAAGTCTTAAAGAGGAACACACTAGTCATTTATTTTTGAAAAGGCATGATAGAAGTCAGCCATAAGATACTGGAAAAATATTAATAATTAAAACCTGGTTTGTGCCAAGGCCATATCCCACCTGGATGCCTGTGAAAACCTCCCACAAGCTCTGGGACATGCCCTGATCTGCCTACAGTGCCCGCTCACTCTAGGGCCTGGGATCCCTCTGGCAAAGGCCCCAAGCAGGAGATCCCAGCCTGCTCCATCAGGGAATTTCAGAGGGTGCCCTGACAGTACTCTTGCCTATGCCAATGATACACTGAGGCAGCTGAAAGCTTCGGAAAACCATACACTGTTAAGAGTGCACAGAAATATACTTTAAAAGAAAGAAAAACCACATAATTAAATGTTCCATAAATTGTTATCACAAAAAGGGTACTATCTGCTTCTTAGCCACAAAAGCATTGCTCTTCCAACAGTGAAGAAGACAATTCCCTTTTAAGATTCAAGGCATTAAAACTATTATGATGTGCACACTTAACTCTGCCTCTTGACAACTGAAATTCCTTATAGGTAATGGAATGGCAAAACCACCACAGAAATTGTATTTTAGGTGCCATTTCTAAACACGTCTTTCTTTTTCCCTGGCTCCGTATCGTGTCTTTAGGGTAAGCACAAGCGTGTAATCTCCCATCTGACTTAACAGAGCTCAGGAGTTAAAAACAATGCCATTCCACATTAACTTACCCATGAAATCAGGCCAAAAATCAGAGGAAATCATGTGGCGTGCTCTGGATATTCCATGACTACCAGGGCTGGCAGGGCATAAGCCACGTATTTCATAGGTAACTAGGAACACACACACTGTTGTTTTCTAGCGACGCTGCACCACAGGCTCCTGCGGAACCCCGGCTTTTCCTCCCTGCAGCCCATTCCAAACCTTTCACGATTTCAGCCTGGGGGGACTCGGTGGGAACTTACCTATTAAACACATGGGAGTTCAGGGGGGAAAAAAGTTCACAGGGTATTTAATGCATTCTCTACTTGCTGCTTCTGCTGGTAATCAAAGATGTTAAATCCAGTTTACTGCATTAACCAGATTCAATTATAAGAGCATCGACAACGTCTTAATTCAAAGATGACATTTTCAACTACGACTTTTTCAATTCCACCTTAACAAAAATCCTCCTTCTGCTTTTCACAACCTGTGGATCCTTACAAAGACACTTCTTCTTCAGCCTGCCACCAAAGGTCATATGGGAATCGCTAAGTCAGCATATTCTCCAAACAGCCTAATTCCGAGAGAAGCTTTAAGGGCATTTAAAAAGCTTTGGTATAAAAGCAAACAGTACTGCCTTGACAACTGAACTAGAGCTTCTCTACTTCCCCTACAATTGCATCACCAAAGGCTCCAAACATCTGCCAGAAGGGCTTCCCCCACACACACTTCTTAATGTAAATATTCTGAGTTATGATATATTTAAGGCAGTGGAAGGAAAGATCGCACTTCACTCAATTCATCTAATTTGGAAATTTAAAGTCCAGTTTATTCATCTATTTTAATGCAGCAAGGAAAATCTTACTTTTCCAACTAAAAGCCTGAGTTCCTCTCTCCATAATCTCATGAGCTATTACTGAACTAAAATGCTTACTACAGCAGTCCAACATACCAAAGAATGAACAAGTCTAGGAAACACATACTGGTATAACTAGCTCTTTGAAAATGTGTAGCTCTAGGAAGTCTCCTTTATGTTTTCCAGCATAAATATTTACACCAGTTTGCAATTCGAAATCAAACTGAATGTAAGAAGAAACTCAAAATACATGCCATGAAAGGGAATAATACCAGGATTAAAAACCAAACCAACATAATGGCCAAAACGGAGTCTTTTTCTAAGCTTCCTGAGTATATCAAGGTGGGCTACAGGGTGACTGCTCACATTTGCAGTTCTACCCTGCAAATTCCTTCGATACCACTTTTATTAAAGAGAATTCATTGCAACAAGATATCTTTATATGGTAACAAAGCTCTTGGAAAGTTTACTGAGCTACAGGTAAGCCTGTGCAGTAACAGACCCCAACGGCAAAGCCTAGTGGAGTGATGCCTTCAGAGTTTGCAAATATTGACAGGGGAGTCAAAAGAGAACGTTCATAGTTTCGAAGCAGGCAGTTGGCTCTGGGATGAAACTGAATCCATTTTTTTGAGTCAGGAACTGCCTGCTTGAATAGAAATGTCTGAAAGAGCAACTGGTGAAATCTTACTTTTTCATTCTCTTTTCACAGCTCCATTTCTTTTCATGACCTTCAACAAATGCCAAATTCTGTAGCATTTCCTACTCCACGCTCAATTAGCAATAAAGAAGATAAGGATGTAAAGGTGAGGCAGAAATACAGATCTGCATTGTTTCTCTTCGCTGTATTTGGAAAGAAATCTAACTGGCTCATCCAGAGCTTTCAAGCCCCAGATCATCACTGCTTTTTTAGTTGCTGTATGGATTCGATCTTTTTTTAACCTTACCCTTCACCAGTTTCTTCCAGCTCAAGTCTGATTCTAACTGCAATTATAATGATTTTATATTCCATAAAAACCAAAATTTGTTGTTTGCTACCATCAAGAGAACAGAACTAAGCTTTTTCCTCCATTCTTTGTCTTTCATCAACATTCTTGCAAGTATTTCTTTGCAATCCTGTTAGCTGGAATGCCATTCTTTTAACCCTCTTCTTCATGTTATTTTAACTCCCTCTGAAAGCACCTGGTTTTGCCACTGTCTACATCCAGCAGAATCTCTTTCCTTTATCCCCATTTTCTTTTCCTAATATTTCGTGTGCATATGCGGAAATCTATAAATACATATTCAAAGCTGGCAGTGCCAGCTAGTTTGATTTTCTGGACGTCTTTTTAAGTGCTTAAATCTTAGCCAAATTTTATTCATTGTGAATGACGAGTTCTACGCCAAATTCTAGGGGGAGTTTTTAATTTTATTTTAAATTAAGGCGGCAACTAAGACCAGTACGGTTTCCTGTTGGTTTACCAGTACACTAAAATTCTTCAAGTCATCCATTAAGAACCTCTATCACTTCCCAGTTTTGAAATACGTCAAGAGAAAGGGGGTTCTGGAAGGAAAAGCAAAGAAACCAGAAATAAGGAAAATCTACACCTCTCTATGGACAACTAAAGAAGCTCAAAAAGCCTGCTGTTTACACATGGCAAATAGAATCATAGAATCGTTTTGGTTGGAAAAGACCTTGAAGATCATCAGGTCCAACCACTAACCCAGCACTGCCAAGTCACCACTACACCATGTCCCTCAGCACCACAGCTACATGGCTCTGAAATCCCTCCAGGGATGGGCACTCCACCACTGCCCTGGGCAGCCTGTGCCAGTGCTTGACAACCCTTTCAGTGAAGAAATGTTTCCTAACATCCAATCCAAACCTCCCCTGGCACAATTTGAGGCCATTACCCCTCATCCTATCACTGTTACCTGGGAGAAGAGACCGATCCCCCCTTCACTACCCCCTCCTTTCAGGGAGCTGTAGAGAGCAATGAAGTCTCCCCTCAGCCTCCTCTTCTCCACACTGAACCCCCCCAGTTCCCTCAGCCGCTCCCCATCACACTTGTGGTCCAGACCCTTCCCCAGCTCCGTTGCCCTTCTCTGGACACGCTCCAGCAGCTCAGTGTCCTTCTTGGAGTGAGGAGCCCAAAACTGAACACAGTATTCAAGGTGCAGCCTCATCAGTGCTGAGTACAGGGAACAATAGAGATTTCCAACATAGTTTAACGACAAGTTCAAGCACGTGGCTCAAGACAACCCTGACTCTGTGCTGTCCCTCCCAGGCTGCCACCACCACCTGCTCCAGCAGCAGTCGGGTGTACAGCACCCAGGAACCAACCCATCCAGCACAAAAAATACCCCTCGCCCGTGATTTTTAAAAAGTGTCTCAAAGCCAACTGGGAATCGAAAAGATTAAAGTTGTTCCTCTCTAGAGACTTTTCCCACAGTGAGTATTCCCTCCTGGCTGCAGGGGCTTTCTCAGCAACAGCTTGAAATTCTGCAATGCAATGATGAAGCGATGATGGGGGTGATTGCCTTCTCCGCTCCCCAGTCCTCGCTCCACGTGGGTACACGAGCACACAGCAAGAGCCTGTCTGGCCATTGGAGGTCCCAGCTCGTCAATGACTCATATGTGAAGTTCTATAGTTCGATATGGTGGAATTTCTTGGGTTTTTTAGTTTGGTATTTTAAAAGCTAGGAAATAACCTTTGAGAGTACCTTTTAAATGTTAAGATTGTAAAGTGAAGCAGCAAGAAATTGGAGAATGCCAAAAGTAAGGGTGTTTACGCAAACTAAGCCAGTGTGCAAAATGGGCTGTGTTTGCTGCTTGGCTCTGTTTACTACCAGTTTCTTCATCATCTTTTCCGTTATTTGGCCACTGAGCGTCTGCTTCACAACACTAACAACTCTACCTTCTGAAGCTTCTGTGGTATCTCCAATTTACAGGCAGAAAACAGAGGCACAGAGAAATTAAATGATTTGCCAAATGTGCTGGCTAATCTTGGAACTCCAACTTAAGTCGCCCAGATCTTGATTTTTTTTTTTTTTTTTTTTTTTAAAGGTACTTTTGCAGTGTTTTGCATCCCAGCTGTAGCCATAGCGGACTGATTGCAGCTGCAAAAACACAGAATTTGTGTCTGGGCATCTCAACTCAGCAGCACACACAATTAGTGCCTGGCTGCAAAGGTTTGGTGTAACAGAAGCGCTCAGTCTCAGGCAAGAAACCCGGCGACAGAGCCAGGAATTAAACACAGTTGTCTCAAGGCAACACTGCACAGCATTATTCACCCTACTATTCTTTCCCCTCTTGCAATTCATCCTCAACAGGCTTTTGTCCATCACCTGTGGCCACTGACATAAGCCCCTACCATCCCGTGAGGTGAATAGGACTAGACCTTGTTGAAAACACATGATCAAATTTAGGGACATGGAACAAAGAGATAGAAACAGGACAGGTGATGGAAAAAGGTGGCAAATTCCAGCTTTAAATCCAGCCTTTCTTTCACTGCAGAGTATTGTAGACTGTTTTTCACATGTAAATATAGACATTATTCACATGACAGTAAAATTGTAATCTCAAGATGATCTCTCATGTGCAAGGTGACCATACACACTGTAAGAAACAGCCTAAAGATCTGAATGCTCTTAAACACGTAACACAAAAACAAACAAAGAGAATGCCAGATGAGACATAGGAGGCACAGGGAGAGTACTTCTATGCTCTACACAAGTTCTGGTCTATTCATTGCATTACAGGTGGATCTGCTGGTACTCCAGCTGATGATACGTCAACAGAGCCATGCATTATCTCTACCTTCATGAGGGAGGTTTTGGGTTCAAGTTTGGTTTGTCGAAGAAATTAGATGAAACAATCTGATACACAGAAACAAGAACTGCTGCCAAATCAAGAGATATTTTAATAACGAAGTCACCAAAACTCTGACTTCTTGTTCCACCCACCTCACATGCATGCTCCAGAAATTTAAGCAAGACACATATGCAGCATCTTTACAGATGTTCATCTGATGTAAAACCATGAACTAAAGTATCAATCCATTCTCAAGTTTTATAGACTACACGATCTAACAGTAATAAGAAATATCAGCCTTTAAGCTTTCAATGTAGACAGACCTATTTCAGTACTGAAAGCACATTACAATTTGAAATCAACTTAAAAAGCCTTTGCTAAGTCACACTTAGGATGCAGCAGTGCCTGGCTCTTCTGGACATCATAAGGTCCAGAACGTATCCAGCTTTCCAGCAAACTTAAGCACACTTTTCAGATTACTGCAAAGCTATCAAGCTATTGAGCAGAGCTATTCATATTATACTTGCATTTCCTTATCGAATGCAAAGTGTTAAAATACTTGAAGAAGGCTGTTGAACTTTACAGGCCCATCCGGCACTTGTTTCAAACAGAAAGATTTGATTGAGAAACAAAACAGAGACAGCAACAACTTTTCTTCTTATAAATAATAGAAAGCTTATCGAGAAAGAGACGAAGTTCAAAATATTTCTGTTACAGTGTTGTATTGAATCAGAGAGCCGTGCTAAACACTGTACACATAATAAGTTTTCATTTTAAACTCTACAACTGGGTACTTCCATGTAAACAAAAACATGAGTTGTTTTTCCTCCTATACCCTCACAACCATCTGACAACACACTAAGCCCACTCAGCCCTGCTAAAAGCATGATTCTCTAATGTAACTGTGCTTCTGGGAATACATTACAGCTTCTGCAAAATGCTTTGTTACACCTGTGTATCAATCGGCCACGTAAATAGAAGGTGTAATGGCATGCAAAGTAGTCTTTTCGTTAGTTTTACTGAGCTAAAACTTCATATGACAAATAGAAGTTAATAAAGAAAAGATAACCTCTGGGTGGCTGAACGCAACAGGTATTTTCCTCTTTTGCAGCATAATTTTCTGGAGAGTCATGAAAGCAAATGGCCAACTAATTTATTATTTTATTATTTGCAAAATAATTCTTCCCATATCCTGTCCTCTTGATACAAGGGTTTTTTTCCCTGCTGTAAAATCAGGCAACTATATTGACTATATTGACTCATTTATAAACAGAGAGTGAAAGACAAGAAGGGGGAGAGGGGAGAGGACCTCAGCACACACAAAAAGAAAACTCACAAAAAATAAATTAAGTCTTCACTGATCCAAATACTTCAGGGCCACCGCTGATCTGCCAAAGGCTGACGGCTCTCTCAGAAGTATACAAAACGAGTAAAATCAAGCCATGTCACAAAAAGAAGAGCCTTAAGGTTTCCTGCCAAAAGCTTAAATTTAGCTCTCTATATTAAACAACACTACTTCATTTTCCCCAGACAATAAGGTTGCTTACGGTAAACACGGGCAATATTAAAATCTTCAAAATTTATTCCTACACTGCAGCAAACCTCAAATTAACTAATGGGAGTGCGTGGGGGTATTTATGGTGGGGTTTTTTTTTTTTCCCTGTGTGTTTTTTTCAGGGGGGAGAGGGAGAGAGGAATTGTGTTGGGGTTGGTTATTTTTAGGGGAAAATACTTGAGGTTCTTGGTTGTTTATTCTCCAGGCTGACTTGGACTGCCAAGTAACTCATCTGATGCACAACGGGCTAGAGAGTATCAAGGGTTGATCAACAGTGATCTCTCTCTCAAAAAAAAAAAAGTTAAACATTGATGGGTTCTGGACATGTGAAGTTAAAGCTGTTGGAGACCTGATTGCTGTGGGGCAACAAGAGGAGGTGGGAAAAGGGAGGGAGAAGCCAGGTAAGGCCACAGAGTGTTCTTTGTACATAGTACAAAAGGTGACAATCAGGTTTAGACAACTTAAAAATACCTTTTCGCCTAAAAACACACACTACTTAGTCTTACACCTTCATCTTCCAAAAGTTGTAAGAGTTTGCCGAGTTTCACCCGCGACCACAGACATTTATTCTTTTTGTAGATTTAGTTATCATCGGTACTAACTACCACAGATTAAACATTCAAAACCACACTTTTTAAAGTTTTAATGGTGTCAACTCCAGATGGGTCTAACTTCGCATACGTAAAAATAAGCTGTCAGAAAACAGACCTATGGAACCTTTGAGCCTCCTCAAGTTCCAGCAAAAACTGAGGGTTTAAGCAAATATTTTCTGCAATACTCTGAGTGATAAAATGACTAAAGAAACTGAAATCCAGTTTTCCTCATTACCTAGACTAAAAATGGAAATAAGGCCCAACTAATGAGAAGTAAACTGATTTTTCAAATCACGTCACCTCCAATAACCCGCTATAGTAGCAATATATGCTCACCATGTGTTCAAGTTTACAGCACCTGTGTAGTTTTAATAATCATTTAACCGTTCCAACATCAAATTATGGGCTCACAGTATACCTCTATTTCCCTTCTCGACGTTTAACCCATTTTAGTTCATTCAAGGACTCCAACAGTTGTGGAAAAATAGGAACTGATGAAAACTGCTATTACAAGGGGTGATAAAAGCTAAATGACTGGGGAAATTACACAAGGAGGGGAAAAAAAAGGCAATTAATGTCTCAGACAATTAAGAGCTTAATTAGATTATTTATTTTAAGTGCATTTATTGAAGTGAATAGAAAGCTTTACAATAGACCTAAGTCCTATTAAGTTTAAAGCAATATAAGAGTAGGTATTGGAGTACTAAAATTAGATCACTCTCATATCTGATCAGAAAACACAAGCTCAGCTACATCAGCAACTTAGTAAGCAGCAATAGTAAAAACCGGGCTCTAATTCAGAATCACAGAATGGTTTGAGTTGGAAGGGCCCTCAAAGCTCATCTCGTTCCAACCCCCCTGCCATGGGCAGGGACACCTCCCACCAGACCAGGTTGCTCCAAGCCCCATCCAACCTGGCCTGGAACATTGCCAGGGAGGGGACAGCCACAGCTTCCCTGGGCAAAAAAAATGACAAAACGATACCAAAACAATGACACTCAGTACTTCCTCAATAAAGAAGCTGCAAAAACATCTTCTCCAGCAGAGATTGTTAGTGGTAGCAGTGGAAACAGTCCGCAAACACAAGGCCTCGGATACAGCTGCACGCATGAGTGCTCGAGAGCCTCTCAACTGTAAACTCACTGAAACACACATGGATGTTTGTTGGGTTTTGGCATAAAAACTTAAAACCGGAATCAAACGCTGTTCCTGCGCCTAAATCTTTCTGTTGACGTTTGTGGCTTTGAAATCGCTTTTACTCTCTGAAGGGATGCTTCCGTACAGCAACTGTAAAATTCACATTAAGAAAAAGCTGATGACAGCTACACGTGAGGGTGCAGGTGGAAGCATGTTCTCCTGAAAGCTGTATATGAGGGTGGGGATGGAAGCGCGTTCTCCCTCCACATAGACGTCTGCTCGTCAACCGACCTGTATTTTTCCCCTCATTTAATTCCTCCAGGGCCACTTCTACCAAGACAGTAACAAATAACCGTAGGTTCAGATTCCTCACGTGCATCTACCAGTCCTGGACTAAGTTAAGCACACTGGGATTTTGTTCAAGGAAACGCCTGGACATGTAAGCGTGCCAGCCTGTGGAGCAGGCTGCTTGCCTGCTTGCTGCCTTCCGTAGCCAACGAGCTACCCTCTGGCTGCACGAAGGCAGGACAGTAAGGAGACCAAGGTCAAACCCAGCAATGCCCAAGGTAGCGTGGATGAGAGATGATAAAGAGCGAGGAGGTATGCATGGGAGGAGAGTGTGATCCCCTTCAAAAGCAAGCCACACTGATTGCTAGTAAGAAAAACAACCACTGGCTGTTGGATCTCACTCCGCTTCTACGCTACACATGTTTCCCACAGCCCTGCATATTACAACTCCAAATTCTTTGCTAAGGAAACTATATTTTCCTTTGCATTTTTAAAGTTCATGCTGGTTACTGCTGTAAGGTGGAGGATGTCAAGAAGGCTGTCAAGTACACAGACCGCAGGAATAAGACCAGACTCCACTTATTTCTCTCAAAATTAGAGAACAACTCTCAAAACTTGCTTACAAACTATTTTTGGATCAAAACAGACTTCTTAAATACATATTCCATCAACCTCATAATTGAAAATGCAACAGAGCTCCCCCAGCTCTTCTTCCTCAGCCGAAAGCCACATACCTCTCAGATTTCTGGGATGTATCTGCTTTGTCCGAGGCATTTTCCTCTGACTTCATACACCGCTTTCTCCTCTCAGAAATGGAAAGTACAGCAAGCAGAGAGGTGGCAGCTCCATAAACTTGTCAAAAGGGTCAGCTAATCCATATGCTAAAAAAAAAAAAGAAAAATAAATAAAAGTTATGAGGCGTATGCATTAATAAGGAAAACAAAGATACCTACCTGCTGCCTTTCATCCTCAACAGGCTATGGAAATCAGTGATGGGCAAGAAATATTTCCATACCTATCCTTTTATGGAGTGAAATGTTCCCATATCTTAAGTAAACTACACAAGGGTGAAACTCCTTTTGGGATTACTCAGGAAGCGTAAGAGAACCAAGACACTTTTCCACATTTGTCAGCTGTTTTCTAGCCAGAAAATGTCTTCCAACAACTCGCATCCCGTGCAAATAAATCCAGAAAAATAAACAAAATTTGACATCAGGCCTTAAGATACGGATCTTCATCCTGAGACGGGGGGGTAAGAGCAGAGTGGAGGGCAAACACACACTGCATCAGCAATAATCCACCCTGTTTGTAACATCGGCTACCTACGTGGAGCGTGCAAGTCCAGGAGAACTCCCCGTGGGATATTTCTGCCAAAATATCAGCGCACACCAAAAAAATCATTAACAGCTCTTGACCCACCTGCAAGCTTTTATACCACAAGGTTCTGCCCTGACGTGGCCCTTTGTGGCCGCAGCAGCTCCAGCATTTATGGAAGGCTGCAGCCAGCAAAGCCCCGGTACAGATAAACCCCAGGGAATTCTTTTGATAGCCTAACACACGGATTTGCTGTTAAATTGGCACAAACCTACAGCTGCATCCCCAAACCCACGCCCACAACCCCAAACCTATGTCTTTTTCAAGATGAACAAAACCTTCTTGATGGTCTTAGAGGCCTCTTCCAACCAAGGCTTTTCTATGATTCGTACTTTTCAAACACTCTTATGATTTGCGTCCAGTTTAAGGAGTGTTTTGTTTAGTTTCTGAAATCCTATGGGATGGGAGATCTCCCATAGAACCACAACTACCTAGGTAGAAGAACTTGAAAAAAAGAATGACTGGTGTAATTCCACCCTTCCAGCTAAACAAAATAAAAAATTAACCACTTTTCACTTTCTTTGTATAGTAACACTACCTGATGTTAACAGGTTGGGGTGGGGTTTCTTGTTAGTAAACACTCAGAAGAAACTTCAAAAATTTGTATCAACTTCAGAATGGCTCCTAATATGGACAAGTTGATTAAGGATAACTATTTGAAGGAGGTATGTAGAAATTTTAGAATTCGTTATAAGTATGAATTTATGGAGGCTGGTTGGGTTTTTTTTTAATACAACCGTGTATTTGTAAAACCAGGATTCAAACCTGCTTCAAACAGACAACCTGCAACCACCCCTTCAGTCTACAGGCTGTTGAGGAATACAATCATTAATTTTTAACGTTTCTTTTGTCTGTTGCTGCATAAAAGGACCCAAAGAGGAGCAAAATAAACCACAAAACCGACGGCAACTGACAGAAAGGCAGGCTGGAAAATGTTACTTTCTGCCTAATGGTTCCTCACCAGGGTATCACTGTCACAGTACACAGCCTGTCAAGTTGTTTCCTCTTGCCGTTTTAAAGACTTAGAAATTAAATAAAACCTTATGCTAACAGTCCATTTTCCTGCTCTAGGACACAGCATCCCCCCTTCGAGCCCCAAACCCCCTTTGCAGTGGGTGCTGCCAGGCTGAGGTTTTTAAATGATGAAATCAACACTTCTCGATGCAAGTTATTTGGAGAAGGAGTTTGAAATCCCCCGGGGTGTCACAAGCACCTCCCGGTGCTCCTCTGCAGCACAAATGACATCTTATTTAGGCTGTAAAACCACTCAATTTCCCCTCTATTTGCCAGCAGGATTTACTTTTTTTTTTGGGGGGGGTGGGGAGGGATGGTGGTGTAAAAGGCACGGTGGGAACACCGTGCAGGACCCATGCGAAAACTCATTCCCTCCTTAATTTCAGGAAAAAGGGAGAGAGTGAAATGGGCCTTTGCAAAGGCAGCGCTCACATCCCCCCCCACTTCCCGCCGCTCAGAAAAAAAATAACACGGGGGGAGAGGGGGGGGCAGCCGCGGAGAGCCGTCGGTGTGTGCGAGCAGGGCTGCAAAGGGAAGGGAGGGAGGGAAAAAAAAAAACAAAAAAAAAACCATGAATGAATAAGGAGGGCGGAGCCTGGGAAAACCCCTCTGCAACGCCGCACCGAACAAAGCGCTGCACACATGCCCGGGGGGGGTCGGGGGGTGTGCGGGGGGGCGGCCGCAGCGCGGCACACAGCGGGGCCCGGGGGGCGGGAGGGGTCGGGCTGGGGCTCCGCAGCGCACACACACACCCATAACCCCGGCGCGGAGCAGGGGGGAGCACGCAGCCGGCACCCCCGGGGAGACACAGGCGGAGGGGCCGCGGTGGGGGGGGGGGGAACCGGGGCCTGCGGTCCTCCCCGTCCTCGCCCGCCCCCCGGACACAGCTCCGCCGGCTGCGGCGGGAGGAGGGGGGGAGCGGCTGTCCCGCCCCGTACCCCCCCCGCTCCCCCCCGCACCTCCTGAACCCCCCACTGCCCCCCGAGCCCCCCCACCCCCTCAGCGGGGCCCGCTGCAAACCTGGCGGAGGGGCCGGCGCGGCGGCGGCTGATGGCGGCGGCGGCGGCGGCGGGGAACGCGGCGACCCCTGCGCGGCGGCGGTGGCGGGAGGGGAGGGGAAGGGGGAGCGGGGGGGGGGGGGGAGCCTCCTTCACTTGACAACCTCAAACACAAACATGACCCAGTGCCGCCGCACACACACACAGACAGACAGACAGACAGACAGAGCCCAGCCCCGACAACCACCCCTCCTCCATGCACCGGCCCCCGGGCCGGCCAAGGCACCGCCCCCCGGCACGGCTCCCCCCCCCACTCCGCAGCCCCCCGCCGCCGTGCCGGCCCTCGCCCGGCCCCCATACCAGACCCCTCCTCCGGGCTCCCACGTCCCACGGGGAGCAAACCCACCCCCGGAACACCCCCCGGCTGCGGGGCGGCGGACGGGGGACACAGAATGCGGGGGGGAGGCTCCCCTGACAGGCGGGCGGGGCGGGGGAGGGGAGGGCCGGCACGGGCGGGCCGGGCGCATCCGCCGGGCTCCCCTCAGGGAGAGACGCGCTCCCCCGCCCCGCCCCCCCTTCCCTTCCCCCCCGCTCGCGCCCCGGTCATTGGCGGGGGGAGGGGCGCGAGGCGGCGGCGCGGGCCGGGGAGGGGGGGGGGAGCGGGGGGGTGTTTTACCTTCTCTCACTTTCTATTGCAGGAAGCGGGGCCGGAGCAGTGACGTCACCGGGTCTCCCGGCCCCGCCCCCTTCCCCGGCCCCGGGCGAGAGGGGGAGGCGGGGGTGGGGGAGGGGTCGGGGGAGGGGTCACCGAGGGGGTTTCCTCACAGCCCGGTGGGGGGAGGGAAGGGCGGCGCAGCGCCAGGCACAACAGACACGCTGCGGGTCGGCTCACCCGCCGCCACCGCTGCCTCACGGCCCGGGCCCGCAGCCGCCGCCCTGGGGCCGGGGCACCGCGGCCCCTCAGGGAGGTGGGGGGGGGGGGGGATCCCTCACCGCCGCGGCCCGGCGCTCTCCTCAGGGGGTCCCGCGCCCGGCACGCAGCAGCGCCGCCCCCTCCCTCCCCGAGGCCAAAAGTTACCGCCGCCGCTCCGGGCGCGGTGCCGGTGTGCGTCGCGCTCCCCCCTGCCGCGGCCCGGCCCCCGGGGCACCGGCACGGCCGGATGGACACACTCACACACACACACACAGAGCCGGGGCTGACGCGGAGATCCCGGAGGTTCCTCCCCGCCGCCCTCACGCCCGCCCGGGCTTTCCCGCGCCCCCGCCGCCCTCCCGGCCCCGGCGCCGCCGGGGGAACTCACCGCCGGGCCGCGCATCCTGCCGCGGCTAACTTTCCATCCCGGGCGGTAGCCGGCGGCAGCGAGCCCCTCCGCCGCTGGAAGTGGGCGGGGGAGGAAATACGAGGAGGAGGCGCCTCGTCCTCTACCGCCGAGGCGCCCCTTTTTTGGCCCGGGCCGCGAGTTTTACCCGGTGAGGGGCTGTGCCGTGGCGGCCCGGTTCCTCCACCGGCACTGCGATGTCTGTATCTGCGTGTGTGTGTGTGTGTGTGTGTGTGTGTGTATCTGTGTTACTTCCATCCCCGTGTCACAGGGGAGGAACGAGGCAGGAAGGTGCAGAGCGGCTCATTGCAGAGCTGCACACGGACACGAGACCCACTGCTGCCTGAGCTGCTGGCCGCAGGCACTCGCTCCGGGCTCTTCTTCCTCTGAAGTCACTCCAGTCATACCTTGAAAGCATTTGTGGCTCACAGTGGTGACAGGTTCTCCGCTGTGGGGAACCTGCCCTGCCTTCTGCCCAGAACAGCCACAAACCTGAGATCAAGTGACCTATAAAACGACATCTGGACCTCTTCTTGTTCCGTTCACCTGTCCCTGAAAGTCTGTCCTGCTGCCCTTTGTGATACACAGCATCTGACTACTTCTTCTGCTACTCATTCTCTGAAAGCTTCAGGTCGGTGTCACCAGAGCCATCAGGGAGGAAGCATAGGTGCTGACCCCTCCTCAGCAGATGCCTGAGAAAAAAAGGACCCACTGCAGCTGCTGCAGGAAGTCTGAGGTCACCCATCTCTTCGCAAGGACCTGAGTAAGTTCAAAGTAAGTGCTCAGACGTACAGGTTGAAAGGAAGGACAACAGCAAACCCCCCAGGAGCCAACAGGAAACTGTTCTTCTAAAACAAGTTGGACTGCATCCCACCTATCAGTGTGAAAATCCATCCCTCTCACCCCATGGGTGTGCACAGGACTGTGACAGGTGCCCTTCCTCTACTGGCTCTTCTCAAACCAGCAAAGGAGGGAAAGCCTTTAAAAGTTTTCAGCGAGATCTCAAACGCCACATCAATATGCATATTAAAAGAAAAAAAATAAATATATGTCCTTCGTGGCAGAATTTAGATACTTTTAAAATCTCACCTAGCAGGAGCCCTGCAGGGTACAGATTCCCTTTAAATGACCGTGTGTGTATCTGAACAGGGAAGACTAAGGCTTTTTTCCTTTCTAAAACTCCACCGCATTTTCGGGAGGACACCTATTTTTAAACACCCTCTAGATTTACACTCAAAACCCCTACGCTCAGAAACGTATTCCAAAATGGCTCACAGGTATTTTATCTATAAATATACACACATACACATGTTCAGCTCTCAAGAAACCATGATACATTAGGTGCGTTTAAATAATTCATTGTTGAGCCCCCCCATGGTAAACCTCCAGCTGAACAGTATGTGGGTTTGCTGGAACTCATGGTACATATTGAATGCGATGCACCGTGGTAAATTTAACTACGCCGAGCATCAAACATGAAAATGTTTTGTTGTACATTACATCTTTTCACGCAGCCGAGAATCTTTATTATTAAGGCTTCAGGGAATTTTTGAGGGAACTTCTGAAAAGAAAAAAAAAACAAGACCAAGTGCTATTTCTCTATAAAAGTTGAGATTTTCCTCAGAGAAGGGAAATTCCATAAGTAGTCTGTATTGAATTAACATAAAGGTTTTGCTGTAATAACTTCTGTCTATTAGCTCATGCTCCAAGGTTCCTCGTTCAGCGCACTCAGATGAACGCCGGAGGATCTTGGCTTACCTGGTACCAGCCAGTGCTCGGAGCATTTCCAGGGCTTGCTGCTCCTGCAGCGGGGCTGGAGAGATAGGGCAGCAACCGCTGCTGCCAAGGGAGGGCATTTCCCCCTTTTCTCCAGCAGTCACTGTCACCCCAGATACTTGAAACTCTCCCTTGTCAGCACTGGCCAGGCACTTTCCTGTCAAACACAACAGCAGGGACCTGGCTGCACACTGCTCTGAGCAAGGAGCTGGTCCTGGCTGGGACATTTTGCATGGCCATGTCCTGTATCTCCCCTCACAGGATGTCCCAAAAAAAGGGTTTACTTTTATGCTGTCCCAGAAGTTGAATCTATTTCTTCCAGTTTGGTCAAACTGACATTATAGAATCACAGAATCACCTAGGTTGGAAAAGACCTTGAAGATTGAGTCCAACCATCAACCTAACACTGACAGTCCTCAACTATACCATATCCCTGAGCACTGTGTCAACAAGACTCTTAAACACCTCCAGGGATGGGGACTCCACCTTTCAGCGATGAATTTTTTCCAAATATCCAATCTAAACCTCCCCTGGCACAACTTGAGGCCATTACCTCTTGTCCTATCACTGTTACCTGGGAGAAGAGACTGACCCCCACCTTGCTACCCCCTCCTTTCAGGGAGCTGTAGAGAGCAACGAGGTCTCCCCTCAGCCTCCTCTTCTCTAGACATTGTATAATGGAAAAATGTTCCATCAATGAATTTCAATGAATTTTGGCCCAACTTTACTCATTGGTGTTATATATATATATACACACACTGCAGCTGTATGTGGTGGCCACTGGTGTGGACCCCTGCAGCCAAGGAATGGTACAAATCTGTCCACCTTTAGGTTAATCAAGTGATATAGGGCACAATTCACTGCTAGACCTTCACCTATTTTTCCCAGGTATTACTACCCAGAATTGAACTTCGTGATCACTGTATCAAAGAATAGCCTTGGTTGGAAAAGACCTCTAAGATCATCAAGTCCAACCATTAACCCAGCACTGCCAAGTCACCACTACCCCATGGCCCTCAGCACCTCATCTACACGGCTCCGAAATCCCTCCAGGGATGAGGACTCCCCCACTGCCCTGGGCAGCCTGTGCCAGTGCCTGACAACCCTTTCAGTGAAGAAATGTTTCCTAATATCCAATCTAAACCTCCCCCGGCACAGCTTGAGGCCATTACCCCTCGTCCTATCACTAGTTATTTATACCATGTTCATCTTAATGATATCATAGTGTCTCAGACAAGAATACCTGTGTTTCAGACACTATGCTAAAAGCTTGTTATGGTGACTATTTGTCCTTCCCCTTCCTTGGAACGACCTCAGCTACTGTGCTGCTCTCCCAGGGGTAATAGCAGGAGAGCTTTCCCAGCAACAGCTCCTCCAGGCACAGGAAGCAATCCTCACCCTACCTAAACCACCATCACAGCCTGACATCAGCCTTCTTCCCTCCCAGCACACCAGGCCTCACATGTCTGGTCACAGGACCAAGAGATTATCAGCCAAGAGATTGGCCACAGAGCAGAGTACCCACTGAAGGGGTTGCTTTCCAGCACAGCCACTCTGAGGTGTCCTTCAGTGCTGCACTGCATGGCGTGACTAGTGCCATGCACGCATCACATGAAGCATCCTCTCTGCAGACAAACACAGCGAGGCCAAGAGCAAGATACTCATCCTCAGCACTTTGCAGGCTGGCCAAACTCTCCATGATGAAATGCCAAATTCTAAGGAGAGGAGAGAACAAAAAAAAAAAAAAAAAAAAAGGAGAAATTTAACCCCAACCGGTTAACCAAGTGCTGCCTTTTTCACCAGTCAGTGGCTGGTGTACTCTGTTCCTGTGCTGTTGCTGACCTGTGCCGAGCAGGATGAGGAGCAGGCTGGACCACTGCCACACGATGAATGACTTTTACTCAGCACACCGCACATCTAGCGATGGCTTTGTGATGGGATGTGACGTTAAGCCCTTCTGGGAGGGAGATAATTGCTACACGGAATTATGAGATCTGGGATGAAGGATTTGGGAGAAGGCAGCGCAGGATGTGATACTGTTGGGGTTACATTAAAGGGCTGAGCCAGCTCAGACTCCCTTCCTCCTCCCTGAGATGGAGTTCACCCAAGGCCCTGAGCAGAGTCTTGCGTCCAAACAGAAGGCAAGTTTGAGCTTGGGCCGGTGCTCTGAAGTGAGCATAGATGAAGCTGTGAAAGGCAAGTCCCAAAGCTTTTGGCTTTCCACTGAAAGCAGAAAGCACTGTTTCTCTGTAGGTCAGCAGGCTCTGTATTTTTGCAGCCCTTTTACTCCCTTGTCCCCGTGTATTTGTACTCCTAATTGAGCTGGAGAGCTTTCTTGCCATCTCTGAACTTTTTCATGACGTTACTCACATTTTCCACTGCATCTCCCCTTCACCTCAGCTTGCTAGTTCACCCTGATCTTTCTTCCTCAGTAGTTCTAGGTTCTGAACCGTTCATTTAAATACGGTGTGGTTTGCCAGCATTTTTTTTGCTAAGCCTTTTTATTTTATCTGTTAAAGAAACAGAGGACACACATGCACTTCACACAAGCACACCTTGCCAAGATGCTTTCCGTGGTATGCTTTTTCTTTAGATTTGACCATAAACATTTTGACATTCCAGAATGATTAAAAAGCATTTCATCCCGTGCCTTCTTCCCCAAGTATTTTTTGCTATGCAGTAGCACTCTAGTATTAGATTTGCTACAGACATGTATGGGAGAGGTCTTTTAAATGTCACATTCTGAGCACATTAAGTTAGCTTAGCAGCTCAAGGGTTGCAGGGTTAATTATGTTTTGCTTATTTCCTTTTGTTTTCTCTGGGAACATTTTCCCTTGCCTCCTTCCCAGCACAGATGTGAATATAAGAAATCCATGAAGAGGAAAAAAAAGTAAAAACCCTCATTCTATTGAAAAATCTTGAATGAGTTAAAAGTTCTTTGATTACTGGGATGTTCACTTTGCCAGGCGCATTGCAGATCATCAGACACAGATCAACAACAAAGCATCAAGTTCCTTTAGCCTTGTTTCCCTGGCTGTGAAATGGCATTTGAATAACATATGGAGTATTTACAGTGGTGCATCACAAGCCAGACATACAGCACCTTTGGTAAGCTGTGCTATTTCTATCATTTAAAGATGTTTGGTCCTCCTTAAATCCAAATGGCCACAACAATAAATGTATGGGTTTGCTTTGAATGATCTTGGTGCCTTTCTGTTATTAATCCTGCTATCTAATTTCCCCGTTTGTGGGATCTCCTGGAAAAAACAGTTTTCCTCTAGCTGTGGCCAGTGATTTTTGTTAAATCTTGATCTTTTTAAACTAAAGCTGACAAGTCTCAGTCTCCAATGCTGAGGAGCATAGAAAATTTTCCAAACATGCTCTAGCAAACAAATGCAAGTGGAAAACACAACACTTGCAGTCTTGCAGCTGTCCCAGAATTTCACAAGGCCAACACTGTAAAAGCCACGGATCTCATTTTCCAAAATCCTATCACAGCAGCATGACTGCATTCTATACCCATTTTCACACATCAATAAACAATTAACCTGCGTAGCATATGAGGCAGAGGAAAACTAGTCATGGGGAGCAACAGGGATATAAATAAGAGACCTGGGTCAAGGCTGGCTTCTCACTGCAGCAAGTGGAGAAATAGTTTGGATTTGTTTTTTCACAGATCAGCCGAAGGCTGTTAGGCAGCCTGGAAAGCCAACATCCAGCCCTGTTTCCCACTGTTGCACCTCTGCTCTGGCTTCTTCAGGTCCAGCTGCACATTGCACCCCTTCCCAAAAGTTGTGCCATGGGCTTGTTGCAATCCAGTTGAAGCCCCTGTTTACTAAGAAGGGATAAGACATTTCACAACTGACTATAATTTCTGTTTAAACACTATAATATTCTTGAGAGGCAACAACCAAAACATGCTTTAGGGTGCAACAGCAGGCCTCAAAGCTGTTTGTCTTCTAGCTGAAGAAGTGGTACAACAGAACAAGCATGCTTCATTTCCTTCAGAGGCAAATCGTTCCCCAGCCCTGTCTTTCCAGCAAATTTTCTACATTGCAAAAATATGGTTTATATCTTATTTTGATTGTGAAACAGCCACACTGATGAATTAAATGCACGTATATTTGTGGAGTGGAGAATCTGACACTGATGCATAGTTAAGCTTGCAGATAAGCTCACAGCAACACAAGGAAAAGCAAAAGTTAAGACATCTGATCCTTCCCTGGCTTAAATTGGCGTAGTTCCTCCGAGATACGCAAGTTATATTATTGCCATAGAAATCCTACAGGATGAGTGACTGGCCAGCCCATAAAACCCCAACCATGGCATGCATTCATCTCCTAGAACTACTGAGCTTGTCAGGGGTGACAAAAGCCCAGGTCGATACTTGACCAGAAGAAATCCAGCATGGAGGCCAGGCCTGCCAAGATAAAGAGACCCAGCCACGTAAGGCAGATGCTGGGCACAGATAGGAGAGGAGCTTGCAAAGAACAGCTCATCTCCTCAAAGGCTTCGAGCACTGGAGTGCAGAGAGGGGGAAGAGTACGTAGCACAGCTGCAAATCCCTCTCTAGAGAGGTATTTCCCTTGTGGAGTAATTTTTCCTGTGCCTATCTTCAGGAGAAAATTTGCATGTCTGTTAAATCCCAATAGGGCACGCTCAGAAAGGCAGAGCATATGCTTAAGGGCTTCTTGTATCAAGTTTTATCGGCATCATTTGAGCATGCGAGTTATCCCCTTGGCTTAGTGGGAGCACTCATGCCTAGAGTCTCTGATGACCTCAGCAGTAAACTTCAAATGGAAAAAGAAAGTGAATGTTACTGAATCAAAAAAAAGTTCACAGAGAATTGAAACCTAACTGAACCCCTCCTCCCCCCATCTAAAGCTCCATTTTGTGTATCTGATCCTGTGAAGAGCTTGCACAGCGAGGCACGGAGATCAATGGGGCTAGAAAACCACAGGCTGGGCTTTTTGTTGAGACAGAGGCCCTGTCTGCAAAAATTCAGAGCCAGTTCTGCGGTGCTCCTCCATGCATGATCTTGTTATCAAGACATATAGTGCCATTCTGGTGTAATGCTTTGGAGATCCTTCTCTGGTAAAAAAACACAACTGTGTATTACTTTTGTTGTCTCTTAAATAGAAATACACAAAGCTGTAAAAACCCTTCTAATTATGTTTAAAAACCAGTCGCATTAAAACCAAAGCTGATGCCAAGAACATTTTAATCACACAAACCAAGAGATGCAGAAACACTTCCCTCCACTGCTGTGGACTGTAGAATGAAGCAAACACGAAAATTTCATTTTGGTTTGTGGAGGCCAAACTCATGGTACCCACCTCTGCTTCTCCTCTTTTTCCTGCAGGCTGCCTATAAGCTTTTTTATTTTCCAAATACCCTTTCCACTTACACACCCTTTTAAATTCTTTTTTTTAATTTATTTCCAGGGCCCATCTTGCTATTGTGTGTTTTGTCTCTATCCACACTATTTCTCTCCAGACTTCAAAGCACCTTTTCCCTACCTGGGTTGCATGAGAAGACACTATGTGTTCCACCTTATTTTCCCCAATCTGGATGCATCTTTTGAGATGCTGCAGGTTAGGAGGAGGACTGAAGCTTCCTTTGCTGAATTCTCTCATCCTTCCCCTTAGCTGACCACGTGGTGCATACCTCTTAAGCAGCTCCCAACAGGAAGATAGGGAGGTGCAAATGGCTGCTCGTTGTTTTCAAATTTGGGACCTGCTGCCCAGTCCTGTTACTACTGAGACCAAAAGCATTCCTTGATGTCATGGAGTTGACTACATGCAATGCCCGTAAGCAATCAAAAGCTGATTATGGAAGTCTACTGCAGAAACACCATTGACTGCAGAGTCCCAGTTGTCTTAACCTATAAAAATGCAAGTGTGTTGGTCTGATTGATTAGAAAGAGCAAGCACTGCCTAAACACCAAGCTCTGGAAACACTTGTATGAGCTACACAAGTGCACCTTTCTTAGCTACACAAGCAATGGTTTGCAGGCTCGAGCCAGTGAGGTGAAGCATTGAATACAGGGTTATCTTTATTTGTGGGCAAAGTTCGCTAGCCAAATGTGAACCACACATCTTCATATCTGAAAATAAAAGTGTTATCTAGATTTTCTCCTGTGCTGGAGATATTATAGAAACATTACCAGATATTTCTATTCCTTACCTCTACCTTCTGTTGCTACTTCCCTTCCTCCAGGGGAAGAGGAGCCAGTTAGAGACAGGGCCTTCTTCATTAGGCAAAAATATGAGTTCAGTTTGGTGCTTCTGCGGAGTGGACAGGAGTCATCATCTTCTGTCATTTTGGTAGAAATGGCCACAGTAACTCACCTCTACATACTTGAAGGAGCATCAAAGAGCAGCAAGAGCAGCTCTTTTCTCCAAAGGATAGCAAGCCTGGAGCTGAGGTGATCCCATAGCCTGCCCCACAGCCCCAAGTGAGCCAAGCAGGACAAGCCCAGAGATGGCAGCCAGGTGCAACCATGAGTCCAGACCATAAAACAAAAGCATGGTGATAGGGCAGGTCCAAGCTCAAGCCAGGAAGCCAGTTCATGGATCAAGTCCAACGATGCCCAGGTAGGGCCACAGCAACCAGACAGAGCCAGTTTCAAGCTAGGGAACCAGTCCACACATTGAACTCCAGAAGGAAGTGAACTCTATAACCAGCACTAGCCAGGCTGAGCTGAGGACCAATATGCTTCCAAAGAGCTCAGGCAGGGGCTGATAGTCCCCAGCTGAACTTAAAAGGGCCCTTTTAAGGTGGGTAGTGGAGGTCACAGGTGAGGCTAATCAAGGCCATTAAGGACTGTTAATGTTCTCAGGGCCCTGATGGAGAAAAAGAGCAAGAGAAGTTGCAAAACATACTTGTGTATATATAACACATACATGTATATGTATCTGTCTGTATACATAACATGTATATGTGACCATGTTAGTTAATATTCTGTATCTTAATTCTTCATTTCCAAGCATCTAAATTATGATTTTAGATCTTCTAAGGCTTGAAATAGACCTTAACTCTACAAATGTATCTGATGCCACACAGCAAGTGAAGGATTAAAAAGTTAAAGAACGCCACGGCTGCAATAAAGAGGTTGCAAGTACTTTTAAACAAAAACTGCAAGCTGCAAATAGTATGTCCTGCATTCAAATTCACATCCAGGCTGCTTTAAAATGTCTCCAAGGACTTTTTAGTTTGCGTGGCTACAAATCATTATATGTCTAGAAAGAATACATCTGCACTTGCTGCATCCTTCCTACATCCTTTTGTTTTAATTGCATTACTTCTTTCTACTCCCACTGTTACCTATTATGTTCACTTTTTAGACTGTTTTCCCCAAATTGATTCTCCCTTTGATCTTTCCATTCCACAAGGGTAACCTTTCCAAGCTGTCCTCTATTATTTGTGGTCTCCAGGAGCACCTGTAGTCCTTCCTAAGTTAAAAATCAACTGAAAAATTAATTCACATGCTGTTTGTGTTCTCTCTGCTTTCACTTGTGTCTGACACCAGGCTGGACCCCACACCAAATCCTGAAATAACCTGAATTTTGAGAAAGATTTCCATTCCCAGGATTTGCCCTAACCATTGGTTGGGTTCTTACAAGCAGTGTACAGGCAGACACACACACACACATACACACACACACACAGAGGATGGGGCTTGCAACTGTTGAGTTTCCCAGGACAAGGTTATATTGTAATTAACCTGCAGTAAGACATTTCAGTGCTGCTGGAAAAAGGTATGTTAAATATAAAACAATTATTCTTATGAGTAACTTCCTTCACGTCATGTCCCAGCTTAATTTCATTTTCTCTGTATTTACCGTCTGTTTTAATGCCATAATTATTCCTGGCCAAATCATCTGAAACAATTTTTAAAACATTTAATTCTGCAAACATTCCCATACAAATGCAAATCCTTTAATAGAGTTCAGATATTACATTCATCCTTCCCTCTTCAATGCAAATTTGTGTAATTAGATTTTAATTTAGTTTATGTTGGAATTTTTTAATATTTAAAATCCCATCCATGCCCTGGCATCACCTCCAATGGTCCAAGTTGAAGTCAGATGAATTTCAAGGCTGTGGATAAATTTCTTCTACTGGCGCTACTTTTTCAGCTGTGATGGAGCACATTAGTGTCCCACGTGGAGTTTACAGCTCCTGCTTTGCCAGCTGAAAGGGTTGCATGGACATTCCATAAGCTGCTCCACTGCACGTGGTCTAGTTCAGACTGCTGCCTTTAGCGGCTTAAGTTAACTGAGTTAACTCTGTAAAGAAGTAAATGGTAATGTAAACATATTTCCATCTGCTGGCAGATCGGTAGGAATGGTGACCTCTGGCACAGGAACAATAACCAATACCTTGGGGCAGTAGTATCTTCACCCAGCAGAGATCGTCATGAAGTAAATACGTGCTTGTGTCCCAACTCAACTACAACCTGGAATGCTGCAAAAGCTGCGTTAAGCTTTGAGAGGAGGTGGGGGTGACAAAGGAAAACGGTGCACAGTACTGCATGTGAGTGTAGTGGGACACTGCGAGCCATCGCACAAGGCAGTTCCCTCCGGGTTGCTCTGGAAAACACAGGTGTGGAGCCAAGGTACAGCAAACCCTCCCAGACTGTACAGGTGACTCAACAGAACTTCAAAACCATCTATACAGAAGAGTTATTCAAGGTTGATTCATGACGACTGGCAGGAGGGCATTATCCAGGGAGAAGACAAGGGCAGTTTCATTGTCTGAAACAGCTTCAGAGAAAATGAATCAGGTTCAGACTCAGCTCTGTGTGCCGTGAGTGACCATCATGCTCTGATCTGTGGAGACTGGCAGATGCATAGCATGTCCTAACGGAGGAGGTTTGAAATATTTTAGAAACTACAGAGCAGCCCGTAGCTCTTACACCAACAATTCCACGTAGGAAGAAAGTCTGGGCAGGGACTGTAGCTAAGCACATCCAGGAGAGCTCTGACATGCTGGAGAGATGCAGCAAGGGCTCCTCTTCACACTGCATGAGCGTGGTCATATCAGGAGAGAAGCCTCACATCTGATAAATTACAGCTGAGGAGAGTGGAAAATAGAAAACCAAGCTTGATGGAAAGAGCACAGTACATGTACGTTTGTGTCCAGGCAGCTTCTTGCACCCTTTTCCATCTCCGTGGTTATGAAGGGGCTGCCAGGATCCAGCCTTCAATAAAAGACACCTGTTTCTGAAGTGAAAACCAGCACTTGGTTGCTAACAGCACACAGTAACTCTACACATCAGTGCAGAGCAGGAAATGAAAAACGCCTTTTCTAACTGTGTTATAACGGCAGTTTTAGGTAGATGGAACATTAGCAGAGGATGCCAAGCTGGAAGCTGGCCACCCAGTTGGCTTTTCAGCAGTGGCTTTGGTCTTTGGGAGCTTTTCCCAGGCTGACAATGCTTCAGAAGAGTCCACTTTTGTCTGGGATTACAAAAATCAATCGCACCACTTGTACATAGCATGAATGGTTACCGTGTGGATGACCCCTTCAACCAACTGACATTTATTCCAGGTTACCACATCCAGTGTGCCACAGGAAGCTCTCTCTAGCCTTATGGTACTGTTTATCAAGTGACCATTTCCATGTATAAACTTGTTTTTTCTCTTTCAAAGAAGAATAGGTTATTTTTCTCCCAACAGGCAATATTAGTTCCCTCAGGGAAGTTTCAGGTGCCGGTAAAGTGTCCCAGGCCCTCTTGGTCTTGTAAGCCATTTCAAGACCTGCACACAACACCCAAGTCACTGCAGTGTTGCACCTCACGTTGACCTTAAACTTCCATAAAATAGATCTCAATCTGTAACCACCTTACAGTCCTTTCAGTGCAGAAAAGCCATACCAGTTGGTGGAAATTATAGTTCTGCCAATGTTAAACCTCCTTTCAGTTGGTAAATCCTTCTCAATCAAAACAGAAGCACTTTATACATGAATATCACTCAAGGAACACTGCAGCAGAGGGACAGGTTTCCCAGCTCAGCCCACGTATCTGCACTGCAGCCTTTCGGAATAACAGAGACAACCCAAAACGTCCTGAAAGCCATCTGGCTTCACTCTGGGGGAGTTGCCTAACTCATTAGCACAAAGTTAGCAGAGCACCTTATATATCCTTATGTCTTCTCTGAGGATATCATAAGGATTAAGACTAGGACATCCACACTGACAGTCAATGCTTGGTTGCTGCACTCAGCCTATTTGCTTCTCCTTTCAAGCTGTTCTTGAGGCCACCAGCAGTTGACACAGAACAAAGAAGCCTTCAGACTCCAGTTGAAGTTAGGAAACTGTTTTTGTTCACTGCTGGCTTAAGATTCAGAGTATGAGCACAACTTAAAAAAAACACATTTCCCTTTTCCACTCCCCCGCCCCTAAATTATGCCTTGTATCTGCTGCAGAGACTTGGGGCGTACTACTTAGCAACTCCATGGTGAATCAGACATGTTACACAATGATTTGATTAAAGGAAGCATTCCTCTTCAACTGAGACACAGTTATGTCATGGATCTGCACAGAACACTTTCCAAACTATCATTCACCCAACAGTCCAGAGCAGCTGTTAATATTTAAGGAGCACCAGAAGTTACTAAATGTCTCTAAAATACCTATGGGATTTAAATGTTCCTTGTGATGTCCGCTTGATAGCTCATTGTGATTTTGGCCTGATTCATCCATCCCTTGAGTATTTCCTAGTGCACAGCAAAGAAAAGGTAGCAAATCACAGAATGTTAGGGATTGGTAGGGACCTCAAAAGATCACCTAGTCCAATCCCCCTGCCAGAGCAGGAATACCTAGATCAGGTCACACAGGAACACATCCAGGTGGTTTTTTAATATCTCCAGAGAAGGAGATTCCACAACCTCTCCGGGCAGCCTGTGCCAGTGCTCTGTCACCCTCACTGTGAAGAAATTCTTTCTCACATTTATGCAGAACCTCCTATGTTCCAGCTTGCATCCATTGCCCCTTGTCCTATCACTGGATGTCACTGAGAAGAGCCTGGCTCCATCCTCATGACACTCACCCTTTACATATTCATAAACATTAATGAGGTCACCCCTCAGTCTCCTCTTCTCCAAGCTAAAGAGACCCAGCTCCCTCAGCCTTTCCTCATAAGGGAGATGTTCCACTCCCTTAATCATCTTTGTGGCTCTGCGCTGGACTCTCTCAAGCAGTTCCCTGTCCTTCTTGAACTGGGGGGCCCAGAACTGGACACAATATTCCAGATGCGGCCTCAGCAGGGCAGAATAGAGGGAGAGGAGAACCTCTCTTGACCTACTAACCACACCCCTTCTAATACACCCCAGGATGCCATTGGCCTTCTTGGCCACAAGGGCACATTGCTGGCTCATGGCCATCCTGCTGTCCACCAGGACCCCCAGGTCCCTTTCCCCTACGCTGCTCTCCAACAGGTCAGTCCCCATCTTATACTGGCACATGGGGTTGCTCTTACCCAGATGCAAGACTCTACACTTGCCCTTGTATTTCATTAAATTTCTCCCCACCCAACTCTCCAGCCTGTCCAGGTCTCTTTGAATGGCAGCACAGCCTTCTGGTGTGTCAGCCACTCCTCCCAGTTTGGTGTCATCAGCAAACTTGCTGACAGAGCACTCTATTCCCTCATCCAAATCATTGATGAATATATTGAATAATACCAGTCCCAGTACTGACCCCTGAGGGACTCCACTACATACAGGCCTCCAACTAGACTCTGTCCCATTGACCACAACTCTCTGGCTTCTTTCCTTCAGCCAGTTCACAGTCCACCTCACTACCCGATCATCCAGACCACACTTCCTCAGTTTAGCTGCGAGGATGCTGTGGGAGACTGTGTCAAACGCTGTACTGAAATCAAGATAGACCACATCCACTGCTTTACCATGATCTGTCTACCAGGTTATGTCCTCATAAAAGGCTATCAGATTGGTCAAGCATGACTTCCCCTTGGTGAAGCCATGTTGACTGTCCCTAATGACCCTCTTATCCTTGATATGCCTAGAGAGAGCACCGGTCTATAGTTATCCAGGTCTTCCTTCTTGCCCTTTTTGAAGACCAGAGTGACATTTGCTTTCCTCCAGTCCTCAGGCACCTCTCCCGTTCCCCATGACTTAACAAAGGTGATGGACAGTGGCCTAGCAATGACATCTGCCAGCTCTCTCAGCACCCATGGGTGCATCCCATCAGGACCCATGGATTTATGGATGTCCAGGTTGCTTAATTGATCCCTAACCCAGTCCTTATCAACCAGGACAAATTCCTCCCCTATCCTGACTTCTTCTGGAGCCTCAGGGGTCCTGAGCTCCTCAGGACAGCCTCCAGCAAAAGTATAGTTTTCTGTGGAAAAGTCATATGTATGCATGATATATATATATATTTGCATAAGTTGTATTTCCGTGTGTACTTTTACACAAAAATGTGCTAAGGAAATGCTATTCAGTCTGTAAAGTTCACCAGTCGGTAGTTAGGAGGCACCACAAGAAAGGTTACCCATGCAACATTGGTTTAGTCCTGTATGGTGAGTACTGGAGACCAAGGTCATGCTCCTTTGCTCTGGGTGAAGGTCACCCCGTGCACTGCATGCCGTTGAGGGTGGGACTCCAGCAGAGCAGGGTCAGACGTGTTTTGATCACAGCTCATCCCAAGTAAGAGTCCACTGCCCTGGCCCTACCACCAGCTACTCATCACCCGTTCTCTGCCAGGAGTATAATCACACTTTCTGATCTGCCAGCACAGCTCCATCTGTAGTCGTTTCCTACCTCAAATTCTGTCAAATGATCTGGGTTTTTTGGGGGGGGGAGGAGGGGTGTGTATATGCTTTTAAAGGGCAGGCAAAACAGTGCCCCCGCTAAGTCAGATCATTTTTGCAAAACCAAGGAATGGCAAGATGTGCTATTCTGCCAGCAGATCTGAGGGGTCAGCAACCCATGAGACAGGATCTGCTGCAGCCAGAACATTGAGTCTGATTGCACCATTAATGAGCTCCTGTTCAATATTTCTTTTTTCACCGTATTGCCCAAGGCATGGTACCAAAGCCTTAGTGATGGTGCCATTCAAACCCGGTGGTGGAGACAGAATTACTAATATCTATAACACCCACCACTGTAGTATCACAAATGCCCATTTGTTCATTAATTTTAAATGCCTAGTTTGATTTTTTTCCAGAAACTAGCATTATACAGCACTTTATTTGATCAGGGAACAGCTTACATTGACTTTTGTTGCAAACAGAAGCATCAGGACCTGAAATTTGGGATATAGAAAGTAAGAAACACATTTTCTTAAATAAGCTGTAAAACTGTCAGCACTTGATTAACATCATAAAGGAATTAGAGCAGAACCAAGGACAGATTTTTGTTTTTCCAGGGGAAGATACAGCTCTGGTAATCTCCTTCCTCAGTCCTTTGTCTCAGGCAATACACATTTGCCAATTTCTATGTTGAACAAAGCAGGGACCCTGTAATGCTTGGATCCATCCCAGAGCAGGTCAGTCCTGCACCTTCAGCAGAGTCCTGAGGGAAAAGGTATGTACCATCAACCGATTAAAGGTATAAGTCTTGTGGCTCAGAGGATTTTGCTGCATGGGCAACCCTAATTCTAGTATTGCCCAATGATTAAGAACTTGATTTTTTTAAACATTAATAAAAGAAAAACCAAAATGACTCGACCATTATATCCTAGATTTCTAAAAGCACGTTGAAAGCCTAGAAATGTGCTTTTGCTGTTTCTCAGTACTCCAGCACACAGGAACTAATAATGGTCTGGAAGACATCTGCTACATGAGCTGAAGGACAACTTCCACCAGTGTTTGACCATTGCCCTGTGTATCTGACAGGATTTCTCTCTGTGTGCCTATGCACGTGTGTGTGTGAGAGAGACACACTCTCTCTCTCTCTTTGCCAGTGTGTTTCAGTGCTATTTGCTGACACTGGAAAGGATGAACCAAAGAAATACGTGCTACAAGAGGCACATGCTCTTCTGCTTTTCCTTTCCAAGCTTGATTGACTCTACAATGTTACTGTTTTGATTCTTCTCTGTCGGTGCACTCCTCAGTCCTATCCGTTTCTCCTTGCCAGTCAAACCCCTTCCTTCCTCTCTCCCTTCCTTCCTCCCTCCTTTGAGCTGCAAATCCCCATCCCAGGCTCCTTGCCCAGCTACACTTTCCCCTTGCTGAGTCTCTTCCTCCCTCAGTCCTTCTCCTTCTTCACCAGCATTCACTCATGGTAGAGCCTCCCTGCCCTAGATGAATTCTCTGCCTTCTCCCTCCTTGCCCAGACAGTCCCAGTGCTACCCCAAAGCTTTCCTCCCGAAGTCTCTCAGCCCACCAGGGTCCCTCTGTAGACCCTTCATCCAGCCCCAATCTTCTGCCTTGTCTTATCCTAACTCCTTTCTGCTGTTCCACTGCCAGACTGATTTTCCAATCAGTCTCACATTAGTGAACCAGTTCCGACTCCTCTCTCCTAGTTCCCATTCTCGGTCTCCTTTTCCATTAGGCTCCATCTCCTTATGAAGCTTGTCATTTTCCTCTTAGCTTCATCTAGCTCAGTCATCCCTTAAAACCCGGCTCCTAGTCTCCTTTTCCAGAACTTCTCTCTCCAAACTGCTTGGCTGCTAGCATGTGGATGGATTACACATGATGAAAAGAAGAAGATTTTGATAATTAGCTCTGTCAAAAAAAGCCTGCAGCAGGAACTACAGAACCAGCCTGGTTTTGTCCCTTTCACTCCAGGCCTGAGTGGGAGCTGTTGTTGGTTCTGTCCATACAGACATCTTAACCTGACCTCAGGCACCTGAAGTACCTTAGCATGTCAGCTGCACAAATAAAATTCTCTTGCTTGCTTACAACTTGAGATCCAGAGTTTGAGCTCTGGTCCTCAGGGAATGGCAGGCCAGACCTTGGGGTCAGAGACCTGGCACTTACACCACTATAAAAATAGCCAGGACTATCTTTGTCCTACTAATACATTACTGTAAAACCTGTACTGAGTGTCAGTTATCTGCCTCTACTTCTGTTAGACACAGAAGAATCTGCTCCAAAGAATGTACAATCTAATTAGACACAAAAAAACAAAACCAAAAAACAAACCAAAAACCAAAACCACGAAAAACAAACAATAATTGAAGTGCTATTGCCTTTGCATAAGTTACTACTATTGGACATACTCAGTGAATGCTAATAGCTTGCTCTGCAAGGTCATTTGCACAACGCTTTGAAAATCCCCTGAGGTTCTCTCCTGAGCAAAAGCCGAGAACCTGGAAGAATGCAATAATGAGCTCCCACCTGAACCAAAGAGCTCCCACACACTTGTTTAATTTGTGATGGGAAAAATGCTGCTCAGATTCTCTGCGTTCGCCTTCCCTTTCACCATTGCGGTTGAGCTAGGGGAACAACTCAGGCAACTGAGGACTTCCCAACCAGCAAGGTATGTCCACGTTGAAGTTGAGGCTCAGCAGAGCACAGGGGCCAGGTAAGTTCTGCTGGGGTCTGAGCTCTTGTTGGAGCTGGCAGTCAGAAAAAGCAGCAGGAGGATGGGGAGCTGGGACACAGGAGAGGTAGTAGCAGCAAAGGTTCTGGCTGGTGGAAAGCTGAAATGGGAACCTGTCAGTAAAGGTGGAAGTTATCCGCTGGGGACAAGGGCCTCTGCTGTGAGGAACAGTGCTCCAAAAGCACTGGTAATCACTGGCGTAGAGACATTGGCAGCTTGCAGCAATTAATGTATTCCATTACCTCATGGTATTACACTTCAGATGCAGATTAACAGCATTCATTCAAAGAAAGAATGACATCATCTGCATAAAATCCTTTCCAGTGTCATACAGTATTCTCTGGCTTTCTGATTATTGCTGGTCTACTGGGTTAACAATAGTGTTTCAAATTTTGTTTTGTTTTTCAATTAAAAAAAAAATAAGTCCTTCTATCCTCCATTCAAGCTTATTTTGCAAGAATTTTCTCAATGGAGAAAGGGACTTTGCATCCAAATCTTTGTTTCTGTCATCTCCACCTGCTCCTCGTGTCTCCTTGCTGCGTTGCTTTCATGCATCTCTATGGTTCTCCTCAATCCTGCAAAGCCTCCATTGTGGCTAATCAGGGTGATGATTAGCCGTGGCAGTGAGGTAAGCTTATCCAGTTGCTGCAGAGGTGGCGTAGCTTGGGCACAGAGCCTTGACCAATGCTGTTATGTCATGTAGGTCTCTCTCTCTCTTTCACGAAAGGCCACGATTTCATTATCTCCTACAGCTTAATGTCTTAAGCAACTATGTGCCCTTCGTATTCCTACAGCAAACCTTATGCAGAGGGTTTGCATGTCTGCAGCCTTCAATCTAGCAAGGGTCATTGGGGGGCAGGTTGCATGCCTGTGGGACCATTTTTCTTTTGAGAAAAAACAGTCATTAGACTTCTACACTCCCTTCTGCACTGGTGGCACAATCTAGCCCTGCATTTTTTTGATGCCATCACCTTATGAAATATAAATAATCTCCAAAGATAACAGGGCAAAGGAAACAAGACAGAGAATATTCCTTTGGATAGAAAAAAGTCTCTCATATACTCATGTACAATCCGATATCAAAGTAGTGCTTGAATTCTGGAGAAGTATGGTCTTTTCTCAGCTTTTTCACAAAGCTTCTGTCAAACACCAGTTGGGTGCACATGTATGTGACAGGAGGAGAATATACCCAAGAGTATATATAAAAAGCAAATGAGTGAAACAAATTCTAGAGGCTTTATTGCTTTATTTTGTCTTTTCATTTTTCAATCCGTTTCTAATCTGAAACATGCAATTAAGAACATGTTGTGCTATCTGAAACAATAGGCAGGGTTTACATATAGTTGTCAATTATCACAGAAGGTGCTGGGAAACATTCTGTAAAGCTCTGTCTATACTATGCAAAAAGGAAATCACAGCTGCAGCTAAGCAAGCAACATAATAATAATTACCCTGAAATCATCTGCTTGAATTTTCAAATGAATTCACCATGAGCAGGCTTAGGCTCAAAGAACATTCCTTTTCTGGCAGCTTTCTATCAGTTCAATAGCACAGGCTTTTACAGAGAAGATACTTATAGGACCTTAGGGCTGGGAAGATTTTCCAGGTATCTGATTTTTGATCCTTGCTGTGGTTGCCAGGCATACTGTATCTGAATCTGAATAAATGATAAACCTCTGTCTTTAAAAAGAAGGGGGTGGAAAACTCTTCCTATTACTTCCCTTAGAAACATACTGCCCATTTAGAGACATCTTGTTTCCAGCTTAAGCTTTTTGTAGCTAACATTGTCAATGATCTTTCCACTGTTTACCCAATATTTATATACCACTCCTATAACCTCTTGCAGCCTGGGTTTTGACAAGGTAAACAAGCTATGCGCTTCTGGTCTCCTCCCACAAAAGGTTTCTAGATGGTCAAATGCAAGGAAAAAAAAAAAATAAAAAAGGAAAAACAGACCTGTATCCAGACCTACATATGGAGGTTTCCATCAAATATCTGCCACCACTGAAAAAAACCATGAAAAATTCTTAGTACTGTTCTGTGTTGTTGCAAGAAAACAGATTGCCCCAAAGCTGCTGCAGAGGGATGGAAAAGACTGTGCTTCCTAAAGCTCTTGGCTAAACACCAACACAACCCAGTGCACAATAGGCCTGTTTTTCAGAAATGTTAAGCACCATCAACCCTCATTGACTTCAGGTGGAGCTGAAGATGCTCAGACAAGGCCCTTAAAAGCATGATTTGGCCCCTGAGGTGGGTGTAGAGTGTGTCTGTGTTCACATGATAGTCTAATGGGGCATCTCGTGTCTTCACGCACATTTAAAATTGTGAACGATGCCAACATTTCGCATCCTTAGAAACCTTTTTTCCCTCTTTCACCCACTTCAACTTGGCATGCTTATTCTCAGAGTGAATCACAAGTACAGCGCTTAATACTTCTCTGCAGTGAGAAACTGTCTTAAGAAAGTATTTTCTGCCCATTGGAGAACGTTGACTCACCTACACTGACTCCTCTGAGGAGACTCTTATTACAGAAAACATCCAGCTGTTGATTGCTACATGACCTCTTGCTTTCAGAGACTTTTCCTGGGGCTAGTGCTTAGTCAATAGATGGATGGATGAAGTGTGCATGTATATACGTGAAAGAGAGGTGAAAGTCTGTCTTAGGTAAGGGACTAGATGGGTCACTGACATTTTCAATAGGTTTAGACAGTGCATTAGACTTGCTGAAGAAAAGAGTGCCAAGTGGCATCATTTTGACTGATGTTAATACCAGAAGAAAGAAGGGGTTAGAGATCACAAAAGGGAGAGGAAAACCGCTGCGGTCCATGTCATAGTGTGAGGTCCACAGAGAAGAAGCTCTGTGAGCATGGCCCTGGAAAGCATTCAAAAAATCCTGGTATGATGAGAAAACTGAGGCATGATATGGCACATAGACATGTTATTGTTTTGCCTAGATCTGTATCTTTCTTGCATTGCCTAAAATAAATGGTGTCAAGGGAATGGTAAGGGGCAGGGGGGACACTGGGATGTGGCTGGAAACCTCATGCATAGGCTGCAGCATACACTCCAGCTATCATGTGTCCCCGAGGAGGCAATCTGCCAGAATACCCACAGAACTGGTGCTCTGGGAAAGGGTTTGATTAAGCCATCAGGGAGCCTCTGAGACCTGACACCAGTCTCAGGATCCACATTAGCAACAGCAAACTGTTAGGTGGAGGTCAAGTTCAGCACTGACAAAGATTTGAGCTGGCACCAAAGACAAATCAGCTGCAATGTTTTTGCACATCAGCTCAGTGCTGCACTCCAAAACCCCTGCAGGGCTGGATACTGAAGGTCTCAGTTCTCAGAAGGGGATGCTCAGAGATGGTCTGCACTTTGGGACTGCATCTTGAGATCCAAAGCTACGAAGCAAACAGATGCAGCAGACTGGACCAACTCACACACAGAGTGCAGAGCTAGGGCTACAGCACCAAGATCTCCAGAGCTCACTGTGCACGCTGCTGGGGAACGATGAACTGAATCTCCAGCTTGCAACCTTGCAGCTTCCCAGGAAAGTGGGAGACCCTGTGGCTTCCAGGCTCACTGGTTCCAGTCCTACCTGTCACATGGAAAGCCCTAAGATGTGAGATGCAGGGTTTCCAGCACCCTCCCAGAAATGCAGTGACCCCAAAGGTTTTCCCTTTCATGGAAAATGTTGAAATTTAGGTTTCATTCCAATTTGGAATGAAACCAGATTTTTGCAATATCGAAACCCTCCGCGGAATGAAATGACTTCTCATGGCATGGCTTTAGCGATTGCTGCAGACTGCGTGTAACTGAGAAGAGCCTCCTAAACTGGTGTTTCAATCAGAATTTCCTGGTCTGTCACTTCCAAGAACACAATTAACCACACAACTGACGTCTGCAGTTTTGCAGGAAGGCAGTGAGAAAACGAACCGGGCACAGCATCAGCAAAACGTCAGGCGACGCGGCAGGTCGTGACATTTTCTCTGGAGAGGTCACGTTCACACACAGCACCTTCCCTTTTTGGTGTGCCTGGTCTAAACAGACAGTGGTGACAGTCTCTTTTCCACTGCTCTGGAACACACGCACACATATCTGGTTCATTCAGCGCTGAGGCAGCAATACTAGGATGATTTCAGTTACCGTGTGCTGCGGCTAAGATCAGAGCAGTCGATTGCTTTGGACTTTGTTTGCAGAAAGTTTGCAATGTGTCCCCTGGTGCTCATGGGCAAGCAGACAGGCAAGGTGGCTGCAAGGTGGCTAGCAGGCTCATTGCTTGTTTGCTTGTTTATTTTAGTCATCGTATTTTCACCAGCAGTGGTATCAGATTTAAGGTGGAGAGGAAATATCAACTGAGGATGGAAGAATTCTGTAGACAAAGGAATATTGCATCAAGTGTTTTTGCACACTAGTTACTTCTGTTTATCACTGATAAACACACACACGGCTTCAGTTTTTTACAGCAGTTGCTCAACTTACCTACTGCATATGGATGATAAGAAACTCGGCTGTGAGGAAGGTTCAATTAATTCTGCTTTGCAGTTCGTTTGGTAAATTCATTTGATAGTCTGGTCTGAGTGACTCAGTGTTATTAATATCTGCAGGCATGGGAGAATGCTGAAATAGAAAACCTGCGGACATGATCGAGACAATACAACTTTTCCCTTGTTGTACAAGATGATTACTTTAAACTCACTTTCCTTTAAGTACCAAAAGCTGGAGGCATAGGAAGAGGTTACAAATATTTATTTTTACTTTTTATTTTACTGGAAAAAGACTAAAAGAGATAAATCTTTAAAATGCAGCTTACAAAACAAAAAAAAAAAAAAGAGAGGCTTGTATGGTTTTTTTCGTATATTCACCTCTGGAAGAAATCCTGAGTTTAACTATATGTATATGTTGTCAGTTTTGTTGTAAGTGTTGCTAGCTGGCTATAATTTTCCTTATTTGTTCATGAGTCCCCATCCCTGGAGGGATTTCAGAGCTGTGTAGATGAGGTGCTGAGGGCCATGGGGTAGTGGTGACTTGGCAGTGCTGGGTTAATGGTTGGACTTGATGATCTTAGAGGTCTTTTCCAACCAAGGCTATTCTAGGATTCTATGTTATTAATTCACTTACCTCCAGCAGTGACAACAAAGTGGACAGCATTCTCCCAGAATAAGAGCAGAAATGGATCCTCCTCGAAGAAATTCCCCATCTACAGGAACTGGGGCACAATCTGTTCCTCTGAGCTATTCAAGCACAGATTTCCCACAGGTTGCAATGAAATAACCCCCTACAATTAAGATTCTTCTTGCAACACCAAATGACAAAATGTTCCAGACTGTTTAAAACCAGTGAATCTGTAGGTGTTTATCAGTACAGCACCCCTCCTTCTTCATCCCTCCCAAAATGCTCCTTTAATGCATGCAGCTTGATGGGGAGAGCCACAGCCCTGCAGCCCATCCTTACACCAAGTGTTAGGCATAGACCCCTCTACCGTGTCACCCCATTCACATCCCTATGGCAAAGGCAAACAAGAACAGGCTTCTGGTAAGGTTTTCTGGAGTCAGAAAAGGGGAAATCTGTATTGAATAATGTAAGCAAGAAAATATGTTCACTACTTAAGAATCAATATTCTCTGGGAACTTCACCTCATCCGTATAGTACCTAATTGCTTGGGAACTTTCATTCCCAGTGACACATACATGTTGGAGAGAGGAGAGCAAATAGGAACTGTTTGTCTTCCTTCATCTCCCAGAATTATCAGGTTTTAAGAGTCATATTTGTTATACAAATACTCCTTCCTTTGGGAAACATTATATATTTAGTCCACTTAGTATCTTGCTATCAAGACAGGTACTGTTTAGAGCAATACATATCTTTTCAGTGACATCTGGGATATCAGTTAACCCCTAAATAAGCTATTGAAAAATTCAGGAGAGGATTTCTCTTTGGCCAAAGTTATAAGGCACACAAAATCCAAGTGCCTGGCTGTAGCACGCTCCTCCTCTACCCTACCAGCATGCACAGCCTTAAAAAAAAAAAAATAAAAATAAAAGAAGCACTAATTAACACAGTGAGCTCATTTTAAAAACATCTGAAAAGTTTCTAGGAATAATTCCACTGACCTGCTCTTTCATACCAGACATCTTTTGTTCCATTCCTCTTCAGGCTGCAAGCTGTCTGTGAGTACTTACATGCAAGTAGTAGTTTACACTGGAATGGTAACATATCTCTGGGGACTTCTAGGTGCCTACACAGGGAGTGAAGGTCTGGGATTTATCCAAAGAACAGCGCTTCCACAGGACAGCCCAACTAGATGCTTCAGTTAGGAGCAGGAAATGTAGCTAGCCATTCTTTTTTCTTTTCTCTTTTCACGGAATATGATGGAATATTCAGAGGTGGAAGGGACCTCCAGAGATCATCTAGTCCAACTCCCCTGCTTAAAAGCAGGATCCCCTAGAGCACATCACTCAGGACTGCATCCAGGCGAGTCTTGAAAATCTCCAGAGAAGGAGACTCCACACCCTCTCTGGGCAGCCTGTGCCAGTGCTCTGGCACCCTCACTGAAAAAAGTTCTTCCTTACATTTAAATGGAACCTCCTATGTCCCACTTTGTGTCCGTTACCCCTAGTCCTGTCACTGGGAACCACTGATATTCTCTTATCTTTATTATTTTATTTTAATTTAACTTTACACTAAGCACCAAGCAAAATAAACACCTCCCATGGAGTTGTAAGGAATGAGAGTGACCTCTGGAACTTTAAAAATAATAGGTAAATAAACTGATAACTCTCTCAAGTGTGCTGGTGAAAATGCTGGAGTAAGTCAGTTGAAATAATTAAAGTAATTCCACACAAAGGAGAATTAGGTTCCGCAGTGCTGGGAAGGATGAGGAGTGCACAGGCAGGAGTAAGGAGGATGATGTACACACCTCATGCACAGCAGCATAAGAATAAAACACAGACAAAAGGAATCACCCACCCTCTCATACAGGGCTGCTGCAATACTGGAGAGCAGGCCCTCATTATGGTATTACTCGGGTGAAGTGCTCAGCATTGCCTTATGGGCTGTGCATGCCTGCAAAGTTCAAATATTTTATGTGGGACTTATCTGGCCTGGAGGGAAATTCCTGGTGCCCCTATATTTAACTTGTATCACAGCAGGCCAATAAAATTCCCCATGGTTTTAACTCTCAGTAACGACTGCCCAAAATTAGCCCACAGCCTTTCTTATTTTTTTTTCTTTAACAACAGTCTAGAGCTATCTGGAGGAATTTTACTAGATTAAATAACGTTTACCTTGTGCTAAAGTGGGATGCCTCTAGAGAGGAGCCTGGCCTCTGGCTGGGACGGGGGTGTGAAGGCTTCATGACTGGTGGCACCCTCCGGAGTGAGCCGCGTGGCCAGGGAAGGGTGGCATCTTGGAACACCTCCGCCTGCATCGCTTTCTGCAAAGCAGGAAACCTACTCACCCCTGGATGCCCTGACCCATCCCAGTGGTCAGCCACCCTCACCCCTGGATGCCCTGACCCATCCCAGTGGTCAGCCACCCTTAAAGTGAAAAAGTTTCTACCTAGGCTTAAATGGAATTTCCTGTATTTAAATTTGTGCCCATTGCCTCTTGTCCTGTCACTGGGCACCACTGAAAAGAGCCTGGCTCTTTACACCTTTCCATCAGGTGGGACAACCCTGAGAGGGGCCCAGGCAAGATGATGGTTCCTCAGGAGCCTTCAGTTTGGGTTCCCACCTGCTATCGTGTCCCTGTGCTCTTCTGGACTTGTGCAAATGGGCCTTTGATGGGTTGATGGCTCTGAGTGTAGCCCAGAAGGATATTATTCAGGCTTCCCAAGTGCCACTGTCTCCCTGAGCTCCTTTGCGGGTGTGCAGATGAGCTTTACAGAATCACACAGGATCACCTAGGTTGGAAAAGACCTTGAAGATCATTGAGTCCAACCATCAGCCTAACACTGACAGTCATCGACTACATCGTACCCCTGAGCACTGTGTCAACACGACTTTTAAACACCTCCAGGGATGGGCACTCCACCACTGCCCTGGGCAGCTCATCCCAATGTCAGAGAACGCTTTCGTGAAGAAATTATTCCTAATATCCAATCTAATCTTTATCACATAGCCTTGTACAATGAAATGACTAGCTCACTGTGTTAGGTTATCTGGTTGGTTGAGCACAGTTGCCCTTTCTTAAGTACGTGCTGGCTACTCCCAGTCACCTTCTTTTTCTTCATATGCTTGGAAATTATTTCCAGGAGGAATTTTTCCATCATCTTCCCAGGGGTCTAAGTGAGGCTGACTGGCCTGTAGCTCCCCAGATCCTCCTTCTTGAAGTCAGGGGGTGACATTTGTTTTCTTCCAGTCCTAAGGAACCTCTCCCAAACGCCATGACCTGTCAAAGATTATCAAGAGTGTCTTTGCAATTACACCAGCCAGCTCCCTTGGTGTTCCTGACTATATCCCAACAGGTCCTATGGACTTGAATGTGTCCAGTTTGCTTAAGTGCTTCCTAATCCAGTCTTCCTCCACTGAGGGCAAGTCTTCATTGCTCTGGACTTTCCCTCTGGTCTCAAGGGCCTGGAACTGCTGAAGTCCAGTCTTACTGTAAAAACTAAAGGGAAGAAGGCATTAAGAACTTTGACCTTTACCACGTCCCTTGTCATCAGGTCTCCTGCCCCATTCAGCACCAAGTGCGTATTTTCCCTAGTCTTCCTTTTCCTGCTAATGAAGCTCTTGTAATGGAGGAGCTTTTCTTGTTGTCCTTTACTTCCTTCACCAGATTCAACACCAGATGGGCTTTGACTTTTCTCACCCCATCCCTGCACACTCAGACAGTGTCTCCTGGGTCATCTGCCCTTATTTCCATCTCTTGCACACTTCCTTTACACATTCTAATTTTGTCAGGAGCTTCTTGTTCATCCACGCAGGCCTCCTGCCACCTTTGCTTGATTTCCTGCTCATGGGGATGGACCATTCTGGAGATGGGAGAAGGTAATCCTTGAAGATCAACAAGCTCTCCTGGACCCATTTTCTCTCCAGGGACATTTCCTGTGGGATTCTATCAAGCAGATCCCTGAAGAGGCCAAAGCCTGCTGTCCTGAATTCCAGGGCTGTAATCTTGCTTTTAGCCTTGATACCTCCCCTCAGGATCCTCAACTCCATCATCTCAAATGCTGAAGAGCAGACAGACATCTTGTTCCCAGCCTGGGCTCTCACACAAGACACATATGAAAAGTCAATTCTTCATGTGCTTGAATGAAGAAAAAAATTGAGTCTAAAAATAATAAAAATGATAGATCTTCCTTTCAAAATGTTGGCTGAAACATTTTTGTCTCTTTTTGTTCCCAAATGGCTTCTATGAGAATATTTCTTAGTGCTTTTACATAACATTTTATATTGTGTTAAATTACTGATCAGATTTCTTTGAAGGGAATCCTTGCGGGGCTTTTGCAATGATAGCAAAAGAAGAAAAAAGGAAAGCGTATTCTTTTCTTTCTTTCCAATTGAAAAAAGCCAACCCAAATCAACAGGGAAATGGTTTCATTTCAGACTCCCAGAGTGATGTTAGAAACACTGGCAAAGAGGACTAAAAAACATTTTAAAAGTTACGATTTATACATCAATTTCAGTTCCGAATGTTTCGCATTGCTTTCCCTGTCTACTAAAATGGAGCCATTTTTAAAAAAATGATTTTAAAGATGCAGATGTAAAATATCCATCTGAATCTGATCATAGAATCATAGAATAGCCTTGGTTGGAAAAGACCTCTAAGATCATAAAGTCCAACCAGTCTTTGTTTGCAAAGAAGAAAAGGTTTGTGTTTCTGAGAGGCAACACGACACAATGGATCCAGGCTGTCACTGTTGCCCTGATTTTTGGCAGACATAGTTGAACCAGGGAATTTTTTATTTCTTTTGTTGAGTGCTAGGAATAAGGTGCAGGTAATTCTCCTCATTGCTCCGGCCTTTTAAACTGTATACATCTAATTGCAAGTTAGTCAAAGCGGACTTCACATAAAAGTCATGGGAAAAAAATCTGATATTAGCTGAATACCTATCATATATATTGCCAAAAAAGTCTGTAAACGTATGCAAAACAGTGCATGTGGTTAAAAAGTTCACAGCAGTTTCTGGAAAATTTGGGAATTTTTGGAATCTGTAAATACAAAAACATTTTTTGAAGGAGCTTTTCATCTGTTATAGTAAAACTTGCAAGCCAAGTATCACCATATTGATTTTCCTTTCTCTATTGTAGTCTTGGGGGGAAAAAAAAAAAAGAAAAAAAAAAGTAGAATCCTGAGAGAATATTTTTGCCATTTCCATGGATGTGGGAATGGTGGATATCATTTTAAACTGCCAGTTTGTATGTGGTGCTCATTTTGGTAACTCCTGGAAAAATATCTCTGCCTGCTCTGGCCCCATGACTGTACACTGTCCATTTTTATTCCCTGCTTTCCCAGACTCCTGTGAAACCTAATTCATTCTGGGGCCAGAGTGAAAATATTTCCAGAAATACTTAGTACCCAACATCTTTACTAAAATAAACAGTTGTGTTTTCAAAAAAGCTCAACAGCTTCTCTATGGGGGAACTACTGAGTGACAAACTTCCTTTCCCCTGTTGCCCTAGTTTGCATCTTCACTTAAACATCCCACAGGCTGAGTACTGGTCCCTAGCAAACACTCCTGACCAGCTTTCTAGTTGGAACCATTAACAAATCTTTGAGTTCTGTTATAAAAATAAATATAACCCAAATTGGGTTGCAAATTATTATTTTTTTTGATATCTAAAAGTAATTCCAAACTTCAGTGAAAGAGCTGGTGTTATTCACAGTATAAGGCACTGGAGCTGTACATTTCATCACAGATAAATGAAATCTCAGCTGCATTAAACAGAGATAGCAAAACACAAAGAAGTCTGCTTACAAGTCCAGAGAGATTTTCTTGAATAAAGGCAAACCTACTAAAGTTTTAACAGGATTAAAAATTCAAAAAAATCTGCAATTACAACCAAGTACTGCATAAAATACAATTTAAAGTTATTCCACCTTTTTAACTTACTGGTGCCTATTAAAGCACAGGCACATTCATGTGCCTTTCAAATGCATCCCAGTAGAGTGTAAACTGAAAAGCCATTGCATTTCATTGCACAATAGTCAGAAGCAAAAGCAATGTCACGTTCTAACCATTCAATAAATGTAGAAATATGCACCGAGGATGTAAATGTTGACTAGACTCTCAGGGAAGTGTGTAATTTATATTCAAAACTAAGATTCATAATAAATACCCAGCTTCAAATCTCCTTGGACAGTGTCTCTCAGCAGATTTCTAAAAATGTACATTTATGGAGTAAACAGAATTTTTAATAGCTGCTAGCAGTATATCAGATTTGTTATGCTTATGGGAGTTGTGGTCATCAAATATTCATGCTGATGTTTCTTACACAATGCTGACAGCTGTCTAACTTGTGAAATAAATAACGGGTGAGTGGGAATTGATGAGATAAGTAGACTGCTTTATCTGAGAAGGGTGACCAAGCTTTTCCATGGCAGTAGGAAGATAAAGAGTTTCATTCTCAGAGCAAGAGGGAAAATCTGAAGGTGTATTTCTTCAGATTACAAACCAGACACATCTCTTGATCTGGCCATATGTTTTGTTATTCTTCTCACTCTAACTGTCCCATCCAGCCAAAGGGATTTATTTGCTGGTGTTGGGGTCAAGTAGTGCAAAAATGACTCATAACTTTCAGCTACCAGACAAGCTGGGCTGAGATACTGAATCATGTCAGGCAGGGTGGGGGGAGGTTGATAACACATACATAACCCAGCCCCATATTTCTTACTTAGGCAGTTTGCCCTTACTCCAGTTAGGACAAATAAAGGATTTTACCTCTTTAAGGAACATGGGCAATGGCCTCTGAGAACTTTTTGGGGTTTTGCGTGTTTGTTTTAAATGGACTACACTCCTCAATGCTGGTACATCTTTAGTACACTGTCTGACTACTGCTACTAAACAGTATACTTCAGTTTGATAATTTGGGATAATTGCATTTGAAAAAAAGCTGCAGGTTAACCAGTTTTGCTGTACCACAAACCAAAAATCAGATCATAGGAAGCTTCTAGCGCAGATGTTCTTCACTTTTCTAAAAGGTCTTTATATGAAAGCCATTATTGTGCAGTAGTTACACATCCTTCATATTATCCAATCTCAGCATCTGGCCTTCAGCCCTCCAATTCCTGGAATATCTCTATACGAGTCAAGGTAAGAAGTACCTCCACAACAATGTGGAAGAATACTGCATACCCAGCACATTATAAGATTAACGCCAGTGACTTAAGTTACCAGTTATGGTTTTCTAGAATATAACCACAAAAAATTACCTTTAATTCTTTTATTGTGAGCTTCCTTATCTGTGAGACAACACTTGAAATAATTTTGGATCTCATGGATTTAACTTGTTAATTGTTTTAAATGGTAAATTATAGAGCTTCCACAAAAACAGTTCAGAAAGTCCATGTACAGTGTGATATGAGTTTAAGCAAAACCATATATATAATGCAAAAGTCCAGTTTTCAACCACAAGATAAAATGCTTCAGAACATAAGCTGATTCCAACACTCTTTCCAATAAAAACAAGAGGCAAACTCATACCAAAATCAAGTAGAACTATACCCGCACTCCCAAGAACAACTTGCCTCAAACACAGATAGCAATGCAAGGGACCCTGGGTAAGTCCAACTCTTTATCAGAGACCTTGAAAGATAAGAATGTTAGCAAAAGGATGAAAGCCCCAAACTTCAGTGCTAGTCTCAGATTTATCATAAAGCATGAGTAACTCGGAGCCTGATCTTGCAAATTTGACTCAAGTAGTGCTGTAGAAAGGACTGAGCAATAAAAGCAAAGGGTACAATAGGAATCTCTAGTTTTTGTCACATAGTGCTCTGCAGCATAAGCTATTGTTCAGTGGGAATATGCAGTATTCAAAGTTTCCATCAAAGTTCCTTTGCTGGATGCTGTATTCCCATGACACAAGTAGCATCACAGGATACACAAGAAATTCTGTGGCGGACAGCTAAGGGATTTGACACCTTCTAACATCCCAGCATAATGCCTATTTGGATAACAAATGAACGCTCTTACTACTAACTCAGCCCTTTCGCCACTTTTATTAATGTTTCAGGAGGTTTAAGAGTTCCAGAGGTTTTCTGCTCTCCAGTTTGTTCATTTCTTTCAATACCATTTCTTCTGTATAGTTTTGAATAGTACCTCTAGCCACTGTCAGAAAAAAAAAAGAAAAATAACTCTAGAGTGATTTATTTCTCAAAGGCTCAGTTTCCGAACTGATCCTTTTAACTATCAGTAACCCAACTCTTTTCAGAGTTCTGTCCTCCTGATACACTTCAAGGATTTCTTCCTATTGTTTTTCAGTTTTGTGCTTCTTCCCACCTCAAATGTCTCTGCTGTTTGCCCTTTGTTTTTGCTCTTCTGATTTCCTCCTTACATACCTCCTGCTGTAGCTTAATTTCTTTTTATTGGTTTAATACAGTAGAATTTTAATTTTATGATGGTTTGGTTGAAATAATCTCGTGGCCCTTTCCTACTAGGCATCTTTGAGTCCATGCTCCCTTTTCCATTCAGTGATATTCCTGCTCATTAAAGTTCCATTCTGTGTGGGGATCAAAATGTATTTATTTCTCCTGTAAGTGTCTCTGTAGGTTCTAAACAATTCTACAATTTCTTTGATTTTTATCTAATTTTTTTAAAACAGCCTTCTAAAATACAGTGGGCTAGAAACTGGGCTAAACCAGGTTACATTTCCTTGTAGAAACAGTTTGTGGGCCAGCAGTTCTGCCAAAGCCAGACTTGCACTGTATCAGTGCAATACCAAATATTTGAATAGATACGACTACTATTTTTTTTCTTTAAGGTATCTGAGAATTCTCCACCAGCTCCTGTCTTCCACAGAGTAGACTAAGTCAATCTGCTGAACTGTAGGCCATTTACCCTCACCTTCTCTTTGCAAAATCTGCATGGATAAAAGTTCAGCAGTTTCCAAGTCATATTTTACAACGGGAATTGGTACTGGAAGGAAATTGGTTCTTGATGGGACAACAACTGGCCAACACACATGTGCCTTTCTCCAGTGAGGTTTCTGCTTTCTTCTTCTGTGGTTTAGGGGTTTTATATAACAATTCACGTGTGAAAATACTTGATTAGCAGTAAAACGTGATGGAGAGTTCATCAGTGCAGTTGAGAAATCTAGCTTCCCCCACATCTAATTCAGCAGCCTGTAATTAGGGCTGTGAAAACAAGCAAAAGCAGGGACCCAGCTTCCCACTCAGATTCCACCTTTTACACCTGTGCTTAGCCTAAATGTATGGAGAATTCTTTTGCATAATCCCACACAATATTTTCATTTATTTTCCTGGAAAAACTGAGCAAATTCACACCATATATTCATTTGGTTTATCAAAGTCTACTGGTGTCTACGCTTAGCCAGTAGCCGGGGCTAAACTGTGTCAGTTGTTCTACCACCCAATGACCCCTCCCCAGCTGAGAAGGGGAATTGGGGAAAAAAGGGAGAAGCCCTGTGGGTTGAAGTAGAAACAGATTTAATGAAATAACAAAACCAATACAATCACCAACATAAAGTGCACAAAGCTCATACTCAGCCTGGTCCTTAGGATCAGCACAGGAACAGAAAGCCAAAAAGGAGGAGCCCCAGAAAGAGGAACTCGACCCTCAGTGAACTCCCTCTTTTTACAATGAGCATGATGAGGTGGTGTGGGATACACCTGTGAGTCAGCTGCCTTGATTGGATCTCCCAGCTGACTCAGGGCTACTCATGGCTGCCTGCATGGCTGGCCCATGAGTCTGTACCTAGAGAACCAGGACACCTGGAAATTCTGAAAAATCATATTAAGTAAGGAAAGTAAATCTGATAGAAGGTAATGCAAATCTATTAGCAGCTTTTGCAGTAGAGAGATTGATTTTCTTTTCACCTTAATCAGCAACAATTAACTTATTCTACTGAAATTAATAGAATTACAGAGCCACCAAGCTCTGTAATTGGTACCAGTGTGTATTAAAAGATGTTTTCCTCTTATGAAGGAACTACTCAGGAGAACCTCACTTAAGCCAGCAGACCAAAACTCAAGTGGAGAGCAGAGAAGCATTAGCATGCTGGGGGTGACAAACGAGGGAAGGGTGTTTGCATGACCTCTAAGGCAACAGCCACCTTCTTCTCTTCCTAATAAAGGTAGTGCCCTTGCGTGTAGGGTCCCTCAGGGCTGGTACAATAGATATGGATAGCAAGATAAATGTCACAGCAGCCTTTGGTGCACATTTCTGTGAAGAGCCATATAAAATTCCAGCAATCGACGTTAAGGTGGGTCCTGATAAGTCAATGGCTCAGACCCTTAGAACAAGCAGCCGGCAACCTTTGAGACCTGCGGGAAGCAAGCACAGCCAAACTAAAATAACTCAAATACACAGTGATGTGCTGTAATGCTTCCCAATAAAAAAATATCCCATTTGGCTAAGAGGAAAATGAATACAAATAAACCAACTGAAGCACAGTAATATAAATGATTTCCAAGATGCTGGGGAGAATCTAAAAATGTTATACTGGGAGAGGAGAGAGAGGGATAGAACATGTGGAAGGAGGGACTGCATTACATGCAGTGGCTTTCTTCACCTGATGGTGAATAACATCCACCCCATTCTTTCTTTTTTTTCCTCTCTGTCTAAACGCATTTGGAAAATGCGGCTTCAACACAATGAAATAAACCTTTAATTAATAGTCCCTGAAGGAATTAACTTATCCATAGCACACTCACTTTCAATATTTCTCAGCATGCTCATTCCCTTTTCATCTGTCTTCTACCTCTATATTCCTGACTCCAACTAGTCTTCATTTCTCACTTTTGTGACTCAACTGATTTTTTAAATAAGACATGAAATAAATACTAGCTCAAAATGTCTGCATGGCAATTACACCACTTACTAGGTCAAGCATATATAAGCTATTGTGGCTGCTGAATGCCTTCTCTGTGTGAATGCACTGTGGTCATATCTCGGATTTTTTCCTCCTTTCTGCTGTTTTATATCCTGGCTGAATATCGTTTCTAGAAAATTTCCCTAGAAGGTAATCATTGGAAAGCCAGTTCCATACATACCAGTTCCCAGCCAAAGAATACAAGATGGAGAACAACCATTATATCACACATATGACCTGTGATTCCAAACAAATTTTAATAGATGAAGAAAATAGAAGGCATAATTTTTAGGTTCTCATGGCAACTCTTTTTAGGGGAAAGAAATCAAAATAGAGAGAATAAATGATTACAACCTATCGAAGTAAAATGTGTGTAGCCACTGAAGTTACACAGATGGGGATCAAACCCTCTTCCTGATAATGGCAGGGAAGGTGGTTGCTTCTCCCACCCTTCCCACTAAACCATCTCCCTGAAACAAATGACAACCTGCCATCCCAGGGAAATGAGTGAGACATCTGCCTGCAGCAATATCACCATGAATTGAGAATTAATCAAATCTCAGAAGTTGAGCTTAGGTGTTACAGGCTTCTCTGGGGAGCTCAAATTTACCTGAAAGAATTCAAAGAGTTTAAAACAAAATTATAGCTACAATTTAGCAGAGGAAATGTGTATAGTTTCTTATCGCTGGAGTGCTGTAAAATTGAAGAAAATTTTCAATCTGATTAATTCAGAATGATTCCTGTTGAGTAATTATCTTCAATAAAGATCTGTCAATACAGTTTCAAGCTACTGTCATTTTGTATCAAATATAAATTAGACAGTATAATGAATTCGGATACACCTAAACTCAATGACAGATGAAATTCTCGTATGATAATCAAGTGAAATAATCGCTCTAAGATGATAAAAACAAAAGAACTTAATACAATAACAGTACAACTCCTTCTTCCTGGATTAAGATAGCATGGATGATTTTAAATATCAGGAAGAAATTCTTTCCTGTGAGGGTGGTGAGACACTGGCCCAGGTTGCCCAGGGAAGCTGTGGCTGCCCCCTCCCTGGCAGTGTTCCAGGCCAGGGTGGATGGGGCTTGGAGCAACCTGGTCTGGTGGGAGGTGTCCCTGCCCATGGCAGGGGGGTTGAAATGAGATGATGTTTGAGGTCCCTTCCAACCCAAACGATTCTATGATTTTGCAAAATCATCTGGGATGTACATCCCAGGTAAATTCAATCTTATAAAGCTTTCAGGATTGTTTGCTGAAAAGAAAGAGCCGTTATATTGAGTGGTGTAAAACAGCATAGCTTTAAAATAGATAAAATCGTGTCTATTTAAACCAGGTGAAGATTTTGCATAGAAACATTGATTTAAGCAGTAGTTTGCCAACGTATTTAAGTAAAGTCTGTGTGGCCAGAAGCACTGACATAGCATACTGCCTGAGGGATTAATTTAACAAAATTAATTATTCCTGAGACATGGAGAGGATTGTTTAAATGTCTTGTTTAGCTCATCACCAGCAGACACGTGGGCTGATACACCTGAGTAAGACAGAACCATAGCATCATAGAACAACCTTAGTTGGAAAAGACCTCTAAAATCATCAAGTCCAACCATTAACCCAGCACTGCCAAGTCACCACTACCTCATGTCCCTCAGCACCTCATCTACACGGCTCTGAAATCCCTCCAGGGATGGGGACTCCACCACTGCCCTGGGCAGCCTGTGCCAGTGCTCGATAGCAGCTTTTCTGACTAGAACCAGTATTAGGAAAACAGGACTAGGCTGGATTAGATTACAGCTCATACTCATCTAAATGGACAACTGAGTGTATTTTCCAAGAAGAAAATTTTTCTGTCCTGCTCAATAGTTTATAGGGAATCAACACAGAGCAGCAACAAAAATAGATCTGTAACTTCAGGCTCACTGAGCAAATACAGGATTGCCTCACACCAGAACAAAGCAGATTTCCATGGGAGCTGCAAAGACTCAGTACCTCTGGAGATCAACCTCTCACACGTGGCTGTGAGGGCTTTCACTCTAAGGTGGGGTTGTACAGTTAGGCTTGACTGGCCCACTCGAGTTCAGAGAGTGAATGGAAGTGGGGACAAGAGCTCTGGTTCTGTGTCCCATCTTTCGCCATGATACGTATCACCCTGTTTTGCCAATTACTAAACCTACTACAAAGGACACAGCCAGCAGCAGAACAAACCAGTAACCAGATTCTATTGCACACAAAAGGGTCAGTATGTGGGCGATTGTTGGGGGCACAAACAAGTCAATCAGGTTACACATAACAGACAGCAACCCCAGGAACGACACAGCACAACCAACAATCAGTGGAACAAACAAAGCGATAAAGTCTCCCATGGAAGAGATGGGAGACAGCCAAGCCAAGAGGCTGAAAACATAGGACAGAGGCAAACTCATGCTGTTCCCACAGAGCCCTCATTCACAAGCACCAAACCTGACTGGGGCCCAGTTGCAGGGAGAGTCAGGAGATACTTCCTCAACAGGGAAACTCTGCAAAGTGCATCCACCTCACAGACAGACTCTCCAACCCTTCCTGCAAATGGGCCCAGCTTTTATCCCCAAAGCAGGACACCTGGCACTCATTTACCCAATGCAGGGCACCTGGGGCTCATTTACCCAAGGGCTTTCCCTGCAAGGCCGGCCGCACCTTGGAGGAAAGCCAAAAGGCAAACTCATCCCCTCCTTTTGAAGGGCTGTGGGAACCACCCATATGTCAACCTTAATTCAGGGCTCGGGGTTCAGACCCCAGCACTTCACACCCTCCATACCATCCCCTGAGGTCAGCGTGCAGCACAGCATGGCACAATTGCTATTTTAACAAATTTTTAAATTCTAAAAGTAGCGAATGTTTTTAAGGAGATAGATTCTGTGCTTTGAAGTCCATGCATTGTTATTCTGCCATCTTTATTCTTTCTTTCTCTAGCTCTGTGTCTGAATGCCTCTTCAAGGCAGGCTGCCTGTGAATATTTTTTTAAATTTGCCTTAATCAGTAGTAGCCAGATTGTTCCTGCAGAGCAACAACTCATCAACTTTTGTTTCTTAATAGAAAACTAAGCTAAAAGCCATTGCTTTTATACATGTATAGTTAGTAAACAGAGAAAACCTAAAGGTAGGTGGAGAAAAAAGGGGCAAAATGAAAGGTTCTTTCTTTACAAGCACTGCAGCAAATTGAAGTGTGGATGATCCAAAACAGAAGAAAAGAGCAGCCTCAAGCAAGTGCCCCACCAGAGATCAGAAACCAGCATTCAGCTCTCATAATACAGAATAAAAGTTAAGAGTCCTTTCCTGATGCTAAGTAACAGGGAGTGGTAACAATGGAGTCCTGAAAGACAAATGGCTGTTGAAATGGCTTTTTTAAAATTTTTTTTTCAAGTTTCTAGTAACTGTTCTGTTTTAAAATTTTCCACAAAGTGTGGTCTTCTCCAGTGCCGGTACAGTTTACACACATAAACTGCATAAGACATGAGGAGTGTCTGCCTAGCAAATAAAGCAGGTCTCTTCTCCCAGGTAACAGTGATAGGACAAGGGGTAATGGCCTCAAGTTGTGCCAGGGGAGGTTTAGATTGGATATTAGGAAACATTTCTTCACTGAAAGGGTTGTCAAGCACTGGCACAGGCTGCCCAGGGCTGTGGTGGAGTCCCCATCCCTGGAGGGATTTCAGAGCCGTGTAGATGAGGTGCTGAGGGACATGGGGTAGTGGTGACTTGGCAGTGCTGGGTTAATGGTTGAACTCGATGATCTTAGAGGTCTTTTCCAACCAAGGCTGTTCTGTGATTCTATGATTCTATTCAGATGGATCTATTAACAAAGCTCTTTTAACAAAAGTTTGAGTGGATTGGCACTGCAGGATGCTGAGAGCTCTCAACCCCCAAGAATGTCCTTGGAGACCTTCAGGGCCTTGCTGGATTAGATCTCTGGTCAGACTGTGTTTGGGCATTGTTGAGATGGATACCAACAAACCCCTTAAGAAACAGGCAAGTGTTTGGTGCGAGTCTGCATGGACACGTGCTGTTAGGTTAGCTCCTGAAGGCTTTGTCCGTGCCATTAAGATTTAATTATGCTACAACTTGAAATTATCTATCTTTCTGGATGCTTTAAGTCCTTGCTTTCTGGTTGCTGTAAATCCCTGCTTTGCCTTATAGTTCTCCTTGGCTTTAGTTGCTCTATTATTAGTGATAGACTTACTCGTGCAGTAAATCAGCTCAGACAGGACTGCAGTGTTATTCTTATGCTTACCCTCTGCCTGAGCAGGGACCGACAGAAGTCAGTACCCAGTAAAGCTGGTGAGCAACGATTCAAAGTAAGGCATCACCTCTGGTGCACTATTTACATTTGTGCCATGATAAAACGTGTCCCAACAGAGACTAAAGCAATTATATTTTGAGATATTGCCAACTTATCCACTGCAATACAGTGGAGCAAATACCAATTAAACCCTATTTAAATGCTGTTTTCTTGCCCTCATTACTACATGCATTTGATATTTTAGAATGCAGTAGTTAGAATTGCTATTTTGCTGCTTTTTAAACTTTGCATCACACTGAGCATTACTCATTACATTTTCTCCTGTACCCAGGCAGAGCCATCTTGGAAGATCCTTTCCTCTGAAGGAGTTATGTGATCATCTATGTGTATAAATACACAGATTCATTTATGCTTTTGCAAATTGAAATACAAGGCAGCACTTTTATAACCATAGGAGAGCAAAACAATGAAATTCCATTAACTTCTAGTTGGGCACAAAGGAGGTTACACTGCACATTACCTTTAATCTGTTTTTATGAAAGAGAAATCTGCAGTTGCATTGGCATTCGATAGTTCAAAAGTAGGGAGAAAAAGAGTTCTTGAAATTAATTTCCTTGATATAAATTTTGGAGCTGGTTGCACAGCATGGGGGGAAAAGAAAAAGCGCTAAATAAATTATGTAACAAAACTGAGAATATTTGCTGAATAATGTATGATCTGATCAGGACGCTTTCATTTTTTGAGAAAACAGAAGTGATCTAGTAAAATAAACTACTTCAGTAATTTCAGTAACTGTCTTGGACACCTGCACTGTCCTTGGGGACCTGAGTGAGCATCACCCATAAGGCACAGACGGCAGTCTAGAGGTGACAGTGCGGCCACTGAGGTCTTGCCTTCCCCTCTAAAGCCTGGATACAAGGACATTAACTGGAATACTGACTACAAGCCCCTTCTCCAGGAAAGGTGAATACACTTGCACAGTTATCTCCAGGCCAGCAAATAACTGTCCCGTGCAGCATGGGATAATGATCCCTGCCCCATGATCACTGCTCCGGCAGCTTGGTAGGCTGAATATATTCCCTTTCTGTTTATAATCCACCTTCATTTCTCCTACCAAACTGAAGAGTGGGAAAGGCATGTGAGCAGCTTGGATTTGGGTTGTTTCCTGAACACAGCTGGGTTATTTAAGGGCTACACAGCCCTCCTTGGGCAGAGCTGGTGGCAATGGCAGTCAGGCAGCCCTCAAGCCAGAAGTTACAGTCCAACACTGCAGCGCTTGACTGCCCAGAGGGTGCTACACTGACCTGAGAATCACTTATCTGGAAAGCAGAGAGCAGAAGCCACATTTTATTGCTATTTGCAACAGATTCTCTGGAAAGAAACTGCCTTGGAGGTGACAACAAGGTTGTCTTCTGAAGACTGAGCGAAACTAGCACGTTGATGAACATGTGAGACTCTTACAGAACGGTCTGGCAGTCCCTGAGCAATGATCTCACCTGCCTCGTGTCATGAGAGCAAACGCCTGTTCTCTTCAGCCTCAGGGTCAGACACATGGGTTGCACTGAAGAGGCTGGAGGACTACGATCAATAACTGGCAGACTCCCCTTCAGGACCCCTCACGACATTTAAGGACAGAAGGGGAGCCTAGACGAAGTTCCCCAGCGCCAGAGTCTGCCCCCAGAGTTACCAGTCACAGTCTCACTGCCCCTGCCAGGCACCGTGCCAGCTGGTGACAGCCCCCTGTGACAAAGCGCAGCAGGATGTCTCAATAGCCGCGGTAGTGGCTGTTTGCACAGATGTCCCAGGCATGTTCCTCCACCCTCTGCTGCTGAAGGAGCGCAACAGGTTGGATTCGGCCTCTCCGACTTCTCACGTTGATACACGTGTTAAGTTCATTATCATCTTTGTAGTGCTTTTTCAGGATAACCGAGATGTGAATGTTTGAGCTGTGTCAACAGTACACGCTGTTAAGACCTCTGAGGAAATTAAGGCTCTGAAACAATTGCAAATGGAAAGCCTTTTTTTTTTTTGCCTTTTAATTAGTAATCCAACCAACCATTTAATAGAGAGCAAAATAACCACAGAGAGGTGAAGGCAAGGTATGTAAACTAGATTTCTGCTTGACTGGACATGCTTTCTTAGGGTGCAATTGATAACACTCACATGCATTAATAAAACGGTGCCTGCCTGAAACACATGGGAAAAGATGGGGCATAAACATCATAGATTAATTTTTCGAAGATGTTTCTAATACTCTTATTTGCTTCCAATTGTCCCGCAAAGGCCAGCTTTGATCCCACTAAGGAGTGAGGATTGCTACACCGGTTTGAGAGGATGAAGAATATGTTTTCTGATGGATATTTCTGCTCCTGTTACTGAGGTTTGAGATCTTCATTAAAAGCCATTAAATCTTGAGGAATCATTGGACTCTTTCTCGCTAGACGAGATCTGTGCCAGTAGGGCTTCTCAGCTCCACTTATTTACAAAAAACACCAGCAGTCCAATCCTGAAAGATATTTTAACATCTGCATTTCTTTCTGAGTAGTATTCCACAGTATATTTTAGTCCATACACATCACCCTTGAGCTCCCCTCACTTTGAGGAGGAGGCCTTCCAAATCCACATCAAGTCGGTATCTATAAATTGACACTCTTCCTTCGCACTTAATTTTTATTCTCTTTTTACTTTTCTTAAATCTAACTCAACAGGAGGTAAGCTTGCTGAATATTTTACCCAGTGCTGAGGTCTCATTTGCATTGGGTTTTTTTCCAGTTTTCTCATCAAATGAGCTCATGGTTGGAAGAGATGCCTTGGGCATTAGCTATAAGCAGAGGGAGAGAGCTGGCATGTCCCTGATGCTTTACTTCCTCAGCACCAGCCTGGTGCTGATGTCGCCCACTGCCGGGTCCCAACCTCCCCTGGTGCTCCTGGCTGCACTGGGGAAATCCTGGATTTCACTTCCTTCTTCTCTGCTGCCTCTCCCGGGGCAGCCCCGCACGCCACTGTGGGGAGATCTCTCCAGTGCTGCACCTGCACCCTGCCAGCTGTGGAGACACCAAGCAACTTCACCACATCCTACTCCCATACATTGCAGATCAGACACTGCCTGCTTTAACTTCAGCTCTTCCTACTGCCTCTTGCAGAAGCATCTTCCCCTTCAACTTCCCTGTTTCCCAGCCCTCAGGAGCAAGGAGACTCCTCTGTGCGCTGTCAGAGACGATGTGTAGGAAGGTGAGATTCAGAGACAGCCGGCAGAGAATTAGCACTCAGGCTTGTCTGGTGAAATGCACTTTTTAAAGCAACCAAGAAAAAAAGGAGGAGGAAGTACACCGCTTTACGCTGTGGCATGCATTTGGGCAGAGATCTGTAACAGGCCCAACATGCCAGGATCATTCCAGTTCATGAAACGAGAAAGCAAAGCTTCTCCTTTCCAAATTCATCATGAACTCCAGGAAGGGAAGATTATAAACGCTGGATGTACGCTGGAAATAAAAACATAAATCTGCCACGGAGAGCATGCAATTCAAACAGAGCATTAGTCACAGCCCCACGCTCTTTGATAGCCCCACCGCTGCTATTTATAACACCATAAGTGTCCTTGGAGCTACAGAAAGTCCAAACACCACCGGGATGAGTATTTTCCCACTGGTGAGAACAGAGAACAGAGAGTTTGTGTGGTGGTGGTGACTCAGCATCGCTGGGGCTCCTCCACTGCCTGTGCAGAGCTGCAGTGGGAGAGGGACCTTGTGGGCACAAAGCTGTGATTGCACAATGTCAAACGTGTTCAATGTAGACTTGCAGAGCAGTTTTGGGCTAAGCAGTGGAAAATAATCCAGGTCATTCAGGGGATTTTGAATTTAAAAATTGATTGCAGGAGAGTTTGTGAATAGAACCATGTCCTTAAAACTATTTCTGCTCTGTTTGATGCTCAGTCTGTATTTGTGATGGGAGCTTTTAGAGGTTTGCCCCTTACTTTAAGAGGAATTCTGGCTCTCTTCATCCTGAGGTCACGCGTCCTTGAATTTTCCCGAACAAAATAATATCCTGTGGCTTTGCCAAGAATTTTGTTTGGCCATTTTGAATGTACCATTTCACTTACTCTAGTCAAGGGGTTTCTATGCAAACTCTGACGCAAGTCTCAGCCTTTTAGTAGCAACAGTAACACTCTCAATGCTGGAGGTACTTAATAATCAAACATCCTTCTCTGGTGAGGGGGGATAAGTAACGATGTATGAAGTTCTAATTCTCCTCTTCTCAGATCAGTCACACCTATGAACTCTATTTTCTTTCAAACCTATCTAGAAGATAGCTAGCACTTGAGAATGAGAAGTTTTATCTGGCTGAGCTCTGCAACTGCCGTCTCTTGGAAAGCTTCAGCTGTTGCAGAAAATAGAGTTAATGGTGTTGTACACCCATGACTACATGACTATATTTTTTTTTTCCACTTGTGGAACCCAAACTCAGGAGTTTGTTTTGTAGGTGGGGATTTTGTTTTAAATGGAGATTGCATCTAAGGGAAAATGAAAATCATGCTCCAAACTCAAACGAAAAGTGGAATTTTGCAATTCTCCATCAAGGTGCTCTCAAGGACTAAAGGAGAACTTCATCACCACATTTTAGAGTAGATCTGTAGATGCACCTGTCTGCCAGGAACAGTGATTTAGGAAACTAAATAATCAGCTGCAGAAACCACAGCCTCCAGCTCTTGCCTCCTGGGGCCAAATACAGTAAATGGAAAAAGGCAAATGTCTCATTTCCCTGACAGCAAAGCTCCAGGCCACCCAGAAAGCTGTCCAGCCCAGGAAGAAGTAAGCAGTTTTTTCTGCAATTCCTACAATGTCTCCTCCCAAGTCTATTCAGACACCCGCTGGGCCTCTACAGGCGACTAACAGACTCCGTGGGGGCTGTTATTGTGCATTTTAGATTAAATTTAGGAGGTCTCACAACAGCGCCCGTGGTGACAGACTCTACAGAAACCCATAATAAGAGGTAGTGCTTGTCCTGAGGAGCACCAGAGTCTAAATAGAGAGAAGATTCAGAGGGCTGGAGCACCACCCCTGAGGACAGGCTGAGGGAGTTGGGGATGTTCTTCCTGGAGAAGGCTCCAGGGAGACCTTAGAGCACCTTCCAGTACCTGAAGGGCCCTACAAGAAAGCTAGACAGGAACTTTTTACAAGGGCATGAAGTGATAGGACAAAGGCTAATGGCTTTAAACTGGAAGGGGGTAGATTTAGATTAGGTATTCAGAAGAAATTCTTTCCTGTGAGGGTGGTGAGACACTGGCCCAGGTTGCCCAGGGAAGCTGTGGCTGACCCTCCCTGGGAGCATTCAAGGCCAGGTTGGATGGGGCTTGGAGCAACCTGGTCTGGTGGGAGGTGTCCCTGCCCATGGCAGGGGGGCTGGAATGAGATGATGTGTGAGGTCCCTTCCAACCCAAACCAGTCTGTGATTCTATGAAGAAAAGAGAAGGCCAGTTTGGTGAGGAAACGTGCCCAGATGACTCAGCCCAGCAATCAAAGACAGGCCACATCACACATGATGGAGCAGGGGCAGGATAAAGTGAAGCTATGTTTTCTGTGGCTTGCTTTGGCATGGCCTCTTCCTCCTATGTATTATATGGGCATTTACCAGCTTTTCTAGTCTTGACCCAAGCCTAGTCTAAAGGTTACCATCCTGAACACAGAGGGGGTCTCTGAGGGACAGCAGCCCTTACCCTGGCAGTGGGGGGCTCCCCTGCAGACAGGCTCACTTCAGATCAGGGGGTTTTAACATGGGCCCTCCCCAGTGATGCCTGAGCCACAGGGCTAATGGCCATTCTGCCTTAAGGTTCAGCATTTCCAGTTGGAGCTCTTCCACTCTGTGCAAATAAGCATGAACAGATCTGGTTTGGTCGCTCTCATGAAGCTTAAGGTGGAATAGGACTAGAAATGGGTTTTCATGAAGATAGTCGTGATCCACATCACACTATAAGGAGAAGTTGCAAATTTCCTCCACACTAAAAGAAGGAACTGAAGTGGAAAGACCAAACCTGGGTGCAATCCGTCACGGTCCAACCGCAGAGTGAAACAGAAACAAATGTGATTAAGGAGGAAACGACACAGCCAGCATAATGTCACATCTGTGGAGCTGGCCTGGAAACCTGAGGTCTGCCTGCCTGGGAGGAAGATCGGAGAAGACTGAATGAGGCAATAAAGAATTGGAGAAAATATCTGCTCGTTCTGCTTGACCTCAGCTCAGTAGGGTTTCTAAAAAATTCCTTGCATGCTCCGAATGTGCACATCTGTCAGCATCCATTACCTCACTTAGGGAAAACTCTCTTAGATGTTCAAGATCTGAGCAAATTTCTCAGGGCTGCAAAGTGAATCAAAAGACACAGGGATGGCACTGGCAAGGGGAAACAAAGATGTTTGAAAACTACCCCCTCACACACCCCAATCTACCATAATCTGGCTCCTTGCGGGTCTGTGTCTTGTGGCTGATTTCAAGTTCCCTGGGAAGCTTTTCCTGTGGTTGGGACATTCAAAAAGTCTCTCTCTCATGTGGGTGTTCAAGCAGTTAACACCATATGCGATCATGTTGCAGGCACTGCCCGAACCAGCGTACACGTCTCTTTATTTTACAGGGGCTCTAATTTTCACATGACTGATGGAATTTAATAATGTCTCAGACCTTTTCCCTTCTGAAAAATGTGCTTGAAAATGACCAAAGGATCCCAACATTGAGAGGTCCAAGCTTGGTGGCCAACATGATTCCATGAGTTGCTTCATTAGGAAAGCCATGCTAGAAAATAATAAAATTCAAGTAGCTGCTTTTCTGTTCTCTTAATTCTCTAATTCTAGCAAACTGGTTTGCCAGTAGGACCTGAAAACATTTTGTTCACAGAAGTCACTCAGGCTGTATAAGCAAGATCCTACAGGTTCAAAGTCTCTGTCCCAATTTACAGGTACCCTATGTTCTACAGAGATGCTGAAATCAATACTTTGTTTAGCAAAACCTTCCCCCATTTGCCCGCTTTTTTTTTGACGAGAACAAGTCATGAAGATTCTGTTGACTATTTTCGTGGCCTAGTTGAAAAACAAATTTGTGCAAAAAAGAGCAGCCTTCTCTTCAAAATACTCTTTTCTCATGAAGAAAAAGATAAAAATCAAGAAAAACGTTGGTTGGCAGTGTTCATCAACCTATATAGCTGAGCAAAACCACCTCACTTATAGACTGACACTGTTGTGAAAGAGAGGAAGATGACAACACAACAGAGAGGGCCACACCACCATGGAACACCCAGAAAAGGTGAGCATGCATCCTCTGAAAATCCTCAGAAAAACATGAGCTGTCACAGAAGCACCTGAGAGACTAGAACTATGTTGACTTTTCAGGGGACCAGTAGGGCTGGAAAACCTAGCTTGCATTTTCCAACACTATCTACAGACTTATCACCACTCAGAAACACTTCTTTCCTGTGAGGGTGACAGAGCACTGGCACAGGCTGCCCAGAGAGGTGGTGGAGTCTCCATCTCTGGACACATTTCAAACCCGTCTGGACGTGTTCCTGTGTGGTCTACTCTAGGATCCTGCTCTAGCAGGGGGGTTGGACTAGATGATCTTCAGAGGTCCCTTCCAACCCCTACCACTCTGTGGACTCACAAGCAAGGCGAGATGCATGCATGTTGCTGGCACAAGGGACACAGCTGTGGGTCCAGCAGAGTCCAAGCTGGCAGCTAATGCCAGCCTCCCTCCCCAAAAGCTGGAAGCACAGACGTTTGGGAGGAGGTGGATGAGGAGGAGGAAGAGAAAGGTGGTATCAGTGGCACATCTCACACCATGTGTAACAGCAACCACAGCAGCTGAGAAGGCTCCCATGCCAGAAAACTAGATTGTAGATAACCATTAGATGTTTCTCCTGTGTACTGTGGGTCTACAAAACAGCGTGTAGATGGGTTATCTGTCTTTGAGGGTGCCTTTTGCCTTGACCAAACCTAGGCCATCATTTCAATCAGTACCCAGCTTTGCCTTAAGCAGCAACATGTGGCTTGAACAGTGCTCTGTCATCCTCTATGCAAATAATAGACACAGTGCAAGCTGCATCATGTTTAACTGAAAGACAATAGTGCTTCTATAGATTTATTGTTGACTGTGTACACCCTAACATGAAAACATATTTTTAAAAGCCTGAACGCAGTACATGTTTTCTCGGTCTGCGTTCTTAAATTGATAAAATACATCTGCTCTGAAGAGCTATTACAGCTTATCACAGAAACTTGGATCTGATTTACTGCCAGCAACAAGCTTTCTTAAGGTCTCTCTTTCAGAGGCTGTACCATAAACCATGATAATCCACATTAAGAAGACATTTAAGCATTGCTGAAAAGACAATTTGTCCAGAATAAAAGGCAACATTCATCCAGGGTGAAGGCTAGTATAAAACATAGCCAAGATTGGGAATACAAATTTAGGGAGTGCTTCAAGTCTTGCCTGATGAGCCTTATATAGCCAAAGTGGCCTACAGCCTGCTGAAAACCATTGCTCCTTAAATCCCTTCCTTCTGCGTCCTCAAAACCACCCAACCACATGTTTGAGAAACCCAGACCTATTGCTTTTCCCCTCTGACAGTCTCTTCACTCTCCTTTGTTCCTTTAGGAGCCTACCCATCAGAGACAGGCAAAGTTTGTTGCTCTTCAGAGGTTTTAAAATTAAACCAAATAAAATCAGAGCGGGTGGTGGTGAGCAAATACCAAATGTACACTAGCTGACTGTGGCCTTAAGCTAAGAATAGGTGCACCGATGGACAGCCTGAGCCCTCCTCTGCCTCAGGTCTCTGTCGAGCAGGTACCGCCATGCCATGGGGGAAGGTTAAGGGGAACAGCTTATGGAAGGAGCCTGAGGTGTTGGTAGGGTCTGCATGATGTGGTCCTGCTCACCCCTCAGACCAGTCTCCCCTGGCCCTGCAAGAAGTCCCTACCCACCAGAGGATGCTGCCACAGCCCATCTGTGCTCCATGGTGTTCACCCAAGCTTCTCCTCCTCCTTCCCAGATTTCTACACCATCCTCATGCATTCCCCACTCCAGCTCTTGGCTCTTTGTTTTTCCTTGCCCCTCTGGATAGTGGGGTGGCAGAGAGCAGGTGCTGGGGAAAGGGGATGTAAAAATATTCCTGGCATTCCTGAGCAGCATGTTTCCCCTAAGCACACTGTGTCCAGGAGCCATGTTTCCTGGGAAGTGGCTCCTTTCACCCCTGGCATCAAGGATGCCCTCCAGGACCAGCACCATTCTGAAGTGGCTTTGCCAGATTTGTCCAGGGTGGGCCATGGTTGCCTGCTACAGCTGACGCTTGGTCACTTGTACAAGTCTTCTTGGATCCTCCACCAGTGCTCACACCATGAGCATTAAGGCAGACCCTGGAGCTATGGGGGAGCAACACCTTTCTCCCAAAGAGAAGGACTGAGAGTGGATAATATACTGGCCAGTCTATCCTGTGGCGTGAGGGTCACACTTGGCCTTCCTGATGACCTCAGGGGTTTCCAGGCTGGTGACAGCTTTTTGCAGCCACTGTTGTAGACACTGGTCTCTACTTGCATACAGAAACAAACTGCTTGCCCCATGAAACAAGCAGTGCTGAGGTGCTGCCCTTGCATACACTTTGGCAACCGGATCCCTCTTCCTTGTAAACACTCCCCTAGCGAAAGCACAGTGGGCAGCAGGGCAGTGTGACTTGGCACGCAGGTGGCTGCCCAGCACTGCGAGTGCTCTGCCAGCATCTCCTTCACCATGAGGTGAGGCCGGGCAGAATCGCCTCCTCACTCCAAAACCTACTTTCAGAGCATCCATCAACCTGCCTCCCACCCACCCATCTGCTCAGCAAAGCAACCACCTCGCTATGGTCCCTCTGACACCTGGTAGGGCAACAGAATTGGCTTGGCCACACTTTTAAATTTGTTTCCACTTCTGTGGAGCCCCATTAAGTGATCCCTAACAGCTGCTGCTCAAACCCCACATCCACATTTGCTTTGTTAACTCACTGGAAACACTACCCTGCCCTAACGCCCTTACTCAGTGTCACTGGCAGATGCACTTTGGTGCAACACCAGCGAATGAGCACCACCAGCAAAGCAGGGTTGCACATGAGCAAGGAGGCCACAGGAGGAGAATGAATGTCTCAGGTTAGAGGTGCAGCACCATATATAAAGAAGGGAAGGGTAAAAACATTTAGGTAACTCCGCTCCCCCAAAAGGATTGAATCCACTGACAGGTTTTGCAGTTTTAAAATGGCAAATGCCTTTGTGTTATTGCTTGAACAGCTCTGCCAGATTCTCTTCCTTCCTCAGAGCAGACCTCAGACTTTCCTGGAGACCTCTCTACAGCCATAGGTAAACCCTTTTTTTTTCTTTTTTGGCAAGGCTTAAGCATTACTGGGATCACCTGCCATGTACTAAGGTGTCCATATAAAACCACCACCAAAACCCACTCACAGCATTCAGTACCAGGTAAGAAGTAAAAGCTGGGGACATCTATGTTAAACGCTTTGGAAATGCTGCTGTGAAGCATGCTCCTCAAGACACCACTCCAGCTGTTTGCCTGCCATTAGAAAACAGCATTCTCAGCCCAACAGCCACAAACCAAGAGTGTTGTGCAGTAACATAGCATTGTTCACTGCAAAGAACTGAAAAAAAAAAAACCCTCAGATTTCATCGCTGCTTCTTGTATTACAGTTGCTTAAATGAAAGACTTCGCTTCGAATTTTCCTGCAGTCATTTTCTGTCTTATTTCTGTTTCCAAATAACAGGCATCCATTTGGGAAATGCAAGAAAAAGGAAGACGTTGAAAAGCGATCGATCTGGCAGGTGGAAAACTCTACGTTTCATTTCCAGGGGAATGAAACAGCGACTGAGCAGTTTTTTGGATTTTTTTTTAATAGCTTGGGAAACAACACATCCCTTCAGTAAAATCCTGGAATCATCATAAGATTGTGATTGTTCTTGTTATAAAACAAAGACTATTCGTTCTTTGAATTTCATTTTCAAGCCTGTGCATCTATTGCATGCCGTGCTTACATGTATAGTTGCTTGTGGACACAATTGTAGGTCTCGTGCTGGTTACAGCCAGAGAAGAAAAACCTGCTAGCAATGCTACAGTCATCTCTAAGGAAAAAGCATCTCTAAAATGACTGCTCGTGCGCCATGCAAGATGCCAAATCACAGGACCTCCCTTTCCATTAGTTACTCCACAACATTGTTCCCTGTTGTCACATCTCATACTTCCCCAGCAAGAAATCAAAGACACCACCAAACTCCTCCTTGCCATCCACAAGTGACAGATTAAAATCCCCTTTTTTTCCTCAGCAGGAGGAGGAAATGGGCCATGTCTGGACTTACAGAAGAATTTGGGTTGTTTCAGTTCTAGACTTCTGCCAAAACACTTCTTTGCAAAACGGCGAGAACCAAGAACTCTCTGCTTTTAGAGGGGTGTCAACTTTTCATCCTGGCTTCAAATATTTTCTCCAACTAGTCCTTGGCTTACTGTGCTACTTCTCTCCAAAATAAAGCTCCTGCCCCATGCTGCCTTTGGCAAAGCCTGCTCTAAAGTCTCCTGAGCCTTCAGAAATTTGTTCAGCAGCAAAGACAGAAGTTGATACCAGCAGGTACCCATTAATTACCTCACTCAGCCATTGCTCTTGTCGGATGTAAGGGAGCTGTCCATACCTTTCTCTAAGTTAACAAACACTGTGCATTGCAAGGGTCAGAGAAAACCTAAGCAGACAGTACCTGACACTGAAAAAGAGCTTTTAAAAAAAAAAAAAGTCAAAATCACATTTTTCCTGTAGTTGCTCCAGAGTGGGTGAAATTTTAGAGACAGGACAGCTTTTAGAGGAATGAAGTGGATTCTGGCATGCTTTCCCCTTTTGTGTTCCAAGCTTTGGGTTGGAAAAGGCTGCATTGAGGGTGGGGGTTTTTGTTAGTTTAGTTGTTCTGCTAGACATGTATTTAATCTTTTTCCCCGTTAGTCCTGTTAGAAGTTGCAGTCAGAGTTAGGGATACATGCATCAATAAGGAAAGCACACACACAATTACTACAGCATGGTCTAAAACAAAGGGAGTTCACTTTTCATTACCCTGAGGCATTGAAAAGGCTCTGCCATTCTTTGCTTCGTTATTATTCTCTCTCTTGAATTGGGAACTGGCACCCACTGTTTCCTAACGAAGACATGGAGTACTTGCAAGCTTCTAGTGAAAACACTGGAGGCAGACCACATCAGCATGGCTGAGGTGGGAAGAGACCTAAGAATACCATATAGTCAAACTCCCCTGTTCAAGCAGGGTGACAGAGGCGGTTGCCCAGGACCATATCCAGAAGACTTTTGAATACTTCTAAAGATGGCAATGCAGTACCTTCACTTTTTAAACAATCTTGTCTTGTATTACAGGTTTCTTTATCCCAGTTTTTACCATACTTAATTCTGCCTTAGAAAGATGGTGTGACTTTAACAGCCCAAATAAAAGGGCTAATAATAAATGTGCTTGCTCAGGTTGATAACTGAAAATCCTATTAATGCAAAAAAAAAGAAAAAAAAAGCATGATTCAATTGGTGGATAGTGGATTCAATTGCAAAGGGTGAAGCAGGGAAGGGACAGAGCCCTGTATGAAAACCAGCTGTTGACACTGGAATTACTTTTTTTTTTTTTTAAATGGGAGATATTTTCTGCATTTCTTTGCCTATCGTTGCCTAATTTGTGGCAAATCACAAACACATTCCTACGGATAAAGATGATGACAGTGTCAGAAGACTCTCATTGTTCTGGAGGTCACAGGAAGCCAATGGCAATGGGAGGACCTGGAGTCCCCCTGCAAAGAGATTTCTAGTGGTTCTAGGATTTGTCCTTATCAGAAATCTAGGGTGAAATTTTATTTGATAAAACTACTTCTAATTAATGTTTTGGCAAATATATTGTATATGTTATCATTCCTACCATGTACCTTTGATCAGGTTGTTTTCAGGATTTTTCCACAAACAAAAAACTGTGCCAAAATACGAAATTCTCAGTTAACTGCACGGTCTATTGTGTAAGCAACCCAAGTCCAAAACAAGAGCATTACTCTTGTCCTTAACCCTATAAAATGCATTAGAAAGTCGGAATTCATGTGTTTCAAATTAGCTCATATCCTAGCTGGGTTCATGCTGTGATATGTTGGTACCACAGACAAAATATCCCCCCCACGTAATACCACCCAGCTGAGGGGCACGAGCAAACAAGACAACAGCCCTACACAGGTGTGGTATAGTTAAGGCTTATATATGGGTTTATTCCTGTAGGTTCAAGATGTCAATGACATTTTCATTAGCTCTGCCTACCTCACTGGGCTGCAGTTGGCAGCAACATGAGCAGGAGATGCAAGACACAAGCAGACTAAACAGGCTGTAGCTACGCAGCTCCTAGGAAGCAGCTCTGCAATGCAGCAGCAGATAACATCTTCCAATACTTTAACTTCGAAGGGAGATGGCTCCCCCATAAATGTTACCCAGTAAAAACTCAGTCATACATCAATGGATACTGCCGAAAAATTAAAACCCGTAGATCTTGGAATCAAACTCAGAAATTAATAAGCTGTTCATAGGAAATTGTATTGCGCGTTCCTTCATACCCGTCCCTTCCTCTGCTTGCAGATTGTCTACCAGCATATCCCAGCTTCTAGACAAATGTGTTGTCTGACATAATTCATCAAATAACTTAATCTACATGACAAAAATTATGCAGATAATTTGTGAGCAGACTCCATAAGCATTTAATATTCCACATTCAAGCTGTGGTGATTAGTCTTGATTGAACACACAAATCAGCCAGTGTCTTGCTGTATTTGAATGATGAACTCCATTTTTTGCGGGGGGGAAAACCACCCACTTATGTTTATGATGAACTCAGAATCTGTTCTTTGAGTACTACTCTTATATTTGCTTGGGTTTTTGCCCCCCTCCTCCTCGTCTTTTTTTTTTTTTTTTTTTAATTCCACACCACGCTCACCAGTAAACCCATCTGCAGAAAGTAAATAGAATAGGTGGATTGTTTTCTAGGAGATCCTTGTAGAAATTTGATATTCACTTTTACAAAAGTTTTCTGCAACACTTGCTCTGACCCCTGATTTTTCAGACTAATAATGAATTCAAGCTGATAAACAGCGGAAAATTTGCTGACACCAAGTCAAAGTGCTTTAGAGTGATTTTCTTCCTCCTGCTCTGTCTTTCTTGCCTGGGATCAGATCAAGGGATGTGAAAAACTATAGGCTGGGGGTCTTCCATTTAACTGTTTTCAGAGGAACATCTTGAAAGTTTCCTTTCTCCTTCTTAAGATGAAAAGTCCCTTTGAACTCTATTGTCACTTCTGCACCAGTAATGAGATCAAAATGAAGGGTTTCTTACTTCCCCCACCTCAGTGTACACCTGGAAGAATATCAGAGGCTATCTGATACTCTGAATATCTGCAGCCTTTCCTCTTGTGGCAGATGTTCTCTTCATCCTTGGACACTGCTGCCCTTTACTATACTTATAAGCCCACAGCCAAGAAAGAACACTCTAGAACAAAAAAAATCAACTACTAAAATGGAAACATCATTATAAATATCCTATCACTAATGGGGTGTGTTATCAACTGTATTATTTTTTACAGCAAAATACACAAATCACACGTGAGAGAACTGAAATGGTAAGTAACCCATAAAAGAAAACCACCATGGGAAGAGCATGAGTTCCCTTGGAAAACAGCCTTCCAGCAAAATCCAAGAAGCACAAAGTCATGCCAAGACGTCAAGTTTCACTGACATTTTGTTTTGGAAATAACATCAAAAAGTAAATGTTGTCAATGCCAAAAAGGAATCTGACAGTAGTATTTACAGTTTCAGTGTGCTAAAATTAACGTTTAACTTACTTAATTTCAAGCCTACCTTTGCTTCAGTTTTCAGTCAATTAGGTACAATCAGTCGATAGGTACAATCCTTACATATATCCTCAAGAAAAAGAGTGAGGTGGAAATGCTTCAGTTACTCTGAAGCATGCTGGGAGGAAGATTCGGGGTAATTTTTACTATTGTAATTATTTTGGTCAAGAATAGTGCAATTTGGGGATGTTATTTTGAATCAGCATGAAATCACATCTGGAAAAAAAAAAATAAGAAGAAGTGATGGTGAAAGAGCACCTCTATCCTGCATCCAGCTCTTGGTGCAACAGCAAGGGAAGAGTTGTTCCGATGCTGCACATCAGCTCTTTCCTTTGCCTGGTAGGGAAGGTCTAAGAATCCTTTGGGTCTTGCTGCTTCTGCCCAAGGGGGAAGGAGATGCTCAACCTCCTACTACCAGTCATGGAGCAACCTCAGGGCAGGGACTTCCACGGTAGGAACCTCAAGAGGGCAGAAAGGGTAGCAAGAAAGCTGGTGGGCGTGTGGGAGAGGGAAGGGCAAACGGCAGCTGCTGCTGGAGATGGGGCAAAGGTGTTTTACTGAGGTTTCTGCAGGAGGGAATTCCCCAGCAGCTATTTATTACCATTTCTGACTGAAAAAAAGCAGGACTTGGGGAAATTCAGCACACAGTTCAATTGCACTGAGAAATACCCAACTTACCATCTCTCATTTCTGCTTCAGATGAGGAAACTAACTGAAGCCTGCTTCTCCTCTTCAAAGCAGTTGCATCACACACACTTTATATGCATCTTTTATGCATCTTTTCGTGTGCCCAGGAGGAAGACAGGGTGAGAGGAATGATGTCATTTACAGAGATATAAAGCCTAGGTTTGTTTCCCAAGAAGAGTGAGGCAAGGTCAGGCAAGGTGCAAATTGGCAGAGCTGTGCCCGTTTATGCCACAGGGTGTTTTTGGCAGCTCTGAGGGGGAATCCCAGTTTCAAAACCAGCCTTGTCCTACAAAAAGGAGCTATCTTATGACAAGGAGCCCATCTCACGGGCGCTTGTAGGAAAGGGGGGGGGTGGTGGTGTCATGCTGCTCCCTGGGAAAGAGAGATGCCTCGAAAACCCAGGGAGGGTTTGCAGTGCTGCTGCAACACACTTTTATGATGCTAAATGTCAAACCAGTGACTTTTCACCTCCCTCAAAGAGAGGTTATGCTATAGGCAGAGATGGGGGGGTCTCTCTCCCAGGACAGGGCTATTTCATACACGGAGCGACCAGATGGCAAAGCTCAAGCGTTGTACTAGCCTATTTCAGGGTAAAAAAAAAAAAAAAACCAAAAAAACCAAAACAAAACCAAAAAACCTCAAAAACCCCCCAACAAACCAACAACCCAAGTCAAAACTGGCAGAGCAGAGAGAGCACACCACGTGGGCACACACGCCCACTCACCAAAACACAGCTGGCTGGAGTTATTTTTAGACCAGCTTTGACAGGGTCCCTTTAAATTTCACTGGCTTTTGTCAGTTTGTGTCACAGAGCTAACGTTGTTTAAACAGAGCGCATTATTTTTGGCCTGTGAATCACAGGACTCTCAGAAACCTTTTCATACAGACCATCCAGAGGCCTCTGTTTCTGTTTTCACCGCGCCGGATTACGGCTAAAAAAACCCCTTAATCACCAGGTATGGCGACTGACTTGAAAGATTTGCAAATTAGGAGTAAGCTATCAAATAGCTTCCTGGGGGCTGTAAATCACTCGAATCCCATTGCCATTAATGAGAGCTTACACTACTAAATAATAATATCTTTCCTATACATCCACATACATATGTATATACAGACACACAGAGCATACAGCGCCTTTCAGGCAATGGCTGATGGAACGCCTGGCTGATTTACCCCCGGGGAGGAGCCACGTGGGGTTTCCCCGGGACAGCATCCTCGCTAAACCTAACCAGCAGCAAGCGGGGAGGTCTCCCCGGGACCTCTCTCTGGGACTGTCCTCAGGGAGCCAGCGCCCTGGGAGCAGCGGTAGTAATTGCTCGGCTGTGGTTTTAACGGAGATGCTGGCGGAGGAGCTGTGGGAGTGTTACGAAGGAGGGTGAAGCACCAGGGGACTTTTAAATGTTGCAGAAAAAAAAGGAAAAAAAAAAAAACAAAACAACCCACAAAGAAAAAAAAAGGAAGGCAGTTTATTTTTCAGCTGTATTCCCAAAGACATCTGTAAATACGTATGCCTCATGCCCAACCACTGTCAGTGGTGACAAGGAGCTTCCCAGTTCCTCTGGAGAAACATCCCCAGCCCCAAGCTCGGTGTCTACATAGGAACGTGGATTCCCGGCCATGCTGGGCTGTGGGCAGCCCTCCTCCTGCCCTGGAGGGGGAACACCAGCACCCTGAGTCACAAGCTGCTGGGGCTCAGCGCCTTGGTCAGCAGACCACAGCCTGAGCAACACTTGGGGAAAGCAAAACAAAACCAAGCCACGTGCTCCCCTCCGCTCCATCCCAGAGTTCGCTGCTCTAAGGATGGATTTATGAGATGATTTGCAGCTGTTGCACAAGACTGTCGACCTTCGGAGGCATCAGCGCCTTCACAGCATCAAGGGGAAGGGAGGGCAAGAGAACAGCAAAGCTCCAAGGAACCCCAGTCCTCCAAGGAATTCCCAGGCACACCTCTGGGAACCCCAGTCCTCCCATTGAACCATCCTAGTTATAACTGTTTTTTCTCAGCTCGTGCACATTCAAAACCACTAGTTTAGAACAACAGGAATATCCAAATCACGACATATGTATGAAAATGAAAGGAATGCAAACATCTCTGTTGGTTTTGGTTTGTTTGGGTTTTTTTTAATTGGGTCTAGAGATTCTCTTCTGCTCTAAATAAGAAAACACACACACACAATAAAAAAAAATAATAATAAAAAGCCCATAGCTTGCATTTCCCACATTGAAATAAAATAATGAGTTTGCTGTTTCACCCTGGGGATTTCCAGGCTCTTCCTTCCTCCAAGAGGACCAGCCCTCTGTGCTGTGGTCTCTCCAGCCCAGCTGGAGCCTGTGGCAGTGCCTGGGCAAAGGGCAGGGCACCAGCAGGCTGTCTCCAAAATAGATGCAGCTGCAGCCACATTTCCTCCTCACCACCCTTTACATGACAAGTCAGGAGCCTTGCTCAGTCCTCTCCAGCTCAATTTTTCTTAACCAGGGCAAGTTGAACTGAAGCTTGTCCAAAAAGGGTAAAGAGAAGGCAGTGGGGAGGGATGCGACAGAGCCCAAAAAACCAAAGAGGTTGTGAGGGATGAGAAGCAGGATTAAAACAGCAACAATCATTCCCAGAATAAAAATGGTAACTCCCCAGAAATGATGGCTTGGAGAGACTCCAGGCAAATGCAGACTCTCAAAACTTATTTCTCTTTTTTTAAAAAAAAAAAAAAAAAAGAAAAGAAACCAGAAGGAGAAGCCCTGCCTAGCCATCTCCATTGTAAAGACCACATTCCCAACGTGGCAGCAGCAGTCACTGCCTTCCCTGGCACAGCCCCATGGAGCAGGCACTTAACACCATACCCCAGGAACATATCCAAGCACAGCTCCTCTCTGCACATGTTTCAATCCGACACCATCATTTGAGCATCCCGAATTCAATCATCTGGGAAGAGCCTGAGAGGTGGGGCAGCACATGAGTGATACCTTGGGTGGGAAGCTCAGGATGGGGCAGCATGGGATGTAGGCAGCAGGAGGCTGCAGGTGAGGTACCAGCTCTGTTGCCCACAGTTCATGCATGTCTTCACCTTTCCTTGTTCTCTCCACTGCAAATAAATGCATTCAAGTCTCAGAGGGAAGCCTGTAATAAGTACTCCAGAAGGGCTCAAAGCTACGGTAAGAAGAGGTGCATGAACACAAGGTCAGATGGTTGTTTCTTTCCCTTGAGCAAACGTTTCCATGTTGTTCACCCTCCAATTACACTTTCTCACTGTATAAGGCAATCTTGGCCCACTCCAGCATCTTCTCTGCAAGACATATCATCATCTGGGACTTGTGGATAACTTACCCATTTAAAAAAATACATATCACATACAATTACTATTGTAGCTTAATAGAGAACATACTCCTTCCAAAATAAACACATTGGGCCAGTGAGCTTCAAGTGACTTTCAAACAAGGCTTACCCATCCAGAAATGTGAAAACCAAAACAAATGTGAAAAAGCATGCTTGCTTCCTCCCCCCACTACAGAAATAAAACAGGTTTGTCCCTGATGGAAGATTCCACCAGAAGCAGAGGAGAGATAGGATTACATTGAGAGAACAAAGCCTCCTTCATTAGGGGAGGGGGGAAAAAGAGTTTTTTCTACTAAGAGAGACGAAGAGTCTGATTACCATTAGCTGCTATTTCACCTCAAGAGTTGAGCAACAACAAGAAGAGAACTGAGTTAGCTTTGCTGTTGAGGGCACACAGACCTTAGAGGGTCCCAGAGAGAAGCATCAGGAGAGCTTCCCATGAGGTCTCTGGGACAAAGCAGCTGTGAACGAGACAGAGGGAATTAAAACCTTAATGCAGAGCAAACGTCCACACAGGCAGCTGCTAGGATCGCCTGATTTTGGGGAGCAGGTCAGGAGGCAACAGGACAATTTAGCAGCTTGCATGGCAGTCCTTTACACCATATGGCATCCCTAAGGAGGCCAGATCCCTTCTCTCCAGTGTTTCACCTGAATTCGAACTTGCTGTGCTATGCCTCCGTTCCTTCACAGGAGGCAGCCAGCATTGGAAACAACTTTTCCCTCCTAACCCCCCCAAAAAATAATTGGGTGGAGAATCACAGAATAGCCCTGGTTGGAAAAGACCTCTAGGATCATCAAGTCCCGCTATTAACCCAGCACTGCCAAGTCACCACTACCCCATGTCCCTCAGCACCACATCTACACAGCTCTGAAATCACTCCAGGGATGGGGACTCCCCCAGTGCCCTGGGCAGCCTGTGCCAGTGCTTGACAGCCCTTTCAGTGAAGAAATATTTCCTAATACCCAATCTAAATGAACAAGGCCAGAAGAACAGAGGAGGTCTGCTAACCATCTCCTACAACTTTTTGACAAAATAGGTCAGAGCAGTGGTGGGTAGACACCCAGCTGCAAAGAACATTGTGCACCTCCAGTGGAGAAGGGATGTGTGAAATCAGTCTTCTCCACTGGTTTCCTTGAAACATACCATTTCTGCAAGAATTTCATAACACCAAAAAGCTGAACCACCAGAGAAAGGACAAGACTTTGCATCACTTTAACCAGCATAAAACATCAGTATTTTTTAAGAGCTGTCAAACCCAAGTTATCCCCTTCAGATGAAAATGTGTTTGCTGACCACGTGCGTGTATGGTTAGATGAATTCTGGCCACTGAAATGCTGAAAGTGAGAAAGAGAGATATTTGAGGGCCAGAGGGTGAGGAACAAAACCACAGCACAAGAAATGGGGATGAATGTGAAGAATTTCTTCACTGAGCAGTTTGTCAGTCATTGGAACAGGCTGCCCATGGCAGTGGTGGAATACCCATCCCTGGAGGTGTTTAAGAGTAGGGTCAACATAGTGCTGAGGGATATGGCGTAGTCGATGACTGTCAGTGTTAGGTTAATGGTTGAACTCAATGATCTTACAGGTCTTCTCCAACTTAGATGATTCTGTGATTCTGCAAAATCTCCTTTTTTAAGAAGCTCTGAGTCTGCTGAGTGATGCCCACACTACCAACCCAGGGGGCTGTGCAGACCTGTTCTACCCCCTGGGGCAGCCCCAGGAGTTTCCTTTAAAGGCAGTAGCACTGGTGCACAGGGTGCTAGAGATGAACTGCAGATCTCAGCCCCAGTCTGGCATCTTCTAGGGATGGCCCTCTCCATGCTGTGGCTGAGGTGTAGCCCAAAGCATCCCCAGAGAAGGGGATGAAATGGGCAGAAATGACTGTGCTTGGGTTGGAGCAGAGCCCATGGCAGCCTGGGGAGTAAGAAAAAGACTAGAGAGAGAGGAGGGCCTGGTGACAAATACTACTAGTATATCTCCCCTGGAGAAGGATGCAGCTTCACACAAACCAGTTACAGCTACAGATACCATGCAGCACACTGGAAATATACTGGACTTAATCTTTCAATTCACCCTGCTTTAGGTAGAGACTCAATCACAGAATAAGCAACCTGCAAGTTAAATGTGACTTCTGACTGAAGAGTGGTTTACACCATGGTGTCATACAGAAGTCCAATCCAGACAGGCCACTCCTTCCATCATAGTGCTGTTCCGATGTAAGGTCATTCGGCATGTCACCACAATAATTTTTCATATATATTAAAAATACACATGCACATATATATATATAAAAATAGGGAATCCAGAATCCACCTCCCTGCTTCACCAAACCATTTTTTTTTTTTTAATTCTAAAGCAACAGCCTTAGCAGTATATCCTCCTTTAAAGAAACAGTTCTCAAAAGGGGTCAGCCTCTTCTCCAGGTAACAGTGATAGGATGAGGGGTAATGGCCTCAAGTTGTGCCAGGAGAGGTTTAGATTTGATATGAGGAAACATTTCTTCACTGAAAGGGTTGTCAGGCACTGGCACAGGCTGCCCAGGGCAGTGGTGAAGTCCCCTTCCCTGGAGGGATTTCAGAGCCGTGTAGATGAGGTGCTGAGGGCCATGGGGTAGTGGTGACTTGGCAGTGCTGGGTTAATGGATGGACCTGATGATCTTCAAGGTCTTTTCCAACCAAGGCTGTTCTATGATTCTAAGACAATTTGGAAATTCCACTCCTGACATAGCGACCTACTTGCATAGGTGATCTTGTACATCTGAAAAGTAAAACAGTTTGAAAAAAATTATATTTCAAATTCCCTGTGAGTGTTTGCTGTTTCCTCTTTCCATTCCCTTATGATGCTTTCTCTCTTGCCCTCCTACTCTCTTCCTGCAGTTCTCAGGATATTTCTCATTCCTTGACTTCACTTTTTGCCTGCCAAACTTCTCTCTGTGGCCTAAATGCAAAGCTAACCAGTGAGGCTTATTGAAAGAGATGGTGCAGTCAGCGAGACTGAATACACACAACAGAGGGCTTTTTTCTCCACTGCAGAAATACACTTGAAATAAATTTTTAAGAGTCTGTATGTGACCCACAGAATTATGTGGCTAATTTCAGATTTGCAACAACAATCCTTGAACTCACCATGTAAAGATGCCTGAGTCAGTTCAAAGAGCTCACTTAAATCTATATTCTCCTATTCTACAGGGTCTTTCCAGCATTATTTCAATAAGTAAACAAGATCTCATTTGTTTTTAATTGTACATATTGAAAGTCCCTGTACATTGAAGTGCAAGGCTCCACTTGCAGGCTTTTGTTCTCAGAGCTTGTCTGCTCCTCCCCACTGTAGGAGGCTCAATGATGAAATCTCCTATCTTCTCTCTCCTGTAAGCTGGAGTCAGGATTGGAGTGGCTTCTGCAAGTCTAGCATAGCCATGAATTCTGTGGCATCACCGAGGAGCCACAAAAATTAGTTGTGTGAAAGAAACAGGTTTGGGATTTTAATGCCATGCACCTTATTATTATTATTATTAACTGATTACTCCCCACAGATAATGTTCCAAATAATTTATAGCAAAGCCCTTGCATGCTCTGACTTTTCTGTTGTTGGGAAACAAGCTGCTATCTCACGAAGGTGCAAGTCATCTCTGGTGCGAGTCAGATCTGTTCAATATTTTACACATAATTGCACTCTGACTAGTAAGATCTCCTCTGCAACAGGCTTCCAGCAAAGCAATGCAGTGCTGCACTAGGAATCCCTCTGCCACCTTCAGATGCTAACCCTGCAAGCTTTCCGGGGCAGGAGCCCTTCTGGGCCTTTGCAGGACCTCTCCTAAGTGACTTTTGCTGTGCTCATGGAAACCATCACCTGCACGATCCAGCCCATGCTACTTCCACAGGTTTTCTGCATGTTTTGCATGTGTGTGCACAAACACCATCACGCTGCATTTCCTGGCTCCACTGGAAGAAGACTCAGGCACGTGGCAGGAGGGAAGTTCAACAGCAAGCCTCACCTGGATAACCAGGGGAGCAGAGCTGTGGGCTGCACCACAGCTTCTACCTCCCACACAGTCCAGATGCAGCCCAGGTGGCTCACAGAGTCTTTATTACTGCACTGATGGAGAAGCTTGAAGGAATGCAGCTTCGGACAGCCTGGAAGTCATTATCCCATGGCGCCGTCTTTAGAGTAGCTATTCTGCCTTGAACAAGGCTCTCTGAAAAATACACAGCCTAACTTTTATGTTTTAATAAGCAAAATATGGCTTTGTTCAAAAATAGCTGCCAGGGTATATAGATTGCTCTTTGAGAGGAATATGCATTTGCTGAACTAGAAGAGCTGTTGTGGAGAGCAAAGATGCTCTGCTCCAGGTTGTTCCTAAGTACCTGCAAAGAACCACTGAGGCACAGCTTCCTTCACCACAGATCTTTGCTGTGCCATACAGTCAGCAATATTCAGTGTACTTAGCATCCTAAAATGTCAGCTTTTGAGCTTGGAAATTTGCAACACAATGGAGAAGACAGCGCGCCAGAGAGAGAACAGGATAAGAAAAGAGCAAAATAAAGTGAAACTGGCAGTGATCATTCTTTTAATGTGGCACTCTGTTCTTCCCATTCTGATGTGAACTTTAGATCCCTTCCTTTAACTACATTTACTATTCGGTTACTCCTTAGTTTTCATTCATTACTACAGACAGCCTGGATTCTCTTCTGTTTTGCTGCTGGTTTCATCATGAAGCACACAAAATACTGTTCGGTTTCATATCACTCAGCCCACTTAGCTGACAGCACCACCTTTCCTTGCAGCTGTGGCAGATGGAACCAGGTCACTATTCCACAGTGACTACACGTTTCATCAGAAGAGCAGTGGTATCCAGATTCTGGCTTATTGTATGACCCCGTCAGCATATATGAGGAAAGAAACATGGATTGTGCTTATGTACATCTGTGTCAATGAGAGCTTCTGCCATCAAAGTCAGTGGGAAAACACCAAGACAAAACTAGGGGCACAGACAAGCTCTGTGCTTTTAGCATCAGTGCAGTATCACCTACTTTCCCCCCTGTGCTTTCTGCATACGTGCTGGGCTGAACTCCAGGGATTAATTTACCACCCACTGTGCAGTTTTGCAGAGGAAAGGATCAAAGACTAGTTCAGCAACATGAAGCTTTCCCTAATGACGCAGAGGCTGGCATTTCCTCTTGGCAGCCTGGGATGCAGAGAGAGGTGGCACTGGTACCTCATTAGGTGGCACCAGCACTCCTCTCCATGACAGAGTGGCACTGCTGCAAGGCAGCACTACCCAGCCCAGGGGTATGTTGGGCTGCAAGAAAAACTTTGGCCTCAGCATCCTAGCAAATCTCCAGCTTGACTTACAAGAGGCTGGTGCTGATGGTACCCAGGCAAAGCCTCATCAAGGTCTAGGGTCCTTTTGATTATTTTCCCACTCTTGCCCTTTCCCCACCATGTATTTACCTGCCTCAATCACCAGCACCAAGAGGAGTCATCACAAGTCAGTCTCCCGCTCACACTACTCAGTATCAGTGTACGTTAGCACAGGCAACACTATTATTGTAGGACAAAATTTGGGAAGAAACAGGCTTCTCTGAACTCCTAACTGTTCTTTGTCTTTTCACCAACTCCCATCTAATGCACCAGGACCAGCACCCCTGCACAGCTTGCCTAGAAGCACAGGTTTCCTTCTTCAAAGCAAGGGTGGCGATATCCTCCCTTTTTAAAGGGTCTTTGAACACAGATTGCTGCTGAGCATTACAATTGAACCACAGCAGAAAGCTTCTGGCGAAAATAAGCAGGCAGCTCTGTCCTGCCTGCTGCAGATGAACCCGAGCTTGCTGCCAAACACAAGCAGTTGTTTAGCTGTGTGAACAGTAAACAGTAGAATTAGCTGATAACCAGCATCTTGAATTTGGCAAGGGCAGGTTTCTTTTCCACCCCCACTTTTAGGAAGCAAGAACGCAAGAAAACTCCAAGTCTTTGAGAGGGGACGCTAACAGCAAACACTACATCCCTCCACCAGCTGAACCCAGAAGCATAAAGGTATACAAACCACCTGTGTTTTCACTAAGCAGCTAAAGCATGCGACCAAGGAAGTTCAGATCCCTCAAACCCATTTAGCATTAAAGAGACACAACGTGTTTTCAGAGGACAGCAAGAAAGGTCAGTACAAGAGTTTTGTAGCAAATGGCCTTGTTCCAAAAATCAAATTCCTCACAAATGCATCTGATTATCTGACCAATAGCCAAATGAAGTGTTGCAAAAGCTAGAAGCACTTTTCCTCATCACTGAAAATAGCTGTAAGGAAAGGGAATGTGCCAATGAGCTTCATGTAATGGAACTGACAGCAGCAGGAGGAAAAGTTAAGGTGGATTTTGTCAAGAAGGATGTAAAAAACGTTGGGGTTTTGTGTATTTGGGTTTGTGGGGTTTTTTCCTTCTTCCTCTCACCCAAGTTCATTTCTACATATAACTTTTGACGGATAACTTTTTGTTATAGCCCACCCTGTAAACAGAGACCTTCCTTCCCAGGGCAAAGGGGTAGGGTAACAGCAAGCGATTTGCCACCTCTTCACAGTAGTGGGAGTACTCATACGCTGCTGCTGAAGACCAGCAGGTAAGACATGGAGACACCATTGGTATCCCACACAGCAACTGCTGCAGGACTCACTCTTTTGTTTGAGAAAGAGGAAATGAAGAGGGGCATTCACTTGATAAACTGAACACTTACCTCACAACAGTGCCCCATCAGAGCCCAATGGCCAAGGCATTGAAACACTGTAATCTTTGCCTTGCTCTTGCCTTTGGCAGATGGAAAAATCTAGTTTGTTCTTCAATGTCTGATAATGAGCAGGAACTGAATATGGGTTTGGTGTACAAAGGATACTAGTGTCCCCAAGGAGAGGAGATCCTTGTACTTGCCACTCTGGCCAACTTGCAAGGTCCCCAGCATTTAGGAGGCTCTTGGAGTTGTGGCATGTTTTATAACCTGTGGAGTCATCTGTCAAGATGATACCAATGGTAGGGAGCAAACCAGCATCTCTTCAACATCTCTTGCAGAATTACATCCTTTTTTCCAGCACGCTTTAGATGTTATCAGGACATCAAGAGAACGATCATTAATTTGCATTTCAGAGCTTTTCAGTGTGACCTCGACACACCATTTCACTGCTTTGAGTTGCAGTTTCCCATGCATACCTTGGGGATAAGCAGTTCTTTCCTCCGCTCAGCATTTGCTGCAATCTAAGGACAAAGGCTGTGACAACAGATTTAGGTACTACACTAATATGGGCTATACATAGCCCTTCATTTTATTCTCCAATACCTATTTGTAACAATCTCTGCGCTTTAAGGTAAATTTGCACATGAACTATGCCACTTCAGCAAGCACTGACTGATGGGGTCAGTGTTGGATGATTCTCTGTTGCCTTATGTATGTAATAGTGTTTTGCCAATTACCAGGCCTAGCACAAAGGACACAGCCAGCAGTAGAACAAACCAGTAACCAGTTTCTATTGTATACAAAAAGGTCAGTATATGGGTGATCGCTGGGGGTACAAACAAGTCAAACAAATCACACAGACATCAACCACAACGACCCCAGGGACTACACAGCACAACCAGTAATAGGTGGAATAAACAAACAAAGCCTCCCATAGAAGAGATGGGAGACAACCAAGTCAATAGGCTGATCATATAGGATAGAAGTAGCCACACATTGTTCCCCCACGAAGCCCACGTTTGCAAATGCCAAACCTGACTGGGGTCCAGTTGCAGGGAGAGTCAGGAGGTCCTTCCTCAACAGGGAAACTCTGCAAAGTGCATCCACCTCACAGACAAATAGTTATTTACAATTATACATAGACCACAGAAAGTCAAGAGTAACATACACTAGATCTGCTAATTGTCTGAATGGCAAGAGGAAAAAAAGCCACAACTGATGTCTTCTAACAGTAATGAAAGAAGAGTGACTTCCCTGGCTTCCCTACCCTACAGCCTGCAATTCTTATTCCATCAGTCCAGCAAGGTGCTCTCTACATCCACTCATAAAGATTTATGAAACTCTTTTCACAGAATCACAGAATGTTAGGGATTGGAAGGGACCTCAAAAGATCATCTAGTCCAATCCCCCTGCCAGAGCAGGAATACCTAAATCAGGTCACACAGGAACATGTCCAGGCGGGTTTTGAATGTCTCCAGAGAAGGAGACTCCACAACCTCTCTGGGCAGCCTGTGCCAGTGCTCTGTCACCCTCACTGTGAAGAAATTCTTCCTCACATTTATGTGGAACCTCCTATGTTCCAGCTTACACCCATTGCCCCTTGTCCTATCATTGGATGTCACTGAGAAGAGCCTGGCTCCATCCTCATGACACTCACCCTTGACATATTTATAAACATTAATGAGGTCACCCCTCAGTCTTCTCTTCTCCAAGCTAAAGAGACCCAGCTCCCTCAGCCTTTCCTCAGAAGGGAGATGTTCCACTCCCTTCATCATCTTTGTGGCTCTGCACTGGACTCTCTCAAGCAGTTCCCTGTCCTTATTGAACTGGGGGGCCCAGAACTGGACACAATACTCCAGATGCGGCCTCACCAAGGCAGAATAGAGGGGAAGGAGAATCTCTCTTGACCTACTAACCACTCCCTTTCTAATACGCCCCAGGATGCCATTGGCCTTCTTGGCCACAAGGGCACATTGCTGGCTCATGGTCATTTGTCAAAGAGTTATTGTGTCTTGCCCCTGAAACTGCTGAGTTTCAGAGGTAGACAAAGAAACCCCACACGAACTGTAAAGCATTTTGATATGCAGTATGTTATCAAACACATCTTGCAAGACCAGTTGATGCTTTCTTTGTCACCTCTAGAGAGGGCAATGAAAAAAAATAGCATAAATGCATTTCTTAGCTTGCCCACCACAATTATCCAGCAGAAAGGAGTCTAATAAGAACCAGTTATACCTCATGTATTCAAGATCTAAAAAAAATATCCTGCTATTTCTTCCCTAGTATTCTGTGGCTTGTTTGTTTCACTCTGAACTTCAGGTTGTTTGTACACAAGCTTTCTAAATGGTCAGAGATAAATCGTGCATTTCTGATAGGAAAAGGTAAAATTGAGAAGCAATCTTATATATCTCTTCAAAAAGTACATAAGTGCTTGGAGGCTGTTGAGAATCAATTAAAACCATGCCTTTTATTCCTAAGCAATATTCACCTTGCCAAAAAAGGAGACATTATTGGGGTTTGGTGATATGGCAAACAATTACTAATTTACAAGTTTGAGATAATCAGATAGGCAAGCATTTTTCCCATCAAATATTTCCTATTTTCAAAATACCTACTTTTAGAACCCAAGCTGTTAGCTGAAAAGCTTTTGTTTGGATTAATGTCATCATTTTCATCCATTTTAAAAAAAAGAGTCAGAAATGTCAAATCATTGGTACACAGGAAGTTTTGTTTCTGGATCAAAGTGACATTTCATTTAGCAGTCTGACTAAACATTCAGTTTAAAAGCCAATGGAACTCAATGGGAGGGAGAAACTCTGAAATCTGCATGAGAATTTCCAGCTACTGAATTGTACACCAGTCACCATTTTGGGACTGCAAAATCCTTTGGGATTTTGGCAGTTTGTAACAACTTTTTAAAAACAATACAGAACAAGCATATCAAAGGGGAGATAAACCACCTCCTGTCTTCTCCTAAAAAAATATATATCTAAAAAAAGTCATGCAAGATAAAGAGGGACCCATGCAAGAGGATGTGCAAGATGTCTTTCAGCTGTATAACTTTCCTACTTGCCATACACAGCAGGTAGGTGTTGCGGCATTGTCTATTTTCAGATTTTTTTTATTGGGTATTTTTATTGACTTTCATGAGTTGTCACTGTTGCTGTAGCATCACCGGGCAATGCCCTCAGCTTTTACTAGCAGCTAAAACATTTTTACAGTCGCCACAAGAGGAGCTGGAGGACTCAGACCCCTAGAAGCTACTAAAGACCAAGACAAATAAAACCAGAGAGAATTAAGCCATGTGACTTACACTAACCACATGACTTGCCTCCGGATTTGAGGATGCATGGAGCAGAGTATTCCAGGCTTGCAATTTTGTCAGTTATCTTTCATTTCACACATCAGTACTATCACAGAACAAATTGTTATTAGGAAACATTTCTTCACTGAAAGGGCTGCCAAGCACTGGCACAGGCTGCCCAGGGCAGTGGGGGAGTCCCCATCCCTGGAGGGATTTCAGAGCCGTGTAGATGAGGTGCTGAGGGACATGGGGTAGTGGTGACTTGGCAGTGCTGGGTTAGTGGTTGGATTTGATGATCCTAGAGGTCTGTTCCAACCAAGGCTGTTCTGTGATTTTATGTCCCTACATGCTGAAAAGCTTTATTGGCTAATGCTTTTCAGAAAATGTTCCATCCACACAGAGCCCTGCATTACCTGCAACTAAACCAGGACATAGCAGAGATGGGGTCTATTAACTCCAGACACACTCGGATAACACATGAAGGATGTTGTATAAGAACAGCTCTGGGTCCTGCTTTCAAGGAATGCCACCCTTAACACAAGCCAGTTTACCACAGAAGTGAATAACAGATAAATTATGAAATGCACAAATTAGATTAAAGAACTGCATTGAGGATAGAAACAAGTGTCAGAAAACTAGAAGAAAAATGTACTTACCCAACTCCTCATGTTTTCTTCACGCTATACAATCCCTCTGACCAAGGCAACTCCCAGTTGTGTATCAATCCCTTGTTCTTAGATTGTGCCTAAGAAAAAAGAGCTAGAAGCAAAGACCCAGTTTTGCTTGTTAGTCCCCCAAACCTTTCCTATGGCTTTGCTTGGCTTTGAATCCTTTCCTCCCACCTGCCCTTAACTGCTGTCACCTGCCAGTAATTTCCTGCCTGCCTTGCTCTCACTTGTTCTGCCATCACTGGCTGCTGCCCTGGCAGAGAGCAGACCTTGCCAGTGCAAAAAGATTGAAGAATATTTTTGGTCTCTAAACAAATTGTCAGCCCATGAGGAAGCAGGAATATTTGTTTCTGCCAGCTGCTTCATTAGAGACAGGCTGAGGTGGTAGCCAAGTGCTATATGGTAGTGATGAACTTGCAGGGGATGGCTTGATAGCCTGGAAATACCATGCCCATCAGTAGAGACACACAATGACATTACAAACAGACATGTTGGTCTAAGATATTTGCAGTTTATGCTGTTTGCTGTCATCACTGCGTCTGAACCATGCTAATAATATGAGAGAGTCAAGCTCATTCCGGTGCAAAGTCAGGCAAGCTGATCTAACTCACTGCCCTCGGAGAGGGCATGAGCAGGGGACATTTTGTGTATACAAGGTGATTTACAGCTCCAGTTACTTGTTACTGTTCTTCAGCTAATGGACAGAGTGGGAGCTCCTCCTCTCCACTCCCTGCAAAAAGTTTTGGGCTGAATTTCCTGTTCCATTGAACCTTCAGTAGATGTTTGTACCCATGGAGAGAAGGCTTAAGATGTCACTTTTCCAGGGTATTTGCTCACTGCATCACACTGGCAGTTGAATAAGATAGGCTCCATGACATGTGGGGTGTTAGACTTCAGCTCCTATCTGGCACTCATCCTTTCTTTGTGATGTTTCTACATCCAAACTTCATCCCTTAGCTAGGCTGAAGGATATGGATCTTGCTTCTTGTATATGGGAAAACAAAGCAGATGGTCTCAGTCTGTGGGACAGGTGTCCACATCAGAAAACTGTCACCGTACTTGACACCTTCCCAGCCATACTGGCCAAGATCCTTCAGCAAAGAAAAAACATACCTTGCCATTTTGCATACATTTACATTCATTTGCATGCATTCGGGCAGCTACTGAGCAGAAGCACATGCCTTACCATTTTTAAAGTTGTATTATAGCAGAACCTCAGAAAGACTGGTGTGAAGATAAGTGCTGACTGCCTGGTGCCTTTGATATGCAAATCACTAATAAAGAGGGCCCTTCCATGCCGTGTTCTGCTCCTGCCTTTTGTGACTGGGATGAGTCTTAACAGGAGTAGTAGAGGAAGCAGCTCATAACAGCACTACCCCTCTCCAGAAAGTCTGTAAAGGCAATTGAAAACCCTTTTTTGCTAGATTTCCCAGGAAAAGACTGGTGACATTGTCAGAGTTTAAAAAACATATTCTTTTTTTTTTTTTTTTTCCTGGCAAGGGGTTTCCTACTCCAAACTCAACCAACCACAGCAGGATCTACATCTTTATTTTTCCTAAGTGAGGCAGAAATATTTCATTGGGATTGTGATGGCTGAAATGCCTGGGGAATCTGGATGCAGGTAATCTGAATTAGAGGAGAAGTCAATGAAACACAGGAGGATACTGAAGCGCCTTAGTGCAAGGGCTGTTTCCCAACATGCATGCACATTGCTCTCTGAGTTCATAGGAAATCATCCCACATGGAGTCTTATGTCTGGTATCAGGGGGAACAAAAAATGCAGGAGAAAAACCAAAACACAGCAGATTGCTCAATGCTGCCTGTAGGCCAGTTAGAAGGGGGAAAAAAAAAAAAAAATCCCTTAATGCAATCTGCTTGGCCAAACTCCAGCCCTGCCCACAGGGACAGCCTCTGCAGGGGTGAGCAGAGCATCCCCTCTCCCAGTCCTGCGTGGGGAAGGTCGGGGTGCAGTCTGGGACACAGCACCCACTTGTCACCAAGGCCCTGCGAAACACTCAGATGGCAATTGCCAGCACTGCAATTAGGGAGACTCCGGCCCAAATAGGCAATGCCACGTGTGTTTTCCAGTGCTAATTAGGGCTCCTAGGTGAGGTAGGAGGGGAGGGAAAAATGAGCATTTCCATGGGAACTTTTTTCACTACTTCATTTTAGGATCACTGCATGAGTACCAGTTCTGTACCCCAGCCCCGACGGTGCAATAACGTCGCGCCAGGGAAGAGGGGCTGCCTAAAGGTGAATGGCAGCAAGTAAAGAAGCGGGTCAGTGACATGTCCTGCTCTGTGCTTAGCCTTTGTCACCCAAAGCCTTTGCCCCATGTCTCCATCCCTGCCAGAGCTTCAAAGCCACTTGGGGTTAGGCCAACCTGCTGCGCACGGTTGGGACGGATCCCAACTACGCGGCGTAAAGGTGGCAGAGCCTCTTCCCACAACAAAACCGTCAATGCTTGCAGTGATTTCCAACCCCCAGGACCTTTGCCTACGAATCCTCTCAGCTTCCTTGCCACCTCCATAGTCTATCAACAAATCAACTCAGTTTTTCTTTCACAGACCGTTACGTTTCCCACTTCTTCCTTTGGCACAAGGGAAAAGCAGTTGCAGAGGCTTCCCAAGGTGAGCTGGAGACATGGCTGCACCCATAGCTACAGGCGAGGAAGATGCTGCTTGTTTTCACTTGCTACTCAAAGCACGACAGCCTGTTACACAAAATCAGCAGCAAAGCTCCCCCACTTTTTAAAAAAAAAACAAACACCCAAAACCTTATGTAACTCCACAACTAATCTTTGCTAATCTTGAGCAAGGCATTTAAATCCAGGGAATAAGCCTATTCTTCTTGGCCCCCTGCCCCCCTCCAAGCCTATCTGTACAGTGAAAAGGGAGACAAATAGAAGCAAAGTTCACAGCCTTCTGAATATTCCTTTCGATGAGAGCAAGGTGGCAACGTGTCCCGAGCCTGCTCTGAAGCAAACCTTCCTGCCCTGCCATTTCCCAAGCAGAGTAACCCAGGACCTTAAGAGAAAAGCTGCTTTTGGACTGATTATCACTTGCTCTCAGCTATAAGCATGGAAATCTCTACTCTCGCAATGTACCATTGCCTTGTTTTTGGCTGGTATTTTTTCGTTGCCTATTCAATCACACACGTAAGAACAGAAGAGCGGCCATCTGAAGTGTTCCTTTACGGTGGGCAGTGGAAATATTTGACAGTCCTCAATCTGGTAAGCAAATCGTGTTGTACAGTGATACCAATATGTCTATTTGTTTGTCTGCCATCTGTGCCTCAAGACATATGCAGCTGGTGTATTTGCTGCTGTTAAACTGCTTCCTTTAACAGTTTATACCCCAAAAGAAACTAAGTAGGGAACCGTGGTTGTGCTGTGAAATGTATTCTCAGGTTTTATGCAGAAAGAATATTGGCTGGTAAGCTGCTTGGCTTTCAGAAAGCCTGCTGAAGCTAGCTGTCTCTTCATAAGAGACAAGCTATGGGTGAGGAGAGGGACAGAAAGGCAGGGTATGTCCAGCTAGGACATGTGCAAGTTCGATGTACATTATCTAACCCTTAATTCAATACCCATTATAATGCTGCTTGGAGTTTTACTTCAATTTTTTAATAGGCTTTTATGTCCTGTAAAGTACAGAAAAGGTAAACCAAAGCACAGCACGGTGCTAACCGAGCCATTCAGAGTCCATGCTTAGTTTGAAAAACAGTTGAGAGCAAGAAGGAAAGAAATTCCAGGCTGTGGAGAGAGAGGTGCTTGTGACATTATTACGTGTGTTTCAACAGTGCTATCAACTGCTTGCTGCATTTCCTAGAAGTACACAGAAGAATGTAATGTGCTCTGTTTCTCCTAATGTGCTAACATAACACAAGATAGAAAACAAAATGAAAGCACGTGAGATACCCTGGGGAAGAAGGCTGGTTCACAGTCCAAGTGGCTCATTGGCCAGTCGTGGCAGTGGTGGCAGTGGGGTGGAAGGACTGGGTGTGTGCAGAGGGTTCCTACGAGGGAATATTTCAGGGACACACTAATCTGAAGGATGACTGAAGGGACCTTCACAGCCTTTCACCCATTCTGTGTGGCCGTCAGAGTTACATATCAGTGGGAGGTCTGGCACGGAGTATGTTTACCTCTCCTTTTACTCTTCAGAAGGAGACACGCCTCTGTGGAGTTCAATGGAAGCCTAACAGCTCCCCATCTCCAAGTGGGGCTTTTGGAGACTCCTGCAGGGGCTGGGAAATTTGAGTCCATTCCAACCTCAACCATTCTGTGATTTTATGAAGTATTTGCAACCAAGAGGCGGTGAATGGCATGTGAGGTGGCTACAACAGATTGGGCTCCAGGGAGCCGCAGTGGCCTTTTCAGTGGCCAAGATGTCTGTGGAAGGATGAGGGAACATACATCGCTGCAGTCAGGATGGCATATGCATGGTTTGTTGCTATGTTGTCTTCCTATCAGTGCACCTAGGCTTTTTGTGATGGTTTTAAAAAGTAATTTTTCTGGAATACCAGCAATCAAACAGTGAGGATTCAAAAACCTTCAGGATATTCAGTTCGTCCTGCTGGGACATATGTCAGCAGACTAAAACACCACCAGCCAAGTCCCAGGCAAACTGCTCCCTGTTTGCCCGGCTCCTCTCCTTTGTTTGTGGGGTAGAGCTGGCCCTGTTAAACTATCTGCCATACTCTCAGGTAAAACAGCATCTCCATCTCCTTCCCCTGGCACCCTTATAAAGAGGTCTGTCACCCAGTGTATGACACAGCTGTAAAGCATGAGATCAAGAGGAGAAAGCAACTAACTCATCTCCCATTTTTTTGGGATGCAGAAACACTCATTGAAATTATCACCCACCTTTCCTTAGTGATGAGCAATGGATGATCAGGAAAAGGCTGCACAAGATGAGAGCATGTATAAGGGTAAAATTAACTTTCCATGACTCTACCCTCACAACGTCATATTGACTTACTCAGCCAGAAAATAAGTCCACTCCAAGGTAGCTAATACCCATCCAAAGCCTTTCCTTCTTCTATCTAAATTAAAAACATATCTCTTTATACTTCTGGTACCTTCCCTATCCTGTGGCAATGAGTGTCACAATGCAAGTGCACCTCCTGTGAAAGAACAGTTCATTTTGGTAGTATAAACCTGCTCCCTGACAACCGAATTGGATGCCCCTTTACTTCTGGGTTATAATTTAATTGTCCATCCCTGTTCCCTTTTTCTTTGCCACTCATTAGAGACCTCTATCTGATTTTCCCCTCGGTTATTCTTTTCTGCAAGCTGGAAGTCCAAGCCTTTTTCATCTCTCTTCATAAAGGGCTGCTGCTTCTTTCATTAAAATATCCTTGTCGCCCTTTGCAGTCGTTTTTCTAGTTTCAGGAAGGGGTAAGTAGGGCAAGCTGCACTGGTCGAGCTGTGAGCACAGCATGGATTTATACAGTGGCCTAAAGGTGTTTCATTGTCTATTGCTTATTTCTTCTTAAAGATTCTTAACTCTCTCTTTGTCTTTTTTGATTACTGGTGAGCAAGGAGTGGGCAGATTGAGAGAGCTATCCACAACAAAGCTAACATTTCTTTCCTGGATGGTGATAGTTAATTTAGAACCCATTGTTGAAAAATATATAATTGAAGTTCCTTTTTTTTTCCTGCAACGTGTTACATCATTGCATTTACCAACTGATTTTCGCCTGCTATTTGATCTCTCAGGCTCTCAGTATCCTGAGATTCTTTCGCAATTTTGCAGTCAGGCTTTGCTTTGACAGAAAAAAAAAAGGGAGAAAAAAAAAGATTTACAAAGCTTTACCACCTCAGCATTCACTCCCTTCCCCAGCTCATTTACAGATCTGCTGAACAGCTCAGGTCTCATTAAATCTCCCTGAGCGGGGGCCCTTGCTCCACTTCTTCAGTCCTTTGTCTTCCATCTTTTAACCACTTATTGATCTGATCCTGACACTAAAACAGAGCTGTCAGCCAACAGGGAGATGGTTTGGGCTGAAGATGTTGACTATCATCTCCCACGCAGAAAATGTGACAATGGGGCAGGGTGTGCAAAATTACTCCATGGCCAGTAGTCCTTCTCCAGAGATGTGGGTTTTTTCCAGAAAGGATTACCAAAAAAGGAAAGGGGCCTAGGGAGACAAATGCCCTCATGTCCCCTTCTGCTGTTGATCTGGATGATGTTTGAGGGTTTCTCTGTGTGGCAACAGTTTTCTGAGCCACTGTATATGAGAAGAAGAGGGTGAGAAGACAATGTGGCCCAGGGGGTCCACAATGCTCCCTGTGGGGCTCCACAGGACCTAAAAGAGTCATCCCTTGCTAGTCATGCAGTTCTAAGAGAGCTACAGCTCTGAGGTTACATCAGATTCATTTATCTAGTTGATGATCATGGCAATCAGGATTCAGAAAGGAAATATTTTTGTAGGGGGGAAAATAAAAAGGAGATAAGTGAGTTTTGTTTCAAAAGAGTTCATTGACTGATTACTGAACAGGCAGAAATGACAGATAAAAATGGGTTTGTATTCATTTGTCTGTGACACAAAACAGTACAAGCTGAATCATTCATTGCCTGAAATATCCGAGCTCATAAAAATCTGCTCACTGCTGTAAATCTATTCGTATCATTGCATAACAATCACACTGCACCTTTAAAAACTATTAATTGCATTCCTGCCCCATTTTATTCCTTATGCTTCTGTCTCTCATAATTGAAATATTTTCAATTCTCCTGAAAGCTGTCTTTTATTTATTTCAAAATAGACCCAGTACTTAGCATACATACTTCCCAGGTTGTTATCATGTGAATGGATGTGTGTCTACACAAAACGTTGACTGTTATGTTTAATAGCCTACCCAGAATATTGGATTTAACTCCCCAAAGGGCAGCGCTTGGAGCCCGATTTATTTGTACTAGTTGGACATTTCAATGCACACATATATGGCGAGATCCTATACACGAGAGTAAATCATGTCAGGTTAGTTCAACAGAAACACCCCTTTGATCACTGCAGCAGATAAAAATGAAGGTTTGTCTTTGTCACTATGACTCTCCATTTGGCAAACTGGTTTGGCCAAATTAAGTGTTTCTGCAGCACCAGGCACCATGGAGCTCTGCGGGGTCTAGAGAGGAAAGCAGCATCTCTCCAACAGGGATAATCAGATCCATATTCTCCACTTTGGGTTAATCATTAGCTTTCTGAATGCTTCCAGTCTTCCTTCTGTTCGTGTGGGAATACTTCAGGGGATCCTCTTTATTTACAGTCAGTGGATTTATATTCCACAAGCGGCTGCAATGGGTTTGCGAGCGCCAGCACTGCTGTTTGGGAAATTCACAGGACATCTGGAACAATTTGATGTTTTCATGTAAATTTTTTTTAATGTCAACATTTTCCAATTAGTGAAGGGCTGTGAGATTTGGATGCACCTTTCTTACAGGAACTAGCCTGGAAGAGCGCGGGTTTGGAGCTCTGACTTTACAGGTGGTACACCCTGCTAGGCTGAGTGTTACTAGGGATGGTTCTAGCTAAGTTCATTTCCCTGCTTGAAAATGATTTGTATATTCTTCCATGGCTCCTGAAAATTTGGGGTGATCGCAAACTGTCTGAAACCCCTTTGAACCCACACCAATGGACAAGGGTAGAGCTACGAGCAGCACAAAACCAAGCTCTTGAGTTGAAGTTCAGACTTCGTCAGGAGTTGTTCTTCTCCATGTTCAGCCAGAGAAACAGATCAGGTTACACATTCAGATAAGCATTTTCCAGATAACATTGTCCTCCCTGGCATATGACAGAATATTTACCAGACTGAGAATGTGGCTGTTTTGGGACTGTTTCTTTTCAGAAATGTTTGGTTTAGTTAATTTTGAAGGAGGGCGAAGAAGCAGCCTATCCCTGTCCCATGATTAATGTAAGGCTGACCATGAACAAGATAATAATAGCCCCATCCTCTGGGAACCAGGCCTCTCCCTAATTGCTTTATTGGCAATTAGTCACCATGTGTCACCAGACTGTCACCACCCTCATGTTCATTTTTCATGCTTTTTACAGAAAGTTACTGCTGACTCTACAGGGTGTAACAAGAGCTTCTGTTGATTACCAGGCTTTTCTTAGCTCTTCAGGGACTTGGTTTTGGTGTCCTGGTGAAGCCAAGGACTGAGGCAGATGACTGGGTTGAACATGTGCTTGGGTCAAAGTATGCTGGGCCCCAGTACGGACTTTTCTGAACTGGACCTGTGACTTGGAGGGCTGAATCCCTGCTGACTGAAATTGTGCCTGCAGTTACAGAGGCTGATTGTGATAATGGGGGAGAGAGAGAGAGAAAAAAAAACACATTTAAAAGAGTTGTTTTGGCTGCCTCAGTATTGAGCAAAACCACATGTGGGCTCTGATGAAGCTGCTTGGGTTTTTTTTATGTAAAGATGTGACTGTTCACCCCACATTCTTGAGAGGAGACACAGGGCTTTGCAGCTGAACTGGGTGGTGCATGACCTCCGATGCCGCATTCTGGGTGACCTCAGGCCAGTCGCTCAACCTGCATCAGTGTCTCCTTACCTCCACCATGGTGGGTGTCTGCAGGCAGGGGGACACTCCACCAGTCACCCAGGCCAGCACCTGGCTGCAATCTTCTGTGGTGACCATCCAGACTGCGTAAAGAATAGGGAAGGAAGTATCCTTTCCCTTTGCTGGGAAGCCACAAAATGGATGGAGATGGTTGCAGATAACTGTAAGGATACTTTGGTCATGCAAACTATGGTTGTTTTGCTCCCTGGGAAGACTTGCAGAAACTCTTGTTTGACAACAGTCATGGTGAAATCACAGTGCCTTCCTTCCCTTAAATATTTTGACAATGGAAGAATTTCTGATGGAAAAGCTTTGCACTAATTCTGTCCCCTCCCAAGCACCACCCTTCTCAGCTCCTTCAGAAACTGATGAAGTAATCAGCCACAGCTTCAGTCACTTCACTCTAAGTAAACATCTGATTCAGAGTAAGATCATGGCAAAAGAGATCTCATCCTGAAAGCTGTAACGCAGCCTCTTTCCATTTCAGCATTGCTAGCTGGTCCAGTGTTTGCAGGAGGCTGCATTTCCCGTATTACATTACTATGGGTCAACCTTAAAAAGAAGCCACCCCATGAGTTAACACAAAGATGAACAAGACTTGGTGCTGAAATCACGGGAGCAGGAGTATTTTTCTGCTGGGCTTTGCCTTTGTGCATCTGTGAAATTTGGTTCAGCACAAACCGTTATGTAGTGTTAGGAGAGAAAACGAAGTAAGTAGAAAAGCAAGGTTGTCTTAAACCACAATATTTTGACAATTTGTGGTATTATAGAATCACAGAATGGTTTGGGTTGGAAGGGACCTCAAAGCTCATCTCGTTCCAACCCCCCTGCCATGGGCAGGGACACCTCCCACCAGACCAGGTTGCTCCAAGCCCCATCCAACCTGGCCTTGAACACTGCCAGGGAGGGGGAAGCCACAGCTTCTCTGGGCAGCCTGGGCCAGTGTCTCACCACTCTCACAAGAAAGCATTTCTTCCTAATATCTCATATAAATCTACCATCATCCAGTTTAAAGCCATTACCCCTCACCTCATCCCTGTTTTGTCATTGTGCAGTTACCTATTCTTTACCAAATCCTCCTAGCACCCTCCTCAAAAAAACCCACCCTCATTACTTCTACGATTTAGAGAAAGAAAAAAGCCCAAACGCCCCCTCTGCCTATCCCCACCTCTAAAATTCTTTAGTTATAAATAATTTAACTTATTCAGTTTTAGTTACTGAATTCTGGATCTCTGCTTCTAAGCCCTTGAAAATCATTTCCTGAATCCCTCTGGGTTCAGCAAAAGAGGTTCTGGTTTTGATAACTTCTGCACCTAATTCTCATGTTAGAGTGTTTTGAGCTACTTCACACTGAGATCAGCTGCACCATGAGTCCCTGGACAGAAGGCACTGTGTTGGCTAAATGGTGGGAGAAGCTATCTAGCAATTGCTTTACAGGAAACATTTCCTAGCATATTTTGTTCTCTCCTGCTCCTGCTCAGATACATTGAACATAACAATTAACATAGGAAGTGTGAAGGAGCTGGCTTTCAACATGTCCTTCCATCCCTCCCATCTGAATCACATCACACATCTCTGTTTAGCCTGTTAAACGAGATACTGTTAAAGTTATCTCCCGAACAACTTTATTTAATCAGTTTCACTTAGTAAAAAAGATTTAGCCAACAGCTATTTCCCTCACGTGGGCTTGCAGTTCATGAACAAAACAGCTCCCTGAAGAGCAAGAACAGAGTTCATTGAGGAACGTGCTAATTAAAGCTGGATGAGTTTCTCTCATTAGGTGTAATTACTTTAGGTTTTGCAGGCTGTCTTCTATGGGGTGTCCTTCCTGGCTGATGTGTTGAGACTAATTAAGAAACTGCGATGTGCTAAGGGCGTAATTTCCAGCAGAGACCTTCTTTTCAGTGTCCTGGCTTTCCCAGTGTCCACAGTAAGTAACCTCTGCACATACAAATAACATTTGCATAAATGATTAGGGGTGTATAGCCTAACATGCACATGTATAAAATAGATAAGAACTATAGGCTTTCTTTTACCATTTGAAAATGGATTTGGACTGTTAAGAAGAAGAAACAGCGCCAAGACTGTCACGGTTGAAAGCAAAGCCTCTTGCACAAACTTTAGGATTGCTGTCCCCGAGCGAACACAGACTGACCCCAAAGGGTGCATGAGGGGTAACCTCTCTGTTAATCTCAGAGTCCAAATAGATGTGGGTTTATTGACTTAGGGCACTTCTCTGAAGGGCAGCATGGGCCAAGAGGACATGAGAGGGTACCTAAGAGGCAGCAAAATCTCACATCTCCTTCTTTGAACCCAGTGTGGTTTTAAATAAGCATTGGAGAGAAACAGATTCACAGAACAATAACGTAGTCATACCCAACATCATAGAATCACAGAATACCTTGGTTGGAAAAGACCTCTAAGGCCATCAAGTCCAACCATTAACCCAGCACTGCCAAGTCACCACTACCCCATGTCCCTCAGCACCACATCTACATGGCTCTGAAATCCCTCCAGGGATGGGGACTCCACCACTGCCCTGGGCAGCCTGGTCCAGATCAGACTCACCACAGATCCCCTACTTCCTCACAGACAATGCTGTTTATCGAAATGTTGTTTATCTGGTGCTGTGAGTTGGACAGGAATCGATGGGTTACTTATACACATAGGTACTGCTCTGTGTGATTGAAGCCTGCAGCCATCACTGAATCTCAAAGGGCTGAGAAGCACTGCTTAAATCTGATCCACAAGCAGCTCAGCCAGCTGGCTCACTAAAACAGTCCTGCCAGTGATGGAGGCAGAGAGACTGGCTGATTTATCTTCCCTGCACAGCAGTATTCATGATGCTGCTGTCATATCCCTCCCAGGCTTCCTTACTGTGCCCACAGCACAGAGGCACAGAGTAGCCTCATTCTTCCAGCATCTCACACCCTGATGTCCAACCCCAGGCACAAAGTGTGCTCATATACAAAGCCAAGGGAAAAAAAAGTGCAGAACAGCTTCCAGGTATCAGTAACCGATACCAGGGTTAATTTCCTCCAGTTAAGTTCTCCCAGTGTAAATACTCCTCTGTTGGGGAAAAGAATGGGTGCCCAGAGTGCAGCTTGCACCTGCAGTTTAGAAATTAGGCTTACAAATTGTGAAGACAAGGCTAAGTTGCAGGTGAACTGTCTTACCAAGATCTGTTTTCACTTTGTTACTAAGCAGAGCAAATGCTGTGGCTTGACAGCCAATCCCTCATGGAGAACTTCCGGACCATCAAAAGATCCCATGTGCAAATGAGAAAAAAAATAAAACAAATGTTTAAAGCTAATCTAATATTCCACAGAAAATGTATGTCAGAGTTGGCAGTTTATAAAGAGATTTTTTTCTTGCAGTATCAACACAGAACACTGCACCTCAGAGTAAATTGCATGCTTTATGTTGTAACGTGGGAGATATGCGAGTTTATCTGGCAATACCACCATATTTGATGTTTAATGGTTTGCCTTCTTGGAAATGAAACCACTAGCCAAATCCCATCAGTTATATTTGTCTTTCATTTTGAAAGTTCTTTCATTTTGTATTTTGGTTCCAGTTTGTGTCTATATCCTTTTGGACACTGTATACCTACAATCGAGAGCTGGTTTACCCCAAAAGCCTTGATGGAGTCATCCCGCTCTGGTTAAATCACGCAATGGTGAGTAAGAAACACCTCTGCCTCTCGCAGAGAAGAGAGATCTTCCAACCTATGCACTGTGTTGCTTTCCAGAAGAGTTTCATGGCTTCTTCTTTCTCACCTCCTCCCTCTTACTTACCTGCATCTGATGCTGAGCTGTACACAGCAAACAGATGCATGTGCTTGAAGTCACCTCAAGGAGCCTTTTAGCACACAAGGAATGCTAGTGAATCAGTGCTTGTCAAACCTCTGAAGTCAATGAAATGATGTGTAGTCATAGGGAAAAAAAAATATAAATCTTCTCTGTTATTATAGCTCAAAAAAAAAAAAAGTTGCTGCAAACAGAAGTCTATGAAATAGAAAATGGCTGGGAGTATAACAAAGCAGTTCGTAATTTTTAAAAAAAGGTGAAAGAACCAAAGAACATCTGACAGCTCAACAGCTAATAAGCTAATGTGTGCACAGCTTTGAATAGCTGAATTGCAATGATTGTTTACAGATTTGCTATAAATAGTTTCCAGATTTCTCCTTCATTTGCTCTGGCTGTTTTTATGATGTGTTGAATAATCACATATTTCTCATCAGTCAAGTGTAAGGAGGCTGACAGCAACATGGAAACCGTGGGTGGATTGTAAGGTCAGGGAGGCCTCGTGGGGCTAATGGGAAGGGGGAGAGGAGGGAGAGGTTCGGCGCTAGGCTGAATCAGAGAAGCCAGAAAGTATGAAATAATCGCACGGAAGACTCATTTCTCTCAAGACTTCATTTCTGAAGTACAATGCTTCGCAACCCACTGCAGCAGATCCCTATGTGTGTTGGAGGTAAACGCAGGAGGCTTTAGGGTGTCTGCCTGAGGACACTTGATAAAGGTTCTAAGCAGCCACTTGATTTAGATCTGCATATTCAGATGTGTGTGCCTGGAATCCAAACGCACATAGGCATGTCCGCATTACTGATATCCAAGTGATAAACTGCAGCCAGCCGTTCTGCACTTTTAACCTCATCACCTGCTCTCTGCCCACCAATCCATCTCCACCAGGGCCCTTACACGGCTGTCCAGACCTCCACCCTGACGCAAACTGGCACCACAAACTCTCTCAAAATCACTGTCCACTAAAAAGAAAGGTTCCTTTTGTCCTCAGCATCACGCTGGTTTCAGGTCTGGTATTTGCTATGGGTGACTTGGTTGAAGTTTTAAAATCTTCACAGTAGTGGAGGTGCTGGGGAAGGGGAGGGCACAGAGGAAATGGGCTTTGCTGCTTGTTTTAATCCTGGTGCACAGCTGAGAATTTGCCCTTTCCATTTCCACAATTGCTTATGACATGGGAAGGTTGAGAGGTGCTAGAAGGTACATTTTTATTTCATGTGCAAGAACTCTTTGCAGGAATCCTGCAGACGTATTTGTTATAACTTCTGTCTTACCCTACCTACATCTACATTTCATAACAGTCATTCTGACAACAACAAAAAGCTTTTCCACTTCAGAGATGTCAAAAACAGGCGTTAAAAAAAGGCAAACAATTCTCCCTCAAAATTATTTTGACGAGAGAGAAATTTCACAGAAAGCAAGCCTCTATCACAACGACTATTTTATTTCTAAAGCTCTTAATACACTGCAGACATCTTGTGTCTGACAGTTCCTGGGTAGGAAATTTTCCTTCTAGTCACTATTGAGCATAAAACATCTGCCATCAGAGTCAACTGATCCCCACGATTGACAAGTCCCCACATTTTGGGACACCTTCCAACAGGTGCCATCAGGCTTAGCTGAGGCATTTCTTTCTCCCCACCCAAATTATCCCCTGGGAACACTGGGAAGATCCAGGGAGCTACCGACACTTTAAGGGACAATCTCCAAGTTCTGATTGCCAACGAGACGCTTTTTCTTTGGGTTCATTTCTTTGCACATTGCTATACTTTATGGCTCTGAGATTACAGACATTTCACGGCAGATTGAGGCAGCATCTAGCTGGCTTTGGTGGAAAAAGACATTGGTGTATCAGTAGTAGACGTCAGTGCCATACCATTTGCAGTGGGAGTATTTTTTTAAAAAAATCTCAGTCTATTTTAACGTTGTAAATAGGGAAAGCATATGCTGTTATGTAACTGAAGAGTGAACCTACAAAATAATCATGCAAAAATGCTTCAGGAATACCAAGCTCCTTGATTCACAGTGATGCTGCAGCACTTTCATTGCAAAAATGAACTAGCCATTTATTTTTCTCACATTTACTGCTCTTACAGTGGGGAAGTGTTGTTGCCCACCTGGTAGCCCAGAGTGGTACAGAGCGCGTTACATTTTAGGAATGTTTTTGCACTCTGAGCTGAAACATATTCTGTTTTGCAGAAAGGATGGCTAATGCAGAAAGGAATCTTGCTTATATTTGAAGGAGGCCAAATACCCATCCCTATTTAAGAGGTATATAAGAGATGTGTTTAGATGTGGTGCTGAGGGACATGGTGTAGTGGTGACTTGGCAGTGCTGGGTTAATGGTTGGACTTGATGATCTTAGAGGTCTTTTCCAACCAAGGCTATTCTGTGATTCTATGATTCTACTCCAGACTACCTGGGTTTCTCTCTTTGTCTCTCTACCGAGTTTAACCCAAGGGCTGTGCCTCAGTTTCCACTTCTGTTTGTCTGGGATAATTGTGTTTTACCATCTTATACAAAGCTTATACCATCTCTGGTACCATCTTATACAAAGCTTATACCATTTTTGTACAAAGCTTTGAGCTTCATGGATGAAGGAAAAAACCCAACCTACTTATGCCTCAAGCACCACTATTTTATTTGAACAAGATTTTCAAAGTGGAAGATGGCTGAGACAAAAGATACGCTGGCCCATTCGTCAAGTAAAATTGTTTATTTCTTTCCCAGTCATCTCTTTTCAAGCAACATCTGGATACTCTCCAGAAGGCGACTAACTGCTGGAGACATCTTGGATTAAATTATATGCATGTATTATTCAACTTAATGGCAGTATAGGGGAAGACTAAATTTTGAAGGGCCTGACAGAATTGAACGCTAAACAAAGAAGGGCAATGGTGGGTCAGGAGAAATCGCTCAAAAACATTTTAATCTATATATATCAACACTGACCAGATGTATTCACAAAAATGGTAATGGTACAGTTGCCATTTTGTAAAGGAGGTTTATATTTTCAGTTTGTAAGGCACAGTTCTTTTAAAACACAAATTTTCTTGTAAAAATATCACAAATTTCTTTATTTTCAGGATGCAGCCAAGTTTAGTTTAGTCGTCACTTTTCCTAATTTATTCTGTAGCCACCTTACCCTCTCATCTTGATAAAAAACAACATTTTAGTGCCCTAGGCACTTTACTGACACATAGTTATGAGTGGTGCATGCTCTGAAGATCTTGTAAACTAAGTAACTAAGAATAAAGGAGAGGTGGTAAATGGAGGTACAGAAGAAAGATCACTTACCTTGCATACTTTCAGTAAAAATGACAACAGACCCCACATGGCCTGAGCCTCTCAAGCTCCTTTGCACTTTGCCCCGATGAAGAGTAGCTAAGCAGTATCTGAATGCAAATGGAAAATACAGAGGAGTGAAAGAACAACCTAGGTACATACAAGCAATTTTCCTGCACTGAAGCAAGCCACCGATGCCGTGACAGTAAGAATACCAGCAAGACTTGCCATGTCCCTTCTAATCTTGGAGCTTCTTGACATCTACAAGGTGCTTGTGTTATACCCACCTTGCTAAACCATTACCTTCCCTAGCATGGACACAACTACATCAATAGAAATGTTATGTTGAATCAGTGTGATTTACTTCCATCTGGAAAAGAAAATAAGTTACATGAATACAAATTACTCTTTCTCCTATGGGAGGGCATCTATGTGAGGGATTATATCTTCCTACAGCTGTTTTAGGAAGCTGCTGTAACATTAACCAACCAAGAGGGTGCATAATGAATGTGCGGAGCAGAACCCATTTGTCCAGGCCACTCTAAATTGGACTCCTGCTCTGGGTGTGTGCACAAGAACCACATGAGGTTCATCTTTGACCATCTTAAATGATTCTCCTTGCAGTTGGTATTTAATGCTTAATAATTCTTGGATTTAATGCTTAATAATTCTTGGATATTTACACAAGAGAGAAACTTTTTCATTTGCTTGTATTTCACAGTATCTCATTTTTAAGCTGTCTGGCAACTATGGACATTCATAGTCTTTCAATTACATTCAGCTTTTGGCAATGAAGAAGAATGTGTGTGAGAGGGATAAAGCGCATGAAATTAATCACCCCACACATTTAAGAGCAAAGATGCCTAGCTTTTCCCAGCACTACATATGTATATTTTTGAAGTTTTCATTTTTGTTGACATAAGCCCATTTCCTCAGGGAGAAAGTATGTGTTGCACAGACAAATGTTATGGCAGAGAATCCTCCCGGGCTGCTGCTACCCCGGCGTGCGCAGGTGCAGCCGCCGTAACCCACCCCGCGAAGGAACAGCTGGAGACAAATATTCCACAGCAAAGGATGTGTTGCTTCAGTCTCACGTCAGCTTCCAGCTGCAGTGCAACATCAGTTTCTTAGACTATGTATCTAATGTCAGGGAGAAATGCAATTAAAATTCTGGCATTGACACAGAGACAAAACATTTGCTCGTAAGCAATAGGATATTCAGCCAGGGACTTATTTCCAAAAATGCATGTGTGCATGCAGGAAATGTTATCTCTGAAGGTCTTTTACCTTTGATCATACAATTGGTCTGACATTTAATTCATTTTTCACAATAACGCTCCCAAATATTCTATTCCAAATAGAGCTGGCAGTGCTATGTTAATGGTTGGACTTGATGATCTTAGAAGTCTTTTCCAACCAAGGATATTCTATGATCCTGTGATTTTTCACAGTAACACTCCCAAACTACCTACATAACTCAGAAAAAGCAGAAAAAACCCACCAACGTTGCTTTTCAGATGAGCATGAACTGGAAAGGGCAGAACCAGACAGTAGCTGCCAGTTCAGAGAGGAGTGCTGCTGGAGTTAAATTGAGTAATAGCTTCCTGACTAATCTGTCACCACACCTGCTTAGTTACAGGACCCCCTTGCGCCTCCCACTCAATCCATAAAATAAATCTGTGGTTCCCTGAAAATGCACTGATGGCTCAGTATATAAAAGACAGGTAGTGACTCTGAGAAAGGATTATTTCTCTAGCTCAGTAATTTAATCAAGGCAATGTACTAGTTAAAGAAATAAAATGCATGATAATGCTTAAGCTCCTCCCACCCTAAAAAAATAAAGAGAGGTTAAGAGAGGGAGAAAAAAGTTTAAGGACAGATTACAAAGGAAATTTTAAAGGAGGCATTTGAATGAAGGCAGTATCATAGCAAAATAAATCAAAAGAGGGAATTTGTTCCAAAATTAAGCCGAGAAAGAAGAGACCATACAGAGATTCAGAAAATTATGAAGAATATAAAACTAAATGGAGGTTATGGTGACAGGAAGCCATTTAGTTTTATTATGCTCAGATAGCACAGGCTGTAATTGTTTATGAAAGCACCCAACCCAAGGCAATTTCCATAGCCAAGAGGGCATTTCCCAACAAAAAGCTGAATAACTGAGTAAACACCTCAAGGGTCAACCAATGAACACTGGCTTCATGAGCCTCCTAAGCCAGCACCGAAGTGGGATTTTACTTTTTCTTTGCAGTAACATACTGATGGACGAGATACAAGCATGAATATCAGCCACAAGTGGTTGTCAGCACACAAGCTCTGCGGGGAATTTGTCTGAGAGGAGAAACACGGGCAGTTTTTCAAAAGGATGGTGTCCAACTGTGCCCAGTGGAGTTTAGTTTGGCCAGTGGTAACTGTATGTGAAAAATCCCCCGCTAAAGTCTAACATGATAATGGAAAGCAGACACGGAGGGTATGTAAATGCAGATGAATGAGAAACAGACAGCTATGGTCAACCAAGGCATCATTTCCTTCACTCTGGAGTCAAACAGGGTCAAGCCGAGTCACACTGCGGCGCACGCGTCAGGCATACAAGTGATCTCAGCAGCTCTGGGGAGATTATTCATGGGCTTAAAACTCAGCTAGGCTGGAGCCTGCAGCTGAACACAAACTCTACCCAACCCTGTCTTCTCAGCCCCAGGAAACTTGCTTTTACTCAGATTCTAACACAAAACAAGGATATAATATTGAATAAACACAAAAATTACTCACAATATGCGAAGTGAAAATCCCGTACGGCCCTACCAAACAGTGGAAACAATATCCAGAGAGGACTATTTATCTCAGTTTAAACTCATGAACCTGAAATGTATCCTGGGAAACATACAACACAGGGTAGGAAACCAAAAAATAAAGAAACAGGAGAATGTAATAATTTCATTCTTGTCTGCAGGCGATGATTTAACATGCCAATATTTCAGATAAAGTACAGTATACGTTTAAGAAACTTTCTTCCTCTTGTATTCACGTTCCAGAGTTTATGAGCAACAAAAAGAATTTTGCAATTTTATAACTAGTTCAGATTCACCTGAGTTTGCCAGGAAAAAAAAAGCAAAGAAACCAAACCCAAGTTAAAAATCATAGTAAGTGCCAAAAAGAACCACAAAGGATTTTAAAATCAAATAACTGGAATCAGAATTTGGATTATAAGTGTGATTAGTTAACAAAACGTCTCTGATAATTTTCAAAGTCCCATCATTTTAATCTTTCCACTGTACAAATAAATTTTTAAAAGGCATTTAAAATACTTCTGTCCTTACCAAATTTGTAAGCTGAAAGCTTTCCTCAACAGAGGTTATTAGACAAATAAATATATTAAGATTTCAAAGAACATGAAATAAGTACTAACATGATTCCTGCCAAGAGAAGCAAAAAGCTCTCTGATTCAGTTCGGTTCATTGACAGCCTGATCTTTACACACAGCTATTGTTTTAGCCTGTTTCCCTTACCTTGAAGTGAAATAGGTTTTTTTCTCCCCCCGTGATAATTATTTTTGACAGTTTCACTGTTTATATGTGAAACTGAGAAACTGTTAATTGAAATAAAAAATGAGTCACTGTTTCCAGCAATTTTTGCCAATGTTTTGATCTGTGTCAATCTGAGCTTAATTATTAAGATTTGTTTAAAGCAAGAGGCAAAACTGTATATTTTAATTTGGCCCCATACAAATACTGCACTCTTCAGACATACGTCAGTTTAAGGATATAAAGCACAGCTAAATAAGGTTGAAAGTATATTTAATGAGCATGCACTAGAGACCTATGGTAAAAATAACTCTAATGAGAAAATACATCTTTTTTTTTTTTGAGGAGGAGGATATGAGAAGTCTTTAAAGCCTTTCAGCAGATATGATTAACCATGATATATGGTCTATCACTAACGATGCTGCCAAAGTCAACGTCTAACGGCTGTGAGCGGGAAATCATTTGGAAAGCCAACTGCATGTCGTAGGCAAAGGGCAGGCTTTGCACCCCCTAGCCAACCATGCATTCCTCTGGTGTCTGCTTTAGAAATACGCATCTGTTCCTGTAAACATGCTCGGTTATTTGGTAGAAATTCCACCATTATGTTACCCTTATGGATAAACTGGGCTGAGTAGAAATACGTGAAGTCACTAGCAGACTCTGGGATAGCAGGAGGACAAGGGGAGATTTTCCCATGTGTTTATTGGGCCTGGGGTGTACGTGTACATGAGAAGGAAGCGAGTGGGGGGGGGGAAAAAAAAAAAAAAAAAAAAAAAAAGCAGCTTTATATCCACAAAGGAAAAAACTGCTATACCAAAAAATTTTCTTCCTGGGGCTGCACAAAGTAGCTGAGAGCTGTTGTAGAACAAGAAGCCATTTGCATGGCAAGTTTAAATGGCCCTACAAAATGTATGTCTACTTAATATATACAGTGATTCTTTCTAATTAGGAATAAGATGATAATCCATTAATAAATAAAATTGGATTAATATATGGCAAAACATTTTTTTGGAAGAAACAATTATTCATACAGAAGACACAGCACGCACCTTAAGTCACGTGCCAGTGTCATCACTGGACTTGGGAAGGATGCAGCTTGCCTATGCCACAAAAAATTTCTTTTTTTGTTTTCTTTCCTTCTTTTTCCATATCAGGAGAGATCCAAGACCTCTAACAACCTGTTCACAAAACAGACAGCCCTGCTCCCGGATGCTTTCACTGCTCTTGGAGGTGGAAGCACTCTTCCAGGGAGTGGGAAGCTTGGCTTCAAGCCCCTGTGAATCAGGCAGAGCAGAAATTTGAACCTACCCCTTCACTAAACTCTTGGTTATTTCCAAAAGCAGCCAAATCTTCAGCTTTGCCAGTGACTTTCAAACTTCTTTTGATATATAGGCCCCTGAGTATTTTCTCTAACTCTTCCATAAGTGGAAAAGCCTGCCAAAAAATTAGTAGTTAAGTAAATCAGCATTTTCTAAGTCAACACAGAATAAAAAGAAGAGCTCCCAACTGTCTTTTGCAACTACTACCAGTTTCCTACTCATCCAGAGTATCAACACGTGTTAGAGTAGTGAGCTCCCCCTTGCCACCCCCAGCTTGTTGCTCCCTGTGACCATGTCATGTTGTCCTCACGTTGTTAAGGTGCTGCTGCAGGGTGCCTCCAGTGTAGTGCTGCTCACTCCCATGAGGCAAATGAGAAATTATAAATGAGGTTTTTCTCCCCTCTTTGCTCTTTCCTGCGAGATCCACACACTGTTAGGCAGTGCAATGATGCATGAACTGAGAAAGAGAAGAAGTTCCCTGAGTGGAGACATTGGTGGTCTTAGTCATGATAGCTTGCTCCCATCAGAGAAGGAGAGCCCCTGTTTCTCCATGTTTTCATCCTCTGCTTCTGGATGCGTGCACTTGCACTGGCTCTGCACAGCCCTTGGTAGCTGGTTCAGCTCGCTGAGTCAGAGGAAAACTGAGGCTCGGTCAGAGATGGCCAGAGAGTGCTTGGCAGAAACACACTCAACTTCTTGCCTAGATTCTCCTGTAAAGGGCTTGCCCAGCTCCCCTAGGTGCTTGCTTCCCTGCTTACCCTTGCAACATAGCTCCCAGTACAAAGCTCAATCTCTCTTGAGGAAAATGGAGCCAATCACTCTTGGTCTTACCTGCCATGGACATGGAGAACTCACCCATCACAGTCATTGCTGTATCAGCCTCTGAGGCCTTTGATGCCTCTCTCATTTTCCTTTTCTCTGTAGACACAGTAACACATAAAATTACAGAATAGCCTTGTTTGGAAAAGACCTCTAAGATCATCAAGTCCAACCATTAACCCAGCACTCCCAACTGACCACTAAACTAAGTCCCTCAGCACCTCATCCACACGTCTCTAATTACTACGATCAGCACCTCATCTATATGTCTAATCACAACATTCAGTTGTGATTTTCAGGGGCTGCCCAGTCCTCCAGGTCAGAGGACCACAAGTGTGGGAACAATGACTTTCCATTTGTGGACACAGTAAGAGACCAGCTGTATCAACTGAATGTTCACAAGTCCATGGGATTCATCCCAGACTACTGAAGGAGCTGCTGGTGGATGTTATGGCAGGACCCCTCTTGATCATCTACCAAAGGTCTTGGGAGGTCCCTGCTAACTAGAAGCTGGCCAAAGTTATTTCAATTTACAAGATGGGTGTGAGAGAAGACCCAGGAAACTACAGACCTGTGAGTCTAACCTCAGTTGCTGGAAAAATTATACTGGATACTACTGAAAGGCATTTAAATAATGCAATCATCAGGCACAGTCAACATGGGTCCTGCACCTAGGAGAGAGTAACACTGGGCATAAGTATAAATGGGGAGAGGAGTGGCTGGAGAGCAGCCCTGCAGAGGGATCTGGGGGCGCCAGGTGACAGCAGGGTCAACGTGAGCCAGCAGTGTGCCCTGGCAGGCAAGAGGGGAAATCACATCCTGAGGTGCATCAAACAGCATCACCAGACAGTCAGAAGAGGTGATTGTCCCATTGTATTAAGCGTTGGTGCGGCCTCACCTTGAGTGTTGTGTGCAGTTCTGGGCTCCACCATTTAAGAAGGATGTGAAGGTTCTTGAATGTGTCCAGAGGAGGGCAACAAAGCTGGTGACAGGGCTGGAAGGAATGTCCTGTGAGGAGCGGCTGAGGACTCTGGGCTTGTCTAGTTTGGAGAGAAGGGAGCTGAGGGGCAACCTCATTGCTCTCTCCAGCTTCCTGAGCAGGGGATGTGGAGAGGGAGGTGCTGATCCTTCTGCCTGGGATCCAGTGCCAGGACATGTGGGAATGGCTCAAAGCTGTGCCAGGCGAGGTTTAGACTGGGCATTAGGAAGCATTTCTTTACTGAGAGGGTGGTCAAACACTGGACAGGCTTCCTAGAGAGGTTATTGATGCCCCAGGCCTGTCAGTATTTAAGAAGCATTTGGACAATGCTGTTAACAACATGCTTTAACTTGGCAAGCCCTGAATTGGTCAGACACTTGGACTGGATGATCCTTGTAGGCTCCTTCCAACTGGAATAATCTATGCTATTCTAAAGTAGTCTGCTCCTGCCCTTAGACTGCTTTCCTGTTCATACTTTCTTGATGCTTGTGCTGTCCTTTTCTGGACATGCTCCAAATTATCTGCCCCTGTCAAAATGGGGTGCCCTAAATCAGAGACAGAGCACCAGCCAAAACCTCATCAATCCAAGTGGAGCAGAACAGTTAATTCCCAGGTCTTTCCTACACACAATATTCCTGTTAATACCACCCCAGAATGCCACACACTTTTCCTATTAAAGCAGCATCATACTGCTGACTTGTACTTATTTAACATTCACTCTGAGAACAAAAAGCCCTAAACTAAGGAAATAAGTATATAAAATAATCCCCACCTAAAAACCGTTCACTCCAACAAAGGATTATTTCACCAGGTCACTCCTACTAAATCTCTCTCAGGACAGCAATAATACAGCTGGAACAACCAGCTTACAGTTGTTAAGAGTGTTTAAATTAATTGACTAGCAAGGACATTTCATGTATCCCAAAGGAATTTTGTAGCCTATTGGATGTCAGATGAAAACCAGGACTTATATCCACTTCGCATAATGGACAAATCCCCTGCAAAAGGCTGAAGCCTGATCATGAGGACAAAGCACAAGTTTCCAATTATTGCTGTCTTGCATGGACATTTTGGTTTCATTTAGAGAAAAGCTATTGACCAGCTAGGGAAAATAAACTCTTTTTTTATCATTCTAAAAGCAGCTTACCACATAGATATCTGTCTAAAAGATGGTTACGGGGATTATAGATGATAGCTATGTGCACTGAAGACATTTTTCTGGTGAAATTTACCAGGAATCACAACTAGACCTCTACCATCAACCAAGCAGGTGACAGAGCTGAAGAGAAACAGAACAAAGAAAAATCTCACTGCCAACGAGGGAGAAGAACTGGGAAATCAAATAAATATTTTCTATCTCCTTTCTCTGAAAAATTACAACTGAGAAGGAAGGGTTATTTTGATAGTAGAACAGCCAGGTATGAATAGCAACTCCTGGGGGTGCACTAGGGGGCCTGAAGGAAGACATGTAGCTTCCAGTGAGCTGTCAGTTGGCAGCAGCAGACAAAAATGGATGTCTGCCTCTTAAACAAATAGGTAAAGAATGTTTTCATGCATTCTGTACGTAGTTCCATGTGCACTTAAAGAATCTGATGTGTCTTTGTGGCAAGTCATACTATAAATACATGTCAATAAAACACTCTACTACCACATCAGATACACAGCACAGCTTTTGACAAATACGTTCATTGAAGGTACTAGAACCAATTCCTTTGGGCAAGAGGAAACTTTACACCATACACCCCATTGACTGCTTTTGCTGTGTTGTTCCCCAACATTATTTAAGCTTTCTGTCCTAGGTATTGCAACTTAAAGCTATCATTTGCTCGCAAAGGGAATATTATGAAACTCCTAGTGGAGAAATTTTACCCCAACAAATTATTTTCTGAAGTTGTCACAAATCAGCCAACAAGATACAGCGCTGGCATCCCAAGAACCCCGCACTGCCTGTTTAACATGCGAGCCCAGGAGTTCTGCTGTGCTCCCAACCTCCGCACGGGTGACAAGCATCCCTCCTGGAGGCAGCTCCCCACCACAAAGTCAGTGCCACCAGGCTGCCTTCCCTGTGCTGAAAATCCTCCATGCTCAGACAGTTGTCATCATAAAAGCCCTTGACACTGAAGCTGTTTAGCACAACTCAAACTCTCTGACCAAAAAAGAGAGAAGAAAAAAAGCTACTCCAGCAAGCTAACTCTTTACTAACTCTTAGTTGAGTTTATTTGAGGATACTTCATCATCTTGAATCACAGCTAACTTTTAAGTCCTCTATATATTTACCACCACATTTTTCAGTTTAAGAGAAGCACAACACACTAAATCTGCACTGGAGTAAAGAACAAATAGCGATATATAAAATAAAATAACCTGAAGAAAAAGTGAAGGCAATTCAGCGATTGCTTAATGAGTTTGAGGAGGAGACTTCTTTTGTCACCCTCAAACAAACATAGCAATAGACTTCAATATCTTTTGTACTCTCATGAGAATTACCACAAAATTTATTGCATTATAAAATGTAAAAGGAAAGCTCACCTACTATAAAGCAATGCAGATCATTCAAAAGGTGGACTTTGTTCCAGTACTTTTTACAGCACACTAACAAGAAAATTTCCATGCTTGTTACCACAGGGGAACTTCTATAGGGGGAAAAAAAAAGTATGTGCTTTTGTACACAGTTACATTCAGCACTGTTAAATAATCCTCTGCTCAGGGGCAGACTCCTGAGCTTTGTGATCAGCAGTGATTGCAGGTGAGACGCTGCGACCAGCCAGTGATGCGCTCTCTTTTCTCATCCACAGCACACGGCTGTATTGCCATTTGCTCTCCTGGAAATCTGCGCTACGCCACACCGTTACCCAGCAAAGAAGAAGGGATTGATCCTGTTGGGATTTGTCACTTTTCTGTATATCAGTTGGTAAGAATTACGTGCTTTAAAACATTTTCTTCAAGTGATCTACTTCATAAAACAAGGCCAAACTCTATACTTCAATAAAGTTCCCTCCCAGTCACACGGGAGACAGCAGTCTGTTCTGTGGAGAAGTCATTTAAACTTCAGCTGTGACCCATGAAAACTATTTCCAGACCCAGGCAGAGCAGGTTTCTTCAAACACGATACAGCTCCCGAGACCACTCATGGTATCTCCTGCTCTTATAGGGCCTTTTATAGAAAGGCAACGAAAATTCCATAAACTCTGGAGCACGTGAAGTTATTTCTGCTGTGCTGGAGTTCTCCTTTCATTTCTGCCAGTACCACCAAGTTTACCTCTTGCTGTCTTCATCACTGCAAAATCACCAAATCACAAAAGTCTGGGGGTCATGGGAGCAGAAGAGGAGTAGAACTCAGTTTGGTATTTGGCAGGGACACATGACTGGATTTACAGACAGAAAATGATACCCAGAGCCAGGTGCAAACTGGAGGAGGCATCTGCCCTACTAGAGCCTCCCACTCCACCAGTGGGGACTGCCTACGTTCCCAGCAATGTGCCACAGTTGATATCCAACCTGTTGGAGGGTGATCCTAAGAGAATAAACTGTACGTAACCAGGCTCCCTCTCCACCCACAGCCCTCCACCCACCTCCTGTGTGTGTCACACACCCCTGAAGCTGGGTTTGCATCCGCCCCTGCTCATCGCATTGTGGCTGCAGTGCCAGGATCTGGAAGCATTGCCCCCTCTGTCTCAGCTATGGGCAGCTGCCAACATGTCAAACCACTTGGAGGGTGCCTTGTGCTGAGACAGCCCAGAAGCGGGTCTGTGTAGGTTCAGGGTATACTGTGATATCAGATGCTTTCCAGAGCTCAGGAAACACTGGGGCCCTAGGGTGAAGGATACAGAACAACTGGTCAGCAAGGTTAGGGACTTGTCCTCATGCAAAGCTTTCTGAGAAGTAACTAGGACTATGAGGAAACCTGTCCTTCCCATTCCTACCCACCAGTCCTCACTCTCAGCTAGACACTACCTTCAGCCCACCAAATGAAAACCTGGAAGAGAAAACAAACTGCACAGATGAAATGCTCTTGTGACTTGAAAGCCATCAGAGTGGCTGTGGAAGCAATGGACTTCACTGCTACATTATGTAACCAAGTTAGGAACCATTTAACCTAATCCAGCCCAGAGTCTAATAGGATTATGACCACAGCTTCCTAAATTCCTTTTCTATGTTCAACTGGTTCATCCAGTTGCTTAACACCATCTTTGTTTTGCTTGTTTTCTGACAGCATTTGTTTTTTACTGTCTTTGAGACCAGATGGCTCTCCAGGCGACCGTTGCAGTCACATGTGCCACGCTTTTCCCCCTAAACCCCCTGTCAGCTGAGCAGTTTCACCCCATAGGAGACACAGCTCCCTCCAGGACCTGAATCCCCATCAAAGGATGAGGATCAACACAAGGATCAACACACTTGAGCCCTCCTAGTATCTTCTTTGAATTGGTGTTGCATGGTGCTGCCAGGGTCCCGAGTGGAAGGGGGTCCCTTTGAGCACTTGTCCCCTGTTTCCCAGGGTCCTTATCACTGGATAAATTATATTAAGAGTTTGATACTGTTGCTTTCTCTCCTCCCAAGGCAGTGAGGAACCTCCTGTCTGCTTTTTTTTTTTTTTTGCAACCACAGACAACAGCCTTCAACTAACAAAAACTTTTAGCCTGTACACTGAAATCTTAACACATGTATGCATTTTACTGTCAGTGCTGCAACCTAGTGATTTAATAGCCCCATTTGGGCACCTTATGTTTCACAAGCCAGAGTCCTTCATAAAAACCCCTCCTTGAACTGTCAGTCATCCCTGCGCTTCCCCTTCCCCAGTGTTGATGGGCTGAGAACTGACTGGTCCCTGCAAAGCAGCGAGAAACCGAGCAGCTGGTGACACCTTGCACCAGGTACCTGCCTCTGAGCAGGGCTTCGCTACAGCTTTGAATAACCATGGTGTTCAAAAAGGAAAGGTGGCTTTCAGCTGCAGGTCACCAGGGCTAAGAGAACTGTTAGGCATGTTAGTTAATTCTTGCAGGGGTAGATCTTGCATCTCCTGGTTGCATTAATTAATGCCTTACTCCTGGAGTCATCATATTGAAAACAGTGAAGAATATACAAATTTTAGAACTGGCATTTTAAATCTTAAAAAGGAAATAAGAGTAGAATGCCCTTTCCCATTTCAGTGGTAATAGATCAGTGTAAAATAAATCTCAATCTTCACAATTTTACATGTGTCTTTGGAGAAAAGTTCAAACTAAACCCAAACCAAATTAAATCTAGAGACTGATGGCTTTCTTGTAATATGTCCACATTCCACCTCTGTTAAGAATCAAAATATTTCTCCTTCACTGCATGTTCATTTTTAGTTCACAACCTTTTAATTTTGAATTAACCACAGTCTCAGGGAGCTCATATGTGGCCAATATGTTCTTTTCTCCCTTCTGGATCTTCCCATTTAATGTAATTCCCAAGAGATACTTTTTTTTTCCCCTTCAGTGAATGCAGTGGTCCCATCAACACTAATGGATGGGTAATGAGAGGACAGGATAAATCCCCGAGTTCTATCCAGCTGTACTATGACAGCACATCACCTCTCCCTGGTATCTATATGCTGTTCTCCATCCTGTAGCAGTGTGGCAACTTTGGTTATACCCAGGGCTGTTATCTCAATCTATCCTCCCCGTAATTCTGGGCATTGTCTGCTTCTGACTCACTCACTGATATCCAAGGTAAAATCTTGGTAAAAATCAAAATTTGGTTAAATGAAATCTTCAGAATAATAAGCCTCTGAACCCTGCATGTATATTTAACAGGTGATTACCCACCTGAAATGAACAACATGCATTTGCAAGTTGTGGGGTGCATTTTATGAAATCCCTAGCAAAAGAAAAACCCAAAGAAACTAAACACAAAACCTGTCAACTCTTCTGTGATCAAAGTGAGTAAGCTCGAGAATCTGGAGCTATGCCCCAAGATAAAAAAAAAGGCAACACACAGCTCCCGCCAAGACAGAAAGCTGAAAGTACTTTAGTGCCTCTACATAGTCACGTGTTCACGTTCAAAAATATGGGTTCAAGTGCTTCATAGCAAGGCATGTCAGCTGGCCGAGTTGGACCAAGATAATCTAGTTCCTCGTTGCATTAAACAAAAGCAGCTGTCACTCTGTGTTACTGTTCAAGACACATTAAGTAAGTAGTAGCCCTACACTGGCATTTGCATGGGCTCCTGTTAGCACCCAGCCTTCAGTATTGCACCTCAGCTTCTCCTTGGCCTTCTGTGGAGTCTTTATTGATTTATTTATTACAAATCAATTAGCTGTTTTACAGCCCAGTTTGTTTGGTGAAAGAAACTATCTTAAATCATGAAAATGAGTCTCTACACTTAACATTTCCACGCGCAGCACAGACACCTCCACTACCAACCTCCTCCATTTCTGCACCCTACCCCTTAGGTGGGGATGAGCCAATCTCTCTTCACAGGCAAAGTAAAACCCCTCCTTCTTTATGCCCTACCCCTTCCTGCTTTAACTAGAGAAATGAGAAATCATCTTTTCAGACTTTTTTTTCTTTTCTTTTCTTAGCACTCTCCCATTCCTCAGTTTCACGACACAGTTTCAGGCTGGTGGGGCAGCCTGTTCGTCACTTCCCCTTCAGGCGTGATGCTCAGCACAAGGTGGCAGGCTGGGTGCCTTCAGAAACAGCAGGATTGCATTCCCGTGTTAGCACTTGTGGTGGAAAGTATGGCAAATGCCTCAGATGTGGGTTTTTTTAACTAAGAATTAAACCTTTCAGGACTTCTTAGACCCAAAAGTTCTTTTTAGGGAAGTGCTGTACATCATTAGAATGGCACATCCTCATAACAGTCACTGGAGACCTGCCCTATTTTTTATGTTCCCTACATATTCAATACAAATATATATCATTTTATCCATATAAATGTGAGTTTTTTCCTATATTTAATATATAAAGACCATTTTTATATTAAGTCCAGGCATTTGCTACCAGACACTCTTATGAGCTTAAGATAATGAAAATATCAGTGAACTGACAGACACGACAAGACATTTGAGAGAAGAAAAAGGCAGAAAGAGAGGACCTATGTAGAAGAAGCCATATAAAGCAGGCATATTCATCCTCCTCTTCCTTTTCCTTCTTTCCCTTTTTCAAACATTGCTTTGTAAATGATTCTGGAACAAAGGAGCAAAGCAGCTACACCTCTGTTTCCTTCCTACCTGCTCCTCCTCTTCTACTTTCAGGCCAAGAGAAAAGGTGCTGGAGAATTCCCCTTGCCCTCTCACCTCCTAAAAACTCCTTTCTACTCCCCAGATCGGTGGCCAACAATGGCAGGACAGAGATAGAAACAGCACTTTGTCTCCACAGACCCTCAAGATCTGGATAGAAGTTCAAAAGCTATTGTAACTAAAGAGCAAACACATATGTGAGAGCTTATTGGAATAAGCTTCTCTTAGCACAGCCAAGGGCACATCCCTATTTCTGAGCGTTTTGCTATTTTACTGCTATTTTACTGATGTTAATAGCCAATGCCACCAGGGTGACAGCGGAACACACTGTGAATTTCAACCTGCATTGAAACCCATCTAATTTAGCAGCGGTTCAAGTGGGCTTCACAGCAAATAGTCCAAATGCAGAGGAGATGTATCAACAATGTGGTAATTTTCTCTGTATCAAGAGCGTTTTGATAACTTGGCCCTTCAGGGGTTAGAAATCATGAAGTGATTCTTCTAACCGAATGGTCCTAACCAAAGGTCGTTTCTCTCCTTGCCTAGGGTCCTGTGGATATATTCTGTAACAAGAGAGTGGGTATACCCTCTCTTTGCTTTGTTCAGCCCAGTTGGGCTAGCAGCCTTTTTTGCCGGTAGCCTTGCTGTCATCGTCTCTTTCTACAACTTCGGGGAGTTCCTCAACCGTATGATATGGGGTCAGTCCAAGTTCTGTTTTTCACTTCTATCCATATGGAAAAAAAAAAAAAAAAATCTAAAATGAATTCCTGTGATTGCCTAGGCAGGTGGGGAGAGGAAGGGGGCCCGAGTACACTGGGGGGTGGCATTTGGGTGTCTGAGAGAGAATGCCAGGTCCTGACAAACAGAAAACAAATTGGAGCAAGAATCCCAACCCTATCAGACAACAAGCTGGCGCAGATTTCTCTCATATGGCTCAAGAATCACCTCATACCAGCATAATCCTTGAATTCCTTCTCAAACAAGGCTCCAGAGAAGCCAAATCTCTCTGCCTAAAACTCTTACACCTGTGTCAGGTGGTGTTTACCAGACTGGGGAATGGCACTGTTCACTGACAATTTATAGGAAGGCATTTAGTGTATCTAAGTGAAAGCATCACAGCAGCCCTGTGAGTAAAACAGCACTTCAGAAAGTTTTGCAAACTGTTCAGAACTTCTCCCTTCTGCTTTGGTAGTGGTATAATCAGCAGTAATTTAAAAAAAAAAAAAAAAAAAAAAAAAAGGTTGGACAAGTGAGCAGTTAGGAAAAAAAAAAAAAAAGTACTGTAGAAGAACATATTCAACAAGTGGAAGAAAGAAATAACTGATGAAGCAGCTTTGGGGGTTTGGCATGGGGTATTATTATTATGACTACTACTGCTACTACTATTATTATTGTTATTTTCCCTTCTGGTTTCCTCTCTCTTTTCTCATTCAAGATTAATTTTTTGAGGATGAAAGCATTTCTGTCAGAAAAACGTGTGCATTTTATTTAGGACAAATGTGTGAACATTTGCAATTTCTTAAACTAGCTTTCTGATGAAAGGAAAAACGTTGCAAAAACACCTCTGAAAATAAATAAGACAACCTCCCTCTGTTCTCAGGGAACATTCGATGCCTGATCCATTTTGCAAAGTCTCACATGCCTGTCAAGCCAAAGTAGAGTGTCTGTAGCTAGTCTCTCACCATCCGTACTCGGCTACCTAAAAGCAGCAGATTGACTTTCAAATGTGCTGAATAACCAACTTCATCGCTTGATACCTTTGCAAATGAGACGCATGCTCTACATGTCCATGTTTGGAAATTTTGGCTGAATTCTATTCTTGCATAAACATGATATGAGATGAGGATTGCTGGTAAACAAAAACAGATCTGCAGCCTTTCTGCACTAGCTCTGGTTTAAGAGGCATCACATAAATAGTAACTCTTACAATCAAAGGCTGCATCATCACTACAAAACAGTATAGGTCTTTATATGAGATCTGATATCTGATACATCTTGGTATCAGATTTTTTCATCACTGAGTACCTCTTAGTAATTTCAGGCCTGGAGTATGCCTGATGCATAAGTTAGAGATAATCAGAATTAAAATAATTGGATTTTCAGATTTTCACAAAAGGTCGTGCCAAGCAGAGATCAAATTAAATGCAAAAATTAGATGCACTTTGAACAGCTGACTAAATATACTCACTTAACAGATGTTAACTGAAGAGATTTCTGAAGAAACTGGGGCGAGCACTCAACTTTCTTTCCTATGTACGCAGAAAGGCTGAAAAGCACCCCCAGTTGTGATAGCATGAATGCAGCCTCAGAGAATATACATAAATATGCCATACCTGATATCTGTCCTTCATTGATATCCAGCGTGCTTCTACAGTCCATGGAGGCCTCCTGTGCGTGGTGGGCCTGCCTCTCCATGCATACTCGGTATTTTTCAAAGGAGCCACAAAATCATGGCCTTAACAATTACATGGTATTTGCATGCACATGCAGGACACTGCCCCTGCATCACAGTTCCCCATGTTTGTGTGAACTCTTGCTACTCCACGTGCATCCACAGCTCTTCACCCCCCAGGACTGGCAGCATTCCCTGGATTTGATGTACACTGATAAAGAGGCTGCAAGCTGCACCCCAATAGCTGGCAGCTTGACAGCATCTGAGGTGGCAGTTGGATAATATGGGGCCTTTGGCAGCAAGAACCTCTCAATAAGCTCCTGCCTACTGCCTTTCACTCCTTCCTACTCCACCACACACACCTGTTTCTTGCAAACAGGGGCTGTTTTCAACTCGGATCATTTTCCCCAATCCATTTCCCAGCTGTGTCCACCCAAGAGCAGGGTAGGACTTCCTTAAGCTGGTATTGATAACGAGGTCCCAATAAGCATTGAAACACACCCAGAGGGAAGCTATTCCAAATTACAGTGTGCCAGAGTCTTAATACGTTCCTGACTGAGACAAATCTTTGGCTCAGCATTGCCAGAGTGAAAACAGCTGAAGACAGAATGAAGATGCGATTCCAACATACCTTTCTTCTCATGGCAAAAATGGCTCCATGTACTTTTTTTGCATCCTAGCCTTTCCTGTCTCACCTTCCCATCACAATAAGGGAGATGATGCACTTTAAATAACCCTGCAGAAAAAAACCCAAACCAAATCCAAAGACACACACACAAAGCAAAACAATCTGTGATGTTAGTGCACAGACCTCTTCATCTCTCTGTACTCTCCACCCTGCCCACCTCCTCTCTCCCCCTAAAGAAAGGAAGGGCATTTCTGCCCTCTCTTTTGCTGCCTGCTCAGAGCTCCAAAGGCACAGTTTGAGTTACAGAGCAATGCAATTGTCCACTAGGTTCCTCCAGGCACATCTGGAAACACCTTCTCCAATAACACCCGTAGCCACCAAGCAATCAGACCTGATGCTGGTGGCATCTGCCGAGATGGAGAGCCCTGCCTGGGCTGCTGCAGCCAGGCTTCACCCCAAAGGGAAAGGCTCCAGGGCAGCAGATTCTTTCTTTCTTTCCCACTTGAAGGAAGAAAGCTTGCTGAGTTTGCGCCCAGATAAGTTGTGTTTATTCAAAGGTGCATGAAGTGATTAACAAGCAGCTCCACGTGAGCGGCAAGCCTGGTTTCCTTCCGGACTCGCATCCTGCAGCAGACTGTAGGCTGCAAATGGTGCATGTCCCACAGCATGCCATACTTCCTATGGGCTCTCCTCCATGTTCCTTTATAGCTTCAGGCCACTATCACTTTTCCTAAAAGCAGCTACATAAATATTTACTCTTTTTTTTACCCTTAAAGGTATATTCAGTTCCAACTTATTCCAAAGTTTATGGCTGGCAGCTTTCAGCTTCCAGCAAGTGATTTTAAAAGCTATGTCCTATGCTTAACCAAGAAGATGTAGCATCATTTCTGAGAGCTGGAAAATCCAGGCTGTCAAATAATATAACCTTGTTTTTCCTTGTCAGAACAACCGAAAGACGCCAGACCCTAATTTTGTTTTATTATTTATAGACAAACTGTTTCATACAGCATTGGAGGTTTAAAAAATGTATTATCATTCCTGCGCCTCTCCCTCCCTTTGCACAGTTGGATTGGTGGTAACTAAGGCAACCCAGCTGCACAGCCTGAGAGGCACAGAAAATAGTACCAGTAATGACTTTTTTTTGTTGTTGTTTTAAATCCCAGAGTTTCTAGAGTACTAGACAATGTTGAGCAATACAGAAACTCCAAAGAGAATAATTGGAAACACTGGGCTGATTCTTTTACTGCCATATATTTACCTCAGCCAAGAATTTGGCTGCAGGGTCCCAGGACCAAAGATGAACCGTGCAATAGCTTCTCCTGTTCCCGATGCGTAGAAAACATCATGCAGGCAACTGATCTCATGTTGCTTTGACCAGTCAAACTAGAACCCTCAAAAATAAAAGCAAAGCAGTATTCTCTCAGGTTTTGACCCTGGCAAGATAACCAGATCCTTGGGAGAAATTCAGATCAAAGTTCTCCACATCAGACAGAGCAAACTTTCAGGTGAGGTCTCTTCTCTGGCACCAGCACTTGATGATGGAGCAGATTCCTTTGTCTTCCATTGAACTCACCTGAAAAAAAAAACCCAAACATTCACCAGCCACTCCAATTCAGTACTTTGAAATGCAGGTGGATAGGAGCTATAGCTAGCAACAGGTACCTGCTCCATCAGTGATTCAAATGCCTGCTTAGAGACACTGGGCAAACCAATTGAGAGATTTTACAGCCACAAAGCCTCTGCCAAGTCCAGAGAAATGCTCGTCCCCAGGTGGTGGAACTGTCCTCTGGGACAGAAACAGGGCTGGCTGTCAGAGCAGGCAGCAGCTCTGACAGACCCATGCCTGGATGCTCACTGTCCTCCCGAAGGGACAGCTCTGACCAGCAGCTGGCTAAGGAACATCAGGGGGAGCAAAGACAGAATTGAAGATTTTGTAAAGCAAGAGATAAGGCAGTACAAGAAGAATAAGAGCCATTGCTCTTGGGAAAAAGAGGAAACTTATGGTGGAGTAACTTCCTCGTGCCCAGTGCACAGATGGATGTGCTCCTCCTAGGAGCTCTTGAAAATCTTGTGAAGACATTGCTGAAACATACTCACCTGAGGCTGAGCTAAAGTTAGACAGCAGTCTTCTCTTGAACATATTTTTCCCTCTTTGGAGTACTTTTGCATTTTCCAGAAACATATAACATGTTTTAGGAACCAATTGTTTTCCCTGCGTTTTATTTTTGTATTTACATGCTTGTGAAAGAAAGCTCCCTTAATACCCTGTAGTCAGCTATTGGGAAACACAACCTACGTGACAGCACACGAATCTGTACAATATGAAGCAATGCTGTAATACAATTGAATTCTCAATGCTCTCATTCTTCTGAGCAGCTGTTGAGATCGCACAAACCTGAGTGACAAATAAAGATGTGCAAAGGGCAACTGTGTGGGCTATGAAGTCATTCTACCATTGTACAGGTACAGGCTTATGAACAGCAGGTTTTTGTATGAAAGTTAAAATGCTCACGTTCTGCAGTTAGTTATCAATCCAGACACGGGTTCCACCCTTCGTTATTACAGAGCCCAGGATGGATTTTTAAGATGAGCCTTCTTTCCAGAAGATATCTTCTTTTGTTCTATCATGCCTTTAAAAACAAAGAATAAGAACCCAGGGCATATCTATTTTTTTCAGTGAACAAATAATATTTATATCTACAATTTCACTATATTGCCAGTGACAAATGGAACTCCAATTTAGGAGGATTTACAGCCTAGAGTTTGCAAATTAAATACAAATATTTACTTTTGTCTCATCCATTCACCTTAGCTATGCCACAAACCTGTGATGGCACATTTATATCCTTCATGTTGTCACTCCCCCAAGCTGCAGCTTACCCCCCTAGGTAAAGGAGTCTAGCTATTTAAAGGAAACCTGCACCATCTGTCACTTGCCCTACTCTTGCTGACAAGTTTATCTGATGATCCACTGGAGAGAGACTGGATCGAAAGCTCTGGCAACCCAGGGCTTACGATTTCAGCACTGGAGGCCAGACATTAACAGGTGCTTGCTAATATGCTGCCCCTGGCCTAATAGGCTACTCTCTCTTTTTTTTTTTTTTTTTTTTTTTTTTTTTTTTTTTTTTGGTGGAGTTTTTCTCCCTCATCTTTAAAAAAATGCCAGGATTTTGTTCCATATTAGGTCAGTCAACAAATGCTCTGCAGGCTAGAGATAAATAAAATACAGCAGACAGTGTTTCAGAGCCTCTGAGGTCTATGGACAAGGAAAGCACTTTTAAAATAGGGTTCTCTGTGAGTACACAAATCATCGACAGGGAAGAAGAGAGGCTGAGACAGTGCTTTAGATAAGGGTACCCAAATATATTTGGTTATTGCCACACTTGATGCCCCACGGTAGCACATCTGGTCTCTAGCTGGTGCATCAGAAAGCTGTGGGTCTTTGGTAGGTCCTCTGCCTTCCTGGACAGACACGTGAAGATGCTCCAGATACCTTACCTGCAGGATTAATCATCTGCTGCCTTTTCAGATAAGCTTTATTTTTAAAGCTTTTCACGTGTTCTTGTACCAACTGGGCTTGTTTGGTGGCAGATACTTTTTCCTCACTAGCAAAGCCCCTTTATTTCCAAGGGATGTGACCTCTGGTAGATTTCAAATCATTCCTCAGTAGTCAAGTAATCCCTTACTTGCTAGGGACATCCCAGGCTCATTCGACTGTGGCAATAGAAGCTGGTCCAATCCATGCACTCCTCATAGCTCACTCCCACTCCCAGCTGGGTTGGGTTCCTCAGGGATATTGGGAGGCTGGGGCCAGCTTCCCATCCTCCTCCCAGCAGTGTGCTTGATCTGTCAGAGGACTTCTCTGTGGTGCTTTTTTTTTTTTTTCCCCCAATAATCTGTTCTCCACTGCCTCCCAACAGGAGATTCAATAGTAATACTGGACTCCCGGCGGAAAGGCAAGTGAATCCTCCTCTTCAAGCCAAACAATCTCTCCATGAATGCTGAAGCCATGAAGTAGAGGAAAATAAATGCAGCTGTGATAAATCCTTTCTCCAATGCATTGCAGCTTCTGGTGAAGCCATTATGTCATCAGACATATGTGAAACTGGTGGAAAATATGAAATGTTTGCCTGTTACATGATAACTCTGCAACTGCTATGAATAAGAAAATTGTGTTCATGTGTTTACACAGATTTCTCATCTCTTGCACAATGTACGTGAGGTTGTGTCCATGGTTAAAACTCATCGCTGGTAAATGAACTCCCTCATGAGCTTGGCACCACTCTGCAAAAGACCTGTGAAAGCAAGCCAGCTCTTGTTTGGATTACCCTTCATCAAGTCTGGAAAAAATTAAGAGGAGGGGTAATTTTAACAGTGCTGTGACTTCCAAGCTAGCTAGATAACAAATTGGGCTAACAAGGACTGTAATTAGGAATGTCTGCTCAGAAAGTTCACCATGAAGCCAAGTTCTTTTAATGAGATACATTCTGGAATATTAATGTGCATAATATCATCTCCCCTCCACTTTAACAAGAAATCTGAATGCAACACTTTCTTCTCTTTTCTTGGTTTCAGTTAATCTTGCAGCAAAAGTAACCTAATTATACTGACTCTATGATTGCTTTGACAGAAAGCATGTTAATTTAAAGCGCTGTTTAACATAAAGCTGCCTGCCATATAATTACACTCCATTCACATGTTTACTAATCTTGCTCAATATAGTTGATTTCTGTTATTAGCCTCAACATCTTGTTAACATCTAAAACACTGGAGATCTGCTTTGCAAACTCCAATAAACAGGCAAAACCAACAGTCGTGTAAGTGTTCCTTAATGGTCAACATGAAAAAGAAAGATCTCTGTTATTAGCCACACATTTAAATGAGGATTTGAAACTAGTTGCTGTGCTTAAATGTCAAACTCCATCATCATTGCCAGACCCCGTACCTTAGAGCTACTGTGCACGCAGTTAACCAGGGTGTTATTTTCACCTTTCAAATGCTGCTGGAGCTTAGTAGAAACGAAACACATTGTAAGCTCCCCGTGAGCAATTAAAAAATAATAATAATGTGTGTACATGAGATTGTTCTTCTCACATGTTAAGCAGCTGATAAAATTCTAGTCTGGGAAGTTAACGTCCTAGGGCTGGACGGTAAACTAAGTTAACTCAATGAAAGACATGCACACATTCAATAATTCCCAGCTTATCTAGACAGCTCACTCCAGTTAACTTCACAAGGGGAATGTAAGCAATCACACACACATACACACTCCCTTTCTGTTGAAGCTAAAGGAGAACACGGAAAGAATTCAGCTGAAAGATGCTGGTCAGAGGAAATATTTCAGAGAGGCAAACAGAAGAAAAACCATGAAGGGAATCAGGGAAGAGGAGAAAGTTCGGGCAACTCCCTGTACAGGTTTGTTGGAGTGGGGTTTTTTTGAGATTTTTTTATTTCTTTTTCTTATTTTCGTGTCTTTTTTTCCCCCCTGTACTAACAGTCCAGTGCAAGCAGTTTAAACATCAGAAACTCAAAACACAGCCTGGGCCTTGACTCAGAGGGGCACTTCTTTCCACATCCTGCCAGGAGATGAACAGCAGATCTCACCATTCCCTCCTGCTCACAGAGCAGATCTGGCGTGGGGGTTTTCCAGGTAGATTACAGGGGTTCAGCAGGAGAGGATAATCATTGTGGGGATGGGGGGTGTGTGTGTGTGGTGTTGTTTCTTTCTTTGAAAAGGGCTCAGAAGAGGCACTGCTCTCTGTTACGTCCTGCATGGAGAGGCTGGATCCCAATCACATGCTTTGGGAAAGCAATCAGGAATGCCTGTCCCCAAAACACAGCTGCTTTGCCCCTTTCTCTGATGCACAAGAGTAAGGGTCTGTCCTTTATGACATTTACACTAGATTTCTCTTTCCAGTCTGTTTCTCTCCCTCTTGTTTTATTTCGAGTAAGTATGCAAAGTCAGTAAGAACTGTTTATTTATAGCTGTAGATTTTCATGGCTGTATAAATTAGATGTTATTACTGAATGAGATGCCCGCCCACTCACCCAGTGCAGCTGTACAGGAATCCTTTCATGCTGCTGACAGTACGCAGTCTCAATCAGGAGGAAAATGACATGCTCCCAGCCAGACCAAGGGACCGCTGTTTAAACCCTCAGGCAGAAAAACAGCAATTAATTTTTTCCACAGTACAGTGTGCAGTATGACTGCCACAATGACCTAATACTCTTTAGACCTGCCACTTTTGTTTGGTAGAGAGAAAATGAAGGTTTAAATTCACCAGAGCAAAAAACTCCAAACTAGAACCTACCCCTGGGTTTTCTTTGTACAAGATTAAGCAATTTTTCTTTGGAGGGAATGAGGGGGATGGGGACAGTCAGGGAAGTAAAACTGGTTGTTATTTGGGACAGAGCACCATCAAAAAATAAAGACCCGTCCCATACACAGACACAGAGCTATTTCCAGCAGAAACAGCTGGAAACCAATATCCACCATGATTAGGAGCTTTCATCTTAGCTCACACCTTTGTAACAGTTTATTCCCACAAAAAGCATGGGCAAGCGCTAATTTATTCCCTCCCCAATTTCCCACACAAATTTCTTGGTTTGGGTCTCTGCCAGAGCTTCAGGGTCACAATGTGACCTCAATAACATAACTTTGGATTGTTCCAAGCCTTCAGTGGAACTACTGAAGATTTACTTTGATGGATATGGGGTCAGGATCTGGCATGCAGAAAATATGCATCTACATTCTACCGAAGTGTCTAAAATAATTGCCCAGGGAGGCTGAAATTCAATTTCAGACCTTGTATTTACTTGGCAGAGCACATAATTAAATATTTTGTGCCACAAAATTCACCAGAGAGTCTCAGGGGTATTGATAAGAGAAGGCTAAGAATCAACCATGAGAGCCAAACTAAGATCCATTTCCCAGGCAAGTTATTCAGTAAATATTGGAAAAAAATCATTACATTCATATATGGGTTCATATTAATATTTGTCTGTATTTAACCTTGCTGATTGTCTGGTTACCTCAGAGGAAGCGGTTATTGGCTCTACAGATTCATATGAATAAACCTAATATCAAGTTCTGCTCTTGAACTAAAACTACTGCTTACAGCTAAGAATAGTTTGTGATTGAATTAACCATTTGGAAAAAACAGCAGGTAAAAACCAAATACAATTACAATAGGCCAGACCTAGTAACAAGTCGTCAAAAGCTCCAAAGTGAAATTTTTGCCTTTTTAAATTCTCCAGAGGCCCTACTCTGCAAGGAGTTCAATGCTTTTGAAAAGCAAACCAAATACCTAAGGTGTTTGATGTCAATACACTTTAGTTTAACTTCCAGACACTGGTGTTCAAAAACATGGGTTTGAGTAAAATCTTTAAGATATGGCCCAATAATAGTTCTGAGCTATAAAATTTAATAATAACACTTGGTGTTTCAAATGTCACCTTCTATCAATGCTCTCAAAACATTTAAGCAAACCTTCAAGTTCTTTTCGCCTTGAGAGCGTAATTTCCCTCACTACCCAGAGAGCAGCACATATATAAGAAAATAACGCTTTTTTTCTACACCTGAGAAACAGAACTCTCTCATCCGAATACACAGGATGATCTGGTTTCACTGTCGGTTTAGGACTACGTTCCTCAAAGAGAAGAGATGGAAACCTACATGCACCAACACATACCTGCTTTTTGTTTTGAGATATTCATTTAAGTATGTGGTGTGGAGCCACCTAGCAACCACGCCATTGCCAGCTAGCAGGTGAAAGACACATCTGTCACTTAGGCTACTAAAAGTTTGAGTGCTGCAACACACCGTCACTTCTGTCTGTGTTTGGGAACACCAGTTTTTACTTCTGCTGCTTCTCTTCCACATCAGGATCAAAAGCTCTGGTTGCAGCATCCACTGGCTCTGACACCGCACGCAGGCGCACTGTGCAGGACAAGCACGCGTGGAAAGGGTCCACCCGTGAAGAGTTCAGGCCCCCAGGTTACAAACTCTGTGCTGCAGAGGTGACTGTCCCGAGGCTCAGAGGTGACTGTTCCCATGGCAGAGTCAACTGAGCAGGCAGCACACCTCCTAGCCTCGCTGATGGAGCTCTTGCCTAGAGGCTTGCAAGGACTCAGCAATGAGCCCAGAAGGCCAACGGTGTCCTGGGCTGCATCAAAAGCAGTCAGGCCAGCAGGACAAGGGAGGGGATTCTCCCCTTCTACTCTGCTGTCGTGAGACCTCACCTGCAGTGCTGTGTTCACCTCTGGGGCCCCCAACACAAGTAGGACGTGGACCTGTTGGACCAGGTCCAGAGGAGGCCACGAAGATGATCAGTGGGCTGGAGCACCTCTGCTATGGGGACAGGCTGAGAGAGTTGGGGTTGTTCAGCCTGGAGAAGGCTCTGGGGAGACCTTAGAGCACCTTCTGGTACCTGTGGGGCTACAAAAAAGATGGAGAGGGACTTTTTTACAAAGGCATGGAGTGATAGGATGAGGGACAATGGCTTTAAACTGGAAGAGGGGAGATTTAGACGAGATATTGGGAAGAAATTCTTTCCTGTGAGGGTGGTGAGACACTGGCTCAGGTTGCCCAGAGAAGCTGTGGCTGCCCCCTCCCTGGCAGTGTTCCAGGCCAGGTTGGATGGGGCTTGGAGCAACCTGGTCTGGTGGGAGGTGTCCCTGCCCATGGCAGGGCGGTTGGAACCAGATGAGCTTTGAGGTCCCTTCCAACCCAAACCATTCTGTGATTCCACAACTCAGCTGTTCCTGTCCGAGCCCACAAATGACTCTTCCGTGCCTCGGCCGGCAGCAGGACCCCCACACCACGGGAACCACCTCCCGAGCGGTACCGGGGCTCGGCGTGCCCAGGCGCTGAACGAGCACACGGGGAAGGAGAGAAGCTCCGAGCCGGAGCGTTTGTCTGCGAGAGGCTTTCCCAGCTGCTGACAGGGAGCAGGGCAGTTTCGGATGTGTGCGCTTTAAAGCGGGGGTATAGCCACCGCCGGGCTCTCACACCTCAGTAAAATGGACCAAAATTCAGCCCCGAAGGTTCTGACGATTTGATTATTCCAATTTGTTTAATTTCCACGGGATGGGGAGGGGTGTTGGCCGCGGCCTCGCGGCTCCCGAGGCGCCACAGCACCCCCTGCCGGAGCGGAGGAGCGCCACCGCCCGCCCGCATCCCCGCCCGCATCTCCGCATCCCCGCCCGCATCTCCGCATCCCCCCGCACGGACGCGGGAACCCCCATGCCAACCCCCGCGACTGCTCACCCGCCCCTAAGCGCCTCTCCTCCCGGAAAGCGTTACCTTAAACACTGTCAATTAACATCTCGCTTTTTTTTAAAGCAGGGGTTGCCCAATAGTTTCGACCCTGAAGCACTTAAAACGGCTCCCAACCTTCTGAGGAGCATCCCTCAGGCTCTAAACCCTTGCACCCCTAAAGCTGCCCCTTTACTGCTAGCTGCCAAACGATAGCCGTTGTTCCCAGAGGATATAGTCAAAAATAAAATGATGTGAACTGCCTTCCCACTGCTCTCCTTGCGAAAGGACTTATAATTATGTTTCCAGAGATGACTTTATGCATGGTGTACAGCACAAATGAAACCTCAAAGGGGCAGAACAACTTGAAAAGTGTGTAGAAACATTGGAATTGTGACATAGCAGTGCTGGGTTAACGGCTGGACTTGATCTTAGAGGTCTTTTCCAACCAAGGCTATTCTGTGATTCTATGAAGTGGGTGGTGTAGGAATAAGAAAGTGGTAGGGGATAGAAGAGAATTAAAAACATTATGAGGAAGAGCTTGTATTAAATGATAGCGAAGTGTTCAAGTTAAGCAGCTGTAGGTAAAATCAAAACACAAATATTTGCGTACTCTATGTGTTCGTATCATTAAGGCTTGCATATCATTCTTGAGCAGGGTAGTTGGGTGCTTGCAGCTTAAATGGTGCTTTTATGTGGCTCTGATTTTAGAAAGAAAATAAGTTGCAAAAAGGGAAAAAGACAGAAAAGGCTGAAATAGTTTTCAACCTGAAAGGAGGTTGTAGTGAGGCGGGGGTCAGTCTCTTCTCCCAGGTAACAGTGATAGGACGAGGGGTAATGGCCTCAAGTTGTGCCAGGGGAGGTTTAGATTGGATATTAGGAAACATTTCTTCACGGAAAGGGTTTTTAGGCATTGGAACAGGCTGCCCAGGGCAGTGGTGGAGTCCCCATCCCTGGAGGGATTTCAGAGCCGTGGAGATGAGGTGCTGAGGGACATGGGGTAGTGGTGACTTGGCAGTGCTGGGTTAATGGTTGGACTTGATGGTCTTAGAGGTCTTTTCCAACCAAAACTATTCTATGACTCCATGACTAGTAAGACTTTACCAGTGTTTGTTCTCAAGACACAAACATCAGGTTTGAATGACTATATAAAATATAAAATGGCTAACCCTCCTGGTCGGGGAAAAAACTTACTTAAAGATGAAGTATCTGGAAACCTTAGGCACGACAGACACACAGCTAAATACTCACAGCCTGTGGCTTATGGGCCTTCTGTACTGAATTCAAAACTTCACAGGAAAGTATACAGGGGGAGAAAAAGGGAGCTGTTGCAAAGCGCCTCCTTAGTTACTGAATTTACTTTCTACCTGTAGTTCAAAAAAATACCAGTGAAGGATCAGCTTGGCTTTTCTGCTCTCAGTACTCCAGGCCACAGCAGAGGCATCCTGGTCAACCAGTGGAACTTCATTTTGCTGTTGTCTGTGCATACATTTTCTGATACAGAATAAAGATCATTTGCCTTCCATCAGTAATATGTTTGTTTACCGATAAAGAAAGCCCTGAAGGAAAAGGACAAATCCACATGCATGGTCTACATCGTGCGCAAGTCTGACTTTCAAGTTTTCTTCCACATTTCCACTTCTAGTCATCAGTCTACTTAGTCACCCCAAGTCTCAGTTCTACTTGACACAAATTTAGAGCTGATCTTTTACCTAAGTCCTGAATCAGAAGTGTAGGAAAAAACAAAATGGGCTAAGAAAAGTCACCTCTACTATTTGAAAATAAAGCTGATTTTTAAATATATATGTATTTTTAAGTCCAGTTTGAAATTTTGGCAACTACTGAAGCTCACATTCCCACGTAATGCTATCTGATTACACCATATTTACCTACCATAGCATATTTATTGCTAACAAAATGTTGCACATGCCTGCAATAACAGGCCTTTTTTAGCCATTACTGGCTATTTGAGAAATGATCTGCAGTGTTAGATGGTCACAGCAGAGTATCAGAGAAACACAGGATGGGGGAGAAAGAGAATAACCACAAACCCCAAGTGGCCAGCAAGACCAGACTGTGGGAGAGACTCAGTGATGCTCTCCCTTTAAATACGACCATCCCTTACAATGGAGAAAAACATTACCAATGTACAGAATGTTGGTCTGTAGGCAAAGCCTGTGCAGATGCATCCCCCAAGCTCTGTCCGCGGTGGTGTGTCTACATGCTCATCATAAAAGTATGTTCCACTGAACATTCAGCTGCAGCAACTTCCTTCTCGGGGGAGCCAGCATCTACACATCTAGAGAAACAAGCACATGGGTCTGACCATCCAAGTCCACATGGTGCAAGCTGCTTCCAGAGCTGAAGAAAAAGGAAACTACCTGGAGGAAACAGTGCAGGACATGGTTCCACCAGTGTGCTCTTGTCATCAGCTGGGAAAAAACCCAAACAGAACAGTCACAAGGGAAATGAGGTTGAGCTGGTCATTACACCGACAGAAAAAAATGCATTTCCTTTTAGTGGTGGTGGTGCCTTTTAGGAGTTTCTGGTTTGTTTTGCTTAATTACTGGGATTTGGAGTTTCCCAATTATCAGAGCACTCACAAAGCACTCCTCCATTCTGTCTGTGCATGTGAGTGCCATCTCCTATTCCCCGGTGAGAAAGACATTTTTAACAAATTGATAAGATGGAATTTTCACATCCAGTCGCTACCAGGCAATTGGAGCACTGCATGGCACGTCAGAAATGGAAAAAATGTGCTTACGCTCACTCTAACTTGGACAAGCCCTCCAGTTCCTCCTCATCCTCCTCCTCGTCGACTCAGGATGAGAGCCAGATAGAGAAACATCTCCCAGGCTACAGCTGTGGCCTCACGCCCTGGGTTTGGTCCCTTTGCACACTTACCTTAATGGATGGGGAGTTTCAATGAAGCAGAAAAAACAGCAGCTGAAGGAATGAAAAATCAACCATTGTATTGAACATCAGTAACGAGCTTGGGAAACCCGTGCGCTGTATCTTATTTGTGTGTGGCCTCATACGCTGTGAGGGACCATCAGTAAAGAGTGATTTCCCTCAGACTGAAAACATCCGAGATCTGGGCTTGTAATGCAAAGCATGTTCACACTGGGGAGTGCTTTTCTGTGGGAATGGAGCAAGGGGCAAAGGGGAATTCACTGCTTGCTAGCATACAATCCCACAAAACACTTCCCAAGGGTTAAAAAAGAGAAGGTTTAGGCTTGGGGAAGTGGTACAAGCCACAGAATAATTTCACAATTAGCTGAGGAGGTCCTGCTGTTTAACTGCACTCACGGTGAGGTGAGCTTTAGGTTCTCTGCGGTGCCGGGAGCTGCCAGGTCTTTCCAAGGGCGGGCAGTGCAGGGTGGCTGTTGTCTTTCAACAAAAAGGCCAGCTCAAGGACCTTGCTTCCTGCCATTGTTATCCCTGCAGCCCTGGAATTTCATCCAAATGGATTTGACCCCTTCACTAAACAGCCCATGCATACTTCCCTGGTTAAGGTATTCCTGTGCCAGGGGAGGACAGTGACTGCTGAAGGGGAGAGAAAATATAACACAAAGGACACAGCTCTGCTTGCACGTGCTCACAAAATAGATTTAATAGGTGCCACCTCTGCCCTGTGCTTTTGGAAAAGTCTGTTATTTCAAATTTTTAAGTCTGAAATGCATTGTACTTTCTTACAGCTATCAGTCTGCTGTAATACTTTGCCATGCTCACAGGTAGTTTTTATTTCTGTACGTACTTCATATTGATTTTGCACAAGTGCTGGCCTTGGTTTCTGCTTGTGAGAAACTCTTTTTGTAAACTCTTTGCAGGAGAGCTGATTTTTTATTTTTCTTTTTTTATTTTTTTTTTTAAAAAACATCCAGAGGAGGATTTTCATAACAGTTCACTGCCACTAAGCCTCTGACATCTTGGATGATGCTCCAGTCCTGTGCAATAAGAACACATCTGAGTGGTCGTCACCTTGTGATTTGATGGGTAGCCACCCCAAGGATGACTGCTCTTATTATCTTTTGTTGATCTTCACACTCCTAAAAAGCTTTGTCCTGTTCTCAAACATCTCCATCTGTTTTTCCCACCTCATATTTACACCAGAGCATGCTCTGCTAAAATCCCCTTTGCCTTACTTTTAACTGGCCCTTGAAATGCATGACAACATTCCACATAACACAGAACAATCACCAACTAGCATTGCAATCTGCTTCCAGCTGCCCCACTTCTAAATTTCTGCTCTGAGGCAGACATGGAAACTTTACAAAACATTATTAACCCTAGCTAATGAAAAGTTATTCAGGAATTGACTTATAGTTTGCCATATATTAATAGAATGTTTGGTATCTCAGGGCCATGGCTTCTTTGTAGCTTTAAGCAAGAGTGAATGTCAGAGGATAATAATCAGAAATTCTTTTTCAGCAGATTGACCTTCCCCCTTAAGAGCATATTAAACAATACTCTGTTTAAACAGATCTCCAGGTGCCTTAGGTAGGAACTTAAGTAGGATGTCAGCATAGGTCTATTTGAAGTTAGTGGCATCATGTAAGTTTATGTGGAGTCTCTGACCTGGTGTAACATAACTGTATTGTGGCTCTTTCATCGCAGAAAATCTGAATATCCAAAAAAATATTAATTAAGCCTAAACATGGGACTAAAACTTTAATACCACATTTACAAGCAGTGAAACTGAGTCTTGAAAAGAGAAGACCCAGGTAATCTGTGGTATCCACTGCTTCTGGATGGGTGCACGTGAAAATGTGTCTGTACTGGATATTCAGTATGACTTGGCACAACAGAAGTCAGGGGAAACAGCTGACGACAGTACTTTTGATGGACAGGTTGTAGGGGTCTCATGTTGGATTACCCTCAAATAGAAAAGCACATAAACCAAAAGCTACTTTTAAAACACATGAAGCTAAAAAGCCTGGCCAGAATGCTCCAGACTTGGAGAGGAACTGGGTCTCCTGGCTCCCAGCACAAGACCCTCATTTCATTCCCCTTGTCTTTACTGGGCTTTGGATCAATACAAAATGTTTCCTCTGCAAAAAACGTTTCCTCTGCACTGGGCTTTAACTTTGACCATCCACTCAACTATGCACTCCTGTACAGTCACATGCTATTATTATGGTTTTAATTAGTAAAGGTTACACAGCTATATCTATTGTTTCAGTAAAGTTTCGGCCACAGAGTTCACATGGTCATACTGAGCTGAAAAGCAAGGTTATCAAGTAATCAAGCTAAGCACATTTGTTGTAATTACAGCTCCCTATTTGTTTTATTCATGCACACACACTCAACTTTCCTCTCCTGCCCTCCCTTCTCCCAAACCCCACTGCCAGCTTACCAGCTTGGAGCAGTTTATTGTTGCTTTGTTGTGAGCAGTGACCCTGCATCATGTAGACAGCTGAATTAAATCTTATCGCTGTACCAATCTAAAGTGACATTTTGAGAGGGGCAACACAGGTGTGCCTTGGCAACGACTTGGCCATAAATGATGTTACAGCAAAGAGACACCATTTGAACAGACAACGCACATTGTAGCTGCGCTGCACTGAGTTCAACCTCAAGCCAGGCTGCTCTTAGCCAGTGGATTCAAATACCATATTAGATTGAGAGTTCTTCCTGTGCCAAAACAATAGTAAGAGATAAAAAGGGATTTGGACATTTTTCCCTGTTCGCTCTCATCCAAACTCTAAAGAAATAAATAGCTTCATCACATGTGCACACTATCAGGTGTTTTGAAATAAAAGTACACATAGAAGACAAATTGTGGAACAAATACTGCTCTTCGTTGCACTTGCAACAGTCATGTGTAAACTACATCAAAATTCCAGCCCCTGCAATTCAACAGAGCGTTCCTCTTTTATTGGTAAAAAAGGTTCTATCTGGTAATCTACATAAAGTGTTTATCATCTGACACATCACTGCATATGGCAGTGATGTTGATATTCAAATTTTGCAATAGGTCAGCTTAAAATGGCTTATTAATTGATTGAATTCAATACCTGGAAACTCCTAAGTGGATACTCCCACCTATTTAAGCCTTGCTTGGTTCAGTTTAATTATGCCTCTTAGAGATCCAGCTTACTAATAAGCATAGCTTGCCACCCCACTCTGCTTTCCCCTGTCTTTAAATGCCATGGCATTAAAAGTACTACAACTTGGGGTCTTTTTGTTTGTATTCTGCTCAGCAACCCATTATGTCCTATGCTTTTCTCAGAAGCAAAATGAAGACCAGACCGCACATATGGTTAGGTACCCAAGTGGCACAGGGCAGTTAAGGCCCACGACACTTCTGGAAGGGAACTAAACAGCCGCCTCTACCCAGAGACCAGCTTTTGTCCTTTAACTTCCACCACTAGCTTATTCCTCAAGAGCTTCTCCATATAGAGGAGCCTTTAGTATAGAAAAATCAAATTCAGTTTAATTAAATGGTAAGATTTATCCTTTTCTCAAGAATTAAAGGGGGATTCAAATATGGTGGAGAAATCAGACTTTTAGAGATCTTGGAACATGTGGAGCCAAGTCCTCCGAGACAATTATTCTTGGAAACTCCCTCCAAAAAAATGAAGGAAAAAATATGTAGGCAATTCTCTGATAACATATCAGAGGTCAGAACAAAAATGGTTTGCTTGCTCTTTCTCAGAAAATCAGGGGGACAATCTGTCCTGGATTCCTCAAATAATTTGTGCAAGAATTAGCTTACTTTGGAAACAGAATGGTAATTAGTATTCCTCCTCTCAAATCACCTGCTTTGTTTTCCCAGGTAATGTGTTTTTAAGCACAGCATTGATTAGCTTTGATTTAATGCAAGTTTTCCTGTGACTACTCACCCATAACGATGAAGACTTTTCCTCCTCAAATGCAAATAAGAACCAACATTCTTTTAAAGCAGTATCAAATCATACCGTGACTTGTACCTGGAATATGACAGTTCAGAAGTTAAAAGAAAAAATATATTATTTATTCTTAAGAAAAACTAATTTTAATACTCCTTTTATTATACCTACTTTTTTAATTCCCTTCCTAACTTTCATACTAATAAAGACTAGATATCTAAACTAAGCAACTGATGGAGACACAAAGTACATTCAGATTCAATTCACAGTGGTAAATATCGACCATATTTCATTTCACCCTGTGTGAGAGAAACACCACCTAGTTTGCCCATCCTGAGCAACCTTTTGTGTTTCCAGCCGCACGCTTTGTGAGCAGGACAACAACAATTCCAAGCCTTGGTTGATATTTTGGAAAGCTCGGTTGGTTGGTTGGGTTCCTCCCCCCCCAAGAACAGCGCTCTTTTTCTGCCTCTCCCATTAAGTTTCTCCATCTCTTTCTTTAATGCCAACCACATAGAGTAAGAAAGGAGTATAAGAGAGAGAGATATGGAAGTTCCTACAAACCAAACCCTGTTGCTAAACCTGTCCCCATGTTCCCAACTTCTGTGAGTATGTGGGGAGACCAACAGGAAGACAAAGAGGTCTCTAGTAGGCACAATGTTACTTCACAGCCTTTGAGTTGCTGCTTTTCAAACCTTCTCTTTCTCTTTGTGTGAATGAGTTCGATGACCCTAAAAGAGCATTTCTTATTAGAAATTTTAAGAAGTGCTTAAAAAAATGATCCACAGTGGTGTAGGGACAGGAATCGGAACTCTGTGTAATGGCTTTTATTTATGCCATGAGTGTCCTATGCCACTTAAAGATGCCAAATTGTCTGGTTGTGTGTGTTTGTTGTGGATTTCTTTAAAGGAATATATGTTTCAGACAATTTGCTTGCTTGCTCAAAATGCGAAGCAGCTTCCTAGTCTCTCACAAGGAGGAAATACAACTAATAATCATTTTTTAAGAAGTGATGACTAGCACATGTGCAATAGTAGTGCCTCATGCAGTATAATTGCTGGTATTTCAGAAGGTGACTGTGTAAGCATGGATGTCTGTAAGGCACTCTGTTGTCTGCACACTATTTGAAAGTTGCTGTGGTTTTTTTGTGTGATTTTTTTTTTTTGTAGCTTTTATCTTCTCAGTAAAAGCAACAGTTCAACTGTAAAGCAGAGCTTGGCAGGCAATTTAGCTTACCAGTGACAAAACGATGGCCTCTTACAGTGTCTGATATCAGAAAAGAGCACAAAAAATATGGTGATAAAATCTTAGAATTATTAAAAAGGAAAAAATCTAAAGTCCTGTGGCTCTTTCTGGGAAAAAAAAACAGCTATGCAAGAGAGAAGCAGACAATGAATTTCTACTAAACCATTTTTTAAATGAAATTTCCTCACGCAATGTACCTAGATTATCCACTGTCACCTCGAATGGATTCACAGGATCACAGATTAATACAGGTTGGAGGGGACCCATGGAGATCTTCCAGCCCCACCTTCCACTAAAGAAGAGTCACCTTTGAACACAGGGGTTTTAAAAAAAATAAATCTCCCAGTTCTTTCTGTTTATATCTTAACTACCACTTACAACTAGAAAGCAGCCTCCTTCTCATCAAGATTTCAAAACCAATTACATCTTACTCTTTTTTCCTCTTTTTTAAATACAAGGGTATTTATTTAAAGAAGACAGAACATGGAGCTTTCCCATCATCCAGGACCCAGTGAAGAAGGCAGAGAAAGCACATACAAGAGAAGACACATCAACATTTCCATTGTCACCACATCTGACTTGTACCAGTTAACTCCAGGGAAAACAGGTAAACATTGCCTTCAACAGAGTTATGGTTTTACCATACGGAATTACAACGATCTAAGCCCAACTGAGTGAACTCATAATCAATATTTTAAATCTAGTAGAAAGAGGTGTTGGGGAAAGGTAGTGTTGACCAGGAATTACAGTTTAAATGAGACAGTATTATAAACCAGAAGTAGCAGAAAAACTCAGAAAAAACATTTCCCCCCCTCGCCAAACCAAAACTCCCTCAAAACAAAATCTTTCCTTGCAGGTCTGGCTTTGTTTGGCATGTAGCAAACCTGACATTAAGCCAGAGTTCCCAGGAAAGAAAGTGGCTCAACAACAGAGTAATAAACAGCTAAGAAAGTCCTCATCATGTGCTAAACTCTGAACCAAATGTCTACTCAGGGAGTGAGCTAATGCACAACATGAAGTAGGAAGCTGCTAATGACAGACAAGCTCCAAATTGAATTGTTACTGGGGGTTCTCAGGTGCCTATCAGATTAAAAAATAATTGCAGCAAAGGAAAATGTAGGAAAACATTAAAAAAAAAAAAAAAAGACTATTCTTATTGTCTACTGAATGTGAAACAGTCTCCCTAGCAAAGAGCATTTGCCTCATCTTCAGTCACTTCTCCAAAGCTTTGTTAAATCAATTGTAAATATACCTTTTAAAAAAAACAGAATTGCATTGGTGGGGGAAAGACACAATGACCTAAATGGTCTTTTCTTTCTCTAATTAACCATGACCTCAGCTGGACATGCCCAAAAACTTTGAGAGAGGAATGTGTGTTAACACTTCTATGAGGACACGGGCCCCTGGGGAGATGAATGCGTAATTGCTCCAGCAAAGAAACATCATCTAACTAGTTAGGAATGAAAAGATACTGTACACAGAGCCAGTAAAAGTCCAGTTGGGCCATTTCTTGTCTTTTTTTTTTTTTTAATTACCCTCAGCAGTTTCCCAGTGTAACCCAGATGGGTTGATTTCAACTAGGTTTTCTTTCCCAGTTTGCAATGAACCTCTCAGATTTCAAATATATTTAAAATTCAGATTAACAGTTTAATTCAGTAGTCTATTATAATAAAATTTTAAAAATTTGTATCATTACCACATAAGCAAAAGTTTACTTTGGGAAGAAATTGCAGCATGTTTCAGATATTCTCTTCACTGAGTATGCTTGCCTTCCAAAAATCAATGACTGCAATAATAATTAGGACTGATTGAACTCCTAGTGTTAACTCTACTTAAATCAAAAAGAAATTTTCAAGCACTTTTATAAATATTTATATGCTCTCTGCTAGAAAGTTTTAGCTAATAAAAAAAAGATATTTTGGAAAAAATATTTCCATTTTTGCTTAGCTTTCAAGTAATAAAGAATTTTTTTAAAATATAAAATCATTACCAAAGGTTTTCAGCAACATTATATCTAAGTTTTTTTGTTTACAGCTTTCTATTCAACAGGCACATAAAAATGTCAGAAGAGATTAAAAAAACCCCAACAACAAACTTCAAACCACATCCATTAAACATTTCCCGAGAGGGAAAAGGAATTACTGACATTTTTATTGTTTTATTTTTTAATAAGAAGAAAGCACAACTGCTTTGTTTCAAAGGCAAGCTGTGAGGACCTGTCAGAACAAATATTACTAAGTACTAAGGTGGTGATAGTTCCTACCTGAAGAGCTTAATGCATAATCGATGTAAACCTATGTGGTTAAATCAAATCAAAGGATTAACATAAAAACCAGCATGGGAGCATATTACCATGTCAGACTATAGGCAAACTACATAACTAGGTTTTAGTATCTGACAGGAAGACCTGGGAATAATATCAAGAATGGAGTTCTTGAGAAAGGTGAGGAGGCTTCCCTGGCCTCAGCTTGACATGGAGCAGCAAGATGCCCCCTCAGTCTGAAATCAGGGAAAGATTTTGTAGTTTTAAGGTCTTTCCCACCACCATCAAGGTGATATTCAGCCCTAAAACTTGCTCAGACAGAGGACTGGAAAAGCACAGACCTGAGGACATATTCTGGCTCTCAGTATCAGTTTTGTTGGTGCTGAAGATAAATATCTGAAAAGAACAAAATTTATAGTTTGGGATTTTTCTGGTGTTAAAACAATAAGGGAAAACACTCCTACCTGGTGCTCCACAGCGACATGACTTTTTTTGTTTAGTCACTAATAACATTCAAATTGCCTTACAAGCTATGATGGGGAAAGGCTACATTTGAAAGAAAGATTAGGGTATGAACTTCCACCCAATCTCCGAGGGAGGTGGAGATTTATCATCATCATTATCATTACTTTGTTATTGTCTTGAGATTAGCCTTAACAACAAGAGCTATTTTTGAAACTGAAATACAAATGAAAAATGCTTGAGTAACGAGCCAAGTTTTCCTAGGGCACTGTTCCTCAGCTGTTTTTTTTAACATTCAGGAAAACACTTCAAAAAATAATTGGTTTTTAATTATATTTTTTTTTTAAAGAAGCAATATACATTGTTAGCTGCAGTGCAATGCTCCTTGATGAGGCTGAGCCATTCCTGGGGGAGATGCGCATTTGCAGCTGAACGAAGGCAGGGTATCCCCAGCTCCAGCATCAGGAACCACACACCCCTGGCACCCTGCAGAGGAAACTGTTGGAAGCACCTTGTTTCTGTGTCTCAGGACACTCCTTGCCCTCCAGGTGAGTGACAAGGCCATGGTCAGAGACCTACCCAACCATGCTCTTTCAGGGTGGCTAGCTACTTAGCAGAGCCTCTAACTCCAGATGTACAGCCCGGGCAGGGGTGCTCCCTGTAGGAGTGCGATCAACGGAATAATCTCCTCCTGTCCTCTCTTCTCCCTAGGAGACACTTAACAACTCTGTGATCTTGAGCTTATGTTTTACACTGCCCTGCCTATACCCACTAAAAGCATGATTATTTTTTTATTCCTAAAGTCACCATAGGTTTATATGCTACAGAGACCTCATGCCTACATTCATATATGTAAGTATTCTAAACATCACCATATACATGCATATGCTCCGTACAGCCTGGGTTTCCATACTAGCAATGCTCTTACAAAATGTAGCTAGGCTGCGCTTCTTAAAAATATCAAATTGATTAGACTACACAGGACAGACATATCAGCAAGAAACTTAAGTATGTACCCCACCTTTAACTCAGCAAAAACGACATGCATGCAGCTGAATACGCATGCACCCATCTTGCTAAATTGGGAATGGTAAGATTTGTGAGGAACTGCTACAAAACAAATCAGGAAATTATTCTTCCATTTTCTCAATTGGGAATGCGTGGTTAAAGTTCGGAATGACAGTTTAATGAATGTATGAAAGAAATGGGGTTTTGTGCCATTATGAGAATTCTCATGTATTGAAAAAAAAAAAACCCAACAAACCAACAACAACAAAATAACTGATATTTTTTCCTGTGATGGTTAAGGAAATGAGTTTTTTCTATGAGCAAGCTGTCATTCCTCTACGCAGAGAAGATAGCAGGCACCTGCTCCCAAAAATTGTGTCCTCAATTAAGATAATTAAGTGCATATTGGATTAAAAATGTTGTTCTTTAGGGATCCTGCCATGTCTATGAATGTCTTAATGACTACAGTATTACCATTCAAGAACTGCCTTGACAGTTTGGCAATGAATTCCTAAAAAGGGATTATTTTTTTCTCTTCCTCTCAAAACTGGATTCTTAAAAAACAACCCCAAATCCACTAAAATAAAAATACACCACAACAATTGTATATTGAAAATAAATTATGGATTTGCACTTTGCAAGGCGCAAATGCAGCCCATGTTTTGGAAGCTGGGGTTTTACACGTTGCCCTTTGTGTGCCGCTGGGCTCCTCTGCACCTGTTTCATACTCTACATATTTGGAATTTTTCTGTATTCTTTATCATTTCAAAGACAGGAACATAAACATCTCAGCTTTTCCTGAGATGACTGTCTCTGTGTGTGTGTATATGCATCACTGAAACTTCCTAGACTCAAATGCTGTTTTCTCTTGCCAGACACCCCTGTGGGGCTTTCCTGAACAGCAGGCACTTTTTCAATAGCAACTTGGAGCTACTGATGGAGAATAGAAGGTCATTTTCTAAGACAGGATGCCAAGAGGACAGGAATTGAATGGTGCTGGCTGGCCACGAGACGCCATGCAAATCAAGAATGTAGTGTGGTCCCCAGGGAAATAGTTCATGAGCCTGGAGTATATGATAAAGCTGCAACTAAAGCCTTCTTAGGCAACTGCGATAACGTGTCACATTCCAGAGGAGTTAAAAACAAAGGCTGCAAAAAGTCCTTGCAAAACAGCCTTCCCTTAGACATCTGTGCTTTCAAGGAAATGAAAAGATTTGGCAAGTTTTGTCACTTCTGGCTATTTTCTGAAAACAAAACAGAACAGTTTAGGGTTAGTCTCTCTCTAAACCCCTAAGTAATTGACAGCAGAAAGTAGTTGTAAGAATCTAACCTTTAACAGGTTAAAAAATTAAATATGTATATGCACTCAAAAAATGCTGAAAATAAAGTAAATGCCGTGATAAGGAGATGGTAACCGGATATTTCCACAGTATATTACAAATAACTTATCTGAATGTAGTGTTAACCACCAACTAGGAAGATTAAACCCATCTCTTTAAATTGGCTTTCTTACACTTTTAATTTAGGCATTGTACTACTTTTATAGAGAAATAGTCACTGCATTGCTGCTCATAAACTGAGCATATACAGTCCAAGATACTTCCTCCTTTGATTATTTGCCATTGTTCAGTGACTAGTCTGTGCAAATACATCACGGAGTAACTGCAGCGAGTATTTGTCATTGACTATTAATTATTGATGCTGGCTGACTGGCCAAGCCCCACAGGCTGCAGGAGGTGCAGGGGGGGGAAGGAATGGGAGACCGAACAAAACACCTTTGCTAAAGTGATAGACAAAATCCTGCCATGCATGTATGAAATATGTGATGCAGCATGAGATTTCACAGGAGAAGCATAACTCACAGCATCCTTCTGAGAACCAAGGAAGGAAACATCAAGAGTGCTCCAAAATTCAGAAAGTAACTACAGTGCACCTTTGTGAATCAGATCAAGCTTACTACCTCACCCTCCTTTCAACCTTGAGGTTTGCTGCTTCTCTTGCAGATCTGAAGCACCCAAGAGCTCACTTGCTTCTTTGTTCCAGATATTCCTGCCAACAGCAGCACAAACAACATAGGTCTTTGTGGTGTTCCTTTGTAAAAATTCTTTGATATCATCAAAGATCACTTCTCCCTAGCAGAGTATCACAGTGCACCTCACAACACACCACTTCGACAGCGGGATAAAGGCCTCCGTGCCCAGGCCTAAAGCTGGAGATGATTAGCTGAATTGTAACAAGAAAAAATAAGTGGAGAATAAGAGCAGAAAAAACAGTTTGGGAAAAAAAAGCACCCTAATTATTCTATTCCAGATAGAAAAGCTGTATACCAAAAAAAGAAAGTGCCAGGAAGACGGCCAAGACAACAGCTGAGTTATCAGTATCAAGGCTATGTCCTTCATAAGGGCCCCCAAGAATTAGCAGAGATGTTAAGTAAGGCTAAGGTAGGCACTGCCTCCTTATTGCTCAAAGGCACCCAGAGTTTATGCAGGGGTGAGTACAAAACACACATCCACAGCAGAAAACAGCTACCAAAAAAGCCTCTAGAAAAGGATCTGCTGTGCAGGGATGTAACACCATTTGACCAGAAAACCACCCAGGTTCAAACACAGGTAGGCGGCCTGTACAATGACTTCCATTTCTGGCAAAGTTTCTTAAGGCACCTTTTTGCCTGGCTGTTAGTATTGCTGTTTATGCAGTGCTCTATTTCCCACACCAATTTCATGACATCCTCACACAGACCTCAGAGGGCACTGTTTAAACCACCATATTTTAAAAAATAAATCAAGATTAACAAGTTACTAGTCATTCTCATCTTGCAAGGACTGAAAATTATCCTCGCGGACCCCAGCAACTTCTGATTAAAAATACAGAAAGTGTGAACCTGATGAGAGAAAGTACTAAAAAGCCATTTAACAAGTGTAATTTGCCTTCTCCTGAAGGAAAGCCCAAAAGGTTGCCAGTGATTTTACTTTCTATTTTCAGAAGTGCATTTAAGACACTCAGCCCTTTGCTTCACTGGTAATTCACACCCCAGCAAAGCTTTCCCCTTCTCCTCTGTCCCCCAGCAGTGCTTCTGAAGAAGCACAGAGCCTTAGAAATAAAGGAAAGTTGTAAAGTCAGTCATTCACTTCCATGGACATCCAACAGAGAGTTATGAGCCCTAGATGGTTTGGGAACTCTGGACATTTTGTTGTTTCCATTACTAGAGAACTTGTGGTTCCTAATCCTGGGTTGGGATTTGTAGCCTGAATTTTCCCCAGTATTCAGAGTTGCTCACATTTAGTTTTCCAGTTCAGACTCACCTGCAGAGATTTATACTTCAGGGAAAAACAAAAATAGCACATTATAAAAGTGGTATAAAGCCTGCAAACAAAAAAATATCAATATTCTATGCAGATACCGCTTATAGAATCACAGAACAGCCTTGGTTGGAAAAGACCTCTAAGATCATCAAGTCCAACCATTAACCCAGCACTGCCCAGTCACCACTACACCATGTTCCAAAAACTATGTTATAGCTGAATGTACGTATTAATCACAAATCTATTTTAGACCTGACTCTTGGTTTCTACTTCCTCATACTCCAAACTCCTACACAATTATTTCCTATAGGATTCTTCCCTCCCTACCCACCCCAGGCACTGCCCTTCCTGGTAGTGCGCCAGTTTTGTTATTGTTCAAAGGTGAAAAACAAACTCTATCCCAGGAACTCACTCTGGCACTTAACCTCAAATGATGAATTTAGGAAGAGTGAAACAGCCCAGCACAGGGAGCTCCAAGCAGGGCTGGTGGCTCTGATACAGCACAGAACACTGCACATGTCATTCTCCTTTCCATTTGCTTTACAGGGATAGAGCTGACAGTCCTGCAAGCACAGAAAAAGGATCATGCTCAAGAAAGTTAAAAATACACACTTCACACTTATGATTAACTTCCAGGCAATTAATGATGAGGTTGTCAGGAGAATGCTGTGGGGTTTGAGAAGAAAAAGGGGCACGACTCATTCAATCACGAATAGAAGCAATGCTTCCCTCCCATACACCCTCAACAAAGAGCTAAAGTTTTTCTCCATTTATACAATTTATGAAACAATTTGACTGGACATCTTCTGTAAAGCCATTAACAAAATAAAGCTCCAGTTACGTGTACCAACCGGAGACCCGCTCTCCCCCAAGGATCACGGGCACTCTGTAAAAATGTCACTGCTGAAATTTCACACTTCCCTTTTCAGCTCACAAGATCAACACCCTGGTGCTTTGTTTTATTATAATTTTCTTTTCCCTAAGAAAATAAGTGGCCATTATATGGAAGTGAATTAGCCTTCATTCAAAACATGTTTTGCAAAAGGCTTGATTTCATTCAGTACCAATCAGAAGCCAGACAGTGATCTTATAAATAAGAGCTGGATCTATTGTCTAGGTTTAATTAGCTGTTTATTAGACTTCCCATTTCTGTTATTGCAGATCCTTAATTCTTTTCCTAACATGATGCACTTTAAAAAATGTTTTCCAAAGAAAGCACAAGACATTTCTATTCATCCTAATTGCTCAGGAAATTAAAACATGCTGATTTTTTTCCAGCTAATTAGCTTGAAATACCTTGTTTCTCATTGCCAGAACTGACCTGTAACATCTTTCTCACTCGCTCTCTCTAAATCACCATTTGATTCCCTAAATCACTAACTGCTCATTTGATTCCTTTCACTGTCCTACCTCACTCAGGAACTTTTTCCAGAGGACATGGACTCATTAAGCTATTTTCTCTCCAGATATCAACAGAACATATTACCATTGATGGCAGAAGTCATTTCTGGAGGAATAGAAGGTGCTGCTTCATGTAGGTGAAGGGGAGTCGGGGTACGCAACATGGCACCATGCTGCAGGCACAGGTAGGTAGGATGCCAAACAACTATTACTTGATTTTGACTGGATTTTTTAAACATTGTGACAGTGAGGGGAAAAAAAACTAAAGTGAAAAGTTTTTGGACTTTGTCATCGCTGCTTTAGCCAGTCATTACTGTGATCAAACACTTTTTGGAAGCCATCTGGGTCTTTAGATATTTCTGTCAGCACCATATAGGACCCATCAATTAAGTCTTCTACATGCTGACATTTAACACACTATTTTTAGAGGCCAGTTTTAACAACACTTGTCTACACATAATCTAGGTTAACCGTTCCCACCTAACTGTGTATGTGGACCCTCTTACTTCAGAATTAATTACTTTTTCACCATAGCAAGCCTACACATCTTACCTTGCAAGTCCCTCTGCTTTTTGAAGTGTTTGAAACTGTGCCTGTCCATATGCAATTTGTTTATGTAGCCATTGCACATGGTATGTTTTATCCTTCCTCAGAGCCTGAACTGCTATCGCAAGAGTGAAGATTTAAAACTAAATTGGCCCTTTCTTTTGACGTTGGATCAATGCACCCATGTAGTGTGCAGCAACAAAGAGTTATGAGTGAATGCCATTTGCTAACGTATGGTTTGCTTTTACTGCTGCTTCAGCGGAACATGGAGTGCTTACTTACAAACACCAGTGGCATGAAACATCCATCCAAAGATTTTCTATGAAAATAAATCACAGCATGTTTAAAATAACAGTAATTCTCCCGAAGGGCTTACAAATACTATTCAGTATGGAGACAGGGAACACTCTCTCTAGCCATAAATCACAGCTGCCACAGTAAATAGCAATAGGATTTCTTCATATTCTCCTCCCCTACGCCTTCAGACCTTCTCTTATGATGCCACTGCCCCAGGAAAACAGCAAACTCTTACAGGAAGAAAATTGTTCTGATGCCAAGCCCATTTAATACATGTCATCTTTCAGAACATGCTAATAGCTTGTTCTGATGTGATTTGCAATATGAACAAAGGATGAAATCATCAATATATTTCAAAATACTTGCTGTATCATTGGAAAGTTTTGAAATGGCATGAGTGTCTGGGGTTGGTTTGGTTTGGCTTTTTTTTAAAGTGTCTTTTTGCTTAGGAAAAGTGTACCAGAGATTTTAGGATATGCACAGAATCAAAGAACAGCCTTGGTTGGAAAAGATCTCTAAGATCATCAAGTCCAACCATTAACCCAGCACTGCCAAGTCACCACTGCCCCATGTCCCTCAGCACCTCATCTACACGGCTCTGAAATCTCTCCAGGGATGGGGACTCTACCACTGCCCTGGGCAGCCATGGTGTAGTGGTGACTTGGCAGTGCTGGGTTAATGGCTGGACTTGATCTTAGAGGTCTTTTCTAACCAAGGCTTTTCTGTGATTCTGTACTGGTGTCCTGTCTGTCATAAGTCAGTTACCACATATCTCTTATATAGCTGAAAGGAGTCATAAATGCATTCAGTCAGACAGCTACTGCATGTCCTTAGAGCACCTGGAAAAAGATTCCCATGGGTAGAGAGCAAACAATAAGTTTGCTTGCCCCTAGTGTGTTTGGTTTTCTTTCTCTTAATTCATACTTTTCATAGATTTTATTTTTAATAGTTATTTTTAGGCTGCTTGATTTCTGTCTCAAGCTGCATGAAGGAAAAGTTCTCTTTTCCACAGCCCATTTAAGGAATCCATCCAATAAGATGCAGTCAAAAGCAAATCTTGGAGAAGAGCAATATTTGACAGTGCTTATGCATAATGTCATATTTGTAATATCAACTGTACCACGCAGTCCAAGACAAATAATTCTGGATATTTTGAGACAAGCTCTATTGGAACTGGGGAAGGAGGGGGGAATGATGCAAGAACATGCAAAAGCAGCTGTAATTTCATATAAGAACATAAATCAAGACATTAAAAAAAGTTCCATCTTAATTAAAAAATGGGAAGTCACAGAGAAACCTCCAGGAGGAATTAAAGCTATTAGATAGAATATTATCTATGTATGAGACAGGGCATACCTAGAGGGTTTTTGCTTTTTATCAAAATACCTCAGCTGACTACAGTAATGAAAAAAATACATCCCATATTTTTACTTTATCTCATACTCACAGTAAAGAGTAAAGTACAGGAGGCCAGGGGAGCCAAAAGGGAGTAAGGACCAGTGCAGGTAGGTAACAGCCTTTCAGAAGACTGCTGCTGCAAAAACCATGTCAAGAACCTGTGAACGAGAAGGCAATACAGTAGCATCTATTAGTGAATTGGAAGTATTGAGAAGCAAGTCAGCCTTAAAGCTGTTCATACTTAAAGCTTGGGGCAGTCTTTTAGGACACAGGATCACTCCCCGTGCTGTTTATACTAAAGTGGAGACTATGCAGGCACTGGGAAATTTCAGAGAATATTCACTGCCATAGAAAAGAACACCCAAAATTAACACAAATTTTTTGCAGGGGTCTTTTTGACTACAGACTAGCAATAAATGTTAGGAACCTCCACTCCATCCCCCCAAATTGTGCATGCTCTTATATTCTTGAGCTCTCAGCCTTTATTTTCCTACAGCCATACAAGCCAAGCAATTCAGCCATGCCCCTATTAAATTACATGTTTGTGAAACTGAGCCTGGAAAAGGAAATTTCCTGACAATTATAGATGAGAAACTGGAAAGATCAATTGATATAACCTGGTCGTGACCCATTTATTATTCGGAGGAGGTAATTGGGTAGATAGTGTTACCATCACTAATACTTTCACACAGGTGCAGCACCATCTGCTTCTGCTCTTTTTGGCATGGGGCTATTAGATGCTCAGTCCCTAAGTCCCTAATTTAGGCATAGGGTGAAATTAGTAGGTTGAAGCATTATGAACCAAAGGAGACCAGTGGCAAACACTTGGAGGAAGATCAGCAGAAGATGAGACTGAAGAAACCTAATACTAGGCTGTACCTTGCAGACATTTGGTTTAAGATTGATAAAGTGCCTGTTACAAAACAGCAAATATACTCCTTAAAGCCTCAAATTCACATTTTTACAGTCATAGGATAGGGTTCATTGTTTAGCTAACACTGAGACTTCACTAAAGGAGATCATCCCCTTCTCTCTCGTGGACAGTCAAAGTCAGGGGCAACAATCTCTTGATCAGCCATAGCTGCATATTTTCATACTGACTGCAGTGCTGATGGGTACTGGGTTTTCAGAGGGGTATGGTGGGCTGTTCAGTCTCAGAGCACGGCTATCGGTATTCATTTCTCCTCCACTTCCAGAACTTAGTCTGACCTTCAGATATGAACTTGTTTTGCAATAGGTCAGACTATTTAGACTTTTGTTCGGTTGGTTTGGTTTTAAATGAAGGCATTATTTCTTCAAAACTCACAGCTCTACAAGTTGCAGGTTCAAAATTGGAATGGTTTGAACTTACTCAATGAATCTTCTACCACTTCTAAGTTAGCACTGTGACAGCAGGAACAATGGCCCATCATGCAACCTCTGGCATTTAATAAATGCTTGCTTTACTCTTTGTGTTCAATTATTGGAGTAATAAATCTCTCCCGTGCAGTTTATTTGAAGTACCTTTCAAACACACGATCCTCGCACTACATTGTTTGTACTCAGAGGCCTCTCAGCAAAACCAAGAACAATCAACCATTGCATTGCAAACTTGCAAGAAAACTCACTCCTCAGACCTATGGTAAAGGGCAGAATATTGCTGATATTGGCATTGTTGAAAGTTTACAACAGGGAATCACCATTTATTTTTTCAACTGGAAGTTTCCACAGGATATCTCAAAAATGTTTGTAGCTTAGATTTAACAGATTTCACCCTCTTGAAATAATTAGTTGGGTGACTTCAGTTAGTAGAAGCACTCCAAAGGCTGTCTAGCCTGGTTGAAGAAAAAAAACAAACAAACCACACACCCAAACTCTACACTTTTTAAATTCAGAAATATGAAGTCTTTTCTGTATTACTAACCTACTTGAAATCAGTGCTCAGACGCTGACAAAGTTAAACATAAAGAAGTGACTATCCTACTGATCCAAAAAAGAGTTCACTTTAAATGCAAGGGATCACCAAAGGATGAAGTCTCTCCTTCCTCCCAATTCATTAAAGGATAATAGACTATTATAAAAATAAATAAAAATATCATGAACAAACTTGTCGGCTGTGTTTGTTAACACTATACCATAGTGTACTTCTCAATCAAGATATAAACTGTCAGATACAGAAGGCAATGTAAGTGCTGTTATTTCTTTTGTGATAGTGGCAAAAAGTTTCAACAAAGACTGGGATTCCATGTTAAAAAAAGAAGTTTGAAGGAAAGTCCCTTCTGCATTCAGTCACCAAAACAGGGTTGAGTTTTCTTTTTTTTTAAAAAACTAAATTTATATATATAAAAATATATATTCTGCAACACTGCATCCTCAAATCACTCAAATTTGTCTGAAACCAATCTGCCAAAAGGATCACCCAGTTCGGAAAATACTGAGCAGAAAAGTGATGATCATCGAGTCCAAGTCACACTAAGTGAATGGTTCAAATATCTAATTTTAAGAGGTCTTCTGGGAGGTGGCTCAGGCCTGGGCATATGCAGTCACTGTGATTATGTGACTGTTTAGGCAGATAAGCAAAAGTATAAGGTTCTTAATGCTTATACCAGGAATTTCAGGCACTTTCCTTCTCCACAGTAACAGCTAGTGCAGTTGAAGTTCACCACAGGACTGTCTGGAATCTTTCCCATGGGACACAAAGTCCTGCAAAATAGCTCTCCTTACAGTGGGAACTTGTAAGTTTCTCTTGCAGTTGACTTTGAGATTTTAATATAATTTTGATGGATCTGGTTGCTTTAAGGCTGATCTTCCTTAGACCCACCAGTCAAGGCATTAATTGACCAAGATCCTCTCTGTCTGCAAAAAAATTACGCTGACTGTCAAACACATGGTTAGTCCTTTGCAAATATTAAAACACAAGATCTTGTCCTGGCACCGAACTGTTTATTCCTCAAGTATCTCCTATCTGAAACAAGAATCTCAAAGCTCTGAAGGTGGAAGCAATGAGATACACAAATCCATAACTCACATAAAAAACCCCACGCAACACCATGCCCCCACACACTGTATTTTTTAGGGGATTTTTGTTGTGGTTGTGTTTTCTTTTTTCCCTGCTCAACCAAACGGGCAATCTGTTCAACACAACACAAACTAATCACTATTGCTGTCTACAGAATGGCAGATAAGTAGGATAACATTAAAAAGGGGTTTCTTTACTATGCTAGGATGTAATAACAAGCTGAAGGGTGATTTGGTCTATTCTATTACCCCATCCTAGAGCTAGGGAGAAGAAAACTGCAATAAAATCTTTGTACATCAGTTATTCTCGTAGATGCATCTAGCTAAAGATGCCAGCTTGGTGAAGTTGTGTATATAAGATTCAAGAAGGGAATCCATTAAACCAAAAATGTTTACTGTTTCCTTACTACCTGTCAAAACCCAAACCAACACACTACCACTCTATTCCTTTATTTAAAAAAAAAAAAAATAATCCATTTCTTCTGCTAGTCATTTAAAGAGTAATTTAACATTTAAATGTTCCAGCTCTGGATTTTCTCATCTGCTCCTGTAGTTTTTCTTTTGACTTTCAGAAGTATTCATGTTATACAGCACAATGTTAAACACTAGCAGTCATAAATAATAAACAACGCCTTGAGCACCGGGCATCATATGCAAAGATAAAGTTGAGAGGAAAAAAAGATGAAGATGAATAGTTCCAGTCTGACGTAACCCTTTAAATGCTAAGAATTTTTACCTTTGTAGATATAATATTTAGAAGCAGTATTAAAACAGGATTATTGCTTTGGTCATTACCTCGAAGTGCAGGGTGGAAGGGAAGGGGCAGAAAAGGGAGGGAGAAAATATGCACAGGCCAAGATCACCACCTAGTGACAGAATTCTACTCTGCAGGTGGTTTACTTAAATATGAGACAAGTTACTGTGCCAGAAAAACAAATGATCCAATCCTTTTACAATAATAATCCTCTAACGTAAGGATTATATGTTCTTTCAGGATTAGGAAAAAAATCAGAGCATATGCTCTGGTGCAGTGAGGTGCGTAATACTTTGTTGGCCCTTTTTGTTTGCTTTTTTTTAAAACTAATCAAGAAAAACTATTCTCTTGAACAGGTGGAAGATTCATTTGGCAAAGCATCTGTTCTAATATTCCCTAAATTAACAATTTAGATAACAGTCATTTAAATATTATTTGAACCCAAAAAGTTTTAAAATGAATTATTTTGGCCCTACTCAACAGAGGAGTTTTTTGAACTGGTGGGATCCTGAAAAACAGAATGAGAACTCTATGAAAGAGGAATCATTCCTCCTACATGAGGGCAGCAGCCCTGGATGTGTACCTTTGTGCAGCACCTGACTCTGAAGGACTGCTGGGTGAAGTATGAGGATGCCCTAGAATCTGTCTTTAACTCTTCCAGCAGAATTCATTACCCTTCTCCTTCAATTCTCACTGCTTTCTTTCCTTCCCTGTACAGCACTGCCATCACTCAGAATTATAAACTTGAGTCATGATCTTTCATGTGGGTATCTGCATTTCTATGTTCTGAATAATTAATCTCTCCTACAGATAGGACAAGTCTGTTGAAAACGAGCCTTTTGGATGAAGCTCATGCCATCTACCTTCTTCTTAGCTTTTTTCCCCAGTCCTGAGAAATACACCTTTCCTTGCTCCCTCTGTTTCACACACTACAAAGATCCTTGCCATAACCCAGTGCACATGCTAATCTTGGCCACCCCATCCCTTGCTCTGCTTCTCCATCCCATTTAAGTTCCATGCTTTGTTTCAAGGTGTTTCATAGCCTGTGCCACTCAAGCTGTCTTATACACTACCAAGGTATTTTCACTCACATCCAGTGAGCCTGTCATGTCATTATCAAGCACTCATTAACTTCTCAAACACTGTTATGTTTTAGTCACTCAAGTTACTCCCTTTTGTGATAACAGGATTATGTTTTTTTTAAAAAAAATATTTAGAAGCATAGAATGGTTTGGCTTGGAAGAGACCTCAAAGCTCATCTTGTTCCAGCCCCCCTGCCATGGGCAGGGACACCTCCCACCAGACCAGGTTGCTCCAAGCTCCATCCAACCTGGCCTGGAACACTGCCAGGGATGGGGCACCCACAACTTCCCTGGGGAACCTGGGCCAGTGTCTCACCACCCTCACAGGAACTAATTTCTTCCTAATATCTAGTCTAAGTCTCCCCTTTTCCAGTTTAAAGCCATTACCCCTTGTCCTATCACTACAGCCCCCTGTAAAAAGTTCCTCTCCAGCTTTCTTGTTGGCCCCTTCAGGTACTGCAAGGTGCTCTAAGGTCTCCCCGGAGCCTTCTCCAGGCTGAACAACCCAAACTCCCTCAGCCTGTCCTCATAGGGGAGGTGCTCCAGCCCTCTGATCATCCTCTGGATTCACTCCAACAGGCCCATGTCCACCCTATCATTTTAGCATGCCAAACAATGCTGTCTATTACCTCGTACTTGGCATCCTGTCTTTAGATGACTGTTTCCTACTGCCTACATAGCCTATTTGGGGTACGTCCTGTGCGACCTAGGCTAGCCAGTCCTCGGAACAGGGCTGCACACCTCCCCCAGGTAGTGGCTGAACAAAAAATGAAGCAATGGCTTATGCTGAATAGTTACTGGACAACAAATAACATCTAAATCCTACAATGAGGCAGGATACTAGGAATTGTACTAAAAGCAGAACCTGCACCCAGTAAGCTTCTAAAATAGAAAGGCATGCATTATCTGCAACTGCTACAGCACCAAAGAAAGAACAAATAGTGCATGCATTAGAAATATATATCCATGTATATTTAAGACATCATTTATTTATTTTTTTAGTAGCACCAGGAACAGTTTAGACAGCTCTAATGTAAAATGCAACCACTGTACAAGGGTACTGCTCAGCTGATAGTCAGGCACTGTGCCAAGGGATAGCTTGGTCTGTTTCTCTAATGCTTGTGTTGAAGCACATTACACGTTAAACAGGAAGCTATATGCTCAGACAACTGATTACTCTGGCTCCCCTTCTACTGATAAAATTTTAAGCTGATATTCTATGACAATATTTTCATTCAGCTTTTAACAATTTTTGAAAAAACCCTGCTACTGACAATATCCATCTTGCCTGGAATGTCAGTATTCAGTGCTGTTCTATAATCTGTCAACACAGCTGGGCTGATACAGGCCATAATTAATTTGGACAAAAGGAACATCTTTGAAATAAAAATCAGGTCTTCATACTCTCTAAATAATTTAAACATGTATCTTATTTTACAGTTGAACAAGATCCACTGACACTATGCTTCTGTGCCCAAGCTTACTAGAAATACTTAAAAAAGAGAAATAACAGGTATTGTTTTTGAAAGAAAGGGTAAAAAAAAAAAAATCCCAGTATTAACACAACTATAGCCAGTATGAGAAGTTCAACTAAACATGGACATACATACAAAATTCTGTATTACACATCTATATTTTTATCTACATAAATGTATGTAGACATTTTATATATTTTATAACATACAAACCATACTCATGTGGACTTTTATTCTGGCAAGACCACCCCACCAGGCTAACTTGGCATTGAAAAGGTAAAACTATTTTGTGTGTCAGAGTGAAAAACCTTGCTGTAAAGCAATGCAAGATGCAATGGCTTACCACTGGTCCCTGAAACTGAGCTTCACAAAGTAAGAAGGAACTGTTCTTCACGAGAAAATAGGTCTTAAAAATAAACACATCTTATTTTTCAAGAAGGAAAACAAGTGCACAAACTAGGTCTGAATGAGCTGGTTTGGCATACTAGAAATGGCATCTGGACATCCTTCTTCCCAGAAAGAGGGCTCTGGTTTGGGAGCGGAGATGACTCACCTGGAAGCAGCTCTAGCACTTTCGGCTCCTGCTGTCCCCCTGGTTCCTGACATGGACACAGCTCAGTGTCACAGATGTTCCTGCAGCAGTGCAGGGTAGGCAGCCAGGAAGCTCTGGGGCAGTGAGGCATCCCTGCCATGGTCAAAGGTGGATGCCAAAGGTACCCTGTTGTTCAGCAGAGACAGTTAGCCCACACAAGGTACACAATTAAAGTAGCTACGTGCTTCTGGAAGTTACTCTGAAAGCTTATACTTCTGCACAATATTGCATTGTACCCTACAAGAGTTCCTCCACAGTTTATAATCAGAAGATTCAGGTATTTTGAATCTTCTTCTCCTTATCGGTTTCCCTTCTTGTGCCTTCACCACTTGCAATAAAAGCTCATCTTCAAAGCATCTTGAACTTACAAATTTAAAAAAAACAACCAACCAACCAAAAAAATCCCACCACTCCTTTGAGACATAGCAACCCGGTTTTATACCCTCTAAAGGCCCTTAAGCTTTTCATGAGAAGTTAGCTATTGCAATACCATCTCCAAAAGCAGTACTTTGAGTCTGCATGGAAGAGACGCAGATTTACTGGTGAATGTTCTCAGACTGATTTAATAAAATATAAAGTAAGTAAAACTGTAGCTTTTATTTTAAATAAGCAAGACAAAGCTTACATTATACTTTGTCATAATGACATCTCCAAGAGGTAACGACTAACACACTCATGGTTAATTAGGGTTCCTTAAAAATAAAGCACATGTGACAAAAGCAGAAATTAATAGCATCCATATACCTCAAAAGGTCAACAACAACAACAAAAGATAAAACATTTACATCGTGTTGACTAAGCATATTTTTCTCCAAACAGCATTCCACTGTGGGCTGGCTTAACCTGATGAACTAACACAATCTGGGTTTCATTCCTGCAACCAATTTGTTTTCTAAACTATGCACATCCAATGCATAAACAAATCATTATTATAACCACCAAAGCAGCTGCCTCAGTTTCTGCTGTGACTAGCTTTTTACATGTTTCATTTGCTCAGGTGTTTGCTTTATTTTCCACATGCTAGAATTTAATAATCAGAAACAGAGGCCATAGCTATTAAAATAACGTATGAAAAAAATGGAGAAATTAAAGCCTCACCCATTACACATTTCAGTTTTGTGCCAACATAGGTCCCAGCGAGATTTTTTTTCTATCTATGAAGCAGAAATCAGACACTTGCAGGAACACACAACAGTCTAGAACAGTCACTTAATTATTAATTTTAGCTTTATTTTATGGGTACAGTTGTACATTTCAATCAGGTTCATAAAATGCAAAACTTCTGTTATCAGAGTATTTCATACAGAGGTCGACACATATCTTTATGATTATTTATAAGAACATGCAATAAGCTATGGAAAGTTCATGAAAATATTTTAACAGAAAGGTTTAATCAAACAAACGAACATAAGAAACTGTATTTGACTTGTAAATTCTGTACATAGGCTACTATGAAACATCTCTCGTCACACACACACACACAAAAAGAAGATAAAAACTACTTAAAGACTCTTGAAATCTTACAACTGAACAAGTGTCCCACTGTGCATCCATTCTAAATCATGGAAGTGGAAATTGTACAGAAAAAAAAAGATTTCCTTTAAATAATTGTCCAGCTGTTATTGCTGCTTTTCAAAGAACCCAACAGCATAGAATGAAAACTTAGATCTAAACAAAGAGCTGAATGGACATATTTAGAGCATCACTGCAATTAGAAGGCAAATGTTAACTACAAAAGTTTCTAAAAACGTTGTTTTTTTTTTTTTTTTAATATGTACATAGAGAACTGTACACAAACAGGGAAATAAAAAAGTTGCTTAAAAAATTAATAGTAGTATACAGTATTTACAGCTTAAACGTCACCCTTTTTTTCCTTTAATTGGAGCTAAACCTGTTACATGAACACGCAGTATACCCACAACTCAAAATGAATGCCTTTCTCGCAGTGTCATATAGTCCTGTATAAAGCATAAATCAATCAGGTTTCATTTTTCCTCTCCTCCTTATTTGCTCAGCCAAATCTAACTGGTTACAATACCGATCGTATTTGTAAAGCTTATAGTACAACTCTTGTAGTTATCAATACAGATGGCAAATACTGTAGCCATTTTAAACTGTAACATAGGTATTTATCTTCAGTGGTTTCAGTAAGCATTTTTGAAGAATTATGTCATATTCCGTACATTGCCACACTCAAAAGTTTAGTCACATAAATGCCTGATTATCCTCTAAACAAAAAAATATTAAGGGCCTTCAAAATTTCATTATCTGTACAGCAGTTAAGCATATTTTAAACAAGTGAAAACCTCCAGCCAAGTAATTTTAAAAGATTTCAGATTTTTAGCTCCGATGGCCTTGGTGGTGACCAAGGTGTGACCAAATACTTGACTTTTAACCCAATACAAATATTCAGCTGCATTAAATTCACCAGTACACAAAGAACACTTATTCCTTCTGAAGCAACAATTGAGGCTTTAAACAGTCTTTTCACCTTCGGCTGCTCCTAATGCATATGCAATTAAATTCTGGTAACACTGAAATAAAGTTATGTTCTAGCATTTATAGATGTAGCACTCCATTATAATTTATGAACAAAATTCAGAATTTCATTTTAATCTCAAATTGCTTGGAATTAGGTTGCAGTTGTTATCCTAACAGAAATCTCCACATTTTTCCCCTTAACTGAAACACGCATATGATAAAGTGTATTTCTAGAAACAGAAGAGTAATTGAAAAAATTCTCATGTTCACAAGTGTTTTCTAAGCCTTATTAGAGTCACATACTACTGGGATTTTTTTGGCCCCGACTGATTCATCCACACTTTGTTACACCCAGGAATACTGTTGTGTCTGAAGAAGAAAATTAGTTACTGATGTGAATTATACACACGTAATGTTGAATGGCTATGTATAAAATCATGCAGCTTGACATGCTCATGATATAATACTCAAATTTAATACAGGAAAGGCATTATTAGAACACACTTTGTGCATGAAATACGTAAATTAAAACAGAAAATAACAATTGACACAGTTCTTACAGTTATTAGAGCTTAGACTCCATTACAGCTTCCACTTGAATGGCATTATATACACCTTCCCCCCAGCCTCCTCAACAGAACTCAAACAGAAATTGAAGCACAATAAATATCAATGTGCAATATGTTGAAGAGAACACTATTTCCTTTAGAGTAATAAAAACAGTGTACTTCAAAAATAGAAAGCTACTTTACACAAAATCAGGACTCTCTCTTTGGTCCATGTTGAACATCCAAAATTGGTTCAATTACTGGTTTCTTTAAAAAGCTGTTAACAGCAAACTTCAAAGTACATCGCTAGTCATGGTACACAGATTAGTTTCATTAACTCAGAGTTACCCACAAAATGAAAGACAGTAATTATTATTTGAAGACTTTTTTTCCTGCAATATAGCTGGGGGTTTTGAGTCAAAACAGAAGTTGTCAATCTCGGGAAAAAGCCATGCCGACCAGAGCAGTGACAAACGTTCCCTAGGAGCCTCCCAAGATGAGAACCAGAAAGGTTACTGATGTGTTATGGCCTGGACAAGTGGTCCATGCAGTGAACTGGCTGATGGGCTGCACCCAGAGGGTGGTGGTAAATAGCTCCTTTTCAAATTGGCAATGTGCCACAAGTGGGGAGCCCCCCAGGGATTGAGATTGGGCCAAATGCTCTTAAATATTTTCATATGTCATCTAGATGATGGGATCAAGTGTACTCTAATGAAGTCTGCTGATGATACCAAACTGAGTGGGGAACCGGACACTTTGGGAGGGTCACACTACAGGAAGACCTGAATAGGCTGGAAGAGTGGGCTAACAAGAACCTTATGAAGTTCAACAAGGACAAGAGTAAAGTCTTGCACCTGGGAAAACATAATCCAGGAGTGTAGCACAGGCTGGAGAACAGCTCTGTGGAAAGGGACCCATGGGTCCTGGTGGACAAGCAGCTCAATATGAGTGAACAGTGTGCTGCTGGGGCAAGGAAAGCCAACAGGACACTGGACTGCATCAACAAGAGCATCACCAGCAGAGATAAAGTTATTATCCCACACTACTGAGCACTTGTCAGGCCATATGTGGAACACTGTGTTTGGTTTTGGTCCCTGCTATGCAAAAAAGATGTGGGCAGGCTGGAGAGGGTCCAGAGAAGGGCCATGAAAATGATCAAAGGACTGGGAAGCCTGCCATATGAGGAAAGGCTGAGAGAATTGGGTTTGTTCAGCCTTGAGAAAAGAAGGCTTAGAGAAGACCTCATCACCATGTTCCAGTACTTAAAGGGTAGCTACAAAGAAGATGAAGACCCCCTTTTTACAAGGAGTCACGTGGAAAAGATGAGGGGTAATGGGAACAAGTTACTCCTGGGGACATTCCAACTGGATACAAGAGGAAAATTTTTCACAATGAGAACAATCAACCATTGTAATAGTCCCCCCCAGGGAAGCAGTGGGTTGCCCAATATTGGACACTTTTAAGATGCAGCCGGACAGCGTGCTCGGCCATCTTGTCTAGACCGTGCTTTTGCCAAGAAAGGTTGGACCAGATGATCCTTGAGGTCCCTTCCAACCTGGCATTCTACAATCACACTGATAAACTGGAAGCACGTGGAACGTTTACATCTTTAACAACAGCAGCTTCTAACAAAACAGTAGAAGCTCCTTCACATTTTAAATATTATATTCAGTATTCCCCCCTCCTCCAAAGATTGTATTGATGTAGTATTTGTTCTTTACTAGAAATCAATCATTAACAATGGAGAATGTGCCTAGTGATACAAAGCAGAGACAGAGAGCCATTTGAAGATGGCGCTAAAAGATTCTGTGTGGACATCTGCACAACACTGTATTGTCCAAAGGGAACTAGAGAACCATCAATGCCATTCACACACCAGATATCTTTGTAGCTTAATAACCAGGTGGGGGAAGGGTTATCTGAATTATCTTTTTCTTGGAAAAGTTATTTCAATTGTTAGTATGTGTAAGGTACAGAACATACCCCAAACCCATCATTCAAACATATATACACACATATACAAGCATACACTACACTGACTAGAGCACCTTATATTTAATAATGCAGTTTTTAAGCATTCCATGTGGAATGAAACTTGAAAGTTTCACAGACATAAGGCCACTTACACTTCCTTCAACTGCTGGAGCTATTATGCAGTTCATGTTATGATCAAAGAACACTTCACAGACAAACTATTTGTCCTCATATATCCCTCACAAGAAACAGTTAAAACCAACTTTCAATCAAATACAACTTTGTCTCTGTTAAGCCACTTAGGCATTATATTATCTGCTTATTCATTGTTGCCAAGCAATAATGCCATATAAAGCAGAGACAACTAAGCACCTAACAATGTTTTAGAAGTGATTACAATGATCTACGCAATAAATCTATTTGGAGAAAGGTAACTTAACACGTGCAAAGATGTCTCCTTGTCAAAGGAGGAAAGTTACAATGGCAATAATTTCATTGGCACTGCAATTAAAATGAAGAATGAAGTTCATCAAAAAAAAGTTCTGTATATGCATATCATAAGCTAGTATAGTCTGTTATAGCTTAACTCAGTGAAAGAAGATGGCAAGGCATTGATGAGTGGGAGCATAATAGCCTTGTATAATAAATAAGAAACAAGATGCTTAAGGAAATTTGGAAACTGGGAAGAAGTTTCAGTGTGAGGTAAAGTCATAAGCCAATCTAAATTACTGAATACAGTGCTTCATGAAACGGATGGTTATGATCCAGACAAGCATTTCCAGGTTGTCAAATAGAAATGTTTTAATATCTGTTGAGTAAGACATCATATCAAATAACCAAATTTATTAGAAATAGTAAAAATAGGACAAGAATGAAGATATGGTAATTTGTTTTTTAAAATCCTCTCCCCTAAAAAGATATGTAACAAGGCACATTAAGAGAAATCTCTTCAATTCTTTTATTATTCAATTTGACTTAGATACCCCAAACCAGTTTTCTCATAATTTAAGACAATGGGGAGAAATTCAAATTGCCTTTTACAGATGTAATAATGTCATTGTCTACTGAAGTGCAATGATTGTTATGCCAAAAGTATCAGCAGAAAGTAAAAGTCACAAGACAAAAAAAACCCAAACCATGAAAAATAAGTATGTTTTTGAAGACATTCAAAATAATGAGAATATATATATTCAGCCACATTTTAAATTAATTCAAAGCCAAAAAATATAACACTGAAAAGGTTTAGAAACCTGTATTTTACCTTGTTCCCTGCAAAGCCCATAACTTTGTACATTTTCCAAACAAGACTTACATACTTTTAAAGAAAACAAGTAATATTAGCATCCTTAGCACTTAAAAGTTTACGTAGAGTAAAATAAAGGCAGACAGGTTAATTCATTATAATATTTTGAAACACTAAGCAATAGGACTGGATTATAAAGTGATATTTTATTTTAGCTGTATGGTAGATGCCAGTTATTTCAACAGTCCTGAAAGTCTTTTTGACATCTTAACAGCAAGACCTTTGAGCAATTTATTCTTCCTGTCCGCATTAAAAGCTGACAGCTGAAAATCATTCAGTTGAGGAAAGATGTAAAAGATTCCTTATTCCTCAAAGAGAATTTTGTGCCCTTTAAACTTTACATTTCATAAATAATTAGTAATTAGACTTAAAAATTCTATTCACTCCAAAAGATTCACATTTAAGACATTTCACATGCACAACACTACTGTCCCTTTTAAACTAGAAAAGCACAAACTGTACTGAAAGCTAAGTATTTGAAAGTTCCAGGTATTATAACCTTTCCAAAGATACAAAGTGTTCAGAAACAAGGTAGTAAATATATTAACATGGCCCCCATTTCCAAACTTTTGGGGGGATAGTAAATATTTTATTAAACTTAACATTTTTGTTCGGTAGAAAACCAGTATATCATATTTTTATTCCTTTCCATTTTCCTCAGGTGTGTTTTCTTTAAAGTTTGCTCTATTTGTGTGTTCTTTAAAGAATTCGTGTAGGGTTAAGCATTCTATCAGTGCTTAAATAAATATAGGGAGCTTATTTGCAACAAGTAGCCTTTCTGAGGTTCGTTCAGAAGGGCTAGTAACCATCTGTACGTTTAAGACAAAATAATTTATAGGAAAGTATCAATTTAAGATTTGTTTGTGCATACACAACAGATTGTACTTGGTAACCCTCATACCGTCTCATTAAACCACCGATTTGTGACCACGCTAAAACCATGAAGAAATGATATGCTGAGCTTCAGAAAACTGCCATGAGCCATTCTATACACACAGTGCTAATTACATCAGGGTTGCAAAAGTTGTGGTTCTTAAACCCCATTAAAATTCATCTACACTTCGAAACAGACTTAACAGTTGGTTTGAATGCTGAATAAGAATGTTCAGCGTTCAAAGAGATCCTGCTAGTAAGTCAATTATCTTGCTATTTTACCTGAATTTAAATAGAGTGTATGTTCACAGCGTTCTTCTATAATTAAAATGTCAAAGCTTACCCAGCCAACAGTTAAGAACTAAACTCCAAGTTTGGCACATACAGCAATTTTCAGGAGCATCCCTTCATTTTTTACAACACTGTTAAGCACAACGATCCCATCACCAAGCATTAACCTGACTGGCAGCTATTCAAGGTGCTTTATCTCAGCTTCGCACGCGTGAATTGCACCTTGCCTATGACTGAGGCACGGAAGGCGCAGTGCAGAAGTACAACAGCTCAGACACTAGAGGACAGTCTGTTCATGTGACTCAACCTCTAGGTTTGTAGTTCAAGCTCCACAGAGCTTCCTTTCTCTTGCACTAGAATTCAAGCTCGTAAACTTATAAATCCACTTTCAGGAAGCTTCTCTTCAGATTAAAGATTTCTTTAAACGAGTTGATTTTTTTTTCCCCCCTGCTAGCATAAGTCTCAAAGCGTTGCAAGAATTCTTGAAAATGAGATAATTAACATCAGTACTGTCTGTCCAACACCAAAGACAAGAGCTTCTAATGGAGCCATATTCTTTCCTGCTACTCTGTAAATTCCAGCTACTGCAGCACCTAAGAATCACAAGAAAAACATGATCAAATCACAGAAAAAGACAAGACCGAAATATATGACAAACTATTTACCGTGTCTGTGCATCAGCTATGTATAGGACATTACTCAACACTGTATTACTTCATGGCATTATAGAATTATTAGCCTTGCTTGTATTTTTCTAGTTATGCAAGTCCTTCAGGAATGTTTTTCCCAACTGAACCAGATTAATTTTTCCAACATCAGTTTGATTTATGAAAATTAAATCTTGCCAGTTCCCTGTGGACATCTTCAAATTAACTGTGTCTGAAGCGTGGTTTAACAGTGCTTGTATAGCCAGGGAAAAGACAACAACAGTAAAACTGCTAGTGTCTCCAAAACAACTGTAAACACTTATGCATCCATCAGCTTCATTTATTTCAGTGGAATAACCTGCTCATATCGTGCCAGTTTAGTTTTGACTTAAACAACTAAATTGTTAACAACTGTTTAGCAACCCCAGCAAAACATGAAAAAGATCCATGTTATCCATGAATGTGCATGGGAGGAAACTTCTAACCCATATGATTAGATTTTGGGCTATAACACATTAAAAATTAAGAGACCATTTTTCTTGTACATCTGTGTGCAAATTCCCATTTAAAGTACAACATCAAATGGCCAGGATAAAATGTTAACTCAAAAAAGAAATACAGGCTTGTATACAGTTGTGTCCATAGGTAAAATATTTACTCAATCCAAACCTTGAAAGTTCACCTACAACAAAGCTTTTATTTAATACTTTCTGAACTAGTATTTCCTATGCAGTGTTTGCCTGCCTTCCCTAAAGAACAAACACTAAGTTTATTGCCCTTTATTTCAGCTGAAGACCAAAACCTAAGTTTTAATTATAGACCTTCAGCATATATAGTCTCAGATGCTATCTAATCATCATTAAATGCTTTCAGAGATCACAGAGGCTTTTTCAGGCTCAAAGAACACTGAAAAGCCACCACAATTTTTTTTAACTAATAAGTAAGAGTTAAAGAAAAAAAAAAGTAATTTTCTTGGTTTTGCACAGTCACTAACAGGAATAGTCTGCTGAAGTGATCAAAAACCCATTAATGACACGGAAATACATTAAGTCCCAAAAGATTTTCTGAAAGTACAATCTGTTTCTGAATCATCTGACATCTTAATGAAGTAAAACCTTATTTTTACAAAAATTTTAGGAAGAGTAGAATTCACTAATAACTGTAGCTGTAACAGTATTTGCAAACACTATTAAGCAGACTGTTAGGTGAGGAAGTTTGGGGTTTGTTTTTTAATTGCTTTTTACCAAAAATATTCTGTAACATATATTTTGTCGGAAAGCACTGAGATATTCTGGAAAATATCAATAATAAAAACATAAGAATTTGGAAGTTTGAGAATTATCTATTTATACTCATCAAATAACAGTGCACAATTCAACCTGTAATGCATAACCCAGCACAATTAGGATAGAGCCAAAGGACACTGCAATAGGCTGCCAATGAGGGAAATGAAAATATGACACCAAGAAGGAGTGTGCTTGGGGAGAGGAAGAAGAACAGACCCATCTGGATGAAACACAGTTAAAATCCTTGCCTCAAGCTGCCTAACATATATCTGTTCTTGGTTGGTTTGGTGGGGCGTTTTTTGTTTGGTTTTGGGTTTTGTTTTTTTGGGGGGGTTTTTTTGGACAGTATCCACTGCTATTCAGAAAATTTGTAATACCTTTTGTAATAACCATTCAGTTCTGAGCTTTTTCAAAGTCTAGAAACTAAGAGGTTTCCTGCTTTTCTACATGCTGGTAAAAAGATCCCAGAAGGCCAAAAACTTTGAAAGATCCACCTGAGCAAAATTAAACTTGCATTATTTATTAATCCATACTGCATTCATTCACCTATGCAAACAATGCAGAGGACTGGAAGTACTAAATGGAAATTTAAATCAGTTTGCTACTTCAATTTCTTCAGCACTGGACCAGGCATATCCAAACAACTAAATACTTTAGCTTGCATCCTAGTTTGCAGGACAGTAGCTATTAAAAGTCCTCTCTTTAATATTTTATCACCATAATTTGTCTTCAGAAGCTCCCCACAGAATTTCTTTCAGTATGAAACAACCCAGTGCTGTCCAGAAACAAAAATAGCTGAAAATAAAAGTATTTGGCTAACCAAGTTGCAATGCTCTGTACAAAACCTTCTGGAACAGCGTAACACATCTACAGCCTAAGATTGGAGAAATTCTCAGATGAATTTACTCAAACAGTACTGCTTACTTGTTAAATGTTTTGACCTGCAAAATTGTATGCCAAAAATACAACTGTGTTGCTCCTCTTTTTATGCATAGATAAAAGATATAAAGTACTTTTATTTAAGAAACAGTGAACCCAGATCTTCCCCACCACAGAATACTGTAAAAGCCTCTTCTGGGATATTTCAGCATCACATTTCCTATCTTCAGTTCTTCAGAAATAATTATGCATGATTAACCTTGTAAGAGGGCCACTGCCATTCTAATCATACGACAAAAAACATCATGATGTTTAATGTAAGGCACTCAACTGGTTCCACCTCACCTTAGCAAAAAGAGTTATACTGAAGTATACTGTGTTAAATGATGGAAATTCTAGGCTGAGAAATATATATCAAAGCAACCTTTTGAGAAAAATTTTAAAGAAACTTTTCATGAAGTTTACATTTTATTTAACCTTGAAGACCAACAGGCAAGAAGGACTTTCAGTAGCAATAAGAAATAATCTGTCACAAATCATCCACGAATGCATTCCAAAGCTGAAGTGATATCACTATTCTGATCATCTGGGCAGCACACGGAAAAGTGGAAATGAAAGGCAGAAAGGCTTGGCTACAGACTACATGACGGTTGCTAGATCTACAGTTCCTTGCCCTCAAAGGCCTTTCAAGTTAGGCCATCTTGTCAACAACACTGAAGATCTTTGGGTAGAAACTACTCAGGTTAACACAGGCCCCATTCAATCCATTGATTTTAATGTTGAGAACCCCTTACCAGCATTGTTTTAGACAACAAAGCACAAGCTTCTTTCCTGTAAAAAATAATACTCACTATTTCTCACTCCCACTAGAAAACTGACCATGCTCCTATTTGCTTGGGAAAGCTACTGTAGTCTACTGAATAAGTTAGATAAATGTAGCTGGATATGATAAGCCAAAGACTGAATCAAGTGTCCTACTGATCTTATGGCATGTATTTCAGTATTGACACAGACAGTAAATTTCTTAGGAAAGATGGAAAAACTGTATCCAATAGCAATAACTCCAGATGAAAACAGCTAAGCAACATTTCCTCAAAAAGTGACTTGTGATCCATATTTGGTCAGGTGCAACACTTCTGCACTTTACTACATAAAATCCTCCTGCTTTCTGCACTGTTTTAATGGTGAGCATAGGTTTTAACCATAGCCCTGTGAACCTTTCAGCACACTGCTTGAACAGAAAAATGGTTAGTGTCTTATCTGTGGATACAATGTCAAGAAGTAAATGTCTAACACATACTGAGTGGCAGGCATTCAACTACCACCATAAGAAACTCTTAACAGATGCTTTGGCCAAAAAACATTTTACCTCAAACAGTACAGGTTAACTTTTGGGGAAAAAAGTCTATTGGCCTTCCTACCTACCCCAAATAAAGTAACATTATGGCCAGGTCAAGACTGGAAAGTTCTTTCAAATCCATGAGTCAAGTGTAACTTCTCCAAACAAACAAATGAATTTTCTTAGCCGTAAATCACTACCTACATTGCACCTTTATTTCTTTTAGAAGAGCAACATCCTATCCAGGCACAAGTTTCAAACCTCCAGCAGGCCCAAGGATACAAACAGGAATTCAGCCTTGCAACCAATGGAATCTGAACCTCATTTTCAAAAAAATCTCGTTGTTGTAAGGGTACTAAGAGGTGATCTTGATCAGAAACCTTTCACAAAAATATCTGTAACACATATGGTAGGACAGGACTGCTCTTCTGATTCAAAAGAGATACTACCTGCTGAGCGTTCACCTTGCGAGTAGTGTTGATACCCAACACTTCCAAAATGAAAGAGTAAGATGATGTCTGCACTTCTCTGGCAATTTATAGTAGTTTTATCTTTACACAGCAGAAGAGCAACTCAGCTGTCATTGTCATTATGATAGCTATGTAACTAAGGCAAAATTCTTAATAAACACTTAAGAAATCACTAAGAAAAAGTGGTTTTTTTCTTTTCAGAAGTTAGATGTAAAATAAGAAAACAAAAGACAGACTTACTGGTTATCATTGCTCCAGTTATAGAACCCAGAAATCCAATGCTGACCACAATGACAGAGATCAGCCTCCCCTGCCTATGCCTCTGCAGCATCACAAACATTAATACTCCGACAGCACCATGGACAAAGAGAGAGGAGAAGAGAGCCCAGAGGAAAACCCAGTACCACATCTCTGAAAGAAAGCAGTCAAATAAAGGGTTAATATTTCTGAGACAAGAATTTCACGAGTAAGAAACTTAAAAACATTACATGCAATCAACAGTAAGAGAAAAGCAATACTGATTTCCATCTTAAAAATAATCAATGCGACATTGGCATGTGCTCAAGACACTTTCCCCCTTTCAGCAATCTATCATAAAGGAATAACTATTACAATCAAAAAAGTATAATAAGTATTCTGGCACAATTCTAAATTCAGATGCATTATTACAAGTAGTCCATAATGATTTTAATGGTTTCTTTAAACTATGTTAATTGCAATTTCTTACTAGGTATTTTAACTACTGCAGAATGAAATATTCTCTGACTGAACCAGGAAAAAGTTAAGAATTGGAGTTGTTTGTTTGTGGTTTGGGGGTTTTTTTGTTGCTGTTGTTTTGATTTTTGGTTGGTTGCCTTTTTTTTTTTTTTTACAAGAAGAGGCAGCAACAGGTAACATAAAATGGGAAAACTGAGATTAAAGATTTCAGTACCTCTACCCAGGAGCTGTTAAAGAGTGTTCCATCAGATTAGCTTCAAAGGCACAAATAAAACCACTACAGTTTTAACAAGAAATTATAACATATCTAACTCCTTGCTTCTAATTACTTAGCATAGAGCTTCATAGAGACAAGCAGTCACTATTACTTAAATTACTAAGCAAGGACAAGAGACCATGAGAATGTGTGAAGTACAAACATTTCTCTGAAGAATGGTAGACATGATCATTACCTTCAAAGAAAAGAGCAGCAACCATCAATGAAGCTGCTTAAGAATTACCTCACTTGGAGGTAATTTCCTAAAAACATTTATTATAGCTCAAAAGGGTGGTGAAATGCAACAAAACAGGTTTGATTTTGGTTTTAAAATCAACCACAGTAGGTATATATCATCACAGAATTCAGCAAATCAGGGCACATTTTCCTGGTTGACATAATCCCATGAAACTGTCATTAATTCAGATTTTTTGCTGCAGTTCCCCCTCAAAAGAATAATACAGCTTCCTTACAACAGCAGGATACTTATTCTCTATGAGGTGAGCCTATATATTATTGCAGCTTGACACATTTGAGCAGAAATATGACCCAATTAGCTAACTTAAAAAAATACTTACTGGCTCAAACAAAACATACTGTGAAAAGATGCTGAGAAAGAATGGTTGCTACACAATAACCACAGTCCTTTGAGTCCAATGTCAATCTTGATGTATATCCATGGCACAAATACAGAGTTGAAGCTTTTTCATCTAGTAGTACTTTGAGAGCAGACTCAACCCTTCCCCTTTCACACAGGCAAAACTATGTCATAGGACTTACAGCTCCTCTAATTTCAGATAAGCAAAAGGCTCTCTTAAGAAAGCAGCAAGGAAGGTGCATGGTAAGTCTATGTTCAATTAATACTTCAGTTCAAGATGTAGTTTTGCTTTCTGAGTGCTTGTGCACACATATACTGAGGGTGGCTCCAAGCAGCTCTTCTCAGATCCTCTATCCCTTCACACCTAGCCCCAAGTTGGGTCTCAAAAATATTTGCAAGAGGATAATGACCACAGTACTGTTTCACTCAATGTCTCCTCATTCTCAGAAGCTACTGTGACAGAACAAAGATAAGAGTGCCAAGTAGTCACTCTACAAATACCTGAGAAACCCCCTCACTAACATTAAGAAAGACTGATTGCTGATCTAATCTGCCATGGCCATAGACCATTTGGGTCCCAAGGGGTCAGAGACTGGGTGTTCCCAGTGGGTTTTTTTCTAGTGGAAGCAAGTAAGTGAGATCAGCCAAAGCACCTGTCAACAAAGAATCTGGCAGCCCTGCTAGACCTACAGTTTGACCATAGGTAAATAAGCCTTAGGAGATGGGGGAAAAAAGGAAAAGTTTGCTTTCCTGCCAATATAAATCACACAAAACTTCAGGCAGGAAAACCCTGTCAAGAAGAACACTTCATTCTTCTAGTGTACATCAGAAGAGCTATTAGGGAAGACCAGTTCCTTGAAAGATGTCACAAAACCAGATTCCCAACAGCTCAAACCACTATTCCATCAAACTGATAACAACTAAAATCCTGTCCCATGGGGGATCATTTCCTTGAGCACCAAGTAAACTGTTAGCAGACACTTAATAAATTTTAGAGGTATGGACTGAGCAGACTATAGTTTGGCAATAGACTGAACAGGTCCTCAAGTCTAAACTGTTTTGGCAACACCGGCAATGAAAAAACACAAGGTCTATGTTCCACTTTGAGAATACATATTTCACATCTGCAATTGAAGAAAACGTTCGGCTCTTATGTGTAGTTACATGACAACTGCAGGCTTCTAAGATTGCCAAACACTCTATAGCTATGCCAATGGTGTATTGATTAGTATTATCCTATCTGTTCTCCCACAGTCTAAAAACAAACTTCTGGAAGGTGTGCTGTTGTGGATACTGAATTCAGGCAGGTATCAACTGACTTCATAAAATTGCATCAGAATGAGACAAACTTATCCCCATTTAACATGAAGCCCAAGAACAGAAGGCTCAGTTACTGCAGGTGAGAGGGGATTACAGCAGCCTACTCAGCAGCCAGTTATTTTGAAGTGAACTGCCAATACACAAATATGGGGAGGAGAAGCGAAGCTATTGATACTGTCTCTCTGCAAACATATCTGAGGGATAGTCCCAGGACACCTAAAGCTACACTTGCAGTCATTCTCTCCTAAAATTTCACTGCAGCTGAAAAGCTTGAAACTGGACCAAGAAAGTCAGTTGGAATCTGACTCTGTTAGACACTGTAATTACCTGTAATTTCCACAGGGTTTACTAGGCACTACATCACCTCTTAGGACATTGTTGTTTGGTGGTCATTGCTGACCCTCACTAGATAGAAAAGGCAACTGATTTCCAGTCTTCAGAAGACTTACTAGGTGACTGCATTTCTAGAAGGGAAGATTACAGGAAGGCTAACTACTTACCTGTAACTAAGAAACCCAAAATATTTCCACCTTATCAAAACTTGAAGTCGCACTCCATCAACAGCTTATCTTGGGCAAATAAAAAAATGCAAAGTCAATACACAAAGTAGATAAATTCTAACATTTTCAAATATTGCCTATATATGAGAACACGCTGTCCTACTGCCACTCAGCTCCAGTAAACATGGAGTATCTCCTTAGTCCTTCATCTTCAGCATTTTGCTTTTCTTCTAGTCCTTAGCTTGTTTTGCCAGATGAGTAATGATAGCCTATAACATTTCATAAACCAAGACTGATTACTCCAAAAGAATCTCTCTTGAGATTCGACGTACCCAGCCTACTGCTATTAGCTACAGTGTTAAGTCAAGCAGTATCTGTGCTGCGAACACAAAGATACAAATTTGAGTCAACAAGGTAGCACGTGTTTAAGTTTGAATTAAGAAACTCTACAATGTTATATTCCTCTTGACTTATAAACTCAAAGCACTCAGATGAAGAAGTGACACTATATTATACCTCCAAATGTCACTCAGCTCTTTACATGTTATTACATGTTAGTATTTTCTGCATCACTGGGTCCTCTCCATTATTGTATTAACTGGTACTTTCAAAGTTAACAGGACTATACAGTCAAATTGCTGTTTGGAGATGCTAATGTTTTTCCTACATTAAGTGGAAGAGAAGCACTTGCTGAAGAGCATTTAAATCATAAGTTACAGAGCGGTCCTTTCAAGTTACAGGATAGGGGACAAAGACATAAAAGTGTATTAAAAGACTCGGTGGGGTCTTGAGCTCATCATGGTAGGACACTGGGGTGCGGGGAAGAAAAGGAAGATTTCTCTGGCTTTAGAAATCATACAGTACAACACAAGCTTTGTTCTGTAAACTACTCTGCATATAGAGGCACAAAGAAAACATTCTCTACCCACCTCCTCAGTGGGTATACAAAACGCACTTAGATCAGAAGCTTACACCTTTGGAGCATGCAATAACTTGGACCAGAAGCTTAAATCTTTGGAACGTGCAATAACTAGATGTAAAGAAAACGTCTATATTGGTTACAGGAAGAATAGAAATACTGCTACATTCTTTATTGTGGAAGTAGCCTTTAAACAAGCACTCAAACTGGAAGATTTTTTTCAGTTCAGATTTAGTTCTGACTTGTTCTAGTAAACCCTGATCAACCACTAACCCTAAACCACAACTAGTTCATTAAAGGGGCTCTTGTTGGGATTTGCTGGAGGAGGTAAAACAGGGCAAGGTAAAAGCCACCTCTCTCATGGTTACTAGAGCCTTTCCTCCACCTCCCACGTGAAGGTAGGAAGATACAAAGCCAAGTATATCATACTGGTGGGGCCTAGGTTCAGCTACAAAGAGCAGTGCTTGCAGCTTCAGCTATTGCAGGGTGTGATGTGTAAGTGGCACAAATGAAATTGTGGTCTCCTGAGTGTTTTGGGCCATATATGAGAGACAGGATTTCTTTTTTTATGTTGAACCTGAATCAGATATATGGTATAAAAATAATGGTTCAGCTTCTCATTAAGGGGGGAAAACCCCACCAAAATTAAACCATTAATGTTTGAAGCATTCGTGGTTCATGCTGGAGTTCATATCAGGTCCCAGCTGAAAGTTATGGAAAATATTTGCAAGAAGCATGCTGATAAAATTTTGCAACTTTGCACAAACAATCAGCATTGTTTATCGAAAGAAGATATGTTTTTTCTTGAGCAACTTAAAAGCCAAGTCCAGACCACAATTTTAAGTCCAAAAGTAAACACAAAGCAGTCTTAAACAATATTCATGGAACACTGTATATTTATGAATTTCTTTTTCCTCTACTCTGAAGAAGTTTCTCCCTTTTGCATCTCTGTAAAGTATAAGGAACCAATTAAGTAGTCAAACAACACAAACTCATTCACACACCTATTTTCTTAGCATGGAACAAAATTAATTTCTGTTTTTGAACAAAGTTTACTTTGGTAAGCATTTTAGGAAGGGTTTATGTAAATTTAATAACAGCTATTGGTTAATTATTATCTTAAAAACAATCTCCTGAGATACAATCAGTAATAGTGTATCTTATATAGAAGATTTTAAATCCAGTTAAAGTTATTAACTGTCAACAGTCCATAAGAACATTCAGCACAACAGGTTATGGCTGTAAGGACAACCTGCAGTCAAGCACCAATTCAGAAACTGTCATGCAACTACAACTGACACTGACAGATTCTCCAACAACACTATGATGGATAAACAATTATTTTTCATATTCTTTAAATTAAAAAAAAAAATCATATTAAAAATACATTGTGCAACCTCTTGTTACATTGCAAAAGCACTGAGAAACAAACTTTTGCTTACTTAACACTCAGCACTGAATTTCATAGAAACGCCTATGTTGCATAATACCTGAATAAGAAAAACTTTTCAAAAGATGTTTGGCACAAAGAAAAGTTAAATCCACTGTGAACTTTTCCCTTTACCGGTACAAGATGTATTTTTATAGTAAGTATGCAAAAATAACTACTCAGAAAATGAGTTGTAATAGTGTGTCACCACACTAACACCTGGAAAATTTAATCATCAGACACACATCTTGAAAAGTTCATAGATCAAAACAAACAAACAAACAAAGCAAGCATTAAAAAGTAACCTGGAAGTTAAAAGAAAGATAATCAAGCCTAAAATGATCATTTTCTATATACTGCGGCTTCAGCATCAGCTACACCTCTATTTTCATTGTACTTCTTCCACCTTGAATATCAATCATTACTATAGAAGGGGAAGAAAGATGACATAATACTATTAGAATATTTTCAAAAATATTTGAAACATATTCCCTTTGCTCAACATTTTCCACTAATCTGTCACTACCCAAGATCACCATATACGAATTAGAAAGAATTTACTCAGTAATATCTCCGCTACTGACACCAAATCCTTGCTTATTTAAAGCTGGAAGCTTATCACAGAATCGCCTAGGTTGAAAAAGACCTTGAAGATCATTGAGTCCAACCATTAACATAACACTGACAGTCCTCGACTACACCATATCCCTGAGCTGAGCACTATGTCAACACGGCTCTGAAATCCCTCCAGGGATGGGGACTCCACCACAGCCCTGGGCAGCCTGTGCCAGTGCTTGGCAACCCTTTCAGTGAAGAAATGTTTCCTAATATCCAATCTAAACCTCCCCAGGCACAACTTGAGGCCATTATCTCTTGTCCTATGCTCTTCTTTACACGTGGATGAAATAGGAAATCAGAAGATACACCTCTCTGCTATACGCTTGTGTGTCACAACAGCCTACGCCTATTTTTCAGCACGAGATTGATCAGGGAAAAAAAGCCAGTTTTTGCCGAAGCTAGCTCCCTCCTAACAGAGGATGAGGACCTGACTCTACTTCGGCTCACAGAAATTTTTGCAGAACAGCTCAGCCTTTCAGAATCCCTGATGTTTAAGATCATGTGTACCTGTCAGGATACCCGCCACCTCGTTCACTCCCACAGCTCTCGCTGTCCAGGGGTAGTGGTGGGGAAACCCCTGATTTTCACATTCATTTCTCTCCGATTTTTGTTTTTACACCTCCCTGTCAAACGCCAAGGAGCGTACAGCCACGTCCCCGGGGTGACACGCAGGGAGACCACCCCCGGCCCCACACCCACGCCCTCCATTGTGTTCCACGGGGCTCTCCCTCCCGTCACGGAGCGGCTCCCACGCCCACAGCCCCCCACACCCCGTCCCCGCTTACCGGTGAGGTGGCGGAGGACGGTGCCGTGAGCCCACAGGCTCAGCACTTGCTGCACCGACAGGTTGATCATGGAGTTGTCTCCCGCTTCCACCTTCATGGTGGCGGGTGCTCCGGCGGCCTCCCCTCAGCCGGGGGGGACGGGCGGCAGCGGCGGCCTCCCGCCGCCGGACCGCGGGGAAGGAAGGCGGCGGCAAGAAGCAGGAGGGCGGGGAGGCGGCGAAAGGGCCTCCGCGCCGCGGGGGAGACATCGAGAACGAAGGGGGGAGATGGCGGCCGGGGGGGGAGCCGAGCTATCGGGCCGACCCCGGGCGCTTCCCCGCGGCTCAGGGCGCCGGCAGGGCGGCCCCGAGGTGCGAGCCGGGGGCGGACGGCAAAGCCCGCACGGAACCCCTCGGCACCTCCATCAGTAGCGGTCGCCGCCACCACCACCCCCGCCGCCTCACCACCGGCATCGCCACGCCGGGCACCGCCATCACCTGCGGAGGGGCGGGGCGGCCGCCGGACTCCCGCCCTGAGGCGGCGCGCGTAGAGCTGCCCGAGTGGGGAGGGAAGGAGGGGCGCGCGCAGGCGCAGCGCGGGGAGCGTGTGGCAAGGGCAGGGGTCCCCGTGACCGTCCGGCAGCGCGCGAGCCGCAAACCGCTCCCCTGATTGGCCCTCGCCGCAGGGACGGGCTCGCCCCACGTGCGGGTGACCCCGCCCCCCTGGGGGCTCGAGCCGTTCCCGCCGTTTTGCGCGGCGGCGGCACCGGCACTGCTCGGGTTCCGCTCACGGGGGCGCCCGCCCCGCCATGCCGTGCCCGCTGTCGGTGCCAGGGACAGAAACAGCAGCGGCCTTCCCCGGCAGCGTTAAAACACAAAGCGGCGGGCGCGGTGTGGTGTGAGGCCCCCCGGCCGCCCCCTGCGCGCCGCGGAAGGGGGGGTGTGAGGAGCCGGTTGGCTGAGGGGAGCGCTGAGGGGACGGGGTGAGGCAGGGCAGGCAATGCAGACGAGGTGAATTTTGTTTGGGAAGGCCGGAGCTGCCTAGCTCAGGTGACAGCAGGGAGTGCAGCAGAGGAGCTGTCACCCTGAGGCGACATCCAGGCAGTGCTGCCTATCGTTCCTGTCCCTTCGAACCCAAGAGATTTCCAGGCAGTGCTGCTGCAGGTTAAAGCCCCTCAGAAGTTAGAAAACATGGGAACGCTTCAGCGAATCCGAATTCTGGCACCATGCTTCGGCTAGTTCCTTTGCTTTACACAATAAAATAAAATGCAGTATTTGAGCTGAACGCTGCCTCTTTCAAAGCACAGGATGGATGGGGCTTAGTGATTTAAAAGCCAGCAGTTTTCCCCCACATTCTTAAATATGTGGCCCTAGGCCGTGTTTAGTGCACACATTTCCTCACCGGCCTTTCTTCAACAACTCTTGCTATAGTACTTCATAAACATAATTTTATGTCAGCATCTTTTGATGTAAAGGATTGGAGATGTAATTTGCAATATAATTTACAATTTATAGATGAAGAGCCACGACAGCTAAATCAACTAATATCCTGCCTTATACCAATGTCCTGATTTTTTTCAGACTATTGCAGGATGTTTGGTTGGGCAGACCACTCCCAAAGCCTTTTGTTTGCAGCTGACAATGCTTGGCATTTCTGCAAATAGGTATCAGGCCAGTCAATGAGAAACTCACAGTGAATGGCTCCCTAGAGGGCTCTGGGTTCGACTGATTACGCATGGGATCACTGAAAGAACCCAGCTGCCAGGCCAGATCCCTGTTCTATGATGGAGGGAAGGTCCTCTCTCCCTCTTCCTGCAATCCCACCACCTTACAGTTGTATAATTCAGGTCTCAGAAAACAGTCCCCCTCATTACACCATAACAATTAATTTTTAGAGCAGAATTATTCCATACTTTGAGTAGAGCTCAGTGAGAAAATAGCATATCGTTTATGTTTGGATGCGAAACATACAAGGAAGTATTTAGAAACAGTTATACTGGCTTATTCTTTTTAACTTCTGCATGCTGAACTTCGAGAAAGCAAACCTTTCCCAATGCTCGTAAAAAAATCCCCAACCCTAAATCTGTTTGTATTGTAGACCAATGCCCCAAGAACAACTATACTCCAAAGGACACTGGTGTAATCAGAGAAACTCCCAGAGAAAAAGGGAAAACTAACATTTTGTGAACATTTTAGTTTATAAACCCTATTTCAACCTACTGACAGATATCAGAGAGACCATCTGATAGGCCAGAGGCATGTATGGAAACATGCATTTATCTGTATATAGTGCTGCCCAGTGACTTTTCAACCTGCACACTGATGATTTTTTTGTGTTCCATCACAGAATCACAGAATGTCAGGGACTGGAAGGGACCTCAAAAGATCATCTAGTCCAATCCCCCTGCCAGAGCAGGAACACCTAGGTCAGGTCACACAGGAACACATCCAGGTGGGTTTTGAATGTCTCCAGAGAAGGAGACTCCACAACCTCTCTGGGCAGCCTGTGCCAGTGCTCTGTCACCCTCACTGTGAAGAAGTTCTTCCTCATACTTATGTGGAACCTCCTATGTTCCAGCTTGCACCCGTTGGCCCTTGTCCTATCGTTGGACGTCACTGAGAAGAGCCTGGCTCCATCCTCATGACACTCACCCTTTACATATTCATAAACATTAATGAGGTCACCCCTCAGTCTCCTCTTCTCCAAGCTAAAGAGACCCAGCTCCCTCAGCCTTTCCTCAGAAGGGAGATGTTCCACTCCCTTAATCATCTTTGTGGCTCTGTGCTGGACTCTCTCAAGCAGTTCCCTGTCCTTCTTGAACAGGGGGGCCCAGAACTGGACACAATATTCCAGATGTGACCTCACTAGGGCAGAAGAGAGGGAGAGGAGAACCTCTCTTGACCTACTAACCACACCCCTTCTAATACACCCCAGGATGCCATTGGCCTTCTTGGCCACAAGGGCACATTGCTGGCTCATGGTCATTCTGCTGTTCACCAGCACCCCCAGGTCCCTTTCCCCCATGCTGCTCTCCAACAGGTCAGTCCCCAACTTATACTGATACATGGGGTTGTTCTTACCCAGATGCAAGACTCTACACTTGCCCTTGTTGTATTTCATTAAATTTCTCCCCACCCAACTCTCCAGCCCGTCCAGGTCTCGTTGAATGGCAGCACAGCCTTCTGGTGTGTCAGCCACTCCTCCCAGTTTGGTGTCATCAGCAAACTTGCTGACGGAGCACTCTATGACCTCATCCAAATCATTGATTATATTGAATAATACTGGTCCCAGTACCGACCACTGAGGGACTCCACTAGATACAGGCCTCCAACTAGACTCTGTCCCATTGACCACAACTCTCTGGCTTCTTTCCTTCAGCCAGTTCACAGTCCACCTCACTACCCGATCATCCAGACCACACTTCTTCAGTTTAGCTGTGAGGATGCTGTGGGAGACTGTGTCAAGTGCTTTGCTGATATCAAGATAGACCACATCCACTGCTTTACCATCATCTGTCCACCAGGTTATGTCCTCATAAAAGGCTATCAGGTTGGTTAAGCATGATTTCCCCTTGGTGAAGCCATGTTGACTGCCCCTAATGACCCTCTTATCCTTGATATGCCTAGAGACAGCACCCAGGATAAGTTGTTTCATCACCTTTCCAGGGATGGAGGTAAGGCTGACCAGTCTATAGTTACCTGGGTCTTCCTTCTTGCCCTTTGTGAAGACCAGAGTGACATTTGCTTTCCTCCAGTCCTCAGGCACCTCTCCCGTTCCCCACGACTTAACAAAGGTGATGGAGAGTGGCCTAGCAATGACATCCGCCAGCTCCCTCAGCACCCGCGGGTGCATCCCATCAGGACCCATGGATTTATGGATGTCCAGGTTGCTTAACTGATCCCTAACCCAGTCCTCATCAACCAGGACAAACTCCTCCTCTATCCTGACTTCCTCTGGAGTCTCAGGGGTCCTGGGCTCCTCAGGACAGCCTCCAGAAGTATAGACAGAGGGAAAGAAGGCATTCAGTAACTCTGCCTTCTTTTTATCCTCTGTCATCAGGGCACCCACCTCATTCACCAGTGGGCCTACGTTGCCTCTAGTGTTAGTTTTATCTGAAATGTATTTGAAGAAGCCCTTTCTGTTGTCCTTGACCTTTCTTGCAAGGTTTAATTCCAAGGAGGCCTTGGCTTTCCTAGTTGCCTCCCTGCATCCTCTGACAACAGACTTATATTCCTCCCAAGTGGCCAGCCCCTCCTTCCATGATCTGTACATTCTCTTCTTCCCCTTGAGTTTGCCCAGCAGTTCCCTGTTTAACCTTGCAGGTCTCCCAGCACCCTTTCTTGACTTCCTACCTGTTGGGATGCACTGATCTTGAGCTCGGAAGAAGAGGTCCTTGAACGCTAACCAACTGTCTTGGGCCCCTTTACCTTCAAGTACCCTGTCCCATGGGATTTCCCCTAGAAATTGCTTGAAAAGGCCAAAGTTGGCCCTACTGAAGTCCCGGGTTGTAGTTCTGCTAGGTATTCTGTTCCTGCCACATGAGATCCTGAACTCCACCATCTCATGGTCACTGCAACCAAGGCTACCCTCAACCTTCAGCGCTTCAACCAGACCCTCCTTGTTTATGAGAATAAGATCCAGCAGCGCTCCTCTCCTAGTTGGCTCATCCACCATTTGCATCAGGAAGTTATCATCAATGCACTGAAGGAACCTCCTGGACTGTGGATGGCTGGCTGAGTAGGCCTCCCAGCAAATATCAGGGTAGTTAAAGTCCCCCATGACAACCAGGGCCTGCTTTTGTGAGACCGCTATCAGCTGCCTGTAGGACTCATCAACCTCCTCGTCTTGATCCAGTGGCCTGTAATAGACCCCCACAACAGTATCACCCATGCCAGCCTGCCCCTTAATTTGCACCCACAAGCTCTCAACTCGCTCCTGATCTGCCCCTCGACAGAACTCACTCGCGTAAAGAGCAACTCCACCACCTCGCCTCGCTGGCCTATATTTCCTGAAAAGGACGTAGCCATCCATGACCACATTCGAGTCATGCGAGCTGTCCCACCAGGTCTATGTAATCGCCACTAGATCATAACCCCCTGAACAAACACGGATTTCTAACTCCTGCTGCGTGCATTGGTGTTCAGGCATTTCAGAGAGTGAGCTAAGCAGCCATTATCAAAGAACCCAAAGCCCTGTCTGTAGCACCAGTCTTGTAGCCAAGGATCACAGAATGAATCCTCCTACTAAAAATGGTGTCAGAAGTGGGATTCGAACCCACACCTCCAGAGGAGACCAGAATACCCAACCCGCCATGGGAAGGCGCAGAATGCCTTGAGTCTGGCGCCTTAGACCACTCGGCCATCCTGACACTGCAAGGGAAGATGTATTGTGAATACTGGGTTTGAATCACTTGTGCCCAGAGCTTGCTGAAATACCCTCTGTAAAGCTCATGTTTAATGACAGAGGTACAGAGAACTCATTCACAGAGAGGCCAAGTGCATATCACTCTGAGGAGTCATCGCTGTAGCTTGCAGACTGTTCTAATAGTTCCTGGGGAGCGTTCATTAAGGTTGCGCAGATGCTTTCTCCCTAGAGACAGAAACTTTGGAAAGCTTTTGGGCCTTCCCCAGGGAGAATCATAGAATGGTTTGTGTTGGAAGGGACCTCAAAGCTCATCTCGTTCCAACCCCCCCTGCCATGGGCAGGGACACCTCCCACCAGACCAGGTTGCTCAAAGCCCCGTCCAACCTGGCCTTGAGGGCTGAGCATTCTGCAGCAATGCCAGACCTGTGGGAGCAGGAGAACAAACCAGCTTCTTTCCCAAGAGAGATCCAACAAAAACGCAGGCCAGCTTCCACTCAAACTCTGCCTAAGATGCTAAAAATGGTTGTCAAACCTCAGGCATGCAACGTCTTAATTAACTGAGCATTTTCTGATCAAACACCACTGACACACTTGGAGAAGTGATAAAGGGGCACAGACTCATCTCACTAGGGGCCATAATTTTTCTCATTTACTCAACTTCATCCTCAGTCCATCATCCCGTGGATGAGTTGGATACAAATTTGAAATGCACTTTTCATCACGTGAAAACAAGGCTAACTGGATCATCGAGGAAAATACTGTTAAAGCCTTGAACCAAAAAAAGGTAGTGCATGACGATAACATTCCCAGTAGCATAACGCTGGGAGGTCCATGCTGGAGGAACAGAGCACCTTGAGTGCAGCAGCAGAAACAACCCAAATTCACTCCTCCCAACTGTAACTTCATACAAGCAGGGACTTGAGGCCAATGTTTTGTCCTCAGCAAGACCTATGAGCTGGGAGGCATTGCCACCAAAGGCCTGAGAGCATTAGCTCCCCATGGGAATTATGATGAGCTCTGTACGCACCAACGTACAGAGCAACAGTGATGATGTCAGGGGGTCCCCAGCGAGGCTGAGGTGGCTCAGCTTAGGTTGCTGCTGCAACGGTGACCCTGGGGAAGTAACAGCCAGGGACATTTGGGCAAGGCATGCAGATAAGGTAGTTCCTTAAAGTATTAAAGGTTTTTTTTTAAAAAAAAAAAGAGAACTAGTCCTTTTGTAAGGGCCTGGTGAGATCTTGATACCCTTGTGGTACCTTGGCAGGGGGGACGGACACACACAGGCACAACAGAGGACGTGGGGACAGGTCAGGGAAGGTGTCTGCATAAGAGAGGGCTCACGGCTTGCTGGCAGCATGGCAGAAGAAGGGCTGCCAGGTGAGGGGAGGTATAGGTGGCACCAGTAAACACTCTGTAGGAGGAGGAATTAGTAGGAGTTAGGAGATGGTATTTCAAGGGGTCAGAACACAGGGCACATGGCAGGCACGGAAGCCAACGGGCACCTTGTCTCAGAGCCAGCAGCCCAGGGCCCACTTCAAACATGGACTGTTTGACAACCAGCCTTGAGCACGGAGTAATCATGAAAGCCTTACAGACCCCAGGCCGCCTTTACGAGTACGGACACACCAATGACAAAGTCTGTGAGGAACTCCTGAGAACTTACACACAGACTAATCTTTCTTCCAGACCCTCTCGCTTTCCTCCCAGCGTAACTCCCGCTCCCCGTTTCCCTCGCAGTAACTGCGAGATTTGGAAGCTTCCCCGAGCTGCACAAATGCGAAGCACTGCAAGGAGCCAGCTGTAAACCCCGACTGCAGTTGAAGGAAATTAGTTTTACAGGTGGAAAAGTAGGGTCAGCTTAGTCTCTCTGCCTCGCGAAAGACTAGAATATGTCTACATAAGCTGTTATTAACTTCTGGTATTGCTTTCAGAAGCTGAAGAAATAATGATAAATTTGATTGGAGAGCCTTTAGATGAATCCTTTTCCACGTGGAAAGGTAATGCTGTTCAAAACGAACCGATTTCTTAAGTCATGCCTTTTTAGGGAAACGAACAGCACTGAGCATGCTGTGTCCTTATGTTTTGAAACAAATATTCGATTTTTGCACCATGAAATCAGCTTTTTGCCATAGTGAAAAGTCAAACCTCAAAAACAGATTTTGGTCCCCTTGAAGAAAAAAATTCCCCTTCAAGTTTTTCTAACCAGCGCTAGCCATGCAGATGGACTGGCACTGCAGTTACAGATCTGCTGGAGATACGTTTTTACTGAATGGATAACCCCAGCACCATTCAGATATCCAGACATTTCCCGCCCCCCCCTTCAAAGGTTTTTTTTTAGCCTATGATTTGAGTCGCTGACAAGACATTACCAAGTGCAGATAGTAAATGAATACCTCAGACATCAGCAATAGATTTCTGTGTACTTGCCCCCCTTCTAGACCATTTTACTCACAGCAGTTACTACTCAATCAGAAGAATTGGCAGCCACAGCTAGTTGTGGTTTGGGAACTGGGTCATTCAGAGATCCTTGGCCTCGTAATCCCAGCTTTTAAAAGGCTGAAATGCGATCTCAGTCCCTAGCCTCGATGATGGATGGAGATGCCTTGACAGCGATGTAAGAGAGGAAGGAAGTAAGGTGATATCACGGGCTAAATATCGCAACTCTCCCCAGCATGAAAGCAGCCTCACAGGTTGATCTAAGCCACCAAAAATCATCCAGAGCCGGTTTCCAAGGCTGCAGAGGGAGGCGGTGGTGCACAGCAGAGTTCTCCCACGCGCCGGTAGATGGAGCACTGTGGTGCTGAAGATCTCCGCACAGCCCGGCTACACCCTGGGGAAACAGGACTTCTGCAGCCATGGGTGGCACCTCCCGCATGCTGCCATGGCTTTATTTGCAATGTTATTTCAACACAATATCAGTGGATACTTAGAATCCGCAGTTAGAGTCTCAGTTTTTTTAAAAAAAATTAAAGCTTCGAAAGAAAAAGTCTGCTTAGTCAAGTCCAAATATCCTTCAGTAAAAGTCACTGACTTTTAGCCAAAAGCCTTAAAGATTCAACCCATCATATAATACATATAAAAGTCCCACTGACTATTCTAAAAAGACTTGTGAAGTGCTGTTACAAATCAAATCTTGCCTAAACCAGGATCTAAATTTGGGGGTTTTTTTAGCATTTAAGTCTGCACTGCTTAAAAGACCAAGCCGCCTACTTGTTTTAAACAGTATCATCACTCAGAAAAACAAGGCTTTCTCCTACCCTCTTTGCACACACACAAGCGTGCACTTATACACACATTATTATTATGTCAGGACTGCTGTTAATATCAACAATGCTGCTATTTATAAAAGGATTATTTTTTACTGTATGTGAACAAGGAATCTTTTCTTATGATTAAGAACATTATCGGGGTTCACATGAAGTCTAAATTACCATTTGTGTTTCCCCTTTTAAGCTGGTTGAAAGCAGGAAATTACCTGTTAAAACTATCATTAGAAAACATTTGGAATAGGCTAGCAGAAAACAACCATCTTTCAAACCACAGATGAAACTAGTTTCACTTTTTCCTCAGGAGTCAAGAATAAAGTAAAAGTAGGGAACAAACCTTGCTCCTTTCTTCTCATCAGTGCCATGTTCAAAAAGGCTAAAATGCAAAAAGCTCACTTGTTGCAAGACTTACTTCTTTTAGAATACTGTCACTTCCCCTTCCAGTCCCCCCCCAGTTCCTAAGCAGGTTCTTCCCCTACTGACCTATTGAAGTAACCTGGAAATATCTAATTGATTTAAGTGGACCTCACATTCAGTTCTCAATGGTGGAATTATCTGATCTTATCTTCTTTTCATTCAACAACTGTAGAACTGTCACAGGTGTTTCTAGAGATTCAGTTGCCTCAGGGAACAAACAGTTCCTTTCTGTCAATAAGGGCCAGTCGTACCTATTTTTGTTCCTCTGTAGTACAGGACAGTTTTATCTAGTCTTACCCAGGTCTTTGTTCCTCCAACACAGTTGCAGTGCTGATTTATGTAACCTAATTGTCCATTTTATCGATACAGTCTACTTCAGATAATATCTTTGAGGGCATCTTCTTTTTTTTTAAAAAAGTACAAATGTGTTGCCATCATTTTTTTATCTCCCTTGGTTTCTCCAGCCCTACCACAATCACATAAAATTCAAAATCTGACTCCTGTCTTGATTTTAATTTACTAGTTAATTTGAAATTTTTGGCACCACCACAGTCATTTGTGAGTTCAGGCCACTGTGAAGTTCCCATTTGAATTCCTGGAATTTTCAAGCTGTTTTAACAAGTCGTTGAATTCCTGTCATCCCCTTTAGATTTTCCTCTCCTAGTTCATCATTCAAGCTGATCATATAAATATGCCACACAACTATGCTTTCCAAAAGTATCCACCCTTGCACTGCTGAGCAAAATGACTCAGGGTAGACAAAAAGGAAAACAAAAAATCAGCAAGGAGATCCCATTCCCTGAGGAAAAGAAAACCAAAGTCATATGGAACTGCTAAAGCAGTAAATACGTGGAGTCTTTGATTTCTTTCGGATCCAGCCTTGATACTTCAGAAAGTTCTGCGAGTAGGATCCAGTCATGCCTCTGTTTCTTCTGAGTACTTATTTGTACTGTCTTTAATACTGCCTGACTCTTCAACAACACTCCTTCTAAAGAGAGGAAGAAGCCAGCAGTGTAACTGAGGTGCACAACCAAGAATCAGGAGACACAGCATCTTTCTAGACTAACCTCATGTTGACAGGTAAGTCACACGGCCAGATTCGCATTAGACACTGTGAGTAGCCCTCTTGTTGTCAGTGAGTCCCAGGGCTTGGGTAGTACTCAAAACACAAAGAAGTCTCCAAATTCTATTTGTAACCCCTTTGGTTTTGGGTTTCTCCAATTGGAAAAGACAGATAACCTTACTTGTGAGGTTTAATTCACTGACAGTTTAAAATACACTGAAAGATTCAGATAGACAGCAGTAAGAAGTATAAAGTATTGCCAGAGATAAATACTTTCAATGCAGCTTTGTTATTGTTCTGGCTACCTGCCCACAGTGCTTTGCATGCAATATAATACCACCGGTAGGAGAAATATTTGATTTACTAGATTTGTAAGCTCTAGCTGATTAAAAAGCTAAGTGGGGAAAAAAAGTGAAGCACTTGATCAAGCCAGTATTTAACACCCTGTCCAGAAACACTCTTCCAGTCCCTTCCAAGTGGGCTGTCATGATACTTAGTGGTCTCAAGAACAGGAAAAAGAGTCAGGTGAGGATGGGAAGTGTGCTGTCCCACTCAAAGGATGACTTTAGTCACTATGTCTGGGTTCAACCTTCCTCTGTGATCTGCTCTAAGAAATCTCCTCCTCCTCCTGGCATTTGGTCGTAAAGAGCACCTGGCTGATAGAGACTTGAATTGAGAAGGCCACACAGTGCAACACTGTCTTGCCACCCTGGGTCTGGAAGCAGCATGGCCATATTTGCACAGGGCTGTGCCTAAGAGAAGGAGCTCTGCCTTCTGTATTTCATTCTCCTGCACTCCCAATTCAAGGATTAGTGCTGGGTGAACTGCATGAAAGTAATCTGCACCTGCTTGCATGGAAATGCCTTAAATCAGGGGTATTTTGCAAGCAAATAGACTCATTTTCACAGCCAAGCTCCCTGTCCAAAGCTGTAATTAGAGGTGCAGTTTCGCAATCAGTTCAAGTATGCCTGAGGCTACACTGACAGTGAAAATGACCATCTCACACTCTTCCCTCAGGTCTCGCCTCCAAGCCAGCGCTGGCAAAGCTGTGCACCAACATCAGAGTAGTATGCTGAGTGGTCTGAAAAGCAGTTTATCTGTGGAAGAAGGAAGGAATGAGTAGTCAAGGTTTTTGAGCATTCTTTTAAACAGTTGTAGACAGATGCGTACACAAGGATGTCCCAAGCCCTTTCTTCATGTGGCAAAAGTGGAAGAAAAAGAAGGTAATACAAACTTATCATGGCTAGAAAAAGCAGGATCTGACCCAAAGTGGCAAAGAATGCAATGGGAATACTCCCAGTTTACACCATGTTAGCTTTTGACTGCATCAGTTGCTATGGTCCTGCCCTAAAAAAAGTCCTGATAAAGTGATAAAAACCATTTTACAGACATTTTCCTCACCTTCTGCTTTCTTGGTAAGGAACAGAAACAGTACAGTAGAATTAGTGCATGCAGGTAGCAGCCATCACAGAAATGATAACACAAAATGAATACATAAGGTGAAAAAACTGGGTGACATAAGGTGAAATGTACACTGAATAATGAACCCACTTTAAAACAATCCACTACTCAGGAAATCAACACACCAAATCAAGAAGAGTCTTACAAAAGGGAAAGGACCACAGCTAATTTAATAAGCTGTTTTCTACAGATGATTTTCCTGGCCCTACTCTGACATCAGGCAAAAATCTGACCAGTTTCAGGTAGATATTAGCTGTCCTGTCCTCAGATCATCCTCGAGAGCAGAAATTAATATATACAAATACAGCACATTTGAAAAATATTAACTAAAGCTGGGAATAAACTGTTCTTTAATGGAGGCCTCAGACCTGATTAACAAAGAGAAAAGCTGGAGCAGATACTTTCCAAGGGAAATGTATACAACGGAACTATTCCAGGCTTTTATGACTTGATCTTTAAAACTGGCCAAGAAGAGATTTAATTTCGTTTACTTAAGCAGATTATAAAAGGAAAATGTCTCACTCCTCTACCCCTTTGTCAGACGGATTTCAGAACAGAGGATTAGCTAACAGTTTGGTTTTACAGCATGTATACACGTACTGCCTTACAGCTGAAAGAGGAACTCGGTCAGTTTGTAAAGTGAGCAGAAACCCACGTTGGTCCGAGTTCTCAGTTTCTGTCAGCCCCTATGGGTAAAGCAGCCCAGTGGGTCAGGATGTTTGGGAAAAGTTTTTAAGTGTTGGTTTCCACTTCTCACTACATAACATTAAAAAAAAATACCCTTTTTGTTACTATTTGTTCATGTAGAAGCAAACAAATGCAGCTTCTGTAAAAAGCACAAGAGTACTGTAAGTGCCAATAGCGTTGGTATTATAAATGTGTTAGTAACAAAATCCTCCTAACTGGGGGCTGAACCCCTGTGCCAGCATGAACCCTGGCACGGAGCCTTCCAGACAGACTGTCTGGCTGGGGAGGAAGTTGGAGTGAGTGGCTGCAACCTTCCTGCAGCCAGAGCTACCAAAGGAAACCAGTGCTGCTCAGAAACCGGATGGTGCTGGCTGAAGAGAGCTGTGCCGCCAGGGTGCAATGATTCAACGCCATCCACCAGCAGCCACTTCTGCCAGAGTTCTTCTGGAGGGTTGCCCAAGGCTTACAGCTGCCCCTTCACCCACCCTCCTTTCCAGTCTGCATGACACAGTACTAGAAACTAGAAAGGCTTGCCCAGGGCAAGGTGTGCACTGAAGATGTACCTTAATGTTGCTCCTTGCCTTCCTTTTGGATTGAGTCCTCCTTGCAATTCTCCATAGCCATGCAGAACACTTTCTGAACATCTTTCACCTTCAGCTCTTCTGCTTCTACATGTTTAGTGGCAACCCACTCACTCCAGCCACATCTAAAAGCATGCAGAGGATCTTAAAGTCTAGATTAACTATTCCTGGGTTAAAGCAAAGTTCAAGTGTCTTTTAGTTGGAAATGTAATCTATTCCTAAAGGTGTACAGTGGACAGTGGTTTGGTCATTGTGTATTTTTGGCTGTATTACTGTTATTTTGACTTCTGCAAGTACAATCTGTTTTTTATGCCAGGGTCTTGCTGATTATATTAAATGTTGATTTTTTCAGTTTAGAAGGGATTTCTAAGAAGAGAAAATCACAGCTAAATTAAGAGATTAATTGCAAAATTAGAACATTACTCAGATTTCCACACTCGGCTGAGAACTCATTGGTTAATAACATAGGCAAGACCTGATGCCTCACAGTGGTGAAATGCATCCCATGCTCTTTTATAAGGTAACAGAGCAGTTTTCTAAAAGGATTTAGTGACAAAAGGTAATAATAGTGATGGGAGCTGTGATCATCAAGACAAGGAACTCAAGCAGGTCAAGATAAGCAGTTGAAGTGAAAGGCAGAGATCTCCCAATATAATTGAAAAATAATATTGTTAAAAGAATGCAAAAAAAAAAAATATAATTGCTTTAAAGCAAGACTCAAGGTCTACGTGCAGAAATATACCTGTCCACATTATAGATAATGTTCTGTGTGCAAATGTAGTGCAGTTGGCACCTACCTGCTGACTTTTGTAGATAAGAATCATCTCACTGATACAATTGTTCTATTTGCATATGTGGTAATTACATGCACTTGTTTCCCTCTGGACCTTCTAAGATAGTCTTCTTGATGAGGGCTGTGATAAAATGCCAACAGTGCATTTACAGAGTTGAAACTTTGCTCCTTATTTAATCAGTACAGACCAAGGACAATGTCTTATTACCCTACCTTGCCATGGATTTGTTGCCGAGGAGTAGCTGCCATGCATTTATAGCTGGGTAAGAATGCATGCACAGTCAGTTACAGCAGGTTAATTAGAGGCTATGAATACAAGCTTAGTTAACTTGCTCCTGGGCACATACTTTTCACACTGATCCTAAATCACCACAGCTAAAAACGTAACTGCTTTTTCACAGGTAACCAAGGAATCGCAAATAAACTCTGGATCCTTTTCAGCTATAGCTTTAAGATTTGTAATTTAATTTCTAATGAAGCTAGTGAAGTCAAGATCTCCAGGGAGCTGTCATCTTTACCTCCAAGTGTCTTTTCCACAGCTCTGTTCCAAAAATACAGGGAGCTGCAAGTTGCTTTAATCATACTAGTCCTGTTGAATCTGTTAAAGCTCAGACAAACATGATGTCAGCTGCAAGCCTAGCAGGGCACTTTCAGGAGATCAGATTTCTTTAAATTACAAAACCACGCTCTTTAGAAAGAGCAGCAGACCTTTAATGTCATCGTTTTATAATCCAGGTCCTGGTTAGTTTTTTCACCCTGTACTTAGAATAACAACCTTGGCTTGGTTGACCTAACACTGCCATACAGATGTCTGACGTAGAAAATTCAGCAGGAACATTAAGCAGTCCAATCAAAGCACCTTGTGACTTTTGGATCAGGGACAATACTACCCTATTTACGTTCAGTACTTTATAGAAGATGAAGAATAATATTTTGCATTAGAATTTTATTTAGAGATATTTAAGCTTAGTCTCCTTTGTGTTGATTTTCAGTGTGCAGCACAGACTTTTGCTGCTTTGGGCACTTGTGTCACAAGGTGGCAAGTGCTAATCACATCCAGACTTAGTAAGAACAAAATTTTAGATAGGTCTTCACAGACCCAGAAAACGAGAGGCAGGCAGAGTGAAAGGGACAGGTCCTCAACTGGTGTATGTTATGTTTCATCTTTCACTACAGACCTTACAGTTGCTACAAGGTGCTGGGAGATGTTTTGTAGGCTCTGGTGCATGAGATGAACTTGCTTTGGTCAGGTGATTGCAGGGTTGGGATTCAGCAGAGCAGATAGATTGTCCCTTCAGTTCTACACTCCACAGGGGTGAACCCCTATGCTCTTTTTGCTAAGCAGGAAGTTATACTGGCATTTGATCCGATGGTTTGGAGTGTCACCGTTACCTCTTCTCACTCTGATCATCATGGGCTGAACCACAAATATGATAAGAATCCAAAAGAAATATAGAATCTGTGTGGTGGAAGGCTAGTTTCTGATACCCCAATTACTTTACTCTATTACAGGCTCCAATATTAACAGTGATGCTATTTGTGAAATACAAAATCACTCAACGGAGCTTCCTCTGCCAAGGAACTAAACAGGAGATGCTGATCCTCAGTGCTTAAACATGTATATTGAGATAAACTTTGTTCAAGTATGCTAATTGGAAAAGCTAAACTATGAGAACAACCAATGTAATATCATGGGCTGTTGTATGACCACCTGGGCAAATAAATCACAGTAGCTGTGCTTGTTTTCTGCAGAACACAGCTAGATTTGGTCTTTTCTTTCAGGTAGGTGGGACTCAGTTTTACATAAAAGTGTCAGCAGCTTTAAATGTACCCAGGTAAGAAATTCCACACCAGAGTGAGTAGTCCAACTCGCTCTGACAGCGTTCCAAATAAGTCAAATGTCTAGAGCTTAGCTGGTTCATTAGGATTTCCTAGGCTTTAGTCAGGTTCTCCACATGAGGCTGAAATGTCATTCTTCATGAAAACAGAAACAACAAAAGTACATTTCTGAAATGGGTCCATTTATCATATTGATTCCATGTCTTCCTGTTGCAGAGCCCACTGGGTTGTACATCAATCAGCCTTGGTTTCAATAAGCTCAGGATCATACAGATCTCTGTGGCAAGTTAGAAAGTTACCTCTGCGGTGATGCCAGACGTGCACCAAGTGTGAATAATGAGCTCTTTTCAGAATTAACATCACAATTATTATCTCTAATAGATTACCTGTAGTCCAAAACATGTCTTCATATTACTAACATGACAGTATTACAAGCCTAGCAAAAGTCTGTGTTGTAGTTAGTCCCTATAACCTGCAACTTTTCATGTTTTAATGCCAGTCTCCTGAATTTACTCTGAATTCCTTTCTGTTTCTCATGCTCTATCACAACCATTTGCTCCCTTGCCTCCATATCATCCAGCTGCAACTCATTTTGACTCCTCTGCTGACTCAACCACATGCCACAAATGAACTGGAAGCAAAGGTCAAATTTCAAGGCATGCTATATAAACACCTTTGAGTTGGAGGTGTACAGCAGGTCCAGAAACATGCATGCTCTTCCTTATGCATCCTCTATTACTAGTCAGAAGGAAGAGATCCTCCCTATGCCAGTGTAGACTTTGGCTCAAAGACAATTTTATTTTGCCTTTTGATTTAGTTAGTAAAGACAACAAGGGTATTGAGCTCAGGAGAGTCTCTTTGGGTAGATTAATCAAACACTGATAGAAATGTGACTAATTCTGCAGTGGCTTTTTGGCTGGCATAGTCAATGTTTCTCTGACATTGGAGAATTAATGTTTCATTGCCTAAGAGCCCACTTATAAATGCAGCTGGAATTAACAATTGCATGCTGGGATGCCTAGCGGTAGTGATGAAGGAGATGTAATGTGCATTTAGTGCTGTTTAGCTTACAAAGCAGTATTTTAGCTGGGAACATTACTCATGTTGTAAGTTCCTTGTGAGCCAGTGGTTCAATTTGATTTCACAGACAAGTAACATGAGATCCTAGAAACATTTGATCTACCGGATATTGCTGGCACTGCTTACTGTTGCTTTCTAAGAACACAGACTGCTGTCACATACCTTTCCTTAGGGCACAAATTGCTTTCTGACTGTTACTCTGATGAAAATGCAAGTGTACCTTACATTATTCAGGAGGCCATCAAAGACTTTGCACATCCTTTGGCAGTTCTGTATGATCTGCAATCCTCCCCCCTCCCCAATTTATTCTTTGGAACAATTAGAATATTTATTAGTTAACAGGTGTTGTTTAATCACCACAGTAACTATGACAAGCGCACTGAAGTTGTAAAAGACTAGTCTGTGCACAGAAGCTAAGAATTAAGGACAATTAGGCAGTTATTTTCCTGCAAGGCAATTAAATCTTACCAAATATTTATGTGTCTAAACTTTCATTCACATCCACAGCTCCTACCTCTTGAAAAAGGGGAAGAAAAGGGACAAGCACGGTTCATAAGGATCTTATTGGCAAGGCAAGAAGAGGAGACATTGGTTATGCCAACGTGCTATTTTGCACTTCTGAAAATGTGGGTAAGATCAGAATAGTCTCCTGAATGTGTTTTTGGAATTAAGTGATCTTTCAAAAATTCATAACCCAGCTTTAAGCAGAAATCAGAGCTCCATGCCCTCCTAAGGGCTTGTACTCCAAGTTCCAAGAGGTGGTTTCATCTTTTTTTTGATGGCCCATCACTGCATCATTAGCTGCTGGTTTTGTGTGACTGTATCCAGAAAAGCCTGTCAAACTCTTTCACATAGCATCTGCTGCTGCACACAGGGGTGGTCAGTGGCCTTCCACGTCCTTTGGCAGGGGAAAGTATTCCACGTGCATCACCACGGATGGTTGCACTGACAGAACTGAGAAGCTGGCATATGGCAGCACAGTCATAGGAGCAAGAGGTCAGTAGTCTTTTCAGATGAGACTTGCCAACAGAGAAAATGCTTCATGTAACTACATCCTAAAGCTTTCACATCTCTAGGAAAGAAAAAAAATTAATCTCTGTGAAGGTTCAAGGGAAGATTACATGCTCAGATGTCCAGACAGTTTTCAACTATTTTTTAGGCTGATGCAAGAAGGAATACACTCTGCTAATCTAAGTAATAGCTACAAGACCTAAATCATATTTAACACTACATCACACTTCCTTAGTCTAGGCCATCAGCACCTGCCACATGTTATATTGAGGCAAACCAGCCTAACGAAAGTAGCTATAAACTAGGGGTGGAGATGGGAGGGAGGGAGTGTCAAACCAACCTACATCTGTGATTTCCATCATGCACAGCATTACTCAGTGCTTAAAGGGAAAAGAAATCAGGGAGGTAGCCAGGCCACCATGAGATGAAAAGAACTTCAGAGTGCAGCAGACTGGTTAAGAAAAGTCTTCTCTGATACAGTCCTCACTCCCTGTTCTTAGTCCTGCCATCAGAGATGCACAGCCAAAAGCATTCACATAGTAGGAGATTGGTGGAAGAGTTGGGGCTAGAAGGAAATAATGCAAACAAATACAAAGCCCATTCGATGGTGGAGGTGCCCATCACACATACTCGGGAGAAGAAAAAATGAAGGAAAACCTGTTGTCTTTGCTTTTGTACATCTAATCTCCCTCAGGCATTTACTTCCAGTGTTTTTTGCAGTCACCTATAGTCTTACAAATCTTGTGCAGATCATTTGGCTGACAAATGCTAGCCTGGAAAAACACTAGCCCTCACCTCTTCCTTACAGCAGCCTGAAGTCCTTTCTGATGCCCTATCCTTAGCTCCTTAGTAACATATCAGGAGAACTGGAGTCATTGTTCTTACCATCCCAAGACTTTTGCTGGTGCCAAGTAATACCTAGTTCATTGCTATAACTTTGCTATTCTGTTACCCTTTCTGTTTTGCTGGTTCATTGACTGGAGTGCATTGGGACATTGTGTTCTTTTAATTTAGCCCTGCTAAGAGGATTTCAATCAAAACACTAAGCATATTCTTTGTTATATTCCCAGACTGCAAAGAGTAAGAAAAAGGACGATTTTTTTTAAAGGACTTGTTAATTGTGAGAGGCTTCAATCCAGCTAGAAGCTTTGTTCAAACATTAACAGTTGCATGTGAGTCTGCACGTAGGCATCACAGTTTACACCAACAGAACCCAACTCTACTAGGAACACAACTTCAGAAGATCACAGCCTGGCAATGCAAAGCCTTAACCAAGGTCAATTCTGCAAACATAACCCTTGATTTAAGAATTAGCAGAAAATGTTCTTCCCCCTTTATAGGTAGCAACTGTTATTACACATTGCAGTGTTTAAAATCTAAAAAATAAAATCAAGCTGCCTCTGAATTCTAAGGCAGTAGCCTTAGAATTACATAAAGCATGCTGATATTGGGTAAGACTGTAATCCATCTTCCCTAATTTTTTTAAGTAATCAGAAATATATAAGGAAGCTTACAAAATTTTTCAGATATGTGCCAACATAGCGAAGAAATTACCTAGCTTTTCAGGAAGTCTGCTTTGTGTGGCAGTCTTTCAGACTCCTTTTGCTACTCTTAGTAACCTACTATGTTCCCACTACTAATATTTTTCTGTGTTTTTCCCCCACCCCCAATTCCAATTGCTGAAAACAACCACTGTAGGCATCCCCCCTTCCCAACTCCCTTCAAGGCAGAGGGTGAAGACCTGCACACCTTACAAAACGTGCTGGAACTAGTCAGATTTAACTAGTGAAACTTCTTCCTGGAGGCACAGCATTTTCATGGTGAAGGGCCCCTGTTTTAATTTAGTGGGACTACAGTGGATAAATCTTCCACAGCAGTGTTTTCCTGGGGCCTCCTTTCCTCAATGGAGAATCAATACAGAAGAGTCAGTTTGAAAAACAAATGAACAGATCAATACAAAATCCAAATACTTAATGAAAGCAGCTCACAGAGCATCGGTGCCCAAAGCTTTGTTACTTCGTGATTCAGATCTGTCCCACACTGGACCAGAGGTACAGTCTCCATCAAGCACTGGAATTTCTACTGTAGGCTTAGGTGTCTTCTGCAGTATCTAGCACAGGGGCATTATTGAACAACAATTAAGAAATCAGTACCTCAGGAAACACGGCGACAAGTAACTTGCCAGTTGATACTATTGGATGTGTACAGTATAAGCATTCCCTTACCCCTAGAAGCCATCTCAAATTGCTTTGTTAAAATAAAGTTTCATCAGTCCTTACAGACTTCTTTTCCTACACCTACAAGAGCTCTGTCAGTTGTAGCAGCTCATGAATTTTGCTAGAAGCAAAGCCACAGGCTGTCCCTTTCAAGGCATTCTACCTGTAGCCTTAGGACATCATCAAACATTATCTTTCCAGGAGGAAAGAGTCCAGGTGTTGGGTAGCTCTAACCCAACACCTATAGCACAAAAAGGGTCAAATCCAAGCATTGCTCTTCTCTCAGGGGAAAACAAGGAGACACAACATGCTCCTGTTTCCCAGTGAAGACAATTGTTTGCTGCCCTAAAGGACTCTCTCTCACTGCCTGTAACATGGCACAATCTGACACAAAACCACATACTCCCTCCTCACGGGAGGTAGCACCACAATGCTAGGATTGTAACCGGTTCTCTACAAAGCCACCTTCTGTTTTACTGCAATAGACTGATGCAACCAATTTGACCTGGAAAGTGTCCTACTTACTTTGAAGGCAAGGGAGAGGATTTCTGTAATCCATGATGTTTTTTCTTCAGTTTAGTCTTGACTTACAGGTCATTAAAAATTACCTTGATTTGAAGCAGGAATTTTTCCAATGTTTGTGATTTCCTCCCTCAAAAGCCTGCTCTATCCCTTCAGGCTTACCATATAGCCTCAGGGGGCCTTCTGTTTCCAGTAGGATTCGTATTGGCAGAGCACATGAAAAGCAGCCTTGATGGTGGGTGGCTTTCAGCTGTGAAGCGTGACACCATCCTCCGCCTTCCTCTGGCACTCACACCTGCTCCATATAATTCACATCATGCTCCTAAAACGAGTTCAGAAAATCCTTTGATACAAGTTCATCAAGGTCTTACTCAGCCAGAGGGATGCATATAAATTACTCACAATGAACCTGCCAAGAGAGCAGTTTGCTCAATACAATGGGGCTGCAGTTTTGCACCAGCAGGTTTCAACTCAGAACCAAACAGGTGTAACGCATCAGGCACAATGTGCCCACCACATCAAACACAGACATCTCCTGAATAATAAACAGGTCATGGGAACCTTATAAAGCTCTCTGTTTGTATCTTGCTGAACGCAATAGATAAATCTACACAGCATGCTACTGCATTTTGGCCAAAAAAACCCCCAAAACCACCACCAACAAAAAAAACCCAAAACCAAACTGCAAAAAGAAGTGAGACAGGCTCTGGACTGATCCTTCTTCTGTTAAAGTCAATGCTGTGGGCAACAAAGCAGTTTGGCCCCTGCTGTCACAAAGGGGTTTCCTCCCCCCCACACCAACTGTTCAAAATATCAGTAAGAGACAGCAGGTCATTTTGGGTAGGGAGGGGAAAAAAAAAAACAGGCCAAAATGAAAAGAGAGAAAGAAGTATTAAAACCTCCCAGGAATCATTTCAGGTGTGTCAACATCAATTTATAACTAGTACTGAAAGAGGATGAGAGAAGTCAGACCCATATGTTCTGTGAATGTAAAATAAGCCAAATACATAGATATTTGAAGATTCCTGAAGTGTCAGGCTGAAAATGATGCCAGTAATAATAAGAAAAAGGCTGAAATTTGTTTCTGAACAACACCTGGTGTAACACAGTAGATTTCTGTGGGTTTTCCAGAGAAGAAGACTCAATGCCCTGGGAGCAATAAATTAGGAATCATAACCATGATTGTCCTCTTAGGTTTGCAATATAGATTGCCTCTAGACTTGTAACTGGTTTCCCTTCCTAAAAGATGCTTTCCTCATTCACTAAGATGTTGCTCACTGCATGATCACACCTAGTGTACAATTCAGAACAGTTTCTAATTGTTTATATCTCAAAAGGCTCAAATGAAGACAAGCATCTCAAACAACCTTGGAGTTCTTAGCTTTCTAGCTTCCACCATTTCTTCAATGAATAAATAGTGATTTCTTAGGTGCTGGGGGAGAGAGAGGAGGGGACCCCCCCCGTTTCTTAAATGCTTATTGAATCTTTTTGCCATTTTTCTGCCTTTCTTCTCACATGCTCTCTCTATCTCTGTCCAACGCCTTTACTCAGTGAATTTAAGTAGTTTTCCACCAATTCTGAGTCCCACTTTCCTTCTGATCTTCCCCAGCAGCTTCCAACCTCAGATTTCCAGAGGGGTCACCACATTTTCTCCTCATGTGAGACAAAATTCTCTTTGCCTTCTCTTTCTTCCCTGTACCAGCAGTGTCCCAGCCTTTCAGCCTGGTGCTTTTCTAAATAAACGAATCTATTTTTAAAATCGAGCGTGAGGGACTCATCCCCTGCCACAGAGAACATTTGGCCAAAAAGTGGACCTGGTGAAAGATATCATCATCTCTCAACAGGCTTAGCCAAACACAGATGCAGAATACAGAATAAGGTTTTGGGGTAGCCTTCGTGTTGACACAGTGCTCAGGGACATGGTGTAGTTGAGGACTGTCAGTGTTAGGTTGATGGTTGGACTCGATGATCTTCAAGGTCTTTTCCGACCTAGATCATTCTGTGATTCTGTGGTGCCATTTATTAACCCTGCCTATAATTACAGGAGTCAATAAGAAACAAGCTAGTTGTGCTCAGGCAATTTCCCACTGACGTAAGGGAACATGCACAGCTGGCTGAAATGAGCCCTTTCTCTTTGATGAACATTCAGTAATGGATTTGCTGCACCTAAAGCAAAGCTTTATTTCAACACTTATTTTTAAAAAGCAGCAACCAGTTGTCCGCACCCCAGTGATCTGCGTTACTGAGTTCATGACATCATATCACAATGTTTACCAAGAAAGTGGCAGATGGTAGTTATTGTTTGGTTGGTTCTTTTTTAAAAAAGGACGCATATGTATATTATGATTATACTCAGGGTATTCCTGTTGAAAACATCACTTCTTTAATTAGTAGAGGATATTAAAGTTTGTTTAAAAAACATATACTCCATGAGAGGAGTGGCAGATGGAGTTAACAAGCTCACCTGCTGTTTTACTTAAAAACACTGTCTAATAAGAGGTCGTGTGTTTTAAAAAAATGCATATGAGCCATAATTTGTAATCCTTTCCTCGGGAGAGGACATAAACACTCTGAGGAAGGTGGCATGTCTCTGAGTCGAGGGCATTTTTCCAAGGTACAAGGGCTAGACTTGGCAAAAGGAAAGGTTGGCTCTTTATAAAGCAGCTGCTGAATCTCAAAGGGAGAGAGAAATAAGGGCAGCCACATCATGCAGGTTTATGCTCAGCACCATCAAAAAAACAGAGACAGAGGAGGCAGATCTCAGTTGCAAGGTGCCCATGTAGGACACAGATTTTGAGGGTGCATTTGGACATTCAAAAGGACAAACTCCTGAGAGGGAAGTAACTGTCTTAGTAAATCCGTAGTGAAGTTGCACTGGGCTGAAATTGCACAACTTGCCCTATGCTTGTCCAGGCTCTTCAGTTTACAATCACCTGTCGGATGGACTGTATTTTCTTAGCAGCTCCACCTAGAAATGCAAAACCCACCTTTCTAGGGGCCAAGATATGGCCAAGATCAAAAAGCAGCAACTTCAGACTGCTTCTTCTGAATAGTGTTTTGCCACGTACCACAGGACACGTGACATTGTGTAAATCTCCTAAACCTTGGGTCTCCAGACCCCTCATGTTCCCTGATGATGCAGACGAATTTGCTCTTTGACAGTCACTGATTCATCTCTTTCTTCCTGCTGCCTCAGTGGACAAAACTGTTTAAACCCTCTGAGGTTGTTTCCATTTCTCCCAGACTGCGTTGCCCCTTCCTTGCCAGCAGCAGCTGCGGGATGGAGGCAGTCGCCCTCATGTTGTCTGAAGCAAGTTCAGCACACTCATCTTGGTGGCCAAGGGTTCCAGCAGCTGCTTTCAGTGACTACTTTTCCACAGATATGCAAGAACAGTGCAGGTCTGGGGTAATTATTTGTACTCGAGACTGATGGTGTAATAGTGGTCAGTGAAAATGATATCAACATACAGTGGAAAAAGCATATGTTCTATAATATCAATTTGAGAAAGCTTTGAAGAAGATACTGATAAAACTGATTAACATGACCCTTTAGGTGGCAAGAAGTTAACAGAATATGTTTTCTACCTTGAATATTGAAGATGAAATCCTAGGCTACATATTGCAACACAGGATCGGCATTTCCTGCCACGAAATCTGAAAATAATTCAGAAAGCTGAGAAGATGGCAATGAGAAGATTATCCTTTTATTTTCCTTTAAATGATGCAGATGTAACAGAGAAGTATGACACTGTGTTTACGAAAATATCCCAGCCTGATGCCACACCTGCTTGCAGACAGGCAACAAGAGTATTTCCTTTCTATTATCCAGACTGGTGCTTATTGCCAGCACTTGCTTTGCAGTGGAACAGGGCTGTCTGCAAAATGTTTTGCTCAGTTAAAAATTTTAGAGTTTTTTCTATGGAGTCCATGTGTTTGTGTATGCACAATGGACCCAAATGTTGGATCTGAATTAATACAAGCTTTTATGAAGACTCAATAAGGTTTGTTCCTTTCCAAATTGAAGTTGTCACTGAATACTAGTCTTACATAAATAAATATATAAACCTTAACATCCCAGGAGTAAGAACTAGGGCCTAGAATGAGTATTTAACCACCACACAGAGTCATTCTTTCATGTGTGTGCGCATGTGTACCTTCATAATTATACATATAATTACTTTAAGTCAGGAAGAGTTGTAACAGTGAGCACACATCTCCAGTTAGCTGCTTAGGACATTCTCTGGGGAAGTGAGAAATATGAATTAAAATGTCCTTGGGCAGTAAGGGGATATGAATGTTTTTATCTCCCCTTTGGAAAATGAGTGGATAAAAAGCAGCCACCACCATTTCATGCAGTGCCCTGATAAAATTGCTGAGGCCTGGAGTTAGGTTTCCAGGTTCCTTAGGACAGCAGAGAGGTTTGGGGATCCCTGCTTAGACAGAAGCATCTCAAACGGACATTAGGTACCTGAATCCTTTTGGAAAAAGAGCCCTTTGTCTGTCACCTTATTCACGCCTTTTTCTCCCAGGTAAGGCAGATGCTGCTGGAGTAGGGTCTGAATAACACCCAAAAAATTTTAATTTCTTTGATCTTATTTTTAGAAAGCAAAGATGGAGAGAATCTGCATTGCTTTGATTAAACAGTTTCTTTTTTAAAACAGCTCTGCATTCAGCAGCATCCTGTGCGTCATTTAATGAACTGCTATATTTCAGTTTTTCAGATTGGCAATCACTTGAATTGCCGAAATAACCACTTTAATGGATGGCTCTGAGGCAAAGGCTGTGCTCTGCCCACCCGGACTGCTAGTGAGCAGCAAGAGGGTGTGAAGTGCATGACAGGAGCAGTGTCTTTCCTGGCAGAAATGTAAAACCAGCAGGTAAGACTCTGCACACTGGGCTACTCTTTGATACTAATAAAAAAAATATTTTAAATGTTAAAATACAAGCACTTTCAATATTGCTTTTAAGGAAAAAAGTAACAGAGTTGACATGAACAGACCGTCTGCCCAAACATTTCAGCAGCACTGAAGGAGAACCAGAAAATGGAAAAACACACAGCCTATATCTGACACGGCTGATGGCAACTATTCATTGTACAGCAAAGTTGGACATTTGGGTTCTCACTCTGTTTGCCACCAACTCAGGGGCAGGTGGCTGCCCCTTCTCTGTGAAGCTTTGGTGGCTGACCACAGCTGCTGGGATAGCAGGAGGAAGCAGGGCAAACAGGACCATGGCATCTGCCTGCAGGGACTGCAAATGAATGTGCCACCTCTGCTGCAGTACTCACTGCTCCAGTCCGGAGCTGTAAGTGTGCAATTAATCACCTGCTCTTATTTTGAGACCAAAAGACCACTGTCTTAAGAGCTTGGCAGGCATTACCTTGGTGTTTGCTGTTGGAGCTGACTTGGGAGAAGAGGACAGGGGTGGAAGTGGGGTTGAAAAACTTCAAAGTCACTAAAAAAAAAAAAGACTCGCTCCATCTGAGTTCAGCTCTGATGTGTGTCAGTATACATAAGTGGAAACAATAAAATTGAAATAGTCTACTTACAAGTATCGTGCAGTCATTCACCATTGCAAAAATCAAGTATTTTAGGCATCACTGTATAAAAATAGCCCATGACATCAGCTCTGTTTTTCATCAGCTCCAGAAAAAGCTGTGGGCTACGAGGGATATGTGTGGGGTTTGAGGGTTTATTTAGATTGTGTATCAAGGACTGCTGGGAATAAAATCAGTACTAAGTCTGGTTCATTCAATCGGGGAACAAAATTTACTAGGGGGAAGGGAGAAAGCAAAAGGAAATAATTTCTCTTACACCACCATGCTTTAGACACTTTGCGTTGGCAAACGCAGAGAGAAAAGCAGCAGCTCCCTCTGGAAGAGCCAATTCATGTTTTCTCTCAGCTGACCTTTAAGGGAGCCCAGAAAGACTAAACAAGGCTGGAAGAATTCAGACTCGGAGGCTAAACAGAGAAAACTTTCCAAAGAGCCCCAAGAGCCACACAGTGCCAGCAGCCTCACTGACAGCAGCATTAGCTGCAAATATCCCAGGCCAGCTTTTTTATCTCCTCCTCCTCCTTACCTTCTCTTCTCCCCTAGAAACAAACTGTGTGTAACCTTGTTGGGGGTATTTTCTGGCATGTTCCTGAGCCTTGAGGTTCCTGATATTCAGATTCTCAAGACTTTATCTACAGCTGCCATAACAAAGGACTCGGACAAAAAATTCTGAAGTGATTAAATAACCAGACTGAATAGAACTTTGAGCTACACTTTCTGCAAAAAAACCTCCCAAAATACCAAGTCATTATATTGCATGATTTGTAATGACATTGAGAGCACAGAGCACAAGCCTATTTCATTAGTGAGAAAACAACAACAATACTAAAAAGACATCTTATTGAATCACTGATCTCCCATTAAGGGACAGCTGTGTGTTTTCATGGAAGTCATCAGTCTGAGTACTAGGTGAGATCACAGTGTGTCCACGTACAAGGTTTAAATCAATTTAAAGCACAAGAAGGTTGTAACTGCAGCTTTGTTCCCTGCAGGAGGTTTCAAAATAACGAGACACTTTTTTTCACAATACGGAATAGGAGCATTCTTAAACTAGGAGCTATGGGAGACAGGAAAGTTGCTACAGGAAAGTGCTGTTGCAGTTTGCAGATTATTTTATCAAGGAAGAAACTGTGAACAAAATGCCCTCAGTATACTTCTATTACAGTTACCTTTTGCATGTAGTGCTTAGCTCATGATTTTACGTGCCAAATATGCTGTCTGCACTGAGAGTAGTTCTGCATGCACACCAGATAACAACTCCTCTTTGTCCTCGGCTGTTATCAAGCCTCTGACCTGCCAGAAGTCCCATTGCTGCCTGCTCAGCCAGCCATGAGTCACACACCGACAGAGTCCAGGTGCGGGGAAGCAGAGCTGCCACCCCACCCATCCCACCCCACCATGCCAAGCTCCAGGATGTGCTCAAGGCTGGGTTTTTACTTCCCTCTACCTTATCTTAATTGCCACACAGTAGTGTAAGGCCTGGTGGTGCGTGACTCAGTTGCACGGAGGAGTAGGTGATGTCAAGTGTAGCAAACAGCCGTAGAACAGCCCATTTAGTAAACTGGTCAGCAAATACCTACAAATAAGGGAAGAGCTTAAAGAAGTCAGGAATTCCCTGACAATGAATCACAGACCCTAAAACCTGTCCAAATTTAGCAATATTTTCCAAGCTGAAGCAGTGTACCAACATGAAACATTCAACGTTTGCAAAGGCAACTCACCCCCAGCACTTTTTCACAGATAGATCTCAAAGCACTTTGCCAAATAGGTCAGTATCATTACACTCCCTTTCTCAGCAGGGCGAGAGAGGCTGGCCTGAAGAAGGTCAGCCTGAGAGCCAGAAGTGTGGCCAAGAGCAGAACAAAGGTCTCCTTTGTCACCCACCAGTAGCCTTCCAGTCTAAAAATCCAGATACTCTCTTTTGTTGGGGTGGGGAGGGAAGGAGGTTGTTTCAACTTCAGATTTCTGCTTTGAATTCAGTATGCTTTGAACTGAATTAATTCATTATTCAAATTTTAAAAGTTTTTTCCCCTCATAAATTAAAGATTTAAAAAAAACTTCATACGATAATCTGTTTGTTTAAACCAAAACCAATCACACCTGCTGCAATTAGTCCTTAGGTCCATCAGGCAGGTAGCCAACAGTTAATGTTTAAATGGCCCCATCTTCCCTCTTATTAGAATTATGAAAACAGCCCATAAACCAATTCATATTGATTTATGAATTGGTTATTCTACTGCTGAATTCTGCCACAACAGAATTGTCATAGGACACAGAGACCTTGCAGAAGCTGGAGGAGACACTGGAAGAGTCCATCTCTTACCAGTCCCCAGCAAAAGGCTGATTTGTGATGTTAGGAGGCGATAAAAGTACAACAACGTACAGCAGAGCTATGGTGGAGAAGGCAGGAGCAGGGACAGGGCAAATTTCCACATCTTCAGCTGCAGAGAATACCCCATGCACTGCATCATAACTGTGATCCTTCACCTCTCACCCACACTTCTTCTCTGGGGTAGACTCCTCCAAGACCACTGTCACCAAGACATATGGAGAGAAGTGCAACCAGGCAAAATGCTTGGGTGAAGGATGGGTCTACTGCATTTGTCCTCCTCAGCTGCTGACAGCAGGAACACAGAATACTTAAAGTAACTCCATGAGATCTATCAGCAATATTTTTAGTGGTGACTGCCTTGTTTCACTGAGTACATATTACAGAAACTCATGGTGGTGATGGTGGAAGATTGTAGTACACAAGCAAGATACTCTATTTCTCCATGCTCCTTTTACAGAAGTCTTTCTCAGGAGCTTCATTGGTACTGCAACAGGTGTTCCTTCAGGTGCTGCCCAAAGCTGCCTATTTTACTTTACCATTTCCTTCTCTTCCAGTCCAGATTCTTACCACATTAGACAAATTGTCTATCAAGCACTGATAATGCAAAAGGAAAAACCCCACTGTCCTGCCTCTAGTAGAGCATCTGACTTGGCTGTCAGCCTTATGAATGGTTTTACTTTGAGTTTCCTGAGAAGCAGTATCAGCATTAGGTACATTATGTGATTCCCTCCATTATAAAATGTAAGAGAAACATTTGTTTTTTTAAATGGAAAAATGAAGTCCATGAATCTCTGAATAAAAGCCATCAAGAAGAGCGAATGAAACTTGCTTTTCTAAACCATGCTGGTGTGAACAGCACTGCAGCTTGCTTACAGTGTGAAAACATGCTCTTCTACAACATCAAGTCCATCTTCCTCACAAGTAAGGGAGGGGAGAAAGGGTCTTGTGGACTCTTTCTGTTTTGTGCATCCAGAACTAGCCAAAAGCTGCCTGAAAAATAAGAAGTAAAATTCTTCCTTCTCCTGCACAACCCAGCTTCAAAGGGATTAGCATATTTGTCCAGTAGATGCATGAGAGACCCAGGTTTTATACAGTGACAGTCACATTTCTCCCTGTAGAAAGGCTGCTGTTCTGCCAGGGAAAATTGTCAGCATCAGAAAAAAGACAACACTTCCTCCTCTAAAAAAAAAAAGCACCATCCTAGCAACGAACAGCTGTGATGTTTTTTCCCCCATGGCCATTATCACATGGCTCAGTTGTCTCAGCAGTATTTATCTAACCTCTGTTTATGATCAGAGCTTTATAATATATTGTAGGATGCCAATATAAGTAGATGCAAAACTTGGACCTTAGCCAATGTAGAGTTCAAGGACTTCACCTTTTATTGATAGTTGTGATGAACTATACCAATCAGAAGCAGAAACTTTAACCTTCCACTAAGAATGGAAAACCACCAGCGCATGGCAATCCTTATGTTAGCAATCATCAGCTTTTGGGGTAAGAACATACCAAACAGGCGCAAAAATGCCTACTGCTTTTCTCTCACTTGCCCTGTGCCTGGCTCCATTTCAGCTGGGGAAGCACACGAATACAGCAGCTGGAGATATCAGAAGACTCTGGACAAAGAAGAGAGGTTAACTAGGGAATGTTCAGACTACTTTTTTACTACTTGAAGCAATCCATTGCTAAGGGCCTGAAAGCAGGGACTGCAGAACTCCTTTTGTACAACTCCCAGCCGAGAATATTTACCCTCTGTTTTTGTCACAAGACACAGGAGGGAGAGAATTTTGCTGCCAGATTGACAAGGAACCTTCTCACTCCACTAATTTCCAAAGGTTCTGCTGTGATTGGGACAAATTCTTCCTTTAGGACATCCCAGGGCAGTGCTATTCTCAACATCATCTGCAGATAACAAAGCTGCCTCCCTGCCAGCTGCTTTGCTTTGCTGCTCCCTGGGGTAATTCCCTGCAGCTGCATGGGGAGCTGTGCCGTGCTGCCAGCCTGGTCAAACCATGTCTCTCTTCAGTGCCTAGCGGAGGGTTTTCTTGGAAAATCATGGGCATAATCATTAATTTGGTAGTTTAGAAGAAGCACAATAAATGTTTCCCTAAAAAGTCAGGGGGTTCCTTATTACTCTCTGATAAACACCTGTCAACTGTTAATAATTGTGTTTTGCAGCATCCCAGAGCAAGGAAGTAGCATTTCCCTGTCCTTAAGGGCTCAGAACTACAGGCATGCCCAACCCAAAGCTAAGCAAATGCTATCTTGCCCTTGTTGGAGCATGTAATGATATGTGGTTTCTGATGGGGCTCCCCTGCCTCTCCACAAGCTGGGGGCTGTTATGGATGAGGCTAAAGGAGGACAAGGGTGCAGCACGATGTGGCTTTGAGGTGTTTATGAAGCCCCCTCCCCAGCCCCACTCAGGAAAGTGCCTTAAAAACCTAGAAGCGAGCTACAGGAGGCCAGTGCTTGGTGCAGCACCCAAGGACATGCCTGGGAGCTCGTCCTGCTGTATTTCTCTGCCATTTTGCAAAGAAAATGAGATCCCTTTGGTTTTTTATAAGCCTCACACCTCATACAGCCCCAGTTCCCCTCTGTGACTGTTCACTCAGGAGGGGAGCAGAGCAGCTGGTCTCCCCAAGGCTGCAAAGACAGGGAGCAATGCAAGGTTTTACACCTATGTCAGATCTTTTGACCACAATGGTCCTTCAGACCCCCTCCCAAAACAAAACCAGCTAACAACAACAACAAAATCACTGAGCTCATTAAAGCAAAGCAATCCTCATTAAAAGGAAAATATTTAAACTCATGTCAAGCTGTGTATGAAATCAAAAGTGGAGAGCAGCAGCTCTTCAAAGCAAATGAATTGGCTTTTGGGGGTGTGTCCCATGTAGAGAGTCAGAAGAACCAATTTCCTTCTCTACACTGTTAGGAACATGTTGGAATCTAAAAAAAGAATCACTTTAAATGTTATCAGAAATCTCTTCATCTCCTTGTGTAAGGGCTGATAAGAAACACCGTGTGTGAAATTTGCCTTTGGTGCTTTTGTACAAGTCATTTAGCAAGGACAATGACAGGAGAAGGAGGAAGTCAAAATCCAGATATTGCTTTGCTTAGACTCGACTTAATTGCTACAATTTCATGCAATGCAGTCCACAAACTTGTTCTCTCACTGAGTTTGTAGATTTTCTGTAAATAGCTAAAAAAATAATAAATCTGAGCGAGTTCTTTATTCAGAATGATTTCCCTAAAAATTTCTGACAGGAATCCTCAAACTATATATCCTTTGTAATCACACAGAGAAGGTCGTAATAGCTATATAAAAAATACAAGGGCGAAAAATAATAAAATATCATAGGGCACTTTTTCAGTTAAAAAAGTACTGCTGACTTGACTGATTATAGGCATCAAATCAATATATACTATAATGGAAATCAGTACCCATGGATTACCTCCCAGGAGAGTCCTGCATGCATGAGCAGTCCCAGCAACTAATGTAATTTCCAGGGCCTAAGAAGCACTGATGTAGAAGGTGTGTCACTGCTCAAAAGGGAAGTGAGAGAAACTTGGTACCAATTGCATCCCCTGCTGCTGGGGGTGAAACAGCTCCTGTCACTGCATCTGACATTGCTCCTCTGCTGCGGCAGAGACAGGAGCAGCGGTGACAGCACAGAATGGAGCAGGAGTAGCAGAGGTTTGTAACATCAGTGTATAAAATACACCTGAATCTGAAGTCCCTCTTACCCTTTTCATTTTGGGAAGAAAAAAAGACATCTGTTGTATTAAAAATATCTGTAATAAGGATGTAAGATAATGGGCAATGTCAGCATTTGAAGGTATTTTATTCCATGCCCAACTACAAATCTATGCTAATAGGACATTATTTTGCTCACCAAGCTGAGGACTCAAAAGTTAAGAAATGCCAATATGAAGATTACCTTTGCAATTTGAGACGGCTCCTCATGTGTGCAGGCATGTACACACATCAACCTGAGACTGCTCGTAACTACAGGATATCTCACGCCTTGCGTCTGTCCTTCAACATCCAAGGCCACCAGTGGGAACAGCACTTTTTTATCTGCTGGGAAAGGGATGGAGTAAGTCCTAGCTAAGACAAAGCTTACAGGCAGAAGAAATGTTTTTCGTTAGCCCAGTTAGCACAGTTAGAAAAAGGAGAAAACCTTGCAGGCAGACAAGTCCTTTTATGGGTCAGAAACAGAATTATCAAATTCACAAATAAAGTTTGGGACATTTGCTCTGCAAAAAACCAAACACCCCCCCACTCTGCCCCAACCTTGGGATCTGAGCTCCATGGAGCTCCTGCTTCTCCTCAGCAGTTGATGCAAATCTCTGTAGACGGTTTCTTGCCTGCTGCAAGAAAGAAGAAAATCCCACAAGGCAGGTTCTATCTATATCCTAAGCTCCCTCCTCATCTAAATCACCCCTGGCCAACCTGAAGCATCGCTGTGCTCACAGCCACCTGTCAGCATTTTGGCCCTTGCTCTCGCAGATCTTTCTTCCAAGAGAAGTTCTTTGTCCTGTGTGTTTCCTCATGGCAATGGTCAGAAGATCTAAGGGTTGCCAGTACTGCAAGAAAAAACCCACCAGCTAGGTGGAAGGGGTAAATAAAAGCATTACCAAAGTGCTGGGCCAGGTGCAGCACATGATGAACCAGGTCTGTTAGCAGTTTGAGCTGCCTTTCTCATCGAGGAAAGCCAATACCAAGAGCTTCAGATTGCAGGTGAATGATCAGGGGTTTACTGAGGGCACATGGTGGCAGTGGCTGACCTGCCTGACTCACTCACTGAAGTTGCAGTATCCAAATAGTAATTCTTTTCACCTTAACTCTTCCTCTAAAATCCTTATAAGCATGCATGCCTGCAAGTCACCTCAGGTTAGCTTTGTCAGAACAATGATAAATCATTCCACATAGCCAGGTTCTAGCTTTTCTGAACTCCCCTCAATGTTGAAAGCTATTAAGTTGACATGTTTTCCTCCATGTGATTCTCCTGGTATGGTTTTGCAGTGGCCTGATGTCATACCTAACCACAAAAGACCATGATCTAATATACCATAACTGTTAAAAAATATAGTGTCCGACACATTGGTTTCCTAACCTCATGAGGAAAATATTTATGCCATAAAACTTCTTAACTTTTAAAAATGAAGGGCCCAGAAAGATGGTATTTAAAATACCATATGGTATATAATGGGAATAGGAATATCAAATGGGTAAGTTTGCCTTTTTTTTTTTTTTTTACTTTTGAGAAAACAGAAGTACTTGATACATCTGTAGGATATGGAAAATATTTTAGACACATGAGGGGATGTGAGTTTTTTTTAATGTCTAGGTCTCTTTTATACCACACTGGCAGTTCAGCAGCTTGGCATTGCTGGAGTGGCATAAAGCAGCCTCTGGGTGAGAATTTCGTTCAGGTAGCGCAGAATTGCAATTTAAGAAGTCAATCACTTGGAGGCTTGAATTGAAGAGAAGGCTCATAGGAATAGACAGATGAAAATGCAATTCTTTTGCTGCAAAACACTGTTGGCAAGTGTAAGGTGGCAGAAGGCATTTTCAGGACATTGTGTACAGGCAGGAGACTCTGAAGGGACAAAAGTACAAAAAAAGACAAACTCTCCAAGACACAGACTTCAGCATCACCACTAATCGTTGTTTTGTTTTCAGCAACTGAGATTCTGCGCTGTTTTACAAACATGCCATTTGTGTTTAGAGCTAAGTGCATTTATCTTGAAATGCAGCCCTTTTCCTGAGGGCTTTCACCCTCTTTATTTATTTATTTATTTATTTCCCCTATATTTTTTCCTACATATAACTAAGGTGGAAACTGGCAGTCCCCCAGAGGCAAGAGAAGGGCTGGAATTTCCCAGGTCATGCTCAGGAATCCAGTCTCCTTTCAGGCACAGGGCACTACTTCCAAGCAGGAAAGATGCTTACAGCTGCTTTCTGTGCTCCAAGACAAGCTTAATAACGTCGCTGTATAAACTAATTCCTGCTCTGAAGACCAAGAAATGCAATCACTGGTGATCTTTAATGCACACATTTCCATTTCCCCCTCCCTGCAATGAGGCAGGGAAAGGGTGTTGTTCATTTCTTTCCTCCCCGACATCTCACGGGTTTCACTGTACTGATCCTGCTGCTGCTTGTGACATCTCAATGACCCTAAACCTGGAGGTAAAGGCTTGGGTGCACCAGGGGAGTTTCTGGTTGCAGCTCAGGCTTGGCTGAAGCTTCATGGGGTGCAGGCATTAGAAGCCATTCCTCACCCCAGACCCACCCCAGGCTACATATCTGGGCTGATGCAAACCCAGATTTGGACCTGAGCTGCCTGCTTCAGGCCAGCTCTAGCTACTGTGCCATCAGCAGGGGCACTGGGCTCTGCCTCAGATCCAGCAGGCAGAGCCCTGGGGCTGCAGAAACTGGGAAATCAGACTAAAAATAGGTGTTTCAGTAAAAGTTTGTTTTTCAGCTCTGTTTTGCAGCCTTACAGTGCACATCACGCTAGAAATGTGGACAAGTGGTTTTTCGGTACCGAGAGTCGCCTTTTCATTTTAAAAGAATGTCCCCACCAACCACATCCCCATGTAAGGAAAAAGCAGCAACTTACTGGTAAAGCTGTTAAGTGGGAAAACAGAATTACACTCTCTGTTAAACCTTACTGGCATTTAAATGAGGCTTCAATGGTTTCAATAGCTCCTTACCCGGAGTGACATGTGTGCAGAGGTCAGCACGGACTCCACCTGCCTATCTTCAGGCTGCTAAAAAGCAGGAGCTGCCAGGCAGAGTCTCTTTACTCCCTGGTGCATTGTGGTTGTTCAGGTCTGCGTGTTTACCTAAATCAGAGAAAGCGTGGGATGAAATACTCCTTCATTAAGGCACGAAGTGCTGCAGCTGGGGTCTCGCCTTCCAATTTATCAGGTGATCTGGCACAACCAACGTTTTGCATTTGTTATTTTTAGGCTGAAGGAGAAATGTCCCCCTGACAAACTGGAATGCATGGAGAGCATTAAAGAAAAAGGTGAAAAGAAAATTTTTTCTTGCTTCATATGGAAAATGTGCCATATGCAGCTTGACACATCAGCCAAGGGAAGAGACAGATACACTCATAAGCTGTTACCAAAACTTAAAGGTTCAGGAGCACAAGGCAGTCACTGCTGGGTATGTGAATTAATAAAATATTATTATCTAAGTGTGACGCTGCAGATACTAAAAGGACAGAATAGGTTTTATTCTGATCTTGCAGACAAATTCTCCTTTTCTAATGGAACAATCTCAAATTCCAGAATCTAGGGAAAACCAAAATGGAAAATTTTGAGAGATACGAAATCTGGACACAGGATGGCATTTTGGAACATGGATTCATCTACTGTTAAAACCAAAACCAAATGCTGACCTCTTTAACCTAACTGTAGTATCCTGCTGATTCAAGAAGCCTCTCCGTTCAAAGAATGTAAACTCTTCTATGACAGGAGCCAAGAGCTCTCTTTTATGGAGAGCAGGAAACTTTTCTAAAGGACCAGTTTATGACCTGGCTGGAGAGCTGGAAATAATTAAGTGTTCTTGTCAAAGGTCAAAGCCATAGGGTTAAATTCCTAGGAACTCAAAACAACCCTCGGTGACTGCGCCAAGATGGGTTATTTGGCCCTTTTCTGCCCACAGGGACAGGAGTGAGCCATGCCTCGGTTATCTGCCCTTTCCACTTCCAAATCTGACATCTTGAGGCTCATCACACACCCTTGGTCTAAAAAAATGTATAGCTGGGGTTAAAAAAAATAAATAAATCTGGAAATAAGAATTGCAGCTAAATGACCTATTTATAGCAACACCAAATATGAACTAAACACCAAATGACAAACTAAGATCCTGATTCATAGTCTACTTCTGTTGTAACCCTGCTGAATTCATTAGACTCTGCAGCAAGAATCTGTCTCCAGACGAAAGCAGAAGCTCTGGTCTGGCCCTTGGAGAGCTGTTGTGCTCCGTTGTACACATGAAAACTGCAAAACTGTGTCTGTAGGGATCTCGGTGCTTATTTGAAGCCATGCAAGGTATTATTACTGAGCAGTGCTCAAAAGTGTAATGAGGTGGAAGGGGGAATTCACTTGTTGGGTGCTTTTTAACCAAATGACGACGTTAGCCTCTCAGAGGAGCAACAGTCTGTCTCCCTTTGAGAAACCTAGCTTAAAGGTGATGCAATAATGCGTACCTTGAGTTTGCCCACATCCCTAACACAAGCTGTAAGCTCTTCCTGGTGAGACATACAGAGTGTGGCTCCATTCAATGTACTCACCAGCCCAAAAGCAGAAGGGTGAGTGGGGGGGGTAGAGGTGGAGGGACCGATACCTCCTCCACACACTGCATGCTGAGGGAGATATTCACTGCCTTATTGCCCTGAGAGTTGCTTTCCTCATTGCCTTTCATTCAAAGTCTTTTGCCTTGTTCCCTCCAAAAAATATTTGAGTCTCACATCAAAAAAAATCAGCATCTTTATAAGGCAAAAAATCCCCCTAAAACCCCTTGAAGAATATTTCTCAGATCTATGGGGTCATTTCCTGTGGGGTCAAATTGTCTGTCATATGCCAAGCAAATTTTCCTGCTACACCAGGAGAGTGGATTTGTAGTTTTACTCCAGTGTCTTAAGCTCAAAAACATCTTTACTCATCCTTGTGCAAGGAATCAGGTCATTCTCTTGTTTGTCTGAGTCCCTTACTTGGTTCAAGCAAATTATCTGGTAGCAAATTTCTCCATAAAATAAAGTTAAAAGTCTCAGGTTGGTTCTGAAATCCAAACTTGGTGGACATCTTGCTTCACAATGGAATGAACTGAGGCCTGCTGATGAGATTTTGGGATAGTCCAGGTCCTGGCACAGTGGGATGGGTCAGTCTCTACTGCAGATGGCTCTTCTGCCTATGCCTCTTCTCAAGCTCGTGTTCTGCCAGTCCACAAGCAATCCTGCTCCCTCAGTCTATCCTATATTCATCCCCCTTCTTCCTCCCCATTCAAATTTCTAAACCCGAAGAGCAACGAAGACCATGGAGTGACCTTCTGCACTCACTGCTCTGTCTTTTGTGAATCTAAATTGATTTTCCTTGCATGGGAACATCCAGGATCTACCCTTTGACCTTCAGCCTGAGGTTGTGTATTAGGACTACGAAAGAATGTGAAAGCGGCATTTGACTGTCAGCATTGGCAAGAAATATGAGCCATCCTTACTAGAAAACAGTCTGTTTCTGTCCAGTGCCTGGAAATATGGGAATTGCCAGACTTGCTTAGACACAAGGGTCAATATCCTGTCTCTGATGCTAGCCAGCACCAGATGCTTCAGGGAAAGGTCTGAGAAGCCTGTAGCTGGCAGATATGGGATAATCCCATTCTTATCTCCATGCTTCAGAGAACAGTAGAGCCAGCACGCACACAAATACAGGCACAGACGTGCACACTGGAAACTGCCCACCTCAGAGAGCTCTCTTCCTGGAAATATTCCAGTATTCTGTGTCATGTAAAGTATTGGTAAATACCCATTGCAATAGCATGCAACTAACCCCAAGGACTCAGCTCCATTAAGAAATGGAATGAATAAAACAAGGGATGCTGAGGGTTCAGCAACTGTAGTTAGCACTTGGATTTCTATAATCCATGTGCAAGTAACAATTAACTGAAAATGGCTGATAAATACAACAGTGTTCACCAGCCCAGAGCCAGTAGTCCAGACAGGAGCTAAAATACCATCATAGAATGGTTTGGGTTGGAAGGGACCTCAAAGCTCGTCTCTCTCCAAGCCCCATCCAACCTGGCCTGGAACACTGCCAGGGAGGGGGCAGCCACAGCTTCTCTGGGCAACCTGTTCCAGCATCTCACCACCCTCACAGGAACTAATTTCTTCCTAATATCTAATCTAAATCTCCCCTCTTCCAGTTTAAAGCCACTGTCCCTCGTCCTATCACTCCATGCTCTTGTAAAAAGTCCCTCTCCAGCTTTCTCATAGGCCCCTTCAGGTACTGGAGGGTGCTCTCTAAGGTCTCCCCAGAGCATTCTCTTCTCCAGGCTGAACAACCCCAACTCTCTCAGCCTGTCCCCATAGCAGAGGTGCTCCAGCCCTCTGATCATCTTTGTGGCCCTCCTCTGGACCTGCTCCAACAGGTCCATGTCCTTCTTGTGTTGGGGGGCCTCAGCACTGCAGGTGAGGTCTCATGAGAGTGGAGTAGAGGGGCAGAATCACCTCCCTTGAGCTGCTGGCCGCACTTCTTTTGATGCAGCCCAGGACATGGTTGGCCTTCTGGGCTGCAAGTGCACATTGCCAGCTCATGTTGTGCTTTTATCAATTGACACCCCCATGTCCTTCTCAGGGCTGCTCTCAAGCCATTCTCCACTCAGCCTATACTTGTGCTTGGGATTGTCCCAGCCCATGTGAAGCATCATTCTGACAGAATAATAAGGTTGTTGGAAGAAATTGCCAACCCTTCACCCATATTCCTATAATGCAGGCATATTCTTGATTATGATTTAATGTCCCTTTTCCACCCCTCCAGGGTCAACCGTTAGGCTTCCTGATGACTTTAGAGAAGTAGTCAATGATCTTTGAGTCTCTAAGCTGTACTCAGCTTACATTAATCCTCCTCCCAGCACCTACCTACTGGAAGGAAGACTAAGTGGGACTAGGCTGAGTTTGGATATGTTTCTGTGCTGCCCTGAACAGATCAACCTTTCTACCTATGATATAATAATGTTTGTACGTAACAACATTGATCCTCAGGGAAAAATGGGTTTCCTTCATGTAAAGCTGCAGCTGGGGATTTGAGGTGAGGTTTGTCAGGGATTCTGGAAAGCTACTGGAATGGCTGCTGTGGATTTCCTGGGCCAATTTCTTCCTGTGTTTTGAGTTTATCTGCTGTTACATAAATCAGATTATTATGAAAACATTACACTGTTCAGTACCTGCAGCTGAGATGAGAGGGGGAGGAGGAAGTTTGTGTTGACCTATTAGAGAATTTTGTTGTTGATACAGTTGAGGAAAACAGAGATCTCAGCACACTTTGCTTATTTAATTAGTGTCTGTTTCTAAGCCTCAGATGTCCCACAGAACTCTTTCTGTACCAGTAATTAAAATGCATAAAATTGTAAAGTGCTATAAGATTATAATCCACATTATCTGATACTGCTGCTATTTGATAGCTCTTCAAACAAAGTACAAAGCAACCTTGATCTTCCTAATGTTCTTTACTCAGAAAGAGGCCCAGCAAAAAGGGAATTATAAGTCTGCATTCTAAAATCAGTGGGCATAAAAAATAGGATTGCAGTTTCTTGGCAAAAAAAAAGTGTTTCCTTGGTATTAATGGAGAATGCTATTTTTAGTTTTGTTCTGAAGCCTTTCTGAGGGGCCTCTCTGAATCAGTTCAAAACACAGAAAGTCCTCTTCTCCAGTCTGGAGAATATCATGTTCCCTCTCTCTCGCACCGTATGTTATTGAACAGCAAAAGAATAATGTCATGGGCAGCTTTTTCTGGAAAGGTTCCTTAGATAAAAGCTCTCCCTGTTCTCCCCCATCCTTCACAGACACACTTCTGCCCAGGGGTTACTAGCCCCACTGAAAGCAAAGGAGAGACCTGTAGGGAGAGCCAGGGCTGAGCTCCAAGGTTAAATCTCTCCCAGGACCACTGCGTGCGAGCCATGCGTGGCCCTCACTCCCAGCAGGGAAATTCATCCCGTTTCTCTCCCTCCTCCTCCCCCTCCTCTCTGCAAGTGCATATGATCAGCAGAGCTGCTTTTTTCAGGCAGGGCATCATGCAGGAGAAACAGTACATTCAGATGCTAAGTCCCATATGTGAAATTGTGTGGCCATGTGATGCAAAAGCTGATCTGACATAAATCCATTCTGCTGGCTCAAGTTGGTTAAAAATTGTTGATGGTCACCCTTACATTGGTGAGATTCATGCTGGAGCACGCCTTGCCATCAATGCAAAGCCACCATAAGAGCATGAAATCAGGATAAACCCTGCATGGCAGATTCTGGCTGGCATAGCAGGGGCCGGCTCCCCCATCACATCCAAACCTCACTGGTGGGGATTGAGTATGTGCTTTTGAGTGACCGCTCCGCATAGTCTTGCAACAACAATCCATGGTGTTGGGCAGTTCAAGGCTGCAGCAGGTCCAGCAGTGCTTGGTGTTTCAGCCAACTGCCTCCATCAGGTGGAGACAGATGCCCGAGACCCCTGTAAATGGCATCCTGAGGACTCTCATCACTTGAGGGTTTAACTCCCAACTGTCCCCCAGAGTGTACTGAGCCTGGTGTGTATTGCCCTGCAGTCCTGGTGCTTGATATAAACCTCAGCTCACAACCAAGAAACCTCTCCTTCTTGCCCTCCCTGGGGTGCACAGTCCAGCACCAGTCCCTCACCGCTCCTCTGCTAGAAAAGACAGCCCTCACCTCAGTTCAGAGACTGTTTCCTGAGCAGCTCCTGTAACCAATCCCACAGAGCTTGGTGGGGCAGGCCTGGGCTTTCCAAAGAGAGCAACCTTAGGATGTAACAGGAGAAATTAGGGGGCCTCACAGGCTCCGAGCCAGCACACTGCCGGCTCTGAGGATGCTGTTCCATGTGGTCAATCCCTGTAGCTATTAAGGAATAAATTGCTATATAAAGCTGTGTCACAGCCAAGTGGAGCCTCAGGAACATGATGGTCACCAGAGAGCTGTTTGAATCCTAGTAGCTACTTGCTTGCTGTTACAAACACTGCTGAAGTTATAAAAGCTTATGAGGAGAACATATCCCCCCCAGAAGCCCTGCTTCTGGCCCCAAGCCTACTTCAGGTACCTGCTTCTCCTGCTGCGTGGCCCATCGCCTGCTCTTTGAGCTGAAACAAAACCTTTTTCCACTGCAAAGGGTTTCCTATGGAAAAATCAGGGGTTTAGTTAAATGAAATTATCATAAAATCATAGAATGGTTTGTGTTGGAAGGGACCTCAAAGCTCATCTCGTTCCAACCCCCCTGCCATGGGCAGGGACACCTCCCACCAGACCAGGTTGCTCAAAGCCCCATCCATCATATACATCTAATAGAGAAAAAAATGTTACCATTTGGGAAAAAACACAAACCCAAATGCTCCCAAACTCAAAAAATGTTCAGCCAAAACACTACAGGTTTTGATATTCTGCCCAACTGAGTGTTTTCCACACAAAATGTTAAAAAAAGAAGTAGCATCTGTTCTAGAGGGACCCTCTGCCTTCCTATTTTCCCATCAAATGGTCAGGATCATACCATTGTTTTACTGTTAGCACGGAAAAAAACAAAGTTATGTGGGCTGTTCAGAACCAGCTTTTTCCTCCTCATACATTCATGATAAATTTGACTTTGAAGAAAGAGGAAGTTATACAGTTGTGGAACTGGGGTTTTTTTACCTGGAAGAAAATAGAGGTAATTACTTTCTTCTGATCTGCAATAGTCTTTTTCCCTGGAGATTGCAGGAATAATTTCCTGTATTTTTCCACTAGTGATGCCCCACTCTGCTCATTGCTTTTCCTCGATGCCCCATTCACCCCTGTGCCAAAGCCCTGCCTTCCAGTTCCCTCACTAACTTCACAGAGCTGCAGGAATTAGCTGGCATAACTAAGAAAGGGGGGTTGGTCCTTAGTCCTGTAAAGTTTTCTATTAGGAAGTTTAATATCTTAATATCACTGGAGAGGTGAAACAGTTCTCTTAAATTCAGATAATGTCTCCTGAAAAACATCGCTCCATCTGTGCTCCCCATCCATCTCTTTCCACCCCCTCTCCATCCTTCTCCCTATCAACTGAGTCCTGCCCCAAGGATCATAACAACTTCAGTTTGTTTTAAGGAATAACCATTTCTTTTGTTAGCAGTGCCATTTCCAGACTCTCAGTTGATTTCTAAATTTCACTCAGCCTGGAAGTTCTTAAATTACAGAAATGAGAACATATATGAAAACTGCAGTGCTCTGGACTAAACAAAGCCCAAACGCATATTCCTCATTTCTTTATAGCACCACAGCGATAATATCGAAGCTATTGCCAAAGTATAAGTTGACACTGAAGAATGGTCATTATTAGCAGTACCCCACTGTGTATTTTTTGGGAATGGGAGGTATGAACATCCTTCACATAAACATAAAACATGAGTAATGAAGATACTTGCAGTACACACTCTCAAAAGAAAAGAAAAGCACGGGTCTAAAAGCACTGCTGGTAACTTTTTTCCCTGAAAATGATTAAATGCAGATGGCTACCAGGAAAGCTGGGTTTCGCAACAGCAGTCATATAGGACCCTCCAGACTATTTGGCTAGTAATTTAAGTTAGGAAAGCTATTCATAGAATGTGACCTCTGGAATGTAGTTACTCCAGGAAGATGAAACATATTATCAGGGAGTGAATTCCAGGACTGAGTTATTTCTGGTAACAATTGAACTATGACAAAAATATTTACAACTAACTTATTAAACATAAACATTCAAATATTTGTCAAGGCGTTTATTTACAATGAACAATTCCTGCAGATCTCATTAGTTTCTACTTAGGAGAGAAACAAATGGATAGAGACTTTGGAAATGATCCTATATGTTCACTTACAAGATACATACAACTGCCATTAATTTTAAACAAAGGGGTAATAAACAGCAAAGACCAACGAGACACGCAACAGAACTGCTGCAAGTGCCCTCACACATACTTCAGCTTTTCTCAAAAGCTCTCGGTTTCTTCACAGCTGGTCTCCATATGACCCAACAGCTCGGTCTCGATGCAGACTTTTACCCTTGTCCAAACAAACCCAAAGCGAAGGTAAGTCAGAACAACGCCACTTGGCTCTTTGCACAAGAGCCCCAAACTCTGAAAGCACAAAGCACCAGAAACATGAGGGATGATTTCTTTCTCTCTCATATTCCCTTCTTGCTTCTCCCAAGGGTAGAGGTCTTCTTTCAGGGCTGCATGAGCACCTGAGGTTCATTTGTTCTTGTGTCAGAGTTCTCCATTAGCTTAAACAGCCCTCTTATTTCCCTGGCCTGTATTTGCTGAAGTATCTATAGACAGCAACTGTATCCCCTTGAAGCTTTTGTTTTGCTAAGCTAAACAAGCCAGGAGGCTTTTTAATACCTTTCCCTAACAAAAAAACCCTCACAACTCCTAATACTTAACAAACCTAATGACCTGTCTCTGCATCTGTCCCAGCATGAACTGATTTTTCTTGGAAGTTAGTGACTGGACTCTAGATGACATCTTGGCGCTTTACAAAATAGCATTGATATTTCTATGCCCCTCCTGGCAATTCATGTTGAGATCACATTTCCCTTTCTTTAAGGGCAGGTCATGCTAGTGACTCAAGGTGATCTTGTGATCAACTAGTACACAACTAGTGTACTCACATCCTTCCTTTCCCTGTGTGCAAAAACCAAGCATGGAGATTGCACAGCTCCCCTTCAGGCTGCCCCACCAATTCCTTCCTCTAAAGCACCTCTTACCCCCTACACCAGCCTAAGTCCAAAAATGCAGCTCTAGAGGGATGTAGGATATTGCACCCAAACCAAATATTTGTCTGTCAGCACCTCCCAGTTGTCAACAACCCACAGACCTTAATACGTGCCACATCTACGTTTTCCCCATTTTCTCTTCCATGCACACTACCATCTGACGCTTCCCCCCAAATAGGCCTCCCACCCACCCTGCTCACCCCTGTCTTGTCAGAGCAACATACACACATCAGCCTCTAACACTCGGTCATCCCTGGAGTCAGGGTTGCCACTGCCTCAGGACCAGCGTTGGCTGCTTTTCCCGCTACCAAGAACAAGGATATGTGCTTTACTCCCAGATGTTCTCTACTGTTCTGCCCTTTTCCTACTACACTAAAAAAATACTGAAACAATATAATAAACTCTTGCTCAAGCAATGCCAGTTACGTACTTCACTACTTTAGGGAAAACATTTTGCAGTAGCTAAAGATAGTCCTTGGGTTTTATGTTATTTCCTTAAGTGCGTGTTGAGCAATCTAACCTTAGCACAGATAAACAGTGTCCCGGAGAAATTTTAGTGCAATAACCCATCTGCCTTGAGAGAAAGTTGTGCCTCAGAAGCTTTCATTTAGAAAGCAGTAAAAAAGAAATTTAAAGTGCAGCTGACTATAAATTACAAAGCTGATCCCAGTTCACCATTTTACAGTAACTTATTTCTATTATTTCTTTGGACTTCAAGCATCCCAAAGGTGGGAGGTGAATGAGGATCCTGAGCATAACTGAAATGGATCTATGAGGCCAGTTGCAATGGTTTGGCTTGTGCTATACCCTCTCTCACCATTGGCCCCAGCCCCGTCTCGTTTGCTAAGCACAGCTCATCGAGCTGAAACTGCTCTGCACCGTTTGCACCGTTTCATGCAAACTGTTCCCGTGTTTAATCGACCATGGCACCAAGACACATCAGAAGGGACACTGCTTTCCCTTTCATAACCCAGCAGTGTGTCATTCAACATGACTGCTCAGACCATGCCCAGAACCCGCCTCCTGGACACGTATTTTCAGTTCTGTAAAAAACACCCAGAAGTCACTGTTGTCTTTTCTCTCTGAGCCACTGCTTTAGTTAGTGTCCAAACCAACAGAAGTCTGGGCTGCTCTTTTTCCATGGGGAGAAAAACATAGCAATTGCTTTGTGCTACTGCCTTCCTGGCGAGAAACAAAACTCTCTAAATCATACCCATTTTCAGACTGCAATGTCAAACCAGATGCAGGACCAGATTTACTGTAAAAGGCTCCTTCTGGGCCATGAAACTTCCAGCAAATCTCTAATGCCCTCAGCACAATTTTGAGCAATTACTATAGCCTCACTTGGAAGCCCAATGAGACTTATTTCACATAGTTTTGACATGAGCCCAGTTGAAACTCAGTGGATGGTTTTACTTCTTGATATCTGCTGATGCTTTGAGACAGCTTCATTCCCTTGGCAGAGAAATGAACCCAGTGCATGGAAATGAGAGGGAGACCCAAGGCAGACAGTTTGTACCTGGTTTATATATCACAGAATCATGGTTTGGGTCAGAAGGGACCTTTAAAGATCATCTCATTCCAACCCCACTAGACACCTTCCACTAGACCAGGTTGCTCCAAGCCCCATCCAACCTGGCCTTGAACACTTCCAGGGAGGGCCACAATTTCAGCCACAATTTCTCTGGGCAACCTGGGCCAGTGTCTCACCACCATCTCTACATTTGAGATTCTTATAATGTAGGTTATTGTTCTGATGAAAGAGGAAAGGTCACTTTGGAGTGTTTGAGGGCATCAAACCCAAACCCCTGAAACATAGATCTGTCCAAATCAAAAGTTTCTCAGGAAGACCAAAGGAACCTGTCCCCAAGAGCTCACTGGTGCACACTGATGCAAATGCAGACACTCATGAAATGTAATTTGTGTTTCTTAGGGACACATACATCTCTCTAGTTTCTTCTCCTTTACTGATGTCATTACTCAAGGTTTGTACTGAGGTTCACTTTAAGTGTATCCATCTAATTTACAGGCCAGGGGAGAGGAAGCAGTTTTTAACGGCACTGAAAAAAATATAAGCCAAAAGTCAATCCTGACACAAAGGGACTCTGCAGTTAATATTGCAAAGGAGAAGAGGAGAAAGAAGCTATTATCAGCATGCCAGAATATCTTATCAGAGACCACACTCCATGGCAGAGCTGGGAAAAGAGCCTCAAGCCATTTGGCTTTCAGTCCACTGCCTTAACCAGCAAGGCCACCTTTGTGAACCCTCTGGCTTACTGTGGGGTGGCACATACACCTCTCCGCAAGTATTTGTCTTGCTTGCAATTTTCATCGCAGGTGAATTTATGTCAAAACAACATAAAATAAAAAAGACACAAACCAGAGGCTTGCTCTGTTAAGCTTAATGAGCTAGGAAGTACTCCAGGAGCAGCTCAGGGTCTGCAGACCCCAGCTCAGAGGGGCATGGGGCTAAACAGGACTGCCTGTAATGATGGCTGCATGCCAGAGACAGAAAAAATGGGAAAGGAGCAAGACGCAAAAGCCCTTGAGACATTTTGTGCAATGCTTGTTTCGTGTAACAACTGCTGTACTTTTACATAAGTAAAACAGCTTTTTCCTGAGGAACCAGGGCACAGATACACAGAGAGCTCTGGGGGCTGAAGCTCAGACAAAACCTGATGAGTCTAAATGTCACGAGGCACTAATTACCTCAAAGGGGGCTATAAACATACAGATTCATGGGGCTGTTGGAAGATGATTTGAGGAGAGGAATACCTTTAGAAAAACAGAGATGGCCACTGGACTCAAAGGAAAATGATTACAGATCATTTTCAAGCTACTATTTGGGAGAATAAACGGACCCGTTGGACCAGTGTTGAATAGGGAAAGGATTTCTTCTAAAGATGGAATACCTCTAGAAACAACTTTTGCTAAGCAACGTTGTGGGCTGTAAAAGAGTGAAGGAATTAACAGACAGCAAACCATTCAATAGTGAACACACTGGCGTTTATACCAGGGATCTCTCTGGGAGCCAAAATGCAGCAGCAGCTGATGGTTGTAAGGTGGCTGCAGTCTGAAACACACTGAAGCTGCTGAAAGGAGAAGTCTGCTTTCTTTCAGTGTTTGAGGAACACTTTGCTGGCATTTTTCACCAATTCGGTGACCATCAAGAATGACTGCTAAATTTCTTTCTGGGACAAGTAAGCCTGGAACTATTATTCTAACAAAAATTTGGGAGAATAATGGATTTCACATACGGAAGGACAAACTGATGTACATGTCCATTCCAAATAACAAGACACGCAGCTCTCATACCTGAAAAGAAGCGTCAATCTGGACACACAGCATCAGTCTGTCCAGCTGAGGAAAATGAGAAGCTGAAAATGAAGACCTTGACTTGAAAGAGACGGGAAAACCCAAGTAATTCTTTTGATGTGCTCAACACACTGCAGCAAAAGCATTTGGTTCTTCCCTTTCATCTGAAGTTAACCTTTCATTTCTGGATCAAGGAAAGTCTTCAGATGTGTTTCCTTGGATTTACTGTAAGATATCATTATTTGACTTCACCAGAAGCACGTATCGACATCCTGGCTGGGATTTCCTATTTGAAATTACTGCAAAGGGTTTACAAACCTACAATGAGACTTCTCGTAGATGCATACAAAAATATGACCAGCTTTCACCAGTAAGAGGCATGTTTGTCAACATCTCAGAGTTTTCCCTGAGGACTGTGCAGGTTAAGAAAATAATACTTATACCTTATCAGAATAACAACTCCAGCCAGGTCTGGCGTAGTCTATTTGATACACATGGTCATGCCTAGAAACGTAGGAGCAGATACATTAGCCAGGCTGCTGCATCTGTGGAGGTGATGATAACCTCTGGACCAGGGCAAGGCAGGCAAGACATTTTTGTGGACCTGAACCTTAAGTCCTGATCTTGCCACCTTGATATAAATTAGCAGATACTAGCTAATTACTACTAATACTCATGGAGCTAGGAGATGCAGCCAGCTTGGCTCATGAAGCACAAGGGAAACACAACTTCAGGAAGGAGACTAGTGTGACCAGCTGCTGGCTACTAGTGAGCACAGAGCTTGGTCTCGGTCCTCTGATCTCACATGCAAAGACCAGTCTCCAGCAAAATGTTCCACAAGCAATTTAACAACCATGTTTACAAAGATAAGGAGCTGATAGGTCTGGAGATCAGTAATATTTGACAATGTTAAAAATGTTATTGGCAGAAGAAGCTAGGAGTAACAAACAGGCAGTTTAGATAAACATGTGCTTGCTTTACAAGGTGATTGATCAATCAGCTTTGGTTGCTTATCCCTTTCAGAGCAGAATAGACCTAGGGACAGATTGAGAGGGTTCTTTGTAGTTGTGAAGCAAACTAATGAATAAATTTACCTTTTGCACTCCCTTTCTTCTTCCTCACCTCTCCCTCTTTTGCTAACTCCAGCTTTCTTGCTGGTGGCCCATCAGACCCTGGTGCTTCCCACTCCCTCTCTGCCCACCACTTTTGACCTCAGAGGTCTGGCTCAATTTCCCCACTTGCTGACAGAGCTCTTTGGATCTTGTCTTGACTAACAAATTTCTCAAATTTCCTTTTGACTCACACCATCACTTCTTTCTATCCATACCACCCTCTCTCCCTTTTCTATCTATGTTTCATCATGCAATGAGGAGAGTTTAGAGACTCCTCAGTACTGGCCAATATGGAGAGATCAGTTCCTACTTAATTGTTTGTGATAACAACAGTGAGGGTCCTGGAGCACTAAGGCACTTATTGTCCATCACCATAATCCATGCACAGCTCTGTTGGGCTTCAGCATGGAAAGCTCAAAGCCCACCACTTGACTTTCCAGAGCTGCAAAGCTCTTTTTTAGCACTGAAGCAACGTTAGAAAGATCCTCAGGAACTGTGACGGCCAAGTAAATCATCATAATAAAATAAAATTATTACTCAGGATAGCTGCCCTGAATCTAGTGCCTGAAAGACAGCCCCAGACAACCACTGAGCTCTCCCCATGGGCTCTCTTATTCAAGGAGCAGTCAGCCTGAATATCTGAGAGATCCTGTCAAAAAACAGTTTGCCAAGAGGAGAGGAAATGACTAAAACCGGAAGAAAAACATTTGTGGTTTCTCTCTTTTACACGAAAGAGGGGAAACAGAGTGAAAACATACTTCTATAAGCGAGCCTTCCCTTACGAACCAATGGGCAGACGTGGCTTCCTTGGGCTACGTTAACCTTATGGAGGATGCAAGAAACCCGATGAGAAGAGTTGGTGGAGGGCATTAGGAGTGGTGTCCCTAGCAAGGTAAGTGTCGCCCGGCGAAACCTCTCCACTGGTGTTTCAGAGAGGCACTGCAGTCTAATAGCTCAATCTGAGTTGAGAAAGAGTCTGGTCCCTCTTCATTTAGATACGCAGTGACCTTCTTGATTTTATGAACAATCCTACCTATTAATTTGAGCTCTGCTTGTAAAGGCTAAATTATTTGCTCTTTCACTCTCACGGGATTTTTTCTGTTGAAATAATATTTTCTGGGTGATGACTAACCATTGCAATTTACCTCCTCCAACTATTTGGATGCCGGTAAGTTCTTTAATGAAGATGCATTTCATGAGAAATCAGCAGAGTCCTGCCTCATTTCCAAAGGCAAATCAGGAAGTTGGCTGGCAGCAGAGAGATGATTTGCAGAGCTGCCACTCCTGTTCAAGAAGGGGCCAAACCCCAGGCACCTGTTGTTTGCCAAGAGGAAACACGTTATCAACTCTTCTGGAGAAAGCTCATCCTTACTCTAATCTATGCATTAGTAAACAGATTGTTGGCTCTTAATTATATCTGTATTTATCAGACAGGAAGCTTCTCATTTCCTTTTTGGTGTCGAATATACAGTAAAATCTCCTTCAGTCAGTCTTGAATGCAACAGGACATAGCGGTAGTTCTCTAAACAGAGGTTTGGGATGTGAGAAAGCTCAAAGATTATTTTAAAACAGAGTTTTAAAGACAAAAGACATTATTCTCTGCAAGCACAGATTTCACTGTAGGTGTGCCAAGGTCATTCCTATTCATTGCTATGCTTTCCAGCCTGTAGATTTTCACACAGTTGAAATTTTAATCACTTTTTTTTTTTTGCTTTATTTAGGCAACTCATAGTGGCAGAGGAACCTAGCATGATTGCTCCTTTGACAGTCTGTGGTGTTGGGAAAGGTGTTTTCTAACACTAGAGGCATTTAAGAAGCAAAAAAAAAAATTGGGGGAAAAAAGGCATCTGTGAACATTATTTGAATAACGACTACAAAGCTGTGTCAGCTGTACATGTCCCTCTCTTTCACTTTCTGCAGCTGTTCACAACTGATTTGTTATTGTACAGAGACCAAGTATGAATACTTAGGAAATACTACATGGTGACCTGCACCAGGCAGTCCAGCCTCTCTGAGATACACCATGCAGGGTGTGATAGGATACGAAAATAGGATGTGATTTGGGTCACATTGTGTATTATAAGCAAAAAAATGAATCGTTCTGTCCTCTTTTGGCCTATTTGAAGGAATCATTTCCTAGGAGATATGTCTTGATAAAATGCTCGCAGGGTAAGTTCAGCTAAATAATTTGCAACACCCTGTGAATTTTTAAAGAGGGACTATTGCTTCTACTGCACTGAACAGCTTCCTTGTACTTCTCTTTTTTTGAGACTTGTCCATGTGCAACCAGGAGGACAAGGAAAGGCTGGAGACACCTGTGTAGTGGCCAAACCTCAATACAAGCAACCCAGAGCAACCTCACTGTAGGTTGTTGAAGTCCATATCTACCAGCTGCAGATATGACAGACCTCTCTAAGCCAAGAAATAACAGAGAGAAAAATCCAGCTCAGTGCTGAGGCTTCCTGCCCAGGGCAGTGGTGGAGTCCCCATCCCTGGAGGGATTTCAGAGCCGTGTAGATGAGGTGCTGAGGGACATGGGGTAGTGGTGGCTTGGCAGTACTGGGTTAATGGTTGGACTCGATGATCTTAGAGATCTCTTCCAACCAAGGCTGTTCTATGATTCCTCTGAAGCAATGCTGCTTCACACGGTCAGTTAAAAAAGTAATCTATGCCGGGAAAAGCATCATATACACAGTAGGCAAAGCTTGACCAAGGATGAGCATGGGAGTGTCGTGCTGAGGCTAAGTGTCTGGAACATGAAATTTTTTGTCTGCTTCTCCGGAAAACAAAACAAGGCTGATAATAGCAACTTGTGCTTCATCAGACAAACCACACTGCCTCTTGGAAAGAGCTTTGACTCTCCTCCAGAGCCAGGGGCCCACAGTGGCTTAGAGGGCTAGCCTGCACCTGATAGCAGAGACAAATGAACACGTTGGGAATAAGCTTCGAAGGTTGATGAGACACAATGTCTCGCAGCAAGGGCATTCAGAATTCAGACATGTGACAGAGGAGGTGAGAGGTGTGCAAATAGGGAAGGAGGAATCTGGTGTTTCAAGGGGGAAGGGGGATGAGGAAGGGTGAAGTAGTTTGGGGAAGGTACAGCATTCTCCACCACCGTCATTAACAGTCCCCATGAACTCCTTCTGCCAGGCATCCTGCCTACCCTTTCCCCAGAAGTGAATTTTCTGCTAACCACTACACCAAGCACTTTGATCTGCATGGTTTCCCACAGAGAAGCAAAAACTTGAAGAGGCTATTATATAAAAATGTAACTGCACCCCTGTAAAGTGCTGTCCTCCTAAGACCAAACTTGTGGGCTTTCTCTGCTCCTGAAGAGTTTACCCCCAGTAATTGAGGTGGGCTAATCGATAATGATAGTTAAGATAATTCCATAACTACTCAGAATATCTTTGATTGTAGGTTACAGGTTTTGTAAAAAACAAAAAAATTTTCATTAGCTTTCTCTCACCTAAATTTGCTCTTTCAGAGTAAAGCATTCTCTTAGTGCTCTACCATACATGCTTAGTGGCAGGCATTTTATCAGAAGTGGCATATTTTAAGCAAATAATGGCATTTTAAGGAAATTTTAAAGTTGTGCTTTCAAGAATTGAAACTGGAAACTATTGTTCTTGCCTCTCAGTGGGAAAACAATTTGAATGGACCAAGTACTAACCAAAGAGTATATCAGAACAGGTTGCCCAGGGAAGTTGTAGCTGCCCCCTCCCTGGCAGTGTTCAAAGCCAGGTTGGATGGGGCTTGGAGCAACCTGGTCTGGTGGGAGGTCTCCTTGCCCATGGCAGGGGGGTTGGAACGAGATGAGCTTTGAGGTCCCTTCCAACACAAACCATTCTATGATTCCATGATCATGAATAACTGTCTATGTTTATCCTGTACGCAGGGCTAAACTGTATCAGTTGTTCTGCCACCTGATGCCACCTACCCAGCTGAGAAGGAGAATAAGGGAAAAAAGGGAGAAGCCCCATGGGCTGAAGTAGAAACAGATTTAATGAAATCACAAAACTAATACGATCACCAACATAAAGTATACAACGTTCTACTCAGCCTGGTCCTTGAGGTCAACAGCAGGAGCAGAAGGCCAAGAGGGAGGAGCCCCAAGAAAAGGAACTCCACCCTCAGTGAGCTCCCTCCTTTTATAATGAGCATGATGAGGTGGTGTGGGATACACCTGTGAGTCAGCTGCCTTGATTGGATCTCCCAGATGACTCAGGGCTACTCATGGCCTGCCTGCATGGCTGGCCCATGGGGCTGTGCCTGGGGAACCGGGACAATATCAAATACTCAAAACACAGTGTCTAGGGAACAGCCTGAAAAGCAGAGACTGTTCTTGGTCTGTAAGTGGTATAACAAGTGGTATAATACACGTCATTACTTGATTTGAAGCATGTAGTCAGCTGTGCACAGATGCTCTGGCATCCCATCTAAGGCCAAATCAACAGTTCTCCTCCATCAGCAGTAAAAAAGAGAGACAAACAGATTCCCAGAAGATTTAGGCAGAGCAGTGTACTACAGGGCAAAAATTAATGATCTTCAATTAATCTTTGCAATCCCTTTGATCTACAACTCAGTGGTTGCATCTACATGGCTGGCCAGGAAAAAAGCTGTGAAAGAATTCAAGGGAAAAGGAATTTTATTTTGTAAAATCACCTGAACTGCAAGCAATGACCTCCGTTACCATGATTCATAGGTTGAGGGAGGCTGCCTTGGCTAGCTGGGCACCAGTGTGTCATTTCTTCAGAAGTTTCACATGATGGGTTGAGACAGATGATGGCCTGGTGCAGGAACTTGGCCATAGGGGAGTAGGTGGCATCCACATCCCTATCCTTGCCTTTGCCCCTAGGCCACAAGGAAACAAGTCCACCTTCACTAACACTTCACCTCCCTCCCAGTAATGGTTTGCTCCACCAGTGCCATTTCTATCTGAGTAGATGAACTCTTGTTTGCCAATACAGCATCTCTAAATGTATCACGCAGGACACCTCAGCAGGATTTTATTTTGCCTTCTACTACTCTTATATGGCTTTCTAAAAATAAGACAGCCTTGTGTAATGGTAGCACTGAGTGTTTCTACTCACCTTTCTGATTTGAAGCAGTACAAAAAAGATTTCTTTTTCCAAGCTGCAACCAAACAGACCATTGTTGAAGACAAAAGCAAGAGAATGTCTAAGTAGATTTTCTATCACAGGGTTCAAATATCATTCAAGCAATCTTGTGAGCTGCACACCCTCAGTGCTGTGCTGAACTCTTCTTTTGAGCATGAGTACTCAGGGTAATAAGCATCTCTGAAGATGAACTATCCCACATGTACTTCCTAGGACACGCTGTGCTCCAGAAAGCCCCTCAAAAATCAAACTTTCTCCCTCTAGCGTTAACAGTTTGATGTTGATAGACACAACTAGCAAATTATGCTGTTTCCACACTAATTAAACAGCAAATTAAAGGTGGCACAGAGCTAGAACGCCTGTTGCTCCCTGCCCAGGCCCCATAAAAACATCCCTTTTAACCCAGGACACCTTGATCCAAGGTGAGGGAGGAGGAGGAGGAGATTTCATGGTCATTTAAGCCCCTGTGCAGGTATAGAGCTGGCTTTGCAGCCCAGCCAGGGATGTAGCCTGCTTCAACAGATGAGAAAAGGGGTCCTTTTTTTTTGCCTTTAGCCAGACAGACATTCTTCAATTTATTTTATGGCTACAGATGACATAGCTGTCTAGAGGCACTCTGATGAGGAGAAGCGAGGAAGAGAAGACCCAGCGTGGGGGTGGAGAGCTGCAGCTCTGCCCTTCCATTTGATGTGGTCTCTTTTAAAGGTCACCCACTGGGACCTGACATCAGTCAAACTATTTTTGTAAAAATAACAGTGATCCAAATGAAGATTTATATACCACATTTGTGTTATAGCTCTTTGGTTCCTTTTTCTTGAATTACTTAAAGCAATATAATAACTTTTGCAGGCATATCATAGGAGACTGCCAAAATTTCAAACATTTCCTTGATGTAGGATGATCACAATTGAAAGGAATGTGAATTTTATCCAGCCGTCAGGAAGGTTTTGTTTTCCTTAATCCCTGAGACTAAATCATTGGACAGTTTTTAGCCTCCAAACTAAATCTTAATTGAGACTTGCTGTCATTTAGGTTACTGAGGGGCCTTCGAGGAAGGAGTGGAACAGGGACCCTTTGCACTTCTCATTGCTGTGAGCTGGGTGTACAAGAGAGCACTTCAATCCTTAAGGAAAAAGTGACCAAAGTTTCTTTTCAGTATCAAAGTTTCTTTGTTTGAAGTGCTCTCCTAGTCAAACCTGTGAACAGTGTAACCCAGGCAGGATTCCCACAGACTGGAAATAAAACTGGTGGTTTGTGTCCCAGGGTGCTGTCATTGTGCTTTGCGCTGCACACACACAGGTGATTTTTTCCCCCAACCCGCAAATTCAGCTTATCTCAAGAACCGTACAAAACAACACCCAAAACCCTCCATCCCCCAGCAAGACTCACTAGCAGCTGGGTTTCAGCTAGGTGTCTGTGGAGGTGTTGATAAAAACAAGCCGTTCAGCTGCAATAGCTATGTCACTGAAATTGATAGTAAAGATCCTGACACAGGGGAGAAAATTTGGGGATGTTTTAGTGCCATTTCTACTGAACTAATTTTAGACACCTCCAAGCACTCTGGCAGCTCAAAATAGGCCATCAAAACAGGTCAGGACCCTTTCCAACAGGAGAAGAGGGCAGTTTCTCTCCCTATTGCCAGGATCAGCCACAGATGCAAGGAGACAGGAGTGGAACCATCAAGTACAACCCCCATTCACCTCCCCAGCGGGAATGAACCCACGCCAAGACCAATGGAGCGCAAACATCCTGGCAAAGGTGGGAGCGAGGGAAGAGGGGGAGAATAGCCTCTCCGCCATCACCCTCAGCCCTGCTACATCGCCATGGCATCCCTCAGGCAACATGTTTAATTTGGAGGAAAAACCTAGAAGCGCTCACAGTTCTCCATGACTAGTCTGGGGGAAAACGGTAAAGCCAAGACTTTGCTTTAACTAGGATTTTAGTCTCAGGTAAAGATTAATAATTTAAACAGATTGTTCAGGTTCTGCTACAGAATCACAGAATTGTCTAAGTTGGAAAAGACCTTAGAGATGATTGAGTCTAACCATCGACCTAACACTGACAGTCCTCAACTACACCATATCCCTGAGCACTGTGTCAACACAACTCTTAAACACCTCCAGGGATGGGGACTCCACCACTGCCCTGGGCAGTCTGTTCCAGTGTCTGACAACCCATTCTGTGAAGAACTTCTTCCTAATATCCAGTCTAAACCTTCCCTGGCACAACTTGAGGCCATTACCTCTTGTCCTATCACTTGTTACTTGGTCAAAAAAACTCATCCCTACCTCACTACCCCCTCCTTTCAGGGAGCTGTAGAGAGCAATGAGGTCTCCCCTCAGCCTCCTCTTCTCCAGACTGAACACCCCCAGTTCCCTCAGCTGCTCCTCATAAGATTTGTGCTTCAGACCCTTCACCAGCATTGGTGAAGACAGACAGGCCATTTTCCACCCCAAAACAAGCAGGGAAGAGATGAAATTCAGAAAGCTCTGAAAGATTTCTCCCTTTCTAGCCTAGAACTGCACATATAACTTTCTGACAATTAAAATTAGGTCAGAGGCATCTGGATTTCTGCACCACAGCTTATCCCTTTTAAACAGTGAGTCTAACTCACTGCTCCTTCACAAGGGACTCACAAGGTTGAACACAACAGCGGGCACATGTCATGCACAGTGTGCTACCAACTGCTGAAAAGAAAATAAAAAAAGCCTGTACACAACCAGCCTGAGCACCCCTGCACTTCATGGCTTTCATGCCAAACAGCACTAGCACCTCCCAGAAATACAGTTAACTGTTCTTTTTATATGAGCTGTTGAGAGTTCCACATCAGATTCTTACTTCTACTTTGTATTAGGATTCAGCTAAATAGTAAATCCTGGTGAGCATTTTGCTAAAGCAAAAATGTATTCCAAATAAACACCAATGGACTTTTGATTTTTTTAAGCTATTCTAAATGCACAGCATAACGATAATTAATAAAAAGAGCGACTGCTACTTCTTAGCACAGCTCTCGATCACTACAAAACTTCTGTCAAAATCCTACTAATTGAATAGTACAGGTTGGGGAGCAACTGACTGCTGCAAGGGATGTGGGAGCCCTGGCAGAAATGAAAGTTAGCAGAGCACTGGGCTGCATCAGCAGGAGCACAGCCAGGAGATTTGGAGAAGTGGTTATTCCCTTTTGCTCTGTGCTCATTAGAGCATATCTATACACTGTGTCCAGTTTCACACACCCCCAGTACAGGAAAGACACCCATAACCTAGAGCAAGTTCACTGTAGGGCCATCACAATGGTCACAGCTGGAGCATATGAAGACAGGCTGATGGATCAGGGCTCATTCAGCCTGGAGAAAGTTTTGGAGTATCAAAATTATCAGCATTCCTACAGTACCTATGAGAAGGTTATCATGAAGAATGAGCTAGGCTCTTCAGAGGTGCATAGTAGGAGGATGAGATACAAAGGTTGTACATCAATACAAGGAAGTTTCTGACTTGAGATGAGGAAAGTAATTTTCCTCATGAGGACAGCCAAGCAGCAGAGCAGGTTGCCCAGAGAGACCATGAGGTCTCCATCCTTGGAGGTTTACAAGACCAACTGGACAAAGCCCTGAGTGACCTGGGCTGATCCCATAGCTGGCCCTGCTTTGAGCTATTGAGAGCACACAGGGCAATTAAACTGTAATAACCTGTAGACATTCTCTGCAATAGCATCAGATCCATTTAGTGAAAAATCTTCTGAGGCAAGAACTCCAAGGTTATCATCATTATAACTACGCGAGCGGTCATGACTAAATGCTGATCTGCCAAGACCTGGTCTGGAGCCAAGTGAAGCAACTGGAAAGTTTGAGGGTACACATCAGCTGACTTGAGATGTAGATATCCAAACCTGAACTCATTATTGGCAACTGAATTACTCTCCGTGAAAAGACTCAAGTCCACGACCTTAGACAGAAAGCTAAAATAGGTTGGACTGAATAGTGCCAAAACACATTTACTCTCCCCTGACTACAAAGGGAGTCTGACTACTCCAGATATAGCTGTGTATAGTGCACACCTGTAATGTTAGATGAGATGATCCTACCCCTATTGACTTCAGCAGGGGTGGTGGTGGAGTATGCTGGGAGCCTGTCGAGGTCAGCTGAGACAGACACAGAAGTAAAATATACAAACTTCATGCAGAAATACAGTTCTGGTGTGTTTTCCAGTTTAGAGTTTTATTCCCACAGCTTTGCAACTGTAGCAGTTATTTATTGGTGAGATACTTTCCTGCTTGACTGTCATGGGTGGAACAGTCTTGAGGACTATAAGAAGAGACTGGGTGAAATTTCATAGTGAAAAACATGAGGAAATCAGAGGAGAAAGATACCCAACTGTACTAGCACCTCTTACAAGTTTTGAATGTACTGTAGGATCCAATAACTTTTCCCTGAAGCCTATGTACATTGTGCCAGGCTTCTTCCTGAGTCCACAATACAGGCAGTATGAGCCTGTCCTCATGAGCTGTAGCAGTGGAAAAGGATGGTGCTATCTATCTTCCATGTTACCAGAGGAGATGTTTCCAACAGATGGGGATGAGCTGTCCAGGGGGAGAAGGGCTGCGGGGAGCCTGGAGAAGTTGGGGTTAACTCTAGTTTCACAGCCTGTTTCTCTTAGCAGAAACCAGTAGGCCACAGTGTGAAGGGAATCGAGATGCCAATACAGGTTAAAAATAACGACGTGGGAAGGGAGGGATGTTGTAGGATGAAAAGAGGAGGGCAGTGGCCAGCTTTGCTCCCAGCTGGGTGAACGCCCAGGAGGCGGCAGTGGCTGCAACAGGAGTAGGATGAAAGGTGGGACCATTGCTCTTGGCAACCACCAGCTCGCGCTGGCCTGGACCTGGGTGGAAACCAAACAAGCTGAGCCTGGGTGAGGGAAGGTAGAGGAGGGTCCAACTGCTGCCTGAAAACACATCCAGTGGGGAAAGAAAAAAGCAAGTGACCAAAGATGAAAGACGGTGGTGTTCCCACACTCTGAAAATCTGTTTATCCTGGTCAGTAATACATTTAGGTTGGAAATTATAATGAGGTTTCACTTCCTCTTTGTTTCATTTATTTTCTTCAATCTTCAGCATTTTTGCCTCCACAAATAAAACAATGCCCAAACCAGAATCCCTTTGGCATACACCCACCGTTAGTGATCCCTGCAAAAGGACTTCTCTGGCAGCATCCTAGCGATAGGCAGAGCCATGGTATAAGGATGCAAATGACAAACAGGTCTCAGAGAGAAGCAACAGCTTGTGTTAGGCAAACTGAAATTAAGAAAACAACAGACAAGCTTCCAAGTACACAGGTCTGAAGAAATTCTGCATAACAGAGCTCATGAGAGAGTGTGTTATAATAGGAGAGAGACAGTAAGGAGGGACAGCCTGAGCCATACAGTTCTTCCATGCAGTCAACCTCTTGGTTTTGTGTACTTCGGAAATCCTTCAATACGGATGAGCCCCTCAGTGTTCAGGTCTCATCTCTAGCTTTCTCCCTGGTTGTGTTCCCCCTCCCCTCCTGCTGGGCAGAGTCCCCGACACTTGCTCTCTAAGCAGCTGGCAGCAGCCACACAAGGAACCATGGCTTGTGCTGCAGACATAGCCACAGAAAAACACACAATGACAAGCTGCACATCCAGAAACACCCCCCACTCAAAGGAAAGTATTAAAATTACCATCATTAACCACTGCCTAATGTGGTTCTCAACTGCCAAACACCTGGCAGAAAATTCAGATCCATTTCAGACCTGCTCTTCCCTCTTTTGGAAAGCAGCTTTGCAATTCTTGTGTAATTACTCACTAAAAAAAAACCATCCCCAAAACCAAAAAACCTCAACCAATTATCTTCTCCTTGAGTCATGCCACTTGCTGGCTGAGTGCTGCTGAGCAGCAGGCTGAATTCCCCGACTGACTGACCCAAACAAGACGGCTCTGTGGAAAGCTGACACGGTGTTTGGAAATGCCAAGCCGAGCAAGCAAACAGTTTATCAAAACAAGCCTTTCTAAATCCGTCCCGTGAAGCAGAACAAACGTGGGCAATGCCATTGCTATGAAAGGAAGATATGCAGGACCCCAGTCCTCAAACTTTCTCTAGACTTTGGCTCTAGCATAGCTCTGAACATGAATACACTAAAAAAAAATCACCCCATCAAAAAATCTGATCATAGTGAAGGCCCAGGCGTAGACAGTCATACCGACACCAGAAGTCCTTCTTCTGCTGGTAAAGTTTATTCCATTTGCAAAATTAATCTGAGCTACCAATGGATGTAAAGCTGAGATTCTTCCAGCTTCCCAAGAAGCCCAAGTACATCAAACAAACATGAGATGTGTTACTCATTGCCTGTGCAAAAAGCCTTGCACCGCAGTGTTTGTGCTGGAAGTCAATGGAAGGCCTTGCAGGAGGAACCAAGAGCCTTTTGGAGTGTATTTGAGCTGCAGGCACTTATTCCTGGCCCACAGCACTTTGAGCAGGGTTGTTCAGGTAAAAAGCACTGACTTGATGACTTTAGAGGCCTTTTCCATCCAAGGCTATTCTATGATCCTATGACATACAGGATGGATACTCACACCCACACACACTCCACTGCACCAGTGCAGCTCACACATGCCAGACAAGCTTCATAAATTGCCCCTGCTGACCTCTGCGGTGGTGGAGGCAGATCATTTGTCCAGCCAGTTATCTCTACATTGAGTAATGACCCTCTGTGCCTCTCTCATTCAACTCTTGTCTCCCTGTCTGAGAGACTGGTGACCCCCTGCCACTCACTCCTACTTTACCTTGACCACACATCACGTTCTTCAAAGTGCAATCACTGCATATAAACCATACCATGAAGATGTGCCTGCTAGCCTACTCCTTTCAGCCCCATAAGTTAGCAAAGAGCAGATTTTCAGGCTGCATATGCTACCTAACATAAAGTGCCACCTCTTGCCTCCAAGCACAGCCAAATGTCTAACATCTGTGTTCCTGCTGCACCTATGAAGGAAGAAAACATGGTGATTCTTACTTGGCAGGTGTACAAGCCAGCACTTTAAGTCACTGACAGGTTCCTGCTGTGCCAAAACTAGGATTCGGACCCCACAGTGGACCCAAAAAGTTTATCCTGGTCTAGATCTTCCTACATATGTACATATAGTACATCTGTTACCTCTTGGTCTTTAATGTATTTATGCACAGAACTTTTCCTCACAGAGCAGAAGAAAGGGAATCACATGTTACTCTTCCCATCTTTCTTTGATGACTGCAGTATGCGAAGCTACCTTATACCCTATGAAATCCTTACCAAACTCAATTTCTCATCTCTATGCTTTGTTCTGAATTTGGGTGTTTTCAAAAAATATTCATTGTTTACTTATAGGCTTCGCAAAACGTGCGAGCCCCACATCCTGAGTTAAGCGGTGAGTTGCTGATGCTGAAAGCAAAAGGCATTTCTAGTTGCCTGTTTTCTAATCTGAATTTCACACAGAATCACAGAGTGGTAGGGGTTGGAAGGGACAATTTGTCCTGCTTCAGCACCTATATCCAGTGATAGTTTTCAATTATTGATTTTCTCTTTGCTTTCAGATGTTTGTGGACAAAATAGAAAACCTCATCTCTGACAAAATAAATTGATTTAGCTTCTCTTGCCTCTCTTTAGACAGAACAGTTCAACCTCTGCTTGTGCTGCTTGGCCATTCTCTGTTCTCTGCCCATCTGTCAACGTGCTTCTAAAAGCGTAAACACCAGGAGCAGACTCAGTATTTCAGTAATGGTCTCATTAATGCTGTACACATGGAAATGCCACCTCCTTGACCTTTACTCAGCAATCTGCTCTAATCTGAGACAGCAGCATTTGCTTTCAGGTGTAGTGTATCACACAGGGAGTGCGTGTTCAGCTGATTATCCATTGTATCAATGAGCCTGAGTCACCAATTTCCAAAACACAATCTCCCCATCATGGCATGGCTCTAAAAGCAGATTTTTGGTCTGTAAGTCCCTTGAATTTGACTGAAGATTTAAATACACATTTTTTTGGATGAGATTAGTTTACCAGACAATCCAGAAGACCCTGAAGAACAGTTCTGTCCTTAACATTGTCCTTTATTACTTCATCAAGAACATCATGTTGAACAAAATCATAAGCCTTATAGAAATTTCAATAGATGTATGTTTAAGTAGATATCAAAAGCATTACCTCTACCAACCAAATGGTGGCATCTCACAAAAACTACATTGCAATTATTTGACAAGATAGTTTTCATAAAACAACACTGATTACCATGAATTTTATTGCTGCCTTATAACTACTTTCTAACTTCAACTCCATCTCAGCCTTCCTGTGAGTTGCCCCAGAATTTATCAGATTACCACCTGTTCTTTAACTATTTGAGTCCCATCTTTTCCTTATTTGACTCAGCTGGCTGGTTTGGGCTTCAATGTCTTGACAATGGACTTCATTATTTTGCAGTTCTTGGTGCTGAAGTATGATGGAGGTATAGGTGCAGTAAATGAGAACACTGCATTTACTGTAGAGTAAATGCAGTAGAGAAAACTGTGCTTTCGTCTTGGCCATTCTGACTTCCTCTACGCATTATCCCCTCTGTTGGGTTAGAAATAAAATTTCTACACATAAGCACAAACATAGCTGCTTCAAAAAAAAAAAAAAAAAAAGCAGAAAACCTGGTTAAAACTCTCAAAACTTTGACCTTTGCCCTTCTTTCAGTCAGAGGAAGGAACCTGCTGTAAGAGGTGCAGGTGGAATCTGTCCCTTCTCACATCAAACTCTTGCTGAGTTTATTCAAAGTGATGCAACTCCATCACTTCAAACCACATCACTTGTTAGGCTTTGTGCAGCACTTAAGACAAACAAAGTCTGACCTGACAGATCCCTTCACCAGCACTGCAGTGGGTATGATCAGTAACAAGGGGATGATCCTACTTGCCCTCCTTCAGCACCTTCTCTCCCCGAGAGGAGCGATGGGTTTACTCAGGGCAAGGAAAGGTGGTAGAAGTGTTATGGAGAGAAAAAGCTCCCCTCTCTAAGCATCTCAGCGCTTGATTCCTCAGGTTCATTCAGGATAACCTCTCCATTGCATGCACTAGGCAAAGGCACCCACCAAAGGAGGAAGGAAGAGATGACTGACCTTTAGGAGATGTCCATTCATGCTTGGTGTGTCTGTGCATTGTCATTACCCTGGGTCTGCCCAGCACGTGCTATTTAAAGAAGGGATAAAGCTGTGATAACTTGAGATTGGCTGCCTGTGTAAAATGATAGCAAGTGACAGGAATGTCCCTGCCTGGGCCCAGCAAGGTGGATGAATAAAGACCAATATCCCAAATTCCAGGCTGGAGTCCGCTGCTGTTTCTAGTTACGTAAACAGTAATGTGATGCTATCAACTCACATACCAGTTAGCACTGCTACCTCACGCTAACTCACTGCTAAATGCCTGCAACAGGAGCTCAGGTGACCTTCCAAATCCAGGTGGAAGGTTTTACGAACTGAATTATTACTTACATACCACAGGAAAGTAACTGATACCCTGAAGTGTCTTTGACTAATGTATTTTGGCTAACATTTCATCTGCTCCAAAATTGTGTCCAATTTATCACTTCTGGCAAGAAACAGGATCACTTGTGTGGCCAGCTTTACTGATTAAGGTTAGAAACAATTTGTACAATGTTATTGTCACCTGCATTGAAGAAGGAACAGCTGCTACCACCCCTCACACCAACTTTAAAGGGTAAAAACGTACGGCTAGAAAGCTGCATGCACACTTGTGTGGGAAGCACAAGGAAGGGAAAACGTTGGCAAGACCCACAGTATAAGCACATCTGGGCTCAGAGAACAGACATCCACTATTTAAGGAACAGCTCCCTGATGTTCAACTTTGAAAGTGGAAAAATATTTAGTGCTGGCTCCATATTTTCCAGCTTTCGAGTTTAAAACAACATGAAACAGCCTTTTCAGCACAGAGCCACCCCACACTGATTCACTCATTGGGTTTTGCTTACGGGGCTACTCTGGGGATGGCCAAACTTCACAGAATCACAGAGTGGCAGGGGTTGGAAGGGACCTCCAAAGATCATGTAGTCCAACCCCCTGCTAGAGCAGGATCCCAGAGCAGATCACACAGGAACATGTCCAGAGGGGTTTGAAATGTCTCCAGAGATGGAGACTCCACCACCTCTCTGGGCAGCCTGTTCCAGTGCTCTGTCACCCTCACTGTGAAGAAGTGTTTTCTTATCTTAAGACTGAACCTCCTGTGTTCCAGTTTGTGCCCACTGCCCCTTGTCCCTGTCACTGGACACAAGAGGTGATCCACTACAACTTGGCTGTCTAGGGATTCAAGCCAGAAAGATCAACTCAAGGTTTCTGGAAGCCCCAGTGAAACTCGGTTTAAACATCATTTTCTTACTGGTGGCAATACTTAGTAAACCAGGCAAGAGTTAAGGACTTCCTGGAATTAAACAGGAGGCACCAGGGGTGTGACAGAAGATGATTAAGGGGCTTTTGGAAGGGGCTTTGTTCAAAGTCTTGGTCTCCATCTTCTTCCTCTTCGTCAGGGATATGTTTCCTCTCCCACAACCTGCCCTGGTATTTTCCCCTTGCTGAATGCACTCGCTCCCAGCAGGAAAGGCAGCAACAGGAGAGTGGCTCAGGGGCAGGGAAAACTTGCACTGAGCTAAGCTGACAGAAAGCATGTTTATCAAGACGCAGCAGGCATGCTGACCTGCTGAAAAGGACCTCTTTGGTCAGCCTTTTGTAATACAGGAAAGGGTGAGGACCACTCATCTGAAGGGTCAGGGGAAGCTGGAGAGCATTAATCACATAAAGCCTCTTGCAAGCCCAGTCCATGCTTTCTTCTCAGAGCAAGTCGTCTGGGACTTTCCCAGCAGCTCTACTGCCATTCTCCCACCTCTGAGACACCTTTTCAAAACTTTCAGTTGGAAATTTAAAAACTTCAATATGGAATCAACTAATAATAATAATAATAGAAAAAAAGCCCCTGATTGCAGCAATGGATGGAATTGCTGAGGCTGTGACTGTTCTCATCATTAGCTCTACAAAACACAAAAGCAGCAGAAAGCAGGGGGGATGAAATGGTAAGAATAAAACTCTGAAGGAGGGAAACAGAGGGGAATAAAGCACCAAAGCAATGGGACAGAGAGGGGAGTTCTTGAAATAAAGTCCTACAGGAGGTGGAACAGTAGAGGAGTAGGTCAACCTCCACCACTTTCCTCCCCATCACCACATAAATCATCACTGCCAGGATCTCATCAGGACTGCCTGAAAGGAGGGTGTAGCAAGGTGGGGGTCAGTCTCTCCTCCCAGGTAACAGTGATAGGACGAGGGGTAATGGCTTCAAGTTATGCCAGGGGAGGTTTAGATTGGATATTAGGAAACATTTCTTCACTGAAAGGGTTACCAAGCACTGGCACAGGCTGCCCAGGGCAGTGGTGGAGTCCCCATCCCTGGAGAGATTTCAGATGTGTGTAGCTGTGGTGCTGAGGGACATGGGGTAGTGGTGACTTGGCAGTGCTGGGTTAATGGTTGGACTTGATGATCTTAGAGGTCTTTTCCAACCAAGGCGATTCTGTGATTCTATTCATATGCCCATCTCCCAGTGGTGCCAGCAGCCCTATACACCATGTAGCGTTACAGGTGGCTGTGGGACAAGCAGCTGACAGGGAAGGTGAATTATTTCAGTCCCACTTGGTGATGCTGGATTGATGGAAAACCCTTAAATGTGGGACACTGCTGCCACTGCAGCCTGCCTGAAAAGCCTTATGTCCATCACAAGAGATCTCAAAGATGCTTCACCCCACCGATATGCATCTTTTGTGGTGTCTGTGGGAAACACCTCAGGTTGTTTCACCTCACTCCTCAGAGTGGCACAAGTGGGTCTGGGCACAGCTACCATGGCTGGACTCCCGGTTTCTCCCTCTCTTCTCCCTTCTAAAGACGCTGGAGGGAGAAAGAGCTACTAGAAGACAGCACTGGAGGTAGGACTGGGCTAGAGCTCAACAAAACTGTTATTTTATTCAGCCTCTCACGCATTCATGTTCATGCATTCAACAGCACACCACCACACAGCCCTCACTTCTCCATACCCCTCTGTTCAGAGATACCATGCCTTTTTCTTTATGAGTGCTGTCTGGAAAGCACCAGAGAGAAAGCAGGCACCGTAATATCACATAGGAAAGGCTTCAGGTTTGAGTAATTCTACTAAAAGGCTGACTGAGTGAGATTTCCTTTCCTCCTCAAACAATATTTGTAAGGCTATCTATTGTGGAATATGCAGCTTTACTACTGAATCCATAATAAACTGGACTAGAAACAATCCTCCTACATGGGGGAAATATTTCAGGCTTCGAGAGAATTAGTCTAAAGAAAAAAATCCAGATTTTAAAAAAATGAAGAACTGAAAAAAAAAAGTATCCATTCTTTCCACAATTGTGTTTTTTAAAATCTTTGAGCACTTTAAAATATGTTGATTTTCTTGTTTCAGGGTTCTTATAATTAGAACAAGTGTTAAGGTAATTTTGAGCTAGTTTTAGTTTTGAGATATAGTTTTTCTACCCAAAAACCATCAAAATGAGGCCCTTAAAATAAAAAATTGAAATTTTACAGCTAGGTCTCTTAAAATTATTAATTCTCATCAAAAGATTCATTTTAGTCAAAGTAGGATTTTTTATTTTATTTTTTTATTTTTGGTTACAAAATATAATCTGGAGAAAAACATTCCTAAACAACTTATCTCTAATGAGGCTGTCAAATGCCTCGTGTTCGTGTCCCAGGGAAACTGTTTTGTAAATTGAAACTCACTGCTATTGCAAAAGCAGGAAGAAACTCCTCTGACCTCCACAGCTTCCACGCTTAGTAAAGCACGTTCCAATGCCACCAAAAAAAAAAAAAAAAAAAGAATGACCTGTTGTAATACTCCTCTGAATGCACAATTTCATCCTCCGTCATCCATGCAACAAAAAAACCTGTTTATATGCAACCATGAGCTTGTGACCACTGGGAAACTGAAGCAGATATACTGAAACTGCTTTCTGATTGCTCCTACATGCATCCCAATCATGTCCACTGTTAATCATTTAGCACATCTCAAAAATGTGCCATTTGATGAAGGGCAAATTCATGTCCTCTCTCCGAAGGTTTGACTCTGCTGCCAGATTTGACAGAGCTGGCAAAAGCCATGGGATTCACTCCTCTTACGGCAGATGGTCCCTACAGAACCAGGGGATCAATTCAGGGAAATATTGGGAAGTGACGTTTGAGACCTGCTTCTCATTTGTTGCCACAGTGCCGCAATAGGTGACTCTTCCCTCCATTGAACTACTTGCAATGAAAACATGGGGTCATTACTGGGTTCAGTCTTGTTCAACATGCTCATCAATAACCTGGATGAAGGGACGGAGTACACCCTCAGCAAGTTTGCTGATGGCACCAAATTGGGAGGAGTGGCTGACACACCAGAAGGCTGTGCTGCCATCCAACGAGACCTGGACAGGCTGGAGAGTTGGGCAGAGTGGAACCTAATGAAGTTCAACAAGGGTAAGTGCAGGGTTCTGCACTTAGGGAGGAACAACTGCCTGCACCAGTACAGATGAGGGGTTGACCAGCTGGAAAGCAATGGGCACAAACTGGAACAAGGGAAATTCCACTTGAACATGAGGAAAAACTTCGTTACTCTGAGGGTGACAGAGCACTGGAACAGGCTGCCCAGGGAGGTTGTGGAGTCTCCGTCTCTGGAGACATTCAAAACCCACCTGTACTCCATCCTACAGGTACAACAGGTCTTATTCCCCCTCTGAAAATAACATGGCCACGTGTGGTCCTGAACACGCCAGGTGAAAGGGACAGTCCTTCTCCAGAAGAGGAGTGGGGGACATCCAGCTCCTGGTCAGAACGATGGGGCATATCACTGGACTGAGCCCTTAAGGCCACATTCTGCCACGCACCAATATAAAAGTGAAGCAGGCTTATTGACCTGGCAAGGGAAATGCTTCGTTTTGGTTATCAGATTCTCTGAGTGATTCCAGATTTGCACTGCTGTGGGTGAGAGCACTTCTGGCCCCACAGTGCACCGTGGCCAGGGTTCTCATGAGCTGAATTCCCCTAGAGCAGGCTCAAGTCAAGGTCAGGCGTTAGTTCCTCATACCATCTCCTAGAGGTGGTACACTCTGCAGCAAAGCTGCTGGAGCGTGAAAGCCTTGTGAGCTTTTATATGTGAGAAAACTGAACACCAGAGTTATTTCCCCAGGCTGTTCAGCCACCTAACACACCACATTTCTTTATGGAGCGGGCAGCCCTGCTTGCTGGTCTTGTGCTCACCTCTCTGTCTTTGCTGTGAGCTCATCTAACTTCTGAGCCAGCAAATTCCAGGTGAACCTCCCATGCAACAGCACAGACCTCACTACAAACAAGTGTTTTTCATTACCGTTGGAGTTCAAGGAAAATGGTTTCCAGAACTTAGAAAAGGGGGAAAAAAAAAAAAAAAATCCTTATATATATACCTAAATTTATGTCAAAGGCTTGCTGAACTTTGAGAAGCATTTCCTGCCAAGTGGCATGCCCTTTCTTTTGTCAGCAAACCCAACATATACATTTGGGCTTGGATGATTGTCTAACTGGTATGCTAGTGAGATGTTTATCCAAGAGTGTAACTCACTGTGATTGCAGGAAGGCAAAAAAAAAAAAAGCCCACAAAACCAAAAACACAAACCAAAAATGAACGGCTCTAAAACGTCACAAGTGGTGCTTTCATATTTATCCCAATGCTGAAAACAATTACCCTTTGGGAAGTTTTCAAATTCTGATTATTTGATAGTGCTGCAGTGAAAAATAAGCATGAAAGGGAATGACCTGATATTCCTGAAGCAGAGCTGGATGGGAGCTGAGAGAAAAGCGTATCCAAGATAATCTTCAACTATCCTATACACATTTCATAACACAAAATGGATTAGGTACTATTTATAGGGCTTCAAATGAGTAGTTGACGACTGACACTTAACTATGCACGTTTAAATACGCATCTTTCTTAGGTAACTCCTGCCTTTCACATAAACATATTTGGTTTCAATAAAAAGGTATGCTTGGGATTATTATCTTTTTTTAACACATGAGAATCTAAACTAGCCCTTTTTTGTCTGTAATTACTGTCCTAACAGCTCAAACTATGATTTACTTCATTAGCAGTCATTCATGTCCTGAGACATATCACTAATAAACTACCATCACCTTGGATGAAAGTCCCTTCCACTAATGTTACAGTTCTTTAGATACTCCAACAAGTCTCAACCTCATATGGAAAATCATTCATAACAGCTGAGGGAACCAGGATTCGGTCAAAGGCAGCTACTCCACTGTAACACATGGTGTTTGGAAGGTGGACTTTGTTGGCCAAGGCCTTTGTCAACTTGCTACAACACATCCTGTCACTATGGCAGGTGTTTTTGTGCAAAGCAGGAATGGCAACCACCATGTCCAACAAAGTCAGAGCTGAACAACCAGTTGGCTTTCTCAGATTCAGATTTAGAGGCGATCCACAGCCTAAGACTTCATTTGCCTACTTTGCCCAAGAGGCCCAGCATAGTAGAAAGTTAGAGCTATTATACCCAGGTTTGCATAAAACAAAGCTGGAGGAGGTTGTGGTTCTCCTCTTACCCTAGAGCTCAGCTGCGATGCAAGGAAACCAGTATTAAATTCTGTTCCTCTGTCTCACTTGCCCACCCATGCCTCAACTCTTGTGAACATACTTAAACTACCTAGTTGTAAAGTCTTGTGGGAAAAGGAAGAGGGAATACTCATCTGGTCTGCTTTCAGCTCTTCAATATTTACTGCCTGTAAAGTCCAGCCTCTTGATCCAACAGCACCCTACCAATCAGGCCACAGTCACAGAGCAAGTCATCAGCGATGCAATGCAAAACCAGGAGAGCCATGCTGAGGTTCCCAGTTCACCTCATGGGGTGGAGGGAACATAGGCACCAAATAAAAAACCTGTCAGTTAGCCAAGTGATGAGATTAATCATTACCCTGCCAACCATGGCAGTTTCTACATCTCTTTATAGTTCTAATTTCACACTCCTTCCCCTAGAAAGCTCATATTAGACCAGACCACTACCCACCCCAGCATCTTAAAGTGGAACTATTTAACTAGATTATTCATTGTCCTCCTCCTCCTGTCAAGTCCAAGTGACATTTACAACTACTAATTCAATGAGCTGCTGCATCATTGCCGAAAAAGAAATACAAGTTATAATGAGCTCTCAACGACAATTGTAAAATAGTTCTTGAAGCAATGCAATTGCTAATTACTCATCCAAAGCCATGACAAATTTTAAACTTGGATGTTCTGTTTTGGTTTTGCTTATTTTTCTTATGTGCTTCTGGCAGGGGGGCCTGGCATACCAGCACAGGTGGCAACATCATCAGCTGCTGCTGCAACTAGACTTGAGAGGAGTTGCAAACTCATGCCTCAAACTCTGGTGGGGTAAATTTAAGTGTTTGATGTTTGTCATGCCTTAACTCAGAATGGCTTATTCATGAGGGAGGGGGGTGGGTGGGAAAAGTCACTTCTTTCTAGCATCAGCTTTGAAGCCAGACAGAGCTACTGACCCATAACCTTTTCTCCTGCCTCCAGCACGGCACAGAGCAAGCGTGCACTAGTGTACAGCCAGGGGGAAGAGTGCAGATTCAGTCTGGGTTACGTTCACACAGGCAACAGCAGTTTGCAATGACAACTTCCTCAAGGATATGCCTGTGTGCCATGGGTGACAGTCAGAGTGTTCCCACCCCCCCTTACAAACGTGGAACACCATCCTCCTAACAGCTGCCCAGGCAGAACCTGATGAGTGCCTGCAGCTCCTCTCCACTGCCACGTCAACTTTTATTGCTCATTTATTGTCCAGGATCAAGCTGGTCCCTGATAAATTGAGCTTGCAAGCCAGAGACTGCAGAAGGACACAGGTTGATGCCTGTCTGCCCACCGGCAGACACCTGGGGGGCTTCTGGTGTGCTCATGGGAAGAGTGGGGCTCTGGGAGGCAGCTACAGGCACTGTTTCAAACTCCCCAAGGCTCTGCTCTGCCACCTGTGACTAATTCTTCACTTAAACTAGAACACAGGGACTCCTGCTGACACATGCACTTCCAGCAGGACAGCCAAAGCTTTATTTTCCTTTACAGGATCCTTTATAGACCCTTTTCCTATCACTGGGCATCACTGAGAAGAGTCTGGCCCCATCCTCTTGACACTCACCCTTTAGATATTTATAAGCACTGATGAGATCCCCTCTCAGTCTTCTCTTCTCCAAGCTAAACAGATCCAGGTCTCTCAGCCTTTCCTTGTAGGAGAGATGCTCCAGTCCCCTCATCATCTCCAGACCTTCCACCAGACTCTCTCCAGTAGCTCCATGTCCCTCTTGAACTGGGGAGCCCAGAACTGGACACAGGACTCCAGATGTGGCCTCACCAGGGCAGAGTAGAGGGGGAGGAGAACCTCCCTCACCCTGCTGGCCACACCCCTTCTAATACACCCCAGGATACCATTTGCCTTCTTGGCCACAAGGGCACATTGCTGGCTCATGGTAAACTTGTTGGCCACCAGGACTTCCAGGTCCTTCTCCGCAGAGCTACTTTCCAGCAAGTCAACCCCTAACCTGCCCTGGTACATGGGGTTGTTCCTCCCTAGGTGCAGGACCCTGAACTTGCCTTTGCTGAACTTCATTAGGGTTTAATTTAGCTTTTAACTACACTACTTACTCTGTTTTTACATTAACTCCTGTCTACTTTGCCTGCTGTTCATTAGGTTCTTTATTACCACCTGTTTCGTATGACTTACCTTCACCTATCCCCATGCACAGTTAAAGACTTGGTGGGTGGCAAACATCATCCTTACAGCGTTGCAGATGGGACAACGCGAGTCTGTATATTTGTCCAGGACTAAGTACGTGTATAGGTGTAATAACCTTCTCTATGCAACTCATTCAGCCAGGGTACAGGTTTGAACCCTAGCGATGAGGCATGCCTCCAGTTTTTCCACCACCAGGTTGTACTTCCCAAAGTGTGATGTGCCTGAACAGAGAAAGTGACATGGCCTGGTGCACACCAAACACTTACTAGTACAGTATTCGATCCCTATCAATCTCTTCAACATTGCTCCCTACGCTGAGAGAGGCCTAAAGCAACAGCTTATACCTGAAAGTTCACAAAACTGCAAAGTACAGAAGTGCATTTCAGAGCTTGCATCCATCTGTTGTAACTGCCCATGCAGAATTTCCCAATGTTTTCCTACTGCTCTGTGACAGAAGGGAAAAAAGCTGTCAAACCCCTCCAAGACTTAGTCCAGCTTGTTTTTTCTGAGCACTGAACTAGTGTTACTCAACAACGTTTTAAATATGCATATATATATATGTGCAATATATATATGTGCACACACCCCCCCAAACCTCCCTGTCGCATCTCAGTCCAGCACTCCTAGCATCAAAAATGATGACAGATTAAAAGGACACGATAGCTACAAAGTCAAGTACTCTGAATCAAGACTGTGAAAATAGCCTTTATACCTGCATTTCTTAGCTTTAGTCTTCACCCATATGCATTTTACCACATACTATTTTTCTATAGATCCCCTGCCTCATTCATTGCTAACACTTTAAGTGTTAGTCAGGGACTGTGCCCTACTAAGTATCCCATCTAGAAGGCCCCTGCTTTATTTGTTGTGAAGTCCTACTGTGCTGCTGAAGTAGTGAACACAGTTTGTTGAAAGAAAAATCATGGTCTCTTGAACAAAAAAAAAAAGTTTCCATAGGCTCAGACTGCATCCACAACAGTTGTACAGTTCCTACAAAATGCCTATTGCCTTATTTAACCCCAGGCTTTGAAAATAGATACTTCATATTCATCTACTTCCAATTAATTACACTGAAATATTTTTGGCCTGCTTTACAGGAATGGTAAGCATGCACAACAGCAACCAAAAGCAGAGAGCTATATTTAAATTAATCAAGTAGTACAAGAAAAATGTTACGTACAAGCAAGAAGGGTTTGGGAATTTTTTTCCTCTCAATTTCACAGCTCCTTTTGACCTGAAAACAAACCTAGTTTTCAGTTAAGTGAGTCTGTGAGCAAAGCTGGGTCGAAGTCAGAAAAACAGGTGTCAGCAAGTATTATCAGAAATTCAAACATTTGGTTTTACTGTTTTCCAAAACAAAACTGTTTAAGAACACAGGTATCTAAAGTTTAATATAAAAGGCATGTTTTAAATGGAAAAGCAACGTTTTGGACTGGATATTTCTCTCCCCCGTCCAAATAATTATGAAGCAAGTAGACTTCAGCTGATAAAAACGTTTCAGAAACGTCTGTCCCCACCCATTGAGAAGCAGCTCAGATGAGATACCTGATGGCAGCTGCAGCACATCCTGCCCTGGATGATGCTCAATTAACTTTCTGTGCTTCTCTGCTCCTTCCAGAACATCACCTCTCATCACTAGGCAGATAAAGACTGTATGGTCATCTACAACAGCAGCACTACCTGACAGCTGAACAGAAAAATAACAATGTAGTTCAGGGCTGAGGAGGATATACAGTATATACCAGATAATGCCTGGGGTTGTGCTGCATGAAAAGGAAACAGAAAGGGAGTGACTAGACTGAGTGATGAGAAGAAGAGTTTTATAATTTTAACAACTTAACAGGAAGTAAAGGTCATACAGATGACCTTGACTTAGGCACCGATTCATTTTTAAAAGTACCACTAGTATCATCAAAAATCACCAATCAAACAACATTAATGGGATGCTTCTAACATAACTTTTCTAATACTTTACAAGAAATATACTGGAACAACAGACTTCCACTTGCGAAATAGGTTTTTGTGACCAACATTTACACCTCTACTACAGCGAGTGCAATAACCAATCATTATTCCTTTTACGGTGGTCCTCCTCCCAGAAGGAGGTGAGACAGAGCTTCCAGCAGGTTTGCAGCCTGTTGCAGAGAAAGGGAACACAGCCCCAAGGAGAATGACCTCTGGGGTAATGTGCTTCAACCAGTCACCCTACAGCTTGCTTAATAGATTCAGAAGTATTTATGGTTTAAGTGTGGTAGTTAAAGTTGCAGATGAGTAGCAGCCATCAGGTGAGGCCCATCTCATGCAGCCATGGCAGGAGCTGCTCTTGGTTCAGGAACTGAGGCCAGTTCCAGGATCTGTGCCTGTGGTTTGACCCCAAAACCATCAACCCAACTAGTCAAAACCTGGCAGACACCTTCAAGCAGGATCTTCTAAGTGAGAAGCATCAGGTGATTCTCACTGCAGGTTACACTATGGCTGCCCTGGGAATTCAGGTACATTCCTGTAGCTTAATTGAAACACACCTTTGCAATCTCTCAGCTGCCACACACTTTCTGAACAGAGAAACCAAACACTCAATAATGAAGGTTTATGCCTCAGCCATCTATCCCTGCTCTTTGCAACTTCTCCCAGCTCTCTTCACTCCTACCTACTAATGCTTTCCTCTCCACTTCTGCATCTGGCCAGAAGAACCCTTCCAAGCAGTTCCTCTGTGAGCAGAGCAGGTAAGATGGTTATTTCCAGCTACAACAGTGACTGTTAACTGGGGTCCTAGCAATCCTGCCATCCAGAGTTGTCAAAAATGAGACCCTCCTATGATGCAGAAAACATGGACTCTGTTCCCAATGCCACCACTGATCTTCTGCCTGGATCTTGTACAAGTCACTTCAGGTCCTTGTATCAGTGCTTGCTATCTCAGTGGTACCTGTTCAGGTAGTGGAACCGTGTAGTCTACCACCCGTGTAGTCTGTGCCTCAGGCTGTTCTGCTAATTAGAAACTAAAAACTTCCTGTAGCACGTCATTCAGCACAGAGAGGCATTTTTGCATGCTAGAAGAGCAGATACCTGAAAGAGCAACTTTTGAAATACACTGGTGAAAATAATACAGCAAATAAGAGGGGAACTCAGCAGAAAGTAATAAATAATCTGTTTGTTAATCAAAGGCACAGAGGGTTTCTTCATTATGGAGAAAGAGGGGGTGAAAAATGCCTTATGGCAGATCTGGAAGGCAAGTGGGTTGTACCTTATTTTCTTTCCTCAGTGCTATGAAAGGGTAGAAGGTGAAATCATGCAATATACAGAGCAGCAGTTTGCCCTTTCAGTACAATATTGTCCTTTAGAGGCAAAGGGCTTAAGGTTTTCTGTTTGCCTTTCTTCCTTAAACACAGCTGACAAGGATTTCTTTGGTGTTTTTATTTAAAAAGGATTTTAATTGAATCTGTCTTTCCATCATTTTTAGTACTATAATTTACCCTGGTAAACCACATGGATCATAGAAGGGTAATTTTGCTCTTGGTACCATTGGGCAAAACAAATGTTTTTCTGTATGCCTCGGACTGCGCTCCAGGAATGAATGTATTAATTGAAATGTAAAGGTAATAATCCCAAAGCACTCATTTGAGAAACCCTGTTTTACTTCTGGAGTGCTATTTGGTTGCCTAAGCTATGAAGCAGAGTGCTGGCTGAAAGCTCAAATATCCCACAGCTTTTGGTTCATGGGGTTTAGCACAAGGTTACTTCTGCATAGCGTGAAAGTAAGTAATGCAACTCCCTTTGAGAATCCCTTAAGCAAGAGGGATGAATGCTGTAGGCACTTCATAGGCAGGTTTCATGCCTCACTCTTGGGCAGTGGAAAAAAACCAACCACACCAACAGATGAAATAACATGCCAGCAGACTCCTGACTCTTACTTCATACCCTGAGCAAAAGGCCACCCTGCTTTACTCTGTTGTATGGATCCCTCAGCTAGTGACTCCCCCCAGCTATACGGTTCTTCCTGGGCTGAGTGGGCACCAGCCAGTTGGTAACGCATCTCGTGAAGGCAGAGGCATTGCTTGGATCACACACCTTGCCTGTCCTGCTGTACTCGAGAGTTATTGCTTCAGAAATAGCTCAAACTGCCTGAACTACACTCTTGACCCACAAGCAAAGGAATTGCCACTGGCATTACTGCAGTGGCGTAACTGCACCCTATAGCTATGCCTGTAAGATTCTCCACACCTAGACAAACCCCAGCAGTGTCTGCACATCTCCCAGGTCACAGCAGAGATACACATTCAGCAGGAACAAGAAATCCTGCACGAGCCATCTCAGCCTGTCACTCTCCAGATAGGAGACAAGGCAGGCACAGGTCACACCTTGTTCCTCAAGGCTGTACCTTGCAGAAGAAAAGTTGGCCTGGTGGGAAGACAGAAAGGGAAATAACATTCCTGCCCTCCACTCTGAGGGGAAGGACCATGAGCAGTGCACATGGCTGACACCAGAGGGGATGGAGAGAAGGAAGAGGAGAGCAAAAGCTACCACTAAAGCTTCTACCGAACAGAGTCCAGAGAGACAAACTAAGTAAAGCCAACATCAGTGGTCCTGCAGCACATACTGCGTTCATGAAAAGTCCCCCTGACACTGTCTCCCACCTGGCCAAACTCTTTGGCCCAATGTCTGACCAGTTCTGGATGCTTGGGGCAACAAGTTACCTCTGACCCCTTCGTCCCTCAGGACACTTCTTGTATTTGACATACAGGGAAGGTTCTGATCTTGTTCTTTAAATCTTCTGCAGGTTGGGTGAGGGGTGAGAAATTGGGTTCATCATGTTGAACACATTTTAGAAGTCGGGGTGGGGGGAACAAACAACTAAGTCCACAACCAGCAGCTGACTGCTATTTGCACACAAAAACATAATTTCTTTTTCTTCCCTGTGAAGTGCTGCTTCTGTGATTCAGGCCCAGACAGACAGGAAAAGTCCTTGCCAGGACATCAGTTTTCCTCATTTGTTAGGAGCAGAGAAAGGCGACTGCTGTGCAACCTTTACCAGCAGTCTCGCTGTCAGCTGAAGGACCCTGCAGCTTACTCAGTGCCTTTGTTATAAATCCATTCTGGTTGGGAGCGGGGACAGGCATTAGTGCCACAGTGTGAGCATATTTTAAGGCAGCAGTCACTTCTGTCTCATTTTCTGCAGTTGGGTCCTCCATAATTTTTGGATAAGGCATCAGTGTTGTCTAGAAGAATTTGGGAGCTGGGCAGGGGGTGGGAAGTCATGCCTCCTGGGTCCTCCACATGCTACCAAGAGGATGGAGAAAGTATTTTGGCATTCAGGAGCCTCCATCATACCTCAGAGAACTCCCCTACAAGTCAAGAGCAACAGAATCATTTATAACAACCAGTTTTCTGGATTTGGAAGTACAAATAGTGAAAGTTACTGAGCTCTTCAAAAAAAAGTAAGTGTGCTCTGTTTCCAAGCTTTCCTTCAGATGGACTCTCCTGGCAAACAGAAAAGATCCCCAAGCCAAGTAACTCTACTGAACCTCCAGCTCATCCTGCACGTTGCATGCTATAATGATTACGTTACGGCTTACTGCAGTCATACTCTGAGCTCATCTTAAACTTCACACCCTCCACGTGTGGCATAAACCCTTCACCTATTCCTTTAACTCATAATTTTCTCTCAGCTAGTTCCTGACAGCTCCCATGGGTTGATTGGGTTGCTTTGTTTTTTCATGCAATTCAGGTCTTTCTTTGAAACATGAAGCACCTCAGAAAATTCATAGGGAAGAACTAGTTATCAGTGGACAGTCACCAATATACCTGAATGCTCAGGAGGCAAATTCCATGCACGATAGCAGTTTTTGTGTCCCTTATAAGAGTAAGGGCAGGGCCTCAGCAACGTTAAGCTTGGATTACTTAAGACAACATGCAGGTTTAAAAAACAAACTAAAATGACCTCTGAAAGCATGACTGGTCATTTTAAAGCTAGATTAATGATCTCCAGTATAGAGATCAACCTTTTGTTTTATGTTTGCATAATCCATATGGTGGTCTGGCTCTAGGCACTGGCCCAATATGAAGAGTAACAAAAATATTTTTTAAAAGGCTAAGCTTTTCAAACTCTTAAAATATTATCTTTTCAATCCACGATCATAGATTTGTTGTGCTTTGGTTTACCAGCTGCATTTCTCTCAAAGCTTGTTCAGTGAAGTCCACAAAGTAGCTAATTTTATCCCGGGTGAGGTTTGTTTGACCTTTTGGTTGTCCAGCACAAAGCTGCAACATTAGGCTACAGATCTGCAAATGAAGGAACCCCTGGAATAAGCATTCCAGAACTAATGAACAACTCTGGGTATCAGCCTTCCTGATAAATGCATTGGGAGCAGTAAAATAAGGCCATGCAGTATGCATCAGTTTGTTACCTGCTAAAATTCCTTAGCCTTTAACGGGGATATAAAAAGAGGTCATGCCACTGATTAAAAACACATATCACTGACAGTGGCAAAGTTATTTAATCATATTTTCAAGGGAATCAGATTTTTTCCCTGAGGTCAGTCTTGTGCATCATCAGGAGAGGCGTGCAGGGAAACCCTGCGCAGCGCAGAACTGTTTGAGTTGGCAGGACAGCAAGCAAATGGAAAGTTTTCCTTTGTTCATCTCTGTTTCATTGACCTTTTCTTTCAGAGGAGGGTTTATGAAGAAATATTTGGAACAAGAAAATCCCGCAAGTGGAAAGAAGTCCTACAAATGGGAAAGGCAAAAACACAGCCGGCATAACCACAATGCTGGATTTCCTATGGAGATAACCATTGCCGATGCACAAAGCTCCTGTGTCCCTTCGATTAACATACTCCAGGTGGAAGCCAAGAACACTGGATAATGGTAAGTTTCACTTTCTACACAGTCAAAAGCTGCTTTAATAGAAGCATAACTGCTTTTCCTTTCAGTTCATCAAGAAAATCATAGAATGGTTTGGACTGGAAGGACCTCAAAGATCATCTAGTTCCAACCCTCCTGCCATACACAGGGACACATTCCACTAGACCAGGTTGCTCAAAATACTCTCAGAGGCTGACCACACAACCACATTGTTCAGAGGTCAGGCAGAGCACTCCTTGTTAGGCTTGGTCACAACCAGTCTTGGCACCAAAGCTAGTAAGACCCAGTGTCCTGAGCAGGGATAACACAGCAAGGCTTGGCAGTAAATGTACCCTTACTGAGCATATTGCCAGGAGGATTTTCTCCGGTGAAGAAAGGGGAGGCATGTTTCTAGTAAATGATGTCTCATGGGATTGGTAGAGCACCTAAGTATGAAGACATAAGCGACTTCATCTCTCTGTTAGAGGAGGACTTTTTAAGATTGTGCTGATCACTTCTCATATTTAAGGGAAATTTCTAGATATCAACAGGAAGAATTCAGCTTCTCCTACAGACAGCAGAAGACATTTTACGAGGCTTGTACCTCACCACTCTGAAACCATCACAAGTTCCCTATTTGACATTCCCCATTTGCTAGTCTGCAGCACCATATTTCCATGGCCAAGTTCCCATGCAGAGGGACACCACCACAGGTAAGGTAAGCAGGCTCAGGGCTGAGACACTGAAACACAAGGAGATAAGAACACTGCTAACCTGCCTATTTATGAAGTATTTCTTCTCTCTATCAGCCTAATATGCAAATATATAGGCACGTCCATGCATTACCACACACCTACTCTCCAGCGTTTGAAGTCTAGATGGTGCTTGAGGCAAGAGTCACGTCATGCAGAACAAAGCATATGTCAACACTAACTCCATGCCATAATAAACATTTTGTCAGTAATGAGCCCAAATTGGAGCTGAGCAACAAGCTTAACTGCTCCTTAGCTTTCACCCACAAAGAACAGTCTTAGAAGCTACATCCTTAACCAGGCGATAGAAAAGATAAGGAAGCACATTTATGGTGTAATTAAGTAAATCATGCCAGTCTCCCCATAATGAACCCATTTCTAATTATCCTGGAGTCTTCTTATCTTGCATGTGCTGCTTGAACAGTTGTTTAAGGTGCTGCCAGAGTGCTTGTCATCAGTAGGACAAGGTTGCCAGTAGAAACTTTACAGGAGACACCTGAAAACAGGCTTGCATGCCTGTCTCTTGGTCTCTACCACCATATTCACCCTTGAGAAAACAATTTTAAAAGGAAACCACAGCGCAATTTTGAAAGGGGTCTGAGTGAGAGAAATCAAACAAGAACACAGAATCAATGATTTCATAAGAAACATAAAAGAAGATGTCTTCACTTGTTGCTGCTTTGAGAAAAGGAAGGTTTTCCAACTTTCAACATCAAACAGCCCCAACATAAGGTTGTTTTCTGGCTTGGTTTGATAGGGGACAGGAGGAATCTTGAAGTTTTTCATGGAAGCCCTTGAGATCCCCAATCCAACTTGCATCTCTTCATATTTTTCAGTGATTATTTTAACAGAGGTCCATTTCCAGAAGCCATACTAGTTTAGAGTTTACTCCTTGTCCTTCACTGCTTTTCCTTACCCTTTACTGTTCCCACTGTAAATGAAAGTCATGAATCTTCATCTTCTACCCCTTTTTAAACGATAAGTGCACAAATAACCACCAAAAATGTGCCCTGTATAACTCATGTCAGTTACACAATTAAACATTTTCTCCTCAAGATGTGCTTTACTGAGGTATAAATCAGGACTAAAAGGCAATTTAGCACAGACAGGAATTTTATGGAGGGTGGTGCAGATCCCCTGGGCTTGTCTGGAAAATGAGAAACATACTCATAGATGATACATCTCGCCGGGTGCAAGATTCACAGGAGCTAGAACGCGCTCCGTCTAGACTGAGATTTAACTTTCTCATTTAAATCAAGTGAAATAGGACAGTGTTGGATGCAATCGCATAAAACCTTTCTGTGTTGGATTAAGGAGGTTTTTGCAAAGCCCAGTCACACTGAAGAAATTGTGAGGGCAGAATGGAGTGGTGCCAAATCACAGGGAGTAAGCAGGAGCTGAAAGGTAGCAAGTGACTCCCTACGTTTAGCAAAGTTTTAACTGGGCTTTCTTGTTTTCTTCCACTAAGCAGAAGCTTTCCCTTCTCTTCTGTTACTCAGGCAGGTAGATAGATGCTTGTGGCAGGCTTTGCTTTCTTCTAGGCAGGACTCTCAGTTGCAGACCTTCCTCATTTCTCTCTAGGAAAGTATAAATTAAGGTCAAATAAGAAACCTAGGCTTGCTTGCATCCAGAGCACACCTGGGAAGACACAGCAGGATTCAGATACAGCTTTTTTCTTACTCTCAGGAACTGACCAAAAACATCACCCTGCACTTGGGCCAAAGTGCCCAGGTAGAAGAGAGAAGGAAAGTCTCTGCCTTGCAGTGCTGCCTGGCAGAGGTAAAGTACATATCTCGTAGCCCACCAAAGAGAGGAACAGGATCACTCCATCCTCAATTAGTCAGTGGAACGGGAGCAACCATGTTTGTCTCGGTGTCCATCCATGCAGACACCCCCTCCTCCTATATGCCCCAACTCCATATTTGGGATTTGCAGAAGGAAGTGTTGGTCCTTGGCCATCTTGCTAGCACCACAGTGTTTTCCTTCTCCAGCCAGCCCTGCACCCAAGGATCTGGGGCACTAGCATCCACCTCACCTAACAAAGACAACTAGCCTAGGTTGTTCTCTCCACAGTCAACAGAAACTGGTAGTAGTCTGAATAAGCCCTGGAGAAACCTGGCTCTCAACACCTTAGCTAGGCAGGATAAATTCCAGCTTCCCTGCCCCAGGAAATAAAATTTATACCTGACACTAGCGCCTTCCAAACAACAGCCGAGTAAGCTCTGCCCACGTGTCTTAGTGCTCGCATGGTAATGGGGCAAGGGCAACATTTCGCCCGTTGTGCACAACCCAACCCACTTGGCAAAGCCATGCCCAGGCCTGGATTCAGGGGAGCTGCATAACTAAATTAAATTGTCCTTTTCACTGCTCATTTGGAGCTAGATGGAGCAGAAACAAGGCTCAGTGGTAACAAGCTGAAACAAGTCTGCAGGCTCAGATGGCCCCCAAGGATGTTATATTCCAATCAAGTTATATTCAATCATCCCTCTTGATGTGCAGCACCTTAAAGCACACAGCATTAATATTTTATCCTTATGAGCCTTCCACCGTCCAGCACTGCCAGCTCATGGTACGTTTTCTGGAGCACAAGACTCCGAATACGTGCTGGTTTCTACAATGCCCTGCCAGCTCCCAGATTTTGCAAGAATTCCAGCATTGAATTATAATTTTATTTAAAGAAAGTTATATGTATTTTTTTTACTCAGCCCTCAGTGCTTTATCTGCTTCTGCAGTTCAGGCAACAAAGCCAACCCACCTGTTCTGTGCAGGCAGCTGCAGCCCAACATGCCCTTCCTGAGGATGCCCTCGTCCCAGTGTGTCATCGGGGATTTTCGCTGCACATCCCCTGATGCTTTTGCACTACAGTAAACTTAACTGCTCTGTGACACTTGTCCAGTCAATTGTCCCCATCCCCTCACCTCCTGCACATGATCTTTGGCTTCCAGCTGAATACACCCTGCCTAATTATTAGTGTTTCCAAACAATAGCTAATCATAGGTTTGGCATCATCAGCAGGTTCTGAATAAGGCTTCAGTAGTATTGCCTGACCAACAACTGGCAAGGGGAAAGGACATTTCCAAGCTGGGGAGGGAAACTGGGAATAACAACTATTAAAACCCACAAGGAAAGACTGGGCTGGCTGGAAGAAATCCACATAAAGAGAGTGAGAGCTGACAAGAGAGCACAGTACCTTTCAACCATCTGTTTTGCACTTTAAAGGAGCAGTAAAATGTATTTATACCTGATTCCTTAGCTTACAAGAAAAGCAAGTTGCCTTACAGGTTTTAAAAGTAGCCTCAGCTGAGCAGCAGCTCTCCCAGCCTGGATTTTGGGAATTACATATCACTCCAGGAATAATACTTTCATTCACGGAGCCATAGTTTTCCATCTATAACCTCTACCTGCAGTTGACATTGACTGTTTATTTTCCTCGTCACTGAAACACAGGAAGATGAAGGCCTGAAGCAGCAACTGCTTGAAATATACCCAATTACAGCAATGTTGTGTACAGAGCTTTAGGTCATTAAAAATTACTATGGAGAAATTTGGGTTTAGCATCCAGTGAAGCAGCAAGAAAAACAGAGTACCTCATAATGGATCTTGAAGAAAAATACCAAGTGCTTGGGTTTTTTTACTTTATTTTTTCAAAGTAAAAAAAAAACAACAAACAAAACCAACCTAAGTTTCAGACTGGATTAGAAGTGGAGGCAGAAAATACACAAACTTGTAATGTGGACATAGAGTTTTGTATGCTTTCCATTTGTTTCCCACCTGCTGTGCAAGTAGTTCATCAACACACATTGGCACAGTTTACCTGAAGGAATCCTTCAGGGAAGCCTGGCCTTGGGAGCAGCTCCTTCACTTGCTGTTCTGCAGTGCAGGAGTAAATCCTTAGGGACAACTCATAAGTGGGAAGTCCATCCCCTGACAATCCTCACATGACAGAGCAGTCCTCAGGAGATGCTGGCAGACAAAACAAAGTGTGGAAAAGCCCACTCTGGTTTATGCCTGTGTCCAACCCAGTAACTCATATGCTGCAGCCAGGTACAAGTTTAAAGTCAACTTAGCCCTCTCTCTTTCCCAAGTATGACAACGTGTAGGTGAAGCACACCTCAAACTGTAGCCCACCGGAGGGTAACGAGAACCAGAGACAGAGCTGAAGGAGACATTTAACTGGAAGTTTGGGTTATATATTAATGCATCCTTCACCAAATAGAGAAGGTATCACTGAGTTACAATGCTGAGTGCAGAAGGGAGAGCCCAGGGACCCAGATGCCACGTTCACCAGCTGCTAAGTATTTATGGGCTGGCTGCTCCACCTTAGGTGACTCCTGGTACAGTTGTTTAATATTATCTTGCACAATTAAAGACAGCCTCTAGTCCTTACGTTTCACAGTTGTGTAGGTTACCACAGTGTGTGTGGGACACAAGGATTCATGTAAGAAGCAGTAAACACCCTTTGCAGCAATACACAGCATGTTTTGGATGGCAATTTTACACCAGCCTCTACTGCATCATCATCATTACTGTTCTGTTGGAGAAGGGGGGATCGAGGATAGCAAACTAAATACAGATACATACAAAAGGACTGGAATAGAGCAGTGCTAACATTACTGCTCAGAACCAGCAGGGTTTTTCAGGGCCATCAACAGTCGGACACCAGAGGAAACTCAGGGAGAAATCCCTTTGGAGTTTCTTGATGATCTGGATGAAGCCATCAGCACCGAATAGCTCAAAGGGAAAACCAGAGCAAAACAAACCCCTCTCCTTTAGCAGTTTCTCAAACCTAATCCAAGCCAGAAACACTCATATTTTCACAAGAGAGGCCAATTTCTCACACACCCAGCAATGACAGAAGCTGAGCTAAGCACAGCCAGCCACCCAGGAAGCCGCCTGCCTGGGTGAGCAAGCCTATGCAGGTGAAGAGGGCCAGCCACAACACCTGCAGGCTAGGCTCAGGCAAAAAACATTTTGCTTTCAAAACAGCAATAAATGAAAGGCTTTGGGCTGCCCCAAATGAACATAAATATTTTCCTCTAGGAGTTCTGTTTTTTTGGATTTTTTTTTTTTTTTAAACCAACGAAGAGCAGGCTAGAAGTGAAGGGGCTCTCTGAAAACACCTTAAAGCTTTATTTGCTTTGATCCTCAAGCGAGAGGATCTAGCATCTACTTAAGTCCCACAAATACATGCATTTCTTATCAGCAGCACTAGAATGCCATCAAAGAGCATAAATTCACCAGTCTGCCTACAAATGATAATGTCTTTACTTGCTCATAGTGCCTGCTCATTTCCCAAAATATTTTTAAGGAGCCTTATTTCATTTTATTCTTTTTCTTCCCTTCTCTCTTTCATGACATTTCCTTATGCTCGTGATTATTTATTTGGCACGGCATTTTGTTGGAAGAGAACAGCCAAGCCCTGTGTGCATACACAGCACAGAATTTCCACTTTAAGAGAGTAGGGGTTTGTAATTTATAGATGGCGTAAAAAAAATTAACTCAAAGAGCAAATAACCTTAAGCCTGGAAAAGCTGAGAGGTATTATCTGTGTATAGATTTTGGTCAGTCAAATCAAACTCATATCATCACCTTCAGCTTTTGACAACTTTTGCATTGGACTCCCATTCCAACAGTGGGGTTGGACTAGATGACCCTTGAGGGTCCCTTCCAACCCAGTACATTCCATGATTCTATGATCTTGAATCTCTCTCTGCTATCAGGTCTGAAAAAACATCTTGATTCTATGCAGCTGGCCTGCTCGAGGGGACTGTAATGCCACCAGCAGTTGTGTCTCAAGCCTGCCCAAGGGGAGATAGGACACACGTGAGGTGCCTTGTCTCAGGCTCTCTACTTGAGAACTTAGAGGCAGCCCTAGACCCAAAATTTTTCCCCAGATACCCAGAACTTCTTCCAGCCTCCAGCTGACTTTTTTATGGTTGAGCCCAGAACCATTTGCAGCTATCAGAAAGACTTACTCTTTTCACTGAGCTGCAGATCTTGCCTCACTGTTACAAGCACATCATCCTTGTCCAGGCCATGCAGCAAACAGAGGCATGCTTCCCTCCATCACACAAGCAACGATGGCATCAATGTGGGCCATTCCTGCCTGCCCGTGGCTACACAGACCCTAGGTGCTATGGACACCTGCAAAAGGAACTGGTGGTTGCTTCCCTCCCTGTTAACGAAGCATTTGAACTACAGCCATTGTTTATTCAAGGACCTAATAAGAGATGCCTGTGGCTATTTCTACTTAACATCATTAGTTAAACAGAAATTGATTGCAGATGGAGAACAGCCCTTGTGTTCTATTACCCAGTGATTTGTTTCCTGGCATTTAAGGGCAGATATAGACTGGCAGATCTGTTCCCTCTGGCTGTAGACACTGTAAGGTGTGGCTACACTCAGTGTTTACAAGCTATTATCACAGCTCATTGTTGGCTTTTTTCAACTCCAGGCATGTCAAGCAAGACTTAAAGGCTCTGTGTGAGGGAACATGAGAGGACTTTGGTTTGTCTGCTATCAGGCAAAGATTGCTGACATGCTTTAACTCTCTCTTAATACAAAAGCTCTCTACCACAGACAATCATTACTTGCTTTCATCAAAAGACAGCAGCCTTGAACAGAAACAAGCAAAAGAGAACCTAAATGGCCTTTATATGTTTTAAGTCTTTCAAGTAAAACACAAAAGATAGCCCCAACCCACAAAGTTTAATTCAGCTGGGTCTCGCTGCTTCCCCTATGCTGTGCCAGACCAGACACATGGAACTACACCTGCAATAACTGGGATGCAAGCTCGAACTCTGTCAGGCCCATCTTTCTGCATTAATACTGAAATGCATGCAAGACCCCACTCAAAATTTTCATCTGGTGCCTATTAAAAATGAGACCCAGCTAATGAAAACAAGCAGTGGGTGTTCTATCAGTAGGAAATATCTTTAGAAATCTTTACTGGCTACCAGAACGTAGTGGGAAACACTGCAAAATACCATCACTGAAAGTCTCCTCTGGAGCCTGTCTCTCAGATTTCTTTGCCATCAGATTTCCCTGTTCTCTGACTTTTCTCCTTTGCTACTCAGGTGTCCCAGGTTCCCATTCTGCAAGGTTTGGCATGCCCTCCTGCTTACAAGGACTTTAGTAAATGACAGCACTGGTAGGTAGGGTTTTGTAGGACCTGATCCTCAGCATTTAACTATATGGTATATATACAACTATTGTGAGAAGTGACTGTAGGTCTCTTTTTCAGTGTGCTTTCAGCATCTGACAGAGCTTCCCTACCCAGCCCAACAGCTGGTGTACACAGGAACCACTGTATTTGATACAACTAACCCATGTGTTGGCTTTGATGTAAAACCAGCTGCCTTGCTAAGACACAAATAACCCAGCAGTGTCCCCAAAGGGGATGCTTGTTCCTAACCTGCACTGATTACAGGTCAGTTCATGCCTCAAGTCTGGAAATTTATAGCCCTTGCCGTGGCTTCTAACCCACGCCTACCATAACACCATCAAATACCTACCATTGGGACAGACAAACTCGACTGAAGCAGATTGATAGATCCTCCTTCCGGATTCCCCATGGCCCACGTGACCAGTCACTACCCTGAACCTTGCCATCCTCGCTCCCCACGAACATCCACAAAGCCACACCTTCATAAAGCCCGGAGTCAGCAATAGTGCACTTACCTATTTTTTTTACCATTTTTCCCCCCAACAGAAAGTTTCAGGGTAAATGTTTTCAGAGAGTTACTGAGTCTGGTTGCAAAATGCTTTCCAAATGCAATATATAGCAGCTGATGTAGTTAATGCCTGCATAGACTAATATTTTAAATACAAATCTCAATGTTCTGCTGACCCTCCCAAATGTTACATTACATTTCAGTCTAACATCTGATTGATGACCCAAATTCAGATCAAATTTGCAGAAGGTGATACACAAGACGTTTTCCAGCAAATCTCGTCAGCTCAACTAAATCCCTCAGATTTTTTCTTTCACATAGCTATTTTCTATCCAGTACGATGATGAATATCCACTGCCATAAAGAGATTTTTTTCTTATGTGAATCATTTTGTATTATTTCCCAACAATAAGCAGCATAAATTATTATTTCTCAAGACTAAAAAGTATATCTGATGGCATAATCTATACAATTTAGTACGACTAAAAAATGTGTTAGCGCTGCCTCCTGTGTGAGCTTGTACAATGGTATGGCACTTGTTAGCTCCTTCAATGGCATTACAATCAACTTGTAAATTCAGTTTTCATGAGAGAGTGTTTTTGTTCTTAAGCAGCAGGACTGCTGGCAGCACTGTCTATGCTGTTGCATGCAACTGTGTGTGGTGTTTTGTGCAATATCATCTGCAAGATTTTATTTTAGACCATCCCCTCTGCCCACTCCAAAATTTGACTAAACTCTCTAAGGGTGAGAATAGATTTCACTGTAGATGATCATGACCTAAAACTTCATGGGGCCTCAAAATAAAAGCCTATCTCTAGAGAAAAAAAAAAGAATCAGCTGCAAATACAGTAAGATTAATGTACTAATCATCTGCTGGCAAGGCACGCTCTAGGAAAGAGGCTAATTAAAAGGGATTTGTGGAAGGTCATGTAGGATTACCTTCTGCTAAGAGCAGTGGCAAGACATCTGGGTTACCGGTGGTTTTTGAAAGTTCTAATTAAGGTTCTAGAAAACAGAAGCTGTACCAAGAAACTGAGTCCTCCAACTTCATCTACACTGGAAATATGCTCTTCTTATCAGTTTTGCAAGCTTTTATGGCTTTAGGAAACTTGGAGGAGCAAAGACTGGGGCTCTATTCTCTCTATAACCTAAATCCTCTTCCCATAAACTATGGGTGTAATGACTTCCATTTACACCAGTGAAATGGCCTGATGAGGGAAGGTAGTAAAGTTCTGCTGATTTTATCAGCTGAAGCATGTGATACGCAGGACTTGTTTCCCAGCAAATTAAACTATTATCTCAATTAGGGAGCTGAAATCCCAGCTCTGCTCTTTTGACAGCAGCAGGTATGAATTTTGCCCAAAACACATGACCTCAAGTTTTTAAAAAAGAAAACTAGAGAATGAGTCTTAGGGCACCTCCTTCTCCATCTCTCGTCCATTTGGAGACAAGGCTGTGCACTTCAGGTGTTTCGTATGCCTGGTTTTACCTGCTACCAAGAAAAGCCATCTATTTCCTTGCATGCAGGGGAGGGAAGAGTTCACTTGCAAAGTATCTCTTTGCACAATCAAAATTGCATCTAACAACAGAGACAGATGCAGATATATGTGTTTTCAGAAGTAGGTGTCCTTCAGAGTGCCATTTGTAAGAAATATGGACTGTGTCAATGAGGGGGGAAGCCTCCTGTGAAAAGAGCTTGGGTGCTGCCACCAGCCAGTCTTGGTCAATCACAAGTGACAGCATCCATGCTGTGTTCACACCCTTCGGACCATCACTGGACCTCACACCTTGGCTTCAGAGCAAAAGAAGCTGCATTGTCAGGGCCACCCCAGCCCACATTCCAGCTAAGGAGCAGTGAGGGGTGGTACAGAAGAGTAAATACAACAGCTAATCCTTACAGAAAATACAAACTGTCGTGACAGAGCCTTCTGTTTGGAACTGGAAGTGTCTTACATCCCTGAGCCAGAAAGAGTAGAAAACCTTCCTTACAGAAGCAGCAAGAAACAAAACAAAAAGCCCTTTTTCTTTGCTCAGTAACAGCCAGGAGGAGAGATACTTCATGGTTTTGTAATGCCCTGAGAGACCAAAAGTAGCTTCATGCACAGATGTGGTTTGGTGGGATGAATGATGATTTGCATTTAATTTATATTTTGAATTACTGAAGGATGATGACTAGAGAGGGTCATCAGCCATGAAGTTCAGATGCAGGTCTGAAACAGCTCCAAGCATTTCAGAACACAGCGTGATGGGCATGGGGCTTGGGGTTTGCTTTGGGCTGTTGGAAAAAAAATGCTCAGCTACACAATTTAGTTCTGGAACCATCCCCAAATTGGTCTAGACTCACAGCCTTGGCTTGGACCGATTAGCAGTAAGAACCATGAGAGAAAGCTCAACGGAGGAAGAAAAGATAAAATAATGGCATAAATTCCAGTAGCTCCTGAAAAAAATACATTTGACCTTTATTATCTACTAACTTCTAACTCTGCCGCTTAGCTCTAGTTTTTGCTTTTTTAAAATATTGTCCCTGGCAGAATGGAGTCCAAAGAGAAAATAGACTCTGGAAAAAGTGTGAGACTCAGGGGAGACAGTTATTTACTGGCAGTTTCACAACCGCCCTTGCACTTCTAATGAAATTTCATTTGTCAAATTCAGTGCAACTTGGTGACAAGCCAAGCTTATTCTGCCTGCCTTTTAAGCTTAGAAACATCCTTTTGGTCTCCTGCTCCCAAGTAGTGCCTTTATTTCACTTGAGAAAAAAAAGAAGTTGCAGCTTGGTCTCAAGCTCTCATGGACATGATTTCTTATTTTAATATGAAAAAGGAGTTAAAATTTTGAACTGGTGTTAAGACGATGCGTAATAAAACATGCTCCTCAACAACAGTACTTCAAAGGGAAATATATTCAGCTTTGGCCAAAAAAAAAAAACCCACAACTGGTTGTGATTTTATATGAACTTACCACTGTCTGGGATGAGGCCACCTAACAGCAGCCTGGACTCAGCGTCCTTCCAACGTGGGATGAAATCTGTAGCTTTTAAAGGGGGGAATGGATCTTACTTCTTATTGATGTCTTTCAATATGTGAGGCCTGGTTTGTGTATGTAGCTTGCATCACATTCCATTGGTGGGTAACACAGCTAAGCTATTTTGACTTCTCCTGGATAAAATACCACTTTAAGCCCGTTGAAAGTTTTTGCGTGATTAGGTCTTAGGGAAGAGTTGTCAACAAGAACAGTCACAGGTTTGGTTTGGTTTTATGGAAAAGAAGAATTTAATTTAAAAAAACAACCCAGAGTTAGCACAAACTGATCACGCTTCCCCCATTGTTCAGGAAAAAAAAAGTAAAAAAACCCAGTGATTTATTTTAGACAGCCTGAATAGCTGGAGACAGAAAGCTGAAATATGGCAAGGAAATTGCCACCCTAAACAAGTTCCTTTGAACAATTTGGTGATTTTTTTTTTTTCCTTTCTGCCTGAGTTATGAGTCCTTGGAATGCACATACCATTGATTTGCTTGGTAGTTTGCACAAACAGCTCTTCCTGAGGTCCTAAAGCCACTGTATGTCCCAGAGTGGAATTATGAACATGACACAGAGAAAGAGTCTGACTGTTTGCCAGAATCAGGCATCTTAACCTTGTATATGGACATGAGCAGCTCTGGCTTCTCCCATGATCAAAAAGCATAGTAAAATACAAGTAAAATCCATGTGCTATCATGCACACACCAGTGAACATGAGGATATATATGCCCACCTGCCTTTTGCTGAAGCTCGAAACTTCTGAACTACCCAAGTTCTCCTGGAAGTGTCATTGCTGTGGTATCAAACACCTTCAGGCTGCACATCTGGCAGTGTGACCATTTCTATTGCATGCAGTTCCTTCTTCCTGACAGAAGTGTTGTTTGTGCAATGAGCTATTTTCTTTTGGTAAAGAGGTTTGTTTGTGTTTCCTTCTAAAACATAAATATAACCATAATTATAAACATAAATAAACACCACAGTTTGATGGGATGAGTTGGGTGTGGGTGGTTTAGGTGCCTAATTGCCATGTTTTGCACAAAGCCTGTGGTTTGCACCCTGAGAACCCAGATCTCAGCCTGGAGATACTGAACTCCATTTTTTCATTCAGCTCCAAGCTGCTCTGTGCCTAACGCCTGTTAAATACTGGTCCTACAGCAGGCTTGTTCATGACAACTACCCAAAGCCCATGCCCAGCAGGAAGCTATGAGGACTATACCTCTCTTTTATCAAGAGGCCCATTGGCTAAAGCTTATTTCTGAGACACCAGAAGTGAGAGCTCAAACATTTCTTTGCCTGATGTGAAACAGGTGCTTGCTGCTGGTTTCTCAAACTCTTAGGAGGCTGCCTTACCCACTGTGTTACACGTTACACTGGAGTGGTCCTCCCACTGTCTCACTAGATGGACTTATTCTACACTATTCCCTCACCTACACTCATGTTTAGTGACTCGCACAGCTCAGTCTCCTGTCTAATTTGAATTTAACCTTAGAAAACTAGGGCTGAAAGAGACCTGACAAGATCACCTAATATCATTTTTTTTCCCCAGAGGCAGGGTCTGATATCCCTAGGCTAACTTCAACACACATTTATCTAACATGCTCTAGAAAGCCTATGAGAAAGGAGAACCCATAACCTCGTTCAGATACCTGCTTCAGTACTTTATACTCCCAGAATTTCTTTTTTGTCTTACTGTCAACTAAATAATCTTTGCTTCAATTTTTTCTTCCTCTCTCACCATGTATGAAAGAAAGTATTTACTTGGTCTACAAATACTGAAATTGTATTTCAAGTTAAATTTTCCCATTGAAGCTAGTGGTTAGTAGACAATTTTGCAAAGCAAACTAAAAGGGAATTGCTTAGAAAAAGTCATCTCTTAATGCTGTGTCACTGTGTATTGCTCCTTTTGGAGCTTTGCTGTGGATGTGGCAGCTCTTTGTTTATTTTGAAGGGATAAGTCAAGCAGTTACTCAAGGATAGGTAGGAAAAGCCTGAGGCTGGAGATTACCATGTAGCTTTCTAATTAGACTGGAATGAAAATAGGTCTAAATCCATTGAGTACACAAAACATGTTTGCATACTTAGTAATTGATAATAATTATGGTTCCCTATAACAACAGTAAATGCCTAGTTGTTATTTTGTAACCTAAGGCAAATGAGTAGGGTATTTGTTTTACTTAAGCTGACAAAACTTGTCAAAGATGTCACCACAATGACATTCCAGAGCACAGGGAGAGCTGTTATTTTATCTGCTGCCTGGTAAAAAACCCCAAAACAACAAAACATGATTTCATAATGCTATCCTACTGAATAGCTGAGGAATTGCACATCTCACTCGCCAAAAGGATCCAAGGAACTAAACATCAGTTGAACAGCCTGACTCGTTCCTCCCGCAGCACAGTATAAATAGTCATGTACACCAGCAGCAACAGAAGAACGAGCTTATTCTTGAGAAACTGGTGGAAAAGCCCGACTCTCATTTCCTTACACAGAAGAAAACACATAAAAGCAATCAACCTGAGATTCAAAATACTTGAATACAGACACAACCTTTACGATGAACATGTGTTAGCTGTCAGCCAAAAAGTACCTTAAAAACCATCCTAGTTATCTAGGGAGGGAATAGGAAACAACATGTAGACATTTTATATAATGGCTGATCGTGAAACACTGACCTTTTTTGTTAGGTTCTGATTTTAATGGTCAGAACTAGATTATGCAGGAAGAGATTTTAAGCTGCATGAATAGAAGTTATGCAAAAGCACTACCAAACCCACAAGTCTGGTTAACAGGTAGAGAAGCAGAGATTTGCAATAGCATGTATGTTGAAAGCATTACAGAAACCACGCATATTCCCTTTTGTTTAGTTCCGAAAGTCAGCTACCAATGCAGCCTACGTAAACGTGCAACAGGACAAAATAGCACTTCAGGGACCCATACAGTTTGGTAAACTTGACAAAGTGATTCTTAAATCAACCTATAAAGTGTCTACCTGTATATGTGTGTGCACCTGTGGGCGTGTGTGCCCCTGGTTTCCTAAGGAAATGAAAGCTTAAGGGATAACACTGTGAAGTGCATGTATATGTTTCTCAGAAAACTTCACCATGTGCACGGAAGACCATTTATCTGAACTTAAGAAACAACTCTTGACTTCCAGGGAGCCAAGGCTGGCAGCTCATCCAGAGTCTAGCCCTATGTGATGAAATTCCAGATTTCCTGTGAAGTCCTTGATGTACATAAAGCAATACCACCAAGACAACCATCTCTTTTCAATGCAGAAATCCTCTTTATAGCAGTCATGCAGCTGCAAGTTGATTTTGCATATTGAAAATGTTGGGGATTTGTCAGGGACTTTGCAAAAGAAGATGGTCTATCTGCACATAGGAGTACCTCTGCACACTTCAAGAGCCAGCTTCTTTCTGCACTTGTAGTATCTGGCAACAAATGTGATTTGCAGGTCTGGGAAATATTTAATTTATGGGCATTCTCAAAGCAAACTGCTCAGATTCCCAAAGATTTGGAAGATTAGCAGGTATTTAAAAATACTTCATTGCATTTCTGTGGAGGAGTTCCAAATATTATATGGTGTCCTGCAAATGCTTCTAGCTACCTCCTTCATGGCAGCCTGGATTTTAGACAGTCTCATTCACAACAGGTGTAGGTCCTTCACAGCACTATCTGAGAGACCAAGAACTGTTCTTCAAGGCAGTGGGACAGAGCCTTAATCTTGTTTTGCTAATGTGAATTAATAAACTGCTACAGCTGTAGGCAAAGCTATGATGAGTAATCAAGACAAAGTTTTTTGTCTTCTAGTGGATGATGTCTACAGTGATGGACACTCATACAAAGATTGGCCTAGAGGAATCAGAGGTGCCAGCAGTCCAAGCTGAAAGAGAGAGAAGTAGATCAAGAATGTGTATTTCTTTACATGTTGGGTTTTTTTTTTAAAAAAAAAATTAAAAAAATGGGAAAAACCTCAGTTATTATAGAGGTTTTATTATCTTTTCAATATAAAGGGACAACATTAGTAGGAAATACACTAGTCATAGATACAGCATGGAGCAGAAGGAAAAGACTAAATGTTTTCTCCACTGTCTTAAAGGCTTTTCTCAATAGTGAAGTAGGAAATAGGCAATTTCTATAAGGTTAACTTAGCTCATAGAAAAATATCTTAAGATGTACAAGATTAAACAGTTTTGTGTCATAAATTAGCAGCCATTTATAAATCTGCATAGAGCAAAACCAAAATATAGATATATTCCCAAAACTATGTAGCAGTTGGATATGAGTGGTTCATACTCCAGGAGAAATGAAGGCTTGCCATTCTAAAAACACCTGCAGAGGCAAGGGGAAACTCCTAAGTTCCTTAATACTCATATTTTGCTAGATGAATTGCAATTCTAAAATACTTTTTGAAGAAGCATGACAGGGTAGGGAACAATGACTTCTAGCAAACAAATCCCTAGCTTTAAAGAAAATCTACAGAGGAAAAATGGTGACCATCATGACATTTTCAGATCTTTTTTTCATTCTGCCACCCAGAAGAGAATCAGGTTAAATTTCTCTACATCCATTTACTGCTTTTTAAAAGCTAAACTAGAATGATGAAAAGATTTGTAGGTGCAACTTTCAGAAAGGGGACAAGGGGGACAATTTTTTCTCAGTAGCCACCCAGAAGCCTATCCCATCAAAGACTAGAGACAACTGCCAACCAGAAACAGCTGTGTAAACTCCACCTGTTTTTTGTCCTTTTGCAGAGGATGAGCAACAACTGCAAAAGCCAAAGAACTAAATGGAAGTAGAAGGGAAAAGAGATAGAGGTTTTTGCTTGATTCTCTTAAAGTAGAGGGAATTCAAAGGTGGGAAGTAGCATGCACTAGAGGTCTGGTACCCATTGAATCTAGTAGAAAGATACTGGACCTTAATCCAGTTCGAATGAATGGATAGTCAGTCATGAATACTGTAGAAGGAGAGGTCATTTCACACAGCCATTTCTAAAGGCCAGATGCTTGGTGAGTGAAGATGTGTGTCAATTCATTCCAATGGAACCAAGATGATTTGCGCTAAGCCAAGGGACAAGCCTACATTTTTTACGCTCACCTTCAGTCTGTACTTGACACTAAGTGAAGCTTTATTTCTATTTCAGATAAATCAAGTTTTAGGGGTTGATGTTGACAAAAAAAAACCCACAAGATTTTTTAGCCATTTCTTTTCCTTACTCAGAAGGGTACCTTTTAAGTCGGAATCTCCAACTCAGGCTTTTAATAATCAATGTAATATGGCATAAAATGGGAAATAAATGTGTCAAATTGATTTCACATCCTTTTTCTGTGAGGTGCTTGCTGCAAAATTACATACCATTTTAATCAACGCAGGTGCTTGAGTCAGACTTGGTTACTCTCTCTCAACCAGATTATTTAATTTTCAGTTGGACTTATAAAGAAGACACACAATTTAAGATGAGTGATTATTACCCAACATGAGTAAAGAAAGGAAATAAACGAAGCATGCAGTCGGTACATACTGACTATGTTAAGGTACATTTATTGTATTTAAAAAGCAGGGGGATGTTTTACCATAGAAGTTGTACACAGGATAAACTATATAATTAGTATCTTTACATGTGGATTTAATTTGCCCACGTGCAGATGTTTTAATATCTATTATCAATTAAAAACTAAATTGTTGAAAGCAGGAATACTTTTTAGAAGGTACAGAATCCAGCATTTTGATATTCTGACTGAAAACACCTCAATTGATGAGTAGCATCATGGAAATCAGTTATGATACTTCATAAGTAAAGTAGAATATCGCCTAGAGTGAGTTTTCATAGTCTGGCCTATGTAAGACTTCTATAAGAGCTACTGCGTGCATCATCACTTAAGTATTTACATGCCAGACTGGTAGGAACAACTTGAAATATACGTATTCAGAAAATAATCAGAGATGAGAATGACCTGGTGTTTTGCCAATTATTAGGCCCAGTACGAAAGACACAGCCAACAGCAGAAAAACAATCCAGTAAGTGAATTCTATTTCGCGTAAAGGGGTCAGTATATGGAGGATCGCTGGGGGTACAAACAAGTTGGACAGATCACAAATGATAGACATCAACCCCAGCGACTCCAGAAATGACACAGCATGACCCGCAATAGATGGAACAAACCAAGACACAAGGTAACCCACAGAGAAAATGGGAGACAACCAAGACAATAAGGTGGTTACACATGATAGAAGTAACCCCATGTTGCCTCCCCACAAAGCCCACGTTTGTACGTACCAGACCTGACTGCGATCCGGTTGCATGAGTGGTCAGGAGGTCCTTCCCCAACAGGAAACTCTGTGAAGTGCATCCTCTTCACAGACAGACTCTCCAACCCTTCCTGCAAGTGGTCCCAGCTTTTATCCCCAAAGCAGGACACCTGGCACTCATTTACCCAATGCAGGGCACCTGGGGCTTGTTTACCCAAGGGCTTTCCTTACAAGGTTGGCCACACCTTGGAGGAAAGCCAAAAGGCAAACTCATCCCCTCCTTTTAAAGGGCCATGGGGACCACCCATATGTCAACCTTAATTCAGGGCTTGGGGTTCAGACCCCAGCACTTCACCTGGGAGCAGATCCTGAGAGTGCTATTCAAGGGGAAGAGCATCCAGTTCCCCTGGCAGCCTTTGTTCCATGTGAAATAAATTACACTATTAGTGGAACAAAACAGCTAAATGTACATAGAATCAGGCAAGCTTCAAACTGCTTACTAGAGGGCAGAAATAGAACAACACTGCTAGCTTGGTGGAAAGGTCAGGGACACTTTCATTTTCATGGATATTTTAATCTCTAAATTCATATTCTTTGAACTTTGAGAATTATTTTAGAGAGAAAAGAAGATGCTCTCATTCTAGCATCTCAAACTGCCTTGCTGTTAAAACGGGGGTCTGGCACACTAACCACAAGATCCACCCATGAGTGGAAGCCCCATTGAAGTTCCTTCACTGTTCCAGGAAGCCGCTGCACAGTTGCAGGGTGGGGGTATAAATATTAGATTAGATATAAATATTGCATATAGCCATAGGTAGTTTTGGGAGATGCACTATGAAAATTCAACTAAACCAAACTTATAGAAACTTTCCTTTGCTGAATGTCACAAACAGTTCAGCAGACCTGAGGCTATGTTTGAATAAAAAAATGAGCTGGAGAATGTACCTAATTCCTCTGGGTTAGTACAAACATGCCCTGAGCTAGCCCTTTGCTTTTGCAGTCCCCATACTGCCAGGTCTGCCTTGACTCAACTTTCTTTTTTTGAGTATGGGCTGAAATTCTGTAGTAACATCTTCTCTATGTAAAATGTTATCTTCTGTTAGAAGGGTGAGAAGATATCCAAGATCCACCAGCAATTACTGTCTCTTAAGTCACTGCATGTGGTCTCCAGCCCTACCAGGAGAATGATGAGCTGCTTAGATCAGAAGCCATTTTGACATCATTGTGCATCCCATTAAAAACTCAGATGAAATCAAGATCAAAAGCAAATCATTGTGAAGCCCGTGTTTCACACTCAAACAAGACGTGGGGAAAAAGAACCCAACTTATGTATGATGGTTATGGTCTAAACGTTTTCTTTCGAGAAAAGGAGAAGTCACTTCAGCCTAAATGTGATGGTCTGGAAGGTTATTAAACTGTAATGCATATAATTGGTCTAGTTATTTTAATATCACTTTTTCTTGAAATGAAATAATGATTTGTAGCCAAGTGGTGGTTTTAGAGAAGGGTCGCTTTTTTTCATTATGGGGTAGGAGACCAGGAGTTATGCAATAATCTCAAGAGCTTGTCCTTAAAGTCAGTTTACTAACTGGTTGGCCAAATATTTCCTTAAAACTTTTATTTCGTAGCAGTTTCAAACCATGATTTTGAGGGATATTAGATTATAAAGCTATTTTTTTGTTGTTATTGTTCTCTGCAGAAGAAAGATGGACACAGGATTTCAGTGCTAGCAGTAAAAAACTCTGCTGAATATGTTCAGCACTTCCAAATCTGTCAAATGTGGTGCTGCTAGAGATTTACCAAGGAGCATTGTCCCTCTGGCCAACAGCAATGACTATGGCCAGTGCTCCCAGAATGTGGGTGGATGTTTAAACTGCACAGCTGTGCACATCTCCTAGTCACATCAGGGATATCCTTGGCACCCAGCACAAGAGGTGTCCACCGCTAGCCACTCTGTGGAGGAATGTCATTAATGTGGCAAGCCCTTTTTCTTCTCAATTTATTATCAAATCTATCAGGAAGGTCCTAATGCATAAAGACCCACGGACTGCTGAGCTGCCAGCAGAGTGCATTCCTCCCTGAAGATATAAATGCACCGATGACGAACCATGACTGCCTGCTGGCAAAAAGAAAAGATAATCTTTCCTGTGTTATGACATTTAGCAGGACTGGACTGAGTGAATGAATAAAGCTTCTTCAGTGACACAGCTAGCCTCTGCTGAACTAGCCTTGTCTTCCTAGAACCGTGTAGCCCTTTTGGAAGAAGCTTCAGAGGAACCATTGCATCTGCTCTTCCCCATCATTTGGTTTAAGGAGCAGATGTCCCCATCTACATTTCTTCCATGCTCCTGGGAAGTCTGCTAAGCCTCTTGAAACCGACTGAGAACTGGCTGCAGAAACTATCTCCCATGAGCACTGTGAGGCTCAGACTAGACCTCCTAATAACTGACAAGGATTTAGCATATATTTGGCAAGTAAAAAGGTGGCATATAAGGATTCCTTGTATAGTGCAGCTTTGTGAGTATGGAGTCAAGCCAGGATGCAAAGTCTAGTTAGGTACCTGCCATGGAGGATGAAAGAGTCGAGATTTATTATGGTGGCACCTTCAATATGATCAGAAGCCAAAGCAAAGAGTAAGAAAGGATCAGTTTTACTCAGCACTTAGGTGAGAATCATTGCGCTGCATATGTCCATTTGTCCCCCTGTCCTTCTAGTTGTTGTCCTATTGTCCCACTGTGCCCAGCACGCAACTTAAATCTGAGTCTAGCCTCCCCAGCAGGTTTGCTGCAGTTCAGAAGACTAAAACAGTGGTTTTAACCCTTTTGTGAAGAATAATGGAGAAGCATTTGTCACAGCTGGCACTACACAGCAAACTTTCTCAGAGTCCATTTTGGTGCAGCTCCATGTCGCAACCTACAGAAGAGGCAAACCACATCCTTTCTGAATGTGAGCATACAACCTCGAAACTCCCAGTGTGAGGTGTGATTTCATGCTAAAAACCCCAGAAAGACACATTTTGTCTCTGCAGCTAGCAAGGTAGTTACACTGCTGGTGCAGAGAGCAGGATACTGATGCAGACGTTACTGAATCAGTAATGTATTTAGGGGTCTTTTGTTTTTAAGTATGGCACAAATTAGTAGAAACAGAAAACAACTGAAACGAGTAGTTTCCCCCTACTGTATCTTTGCCTTCTGTGTGCATTCCATCAAATGAACAGGCTTTTCAGAAGTCCTTGGAAAAACTTACAGGCTACTTCAAGCACTGAGATATTTGACTGCAATGAATCATTTTCTGTTCCTTGCTGGACCAGGGAAGAGGCCACTTTGTATTTACAGGATAAAAGTGGCAGAGGTCATGGCTGCCTAGGCAAGCAGGCTGTGACAATTTCACAATGGATGAATTTTCACTTGGCTGAACCTTAGGGACTGGAAACTGGTCCAGATTTTTCTACTGTTATTACTCTGACTACCATATCTCTCCTGCTCTCAGAATTCCTGGACCAAAATTTTACCTGGCAACAGCTCAAACATATTTTGAAGACGTGATGATGATTATGTGTTTTCTCCTCTGCATGTCTGGTTTCTGTCAGAAGAAATGCATTTGTGGACAGTGGAGATGCAGGTCTCAAACTCCAGCTCAATTTACTGAGCTAGGATGGTCAGGTATCTTGGCCCTGATCCCAACAAATGTTCAGGGGTTGGATTCAAAAGGCTCAGGCACCCAACTCTCAACCATCCATGCAAGGGAGGGTATAGTGCAATAGGACCTATAGGATACTGCTGCCTTCCTTGACTTGCAGCTATATGTCAGCTGGGATACCCTAAGACAGACCTGTCCATAGACTCCATGCTCAGGCAACCCAGTCCCATATCTAGGGGACCAACATTTACTTTTGAAAGTCTAGCTCTCAAACATTCACATGCCTAAGTGAACCAAACCTCCAAACCACTTTGATTTTTGAGGAGAAGGATGACATAGACTCAAGAGCAAGGGAGATCCAGCTAGGTGCTATTTGTAGAATTACTACACAGTCAAGGATATAATGAGAGAGATTCAGTGAGGACACAGCAGCCCCATCGAGCAATGTCTGTGCTCCCCTATTAAGCAGTGTTGCCACAGCTGAGTAGCCAATTCTCTGTACCACCCAGCTCATGGCTGCCTGTACCTCTGCTGTTTTGCACTTCTTGTGTGATTATGAGTGAATCACTGAGTGCCTCAGTTTTCCTTCTTGCAAAATACTGATGATACTACTACTCTATCTCAAAGAATGGCCAGCAGTCCAGAGATTGCTGACCTACCACATACACCAGGGAAAAACCTGTAGTAGAGCATGAAGTAAATTTTCTTAAATGAAAAGGACTATGTGATCAAATAGCAGTATTACATCTCTGCCACATATAGTTCTAGGTCAGTATATATTTAAAAACTGGAAGACATTCTTTTAACCAAAATTTAACCACAGTGTGGTCAATAAACCATTGACAGACTATAATGTATGCAATCCTTCCCTTATTTTCCTCTGCTAAAGAGCATACAGCTAAATGAACCAACTTCTTCTCCAGTACTTCTTTTCTCACTTTAGTCATGGTTGTTGTCTTACTAGTAGGTTCTTACTAGCATCTCAGCACTTGTTTTCTAACCTCATCTGGTCCAAAGGTGTCCCTCTCTAAAATCAATTCATTTTTGAAACCTTGAAGGGGAATGAATCATAGAGTCATGACTAGCAGGAAAAAAATTCAAGAGACGATTTTTCTAATAAAATAGAACCATGATACAAGCAAAAAAAAAAAATCCAAAATATTTTGAAAATAAATTGGCCAACCTAGGAAATATCACAAATTGTTTGTAAATAAGTAATGGAGAGAGAATGAAGCAAAATTCATCCAGCTCACATTAGCCATCTGGCTTTGGTCCTTAATACTGTTATGAAAAGATAGGTCCTTGATTAGAGAGAAAGTAGTTGCTGCTTCGAAGGCTGGACTCACTCTTAAGTTAAATCTTCTCACACCCCAACATATTTTTCTGTATCTAACTACATTATTCATGATGAGCATTTAGAATTAATCTATATGAATTCGTCTATATGTAGTAAGTCAGAATTACTACCCTACACATTAGAATGCAACTGTCAGCTACTTCAACATAAGCTTTATCAGCTGGACTGGTTCCAAGAGGCAGTAATCACTCATAAAAGCAAGCAGCTTCAGTATATCTTGCAGGTTCTCAACGCCACCAAGATCTTCCATGAATAAAAGACAGATGCAGTCTTTAGGATGTATGGCTAGTTTAATTAACTGACTATATCATATTTATCTACAAAAATGGTACTCCTGATATATTTCAGATTATCTGGGGACACCTGCTTACATACAATACATCCAAAGTCTAGAACCATGACTATATAAACATGTCCCATGCATGTTTGTTGTTTTCCGAAATGCAGAACAAACCCTGCAGGAGAAAACAACACAACAAACATTAAAGCAGAGCTGAAAGCTGTCCAGAGCTGCACGTGGAGAAATTCATTTCGGCATCAGGTGTCTTTCATTGTATTACAGCACAAAGAAAAGGCTGAAAGACACAGATGCACTTTTAATTTACCCATATATTTAGGTGAAATAGTGATAAATAACAAGAAGGGATATAAATTCACAAGTTTTTAAGGAACTCTTTTATTTCTCTGAAGAGTGAAAGAATGAAATAACCACTGTCAACCCCAAAGAAGAGAACTGGGTCAGCAAACACAGCAGCCTCAAAGCCTGAGTGAAGGGGGCAGGAGAAGCACTTGCTACTCACCATATGAATGGCAAGCAAAGAGAAAAGCAGACCTGACCTTTCAGGGAGACCTGGAAACAGCTCCAAGAGCACTGGTCATTAAAACAAAACAAAACACACACAAAGGCATTAAGAAAACCTCACTCCAATGGGAAGAGGAAGTGGTTTAAGGGGATTAGCTCCAGAAACACAAAGCTCCACTCTTCCTCAGGCTGCTGAGGAGTCCCAGAAACATTCTTCCATAGCATTGATGGGACTGTGAAAATGGACAAATGTTGGCAACTACTCAACAAATGACAGTAATGGGAGGTGACATCTCTGGACCTCAACCAGCTAGCACACAATTGTCTCATTTTCATGGTGTGTCAAATTAAATTTAGACTTTAGCGCTTTGCTTGTCTTGCGCCGTTATCTCCTCTCCAGAGCAGAACACAGAAGGACATTTACAACTTTACACTGACTTTGACCTGCAAACACAAATGCCAGCCTGCAAAAAATGGTGCTGAATCATTTCTTTTCCCAGCTGTGACCTTTTTACCCTCTTTCCCTTTCATGTTAGACCATTTCTTCATGAGTGGCTCTCATGCATCTATATCACAGATGCATTTGAGAAGATTTGGTGGATTTGTACTTGATGAGCTGCAGGGAAATTTTCTCAGCCAGGGGCCTTTCATGGTGGGCAACATACACAGTTCTTCTCTAACAGCCATAACTACAACTACAAAAGCGACAGCAGCCTAGTAACCTGTTTCACAAAACTGAAATGCCCTAAAATCTTGGGATGTTACCGGCAGATGCAGTGGCAAGGCATTCATGGATACAAAATAGACATCAATTTTGCCTTGGCACTGGAAGACTGGGATAGCTGACTACATCTTCTCTATCTTGATACTAAATAGATGATACTGTGGAGTCACAGCCACACTTGAGTCAGCTTTGCTAGGACCAGCATTACACCCTCTCTTTCTTTTACTGAAAAAACAGCCTTCTTCAGTTGTGCAAACCCAACTCATCTGGAAGTACCACTGTTGAGACCAGATACTTTAGAAGCATTGGTGCTTTTTTGAAGCGGACATTAAGAGTCTGATGTCTTGCTGCATCAAGGCAAAAAAATATGAAACCCGAGCTTCAAAATTACTTAGAGATTTGGGCTTTAAAATGAGAGAACAAAACAGGGCTGAAGTTAAAGTCCTTGAAGTTGGTTAGCTGGTTGTGTGATGTCAGAAGACTCTGAATTTGAATCTAAGACTCAACAGAGCAGTTGTAGAGATGGATGAGGAAAAAGAGGCATCAAAATGAAAGCAGGCAATACAAGTTTCAGGTAACTGCATGGGGACTTGTGGAGGAGAGGTATTGGTATGACTGCTAGATTAGATCTGAGTTAGTCTGAGTTTACCACAGAAGATGAGGGGATGTTTAATACCACCTACTTCTGCTCAAGCTGGAAATACCAGAAAAATTCCCTCTGCTTATGGTATTTTGGCACTTCTGGGTTCAGAAGATCGGTATACAGAGATGAATAAAAACTAGGGAAAGGCCCGAACCAGAGCTCCACTCAATACCTGTAAGTCTGAGAATTCATTGCATATGGTGCTAACGTTGTGGGCAAGTTCAATGGGAGATGAGTGCAGGAGGAAAAAAAGCTACGATGACTTCTCAAAACCTTGAAAAACGTTAACTCTTCTGGAAGACAATTTTGCTGCACAAGCAGACAAAGACTCATCAAGGACCCAGCTCATACAAATGAATAAGGAAGGACTTGAGCATGTGTATAAAGTTAAGCACACATTCAATCGCTGTGCTGAACACAGGGCATAGGTTCTACTCCCTAGGAGTCATTTCCCATTTGGAAACCCTTGTCAGGGAGAAAAAGGGGAAGAAGAAGCATTGTTTAGCATGATATTTTTAGATAGATTTTTAATGGAACATTTGTTAAGCTTTCTTCCACCCCAGCTCCACCCCTGCCCACTGTCTGGGTTTTGTGCGTGTTTTTTTAATGGTTAGCAATGCATCACAGTACGGCTGCTGTTTAAATATTTGCCTGCAAGAAATGTAGTCTGTGCTTAAGAAAAGTGGTTTGGCACAAACCGGACATTTTCAAACATCCATTTACCAGATGGATCACTTTGTTCAATTACAAAGACAAAAACAACAAAAAAAAAAGATGGCGAAGGAGCTGAAAATTGAGTGGAATGTTCCTCAGCACACAGCATTGTTTACTATCTGCATGTCTCCTGGCATCCTGTGAGAAACTATCACTAAGCTTTTCAAATATGTTCCTTTCCTTTAAAGAAGTCTGCAATTTTACCAATAATAAAAAGGCAGTAAATATACTCTACAATAGCCTGATGGAAAAATGTGCTAAAGTATTTCTATAAATCAAACGTAGCAGTTTGGCACTAGCTCTGAGGCAGTAAATTTATTAAATTAGGACCAGATGATTTTAAAATAGAATCTTACATAACTTTCTAGTGTGATACATATATTTTTTATTTTAACACAAGTTTGTCTGTCTTCATAAAGTTATCTTGGCTGCTACCAGAATGTGGTTCGGTCTTTAAGAACTGTATTTTTTGTTATTCATCAAGGGCAGAATGTTTTAAACATCAAAGTAAGGAGGGAAATAGATTTCTCAAAAGACAGAAAAGGCCCTAATCTGTACTGATCCACATAAGGTGTGGGGTGCTTTGTATCCCTAATGCCCTTGACTATTTGTCTCTCATTATTTTGATTAATAATAGTCTGTTTCTCTATCTATCTTCCTTTTCTTGCCCTCTTTCCCACAAATTCAAAGAAATGTCTCCCTACATTCCTCCCCATAGTATTTCCAGCTCCTACAAATGCAACTTGGTCCGACAGACTTTTCTTTCCCCTCTGTGCTTACACCAGGAGTCAGCAGTTGGGACCTTGCATTTCTTACACTTTCCCACTTTTGATCTCTCCACCAGAAGGTCCATCTCTGACAAATAAGGAAAACGAAATGATAAGACCAGTCTAAGGAGTCTATTCATAGAATCATAGAATGGTTTGGGTTGGAAAGGACCCCAAAGATCATCTTGTTCCAATCCCCTTGCCATGGGCAGGGACAACTCCCACTAGACCAGGTTACTCAAAGCCCCATGCAACCTAGCTTTGAACACTTCCAGGGAGGGGGCAGCTTTAGTCAAAACCTTTTGACCCTATCCACACATATATACCTGAAACCTCCTCTCCAAGCACATCTTTGACTTTCATGTTTCTAAGCCAGACTTTACATCACTAGACTGTCATGTCAGACCACTGCTTCTGTTCTGGTGGTTGCATATGTATGGCTCTCATGGTCTACTTTTGGGCAAACACTCATCCATACCAGGGTCTTTCACTGGAAGCAACAACTTCTGGAATAGCTACTGTGGAACCATCCTGCAGCAGCTGCACTCACTACAACATGCTGCAGTGCTTTACTTTTGAAAGCATGACTAAGGTCCTTTCACAGTGCCTACTTACTGTGTAGAGAGCCAGAGCCAACACACTCTATCTCAAAACCTTAAAGAAGAGTCTCTCCAGTACTCTGACACTGCCAGGGATTTTTAGCAATGGCTTCCAGATGTACATTCTCTAGGACCTTATGGCAAAACAAATAAGACAAGCCCCTCCACAAAAGCCATGAGTACATGTGGAGGCGGATCTTTAAAGCTCCCAGACAGGGCTGAACTCTGAGGAGGTAACAAGTCAAATCCTCGTGTTGACACTTATGACTCAAGCCCTTGTCAGACTTCAGGAGCAAACACCACGAGTCAATTGGGATGTGAGGGAAAGGGCAGACAGAGAAGAGAACGTAGGTGTTGAAGGAGAGACCAGAAAATGGTTGTCTGCAGCCTTCCTTTCATGTGATCCCAAGACTGATGCTTCCATCAGCTGTGCAAGTGTAAGTATCCAGACTGAAGCAAGCAGAAAAATAACTGTGGTAGATACTCATGAGAGCTGAATTATCCACAAGTGTTGCCTCCCTCAGCAGAGACAGTCTACTATGAGGAGCCAATTAAGTCAAAGCCAAGGCTTGGGATGCTATGCGGCGTGGGACAAACCCTGGTCCCAGTGAAGTCAAGGGAATCTTTGCCAATGGGAACATGCTCTGTCCTTTTCACCCTGTCTTTGGCTACCCCGTTGCTGGAAGCATTCAGAGATTGCAAATGATAGCAGTGGAAAAGAGAGGGAACAGAGTTCCCACGTTTCTTCTCTTCTAGTATTGTTTCCTGAGAGTCCTGCAACACGTAGTAATGCAATCATCTTTTCTTTAAATGACATCGGACTGAATTGCTTGTTAAAAATAACAGAAGAGGAGGAGGGGTTTGGAAATCACTCATTTTCCTTTAAAGAATGATTTTGGGAGAGCAGACCATAAACAGATTTAGATGGCAGCAAAGATAACCATTTTTGGCAGTTTTGTGGAGATGCGAATTTACGCTGACTAGGAGATGAGAGTTTAAACACCAACAACCAAAGAAGAGAAAAGTAAGTCAGACAGCATGAGATGTTTCACGTAGAGTTCTCTGTTGTTATGGATATCAACTGACCTCCACAGATCTGGTTGAGGCCAGAGGAAAATGATCCTCACTTGTCTACCATATATTGTCCCTCCAAACACCTCCAAAAAGAAGCAAATTTGCCTGCAATTCCTCAACTCTCCAATCAAACCAAAGCTGATACTTCCTGGGAAGCTTGGTTGTAAAGGCAAAATAGGAATTTCCCCTTTGGATGGATATTTTTTTTTAAATATTCTTAATTTGCATTTTATTAAATTTACATTTTTGCTTCCCCTCCTCCCACTGGAAAGAACTGATTGCTGGCTAGTGGACAACAACCAGGCTGCTGCCCCTGTCAGGGAGATATGCTTTTGGTGCTATGAAAGAGCTGCTGGTGAGAGATGGGGAGAAGGAAAACATAAGGATACAAAATATAACAGCAGCAGATTACCTTTGGTAAAAGAAGTGTAGGAGACATTCAACAAAGGGTTCCTAAAACCAGAGAGAACAAAAGTAACAGGCTTTGCAAACAAAATGGATACAGTTGACAAGTCCAGTCAATGGACGATTCCTTGGATGATGTGTGAAACTGATAGACAATTTACAGTCAGAAGAGACTGTATTTTAGGGTCAGTTTTGAGTTTTTGCCAAGTTAAAGCCGTCCTCGTTTTGCAAATCAGGGGGAAGGGGAGAGTATTTAGACAAGAGCTTCTCTAGTCCTGGGTCCCTGAGATGCGGCACAGAGAATTCGTGGGATTTCAGGGATTTTGAAGCAGTATTTTAAATCTATGTAACAGACGTGTACAGACTTCAGTGCATACCCTTCTTTATACATCATCTTGTACCTTCATGTTTGAGTACAATGCCCTTCTACACAAATTCAGAGGAAAGCACTGGTGTGTGTTTGGAAGTGGGGCTCTCCACCCTGTCAGCTGCAGGACTGGGAAGGCAGAAGGAGGAGAGCGAGGCAAGGAGAGTACACAGGAGGAGGGCACCAGAGACTAGAAAAAGCAGAGCCATACACTACCACATTCAAGACAAAGCTTCTGGGTATGGGAATTACTCGGTGTGCGCATGTGTGGAGGGGAGGGAGATGGCACCTGCTGAGAAAAAACTTGCTGATGCTACTCTACAAAACCTTCCCTTCCCTGATATCAAACAGGATATCACAGGAAGGGGAACCTTTTTACTCCAGACCACTGTTTCCTACTTAATTGTCCACACACACACACACATTTGCTTTCATGAAGGACTCCTTTGCGGGTGGCTTCTGTGCTATTTGAGTCAGGACGTCATTCTCACAAACCTAGTGTGCCTGATGCATGCATTCAAAAGAGCCTGGGGTGTTTCCAAACTGGGATTATAGTGCTGTGGTGGGCTGGTTGGCCTCCACACAGAAAAACCAACCAACCCAATCCAAAAACAAAAAGAAAAGAAAAACCTTACTCGGTTCACTCCTATTTTAACAATTTGAATTCCTGGTGGAATAATGTCACATGATCCATGTGGATAAAATCTCAGCTTCAGAGGTTTGCCCAAACTGGTGAAAGTCCAAGTAGAAAATTCAGATCTTAGCTTTTGGATGCTAGCACTGTGACTTCTCACAACTGCATGAAAAGCTTAACATGCCTAAGCTTTGTGCCTAAGTTTCTTGTCTGAGGCAATTCCGGTTCCAATTCTGGATTCCTTTCATCTTAAACGAGCTGTGATGCCTAAACATACATTTCCTCTTGAGCAACCTCCCTGTATTATATTTATCATATTTCATCCACACAATTTTGAACCAGAGAGAACAGAAGCCTTTTGCAGTCCCCATAGTTGCGCTATTTCTCAGCTTTTCTTAAGAAAAAATAAAATAAAACCCCACTCTTTTGGCATCAGTAGGTTGAATGGCATGCAAGCCACACATCTGGAAGCAAGCCTGTATTTTTTAACCCATGTATTAAAAATATTCAGTGCCGGAGGGGAAAATAGAGTGTATTCTGCGAGCATGACTGTTAGACTGGTTTGTTTGTTTGGGAAATGAATAAGCCTTTGACAGGATCTCTGGAAGGAATAGGCCAGTGCATGCTCCATCCTGACATTCTTTTCCTTCTACAGTCTTCCCCGCATACATTACATTCTTCTTGCCCTCCCAGCACCACCAGTTTGTGGGCAGGCAAGCACTGGGGACCCAGTCTGCAACAGCCCTGCACAAATCTTGAGGCCACCAGCTTCTGCCAGCTCTCCCACCCAGTGCACCAGTCGTGTACCAGTGCACGCACCGAGGTTCGCTTAGCTCTCACTTGCCTCGGCTTTGCACGGTGCACGTGGCAGCTCAGCTACGACTGCCGTCATCTTCCACAAATTCCACACAACTAAACAAACCTTTCAGTTTTCATTCACTTGGTTGAGCTGGTGGCTTAGGGATAGCCAGTGCCATAATATATAAACTCCAACTGCCTGCGATGATTTCTCAAGCTAACAAAGGCTGGATTCACTTTCAAAACCTTTTAGGTGGGAGGGCACCAGTACGTCTCTTTCTGGCTGGCATTTGAAGCAAAGCAGGGAGGATAGAGAGAGCTCCATTTATTCCCTTTATCTGAAGGAGGGTCACTAAACAGGGCCTTGATGGTTAACTTAGAAAGTTAAATGAGCGATTCCTGAAGAAACACTGCATAAAATGCCCTTCTTGAGAATGTGAACAGCTTTTGTGCTTTACCATGAAAGGAGGTGGGATGCCTGTAAGATTAGTTCATATATATTAAAGGAAATGTAGAATTCTAGAGCAAGGCATGTGAACTAGCTCTGTGGTGAAATGGCATCTTGGGTAGAATGGCAAAGGACAGTAAAACTTAAAAAGATACTTCTGTTAACAATTTTTATTCTCACGATTTGACCCTTGCACTTAAACCTGACCACTACAGCGATTGTTACCCACCCCTCCATCTGCCAGGGCAGACTTCTGTTACTGTTAAATGGAATAGACCGCTTGCTTGGAAAGATTTTCACCGCTGGTCAAAGAAAAACAGAACAGACTTTGTTTTGGTTTGCTGAAATGCAAAATATTCCCTTCTTTGGGTGAGAATGAAATCTTTTTCTTATTATCTCCTAGCGAGGTGGGAGAGGGGGCCTTTCTGTGCAGACAGACACAGAAGCCTGCCCACATCAGTGGTGAATTTTTGTTAATGTTCTTTTCAGGAAACAGCAGTGTTTCATCTTTTTAAACAGATTTGTCCAAGCAAGCAAATTCCACCACTCTGAGTGTGTATAAAACCATTCTATACTGAAGAAATTCCATCCACTGAACCAGTTTGGGTAGCATTACGGAGGCAGCAGGACCAAGGCTAATTACCAGCGCTCCTTTGCTCATGAAGCGCAGTGGTACAATAACTAAATTAATTTCAGTCCCAATCCCCTGGCCAAGTATCACAGCAAGGAGGGATGCAAATGTCGCCCAACATTATCCAAATGATAGTTAGGGCTTTGTGCAAGAAAGGAAAGAAAAAAGATAGGTCAGTGCTTCCCAAACACAGAGCTCACAGACCTTTCCTGAAAAGACTCTCTCAACTGTGAGGGAGACACTCTACCGTGTCTCTCTTTTCTCAGGTTGTGTCATGGGGAAATAGGAACAAGGCATTTCTGGGTAACCTTTCAGAGCAGGATAACTCTCTTGTGTTCTTTTCCTATCAATTGTCACAGGGCAATAGCTGGCTGACTTGTTTCAATGGGTATTCCCTTCCCCGCCTGGCTGACAGCTCTGTTTCACGTTGAGTGCCGAGGGCGGCGGTAGGCGAGCCGCAGAGTCTGGCTGATGAGCAGTCCCTTTGGCTGCCCTACCATTTCACCTGCTGCCACCCCCCAAATACCCCAGAACCCCAGCTGGCAATCAGGTGGGCACCGGGAGGACACAGAGCAGTGGCGCAGTGAGAAATAAAGGATAAACTCACCAGGATGGTATATAAGATTAGGAGACAAGCAGTAGGTTGTCCAAATGAGCAGAGAGTAATATTAATTGCCCATGGCAAAAGGAGGGAAACAAACAAAAGCCATTGATGCAGGCACAAGACAAAGTCACAGAACCCATTTGCTACTCTGCTAGAATTGCAGCAGCATAAAATATGAGGCAGTGAATCAAGCCATTGCTGTGCTGTGAAGCAAAAAGACACATTACATGAATTACCCTCCTGAGAACTTCAATAGGGCCCTGTAGTTATAAATCCTGGCAATATAGCTCAAGTTGCCTCTACAACACAGACATCAGTAACACCAGGTCTTGGCTTCCTCGTCGGCATGTTCCATTGTATAATTGAGCTGATTATCCAAGGCAACCAACTCAAAACTTTCGTAGACTATGCCTGAAATACAATATTATGCAGTAAAGGCGCAGCAGTCGACAAGGTCATCAAGAAAAGCAAGTGCTTGCACTAACTACAAATGTGTGCTTGCCACGATCCTGACTTCTTAGAGTAATGCGTCAAGGTTAGGGGATCATATTTACAAATCTCTCTTTCAAGGTAGATCTAATTCCTGATATTCGTGACAGATCGGGGAGCTTGGCTATGCTGCTAGCTTTGCTAGAAGTGTTGCACTAAGCGGGAGTATTTAACCCTTCGGGAAATTAAAAACCCCCTCAAAGTGCAAAGAAAACCTAAGATGGTAAAAGGAGTAGGTGAGAGAAGGGGAGGGAGAGTGTGTAAACAAAATGAGCAGTGGGTCTTCATCGAGGAGGTGGTGTGCGACTGCAATCTCTTTTTCTCCCTGCAAAATACCAATTCTTGTATCTGCTTCTTCAGAATTGTAAAGTACAGCTATCAACACTGATAGACTTTATGTTTTCATGCCCAAAGTGGCAGTCCAGTGGCATCTAATTACAAGTTTTTAATACGAGCTACGGAAAGCGGTAAAGACAAAACAATATATACGAGGGAACAACCCAACTAGAATTTTACATCAATGCATCTGTTACCTCATCTTAAGATCAGTCAGGGACATGAAAAGCAACGCAAGCTAAAACAAAAGGCACAGCTTCTCAAATGCGCGTAGGTTTCATAATGTGATTGCGAGGCATTCTGAAAAAGGAAAAACATCGATTACATGAAAAGTACCGCTGTCAGTGGGATGACTGGAAACCAGATGCACTCTGCATTTAAATATAGGTGAGGTCAGAAATATGATTCTACTCTTCTTATTTTTGTCTCTGATACTTATCTGGTTCTCATTAATGTGGTTTTGCAAACTTTAATGCATTTACCTTCATGACAATCGTGCCACATGAAGAGATTATACACAGCTTATTCAGGGAACAGGATTTGGATGCTAGTCCAATACCATGCTAACACCTCAGCCATTGCATCCTCTCTACTTAGGAGAAATTTTCCCCTCCCAGGAGGAATTTTTGTCCTTGAGAGTATGAAGGGCAAAAAACCACACAAAAAGAAAATTAGAGGTCATACTGTACAGTTAAGAAACACTCCAAAGAGATTTGTGCTCTCCTAACAGTAAGCTGGTTATGCATAATCACTGGAAAAATTCTTTTCTTAAACAAAGTGTCCAAGGACAGAGCATACAAATGAGCTTTATCCTCTGGAAACTACCCAAATTTATTTTGATGCTTCAAACAACACTGCCCCAAACTCAGCAGATATATTTTCTACTTCAAGTATCTTCTCGGAAAATCAGAAGCATCAACAGCAGCAACAAAAACGGAAAGAAAAACCCAGAGAACACCCCCTGTGAGGGGTTATAGCCAGTGAAGCTGAAGCACTGCACGGGGAGCCCAGTGGCATGCTCTGCACTGCAGAAAGCAGAAACTCACTTTCCTCGCTGATAGTTGGGACATCTTTTCTACTGACAGGGACTCATAGCAATGAACTATTAGGGCATGTACACTCAAGAAGACGGTATAGAAAAAAAATGGTTTTGCATGCATTTAGTAAATTTGTATAGTACAACCACATATTTTCTCCTGCAACTAGAGAATGGAGGACATTACAGATAAAACTACAGCATTCTTTAGAAGTCATGAAGCCATTTTAGCAATAGGATCTCTCTCTAGAGGATTAGTCATATGAGAATTTAAGGATATCACTGTCCTACGGAATGAAGTTATGTTTGTAATCTAGTAGCGCAAGATTCTTCTTTGCTGTTCTTCTTTAGGCCACTAGAAATAGTCTTGGGTCCATCTGTGACCTAGAAATGTTGGGTAAGATCCAGCTTGGGCAAAAAGGAGAATTTATTTCCCGTTGATCTAAACAAGCTGGAGTATGTCCCATAGGCAGAGATTCCTATTTTATGCATCATACTAATCATGCCTGATTAAAGGGGTCTGACTTAAAAAGCACAGAGCATTACCGCACATTTATTCTCCCTGCTCTTTCCTGCCCTCAAGATACCAGAGTTAATTATTATTCTCTTCCAAATAATCCTTATTTGCCACGGTTGCTCTTTATAATGAGGGTGAATCACTGGCTTCTAGTGTTTAAATATTAGGTTTTTCCCAGGCCAAGCCAACACTTGGTATTTTGATTCAAGAGGTAATAGAAGACCATCTTTTGGGGGCAAACGAGAACAAAAATAAATGGGAAAGATGAGAATGGAGCAGCACGAAGCACTGAACCCGCGGGAAAGCTGCACAAGAAACAGTCAGTGATGGAAGTCACAGGCAGGAGGGGTCTGGCAGCACTCTGGGGGTGCCGGGGCAGGCCCCACACCAGGCCAGGCTGCCAGGGGCCGTTCTGGGGCCTCGCCACTTTGTCACTGGAGAGCCACTCTGCCCAGGGCTGCCTCCCCCGACAGCCCCGGCACCGCGAGCCTCCACAGGCCCAGAAATTCCCCCGCACGGGGGGCAGCAGGCGGAGCGGGGGCGGCGGACAGAAGGCCTTTTGTTCCGAGTGGCCGCTTCGTGCGGCTTTGAACAGGCACGGGGGGAGTCCCCAGGTCACGGGAAGCAGGGCCGCCGCCACCCCTCGCTCTCCGCCGGGCTCCCTCTCCCGCGCCATGGCGGCGGCGCGCGGACACCCCCCGCCTCCGCGCCAACGGCCGCCGCGCGCGCCGCCAGGGGGCGGGGCCGGGAAGGGCCCACCTCGCCCCCGAGCGCGGCCAATGGAGGCGGTGCTATGCAAATGAGCCGAGGAGCCTGGCGGCGGGGCCGGGCGGCGGCGCGCGGAGAGGCGGCGGCGATGCGGCGGGAGGTGGCGTAGGGACCCGCGCGCTCCCTCAGCGCTCCGCAGCCATGAAGTACAAGGTGAGCCGCCGCCGGCGGGCGCCGTCCTGGGGCTGGGCCGGGCGTTCACTCTCACGGGCTTGGCAGCGGCTGCCCTGGGTGAGGGGCCACAGTGCTGACAGGAGGAGGGTGACGGCCGGCCCGGGGAATCGCCTCAGCACCCCGGAGGGCACAGAGCCCCCAAGGGAGGTGGCTGTAGGGGGGAATGAGGGGTCAGGGAAGGGGGCAAGCCAGAGGATCCCCCCCGGGTGCTCTTGAGGCGGGGAGAGGGGTCTTTTCTGCCCGGGCTGCCTCACGGTGCGAGCCCCGTACCTCAGGCGGGTTTGGATGTGATGCCCAGCATCGGTTTGGGACAGGGGTCGCTGCTTCTCCCCTCCCCGCTGTAATTCACCCCCTTGCCAGCCCTCTGGGAACGTCTCGTTAGCACAGTGCAGCTTTTCAGGGCGGGTTGGTTGGTGGGTCACAAGCAGGAAAAAAAAAAAACAAAATAACCCTATTCTTTTTTTTTTTTTTTTTAAAAAAAAAGGTCGCCTATCCCCCTTTCCCCTGTTAAATAAGTGATTTAGCTTAACCTTTTACCAGAGGGTTAGGGTGGGGGTTTTTTCCACCCCAAATAACACAAAGGTGGAGGCTTTCATCTTGCTGTTACTTTACTTAAAAACCTCTGGGCAAGGTACTGGATTGCCCACAGGGCATTAGATTATGGTACAGACATACTGTAATCTTGTGTGATTGGAAAAAAAGGAGGAGGGAAGGGAAAAAAACTTCCCTTCCTCAGCCAAAAATAACTTCAGCATCAATAAAAGGGTGATTTGGAAATGTCACACGTTGCATACTTTTACTTGGAGACCAACTTGCTTTGGAAGTGAAGTCCATCTCCTTAAACGAATTTAGGCAGCGTAGCGTAAAAGAGCCCTGATTCTATAATGTTGTATAAGGCTTATAAACCCACGCAGAATGAGATGTGCAAGTGATACCCAGGTAAATATACACAGATTTTCATGATTTTCCATCTATCTCTGTGCTCACCCCAGCCTTTCAGGCTTTCATAGCAAAACTTTGGGAAAGGTCAGAGTTAGTTTTTCAAAGCTGCTGCCAGTTTCTCCATCTCACGATAGTTAAAAATAAGAAATTGTACAAGATATAGATAGAAAAGAAGCTGTGTAAGATAGAGATAAAGATACTCCATGACTTGGAAAATTTTGATCTGGATCTGATGGCTTTTTTTTTTTTTTTCCCCTCCCCAAATTCAAATCAGTCAGTTGTCTGAAGTAGTCTTAAGATGAATCTGATCTCCTGTCCCTTTCTGCTCCCCTTCAAATCAGTTCAGGTAAGCTTTATACCTGCTTAGAAAAGCCGTGACTCTTAGCACAAAACACTTGGGGGTAGAAGAGCAGTGTTGCCATTAGTCCAGAGCTTGTGAACTGCTTTCCAGCTGCCCGTGGCTAAGTGACAGTTGTATCCCAGTGGCAAAATAATGGTCCTGCATAGCTATACAACTTCCTGACTTCTAGTGTCACTGTCCATCTGTCATCTGCTGCAATTAGATCATGCTTTATATGTAGCCCAGTGGCACTGCAAGAATAGGGACTGATAAGGTGGCTCAAAAGGGGGAAAAGTCTTCCCTGCTCTGTAATGTTTCCTTTACCCTGTCTGATTGGAATGAGCATTTTGATTTGAGTTCGTGATTACGTAATTCTAGACAGAGAAAGCTAGACAAAGAAGGAATGAGCCATTAAAAAACAACCACCTGAGGGTTTTGGTCTTAAAAACCTTCTTGTCAGACTAGGGCGTTTACTTTCCCTGGGAAATGCGATGTAGTTACTTACGCTGTTTAACTAGGACAAACATCCTTAGATCTATTTCTCATCCCTGGAGTAATGTATAAAGAAAATACCTGCTCATTCAGTCTCTGTTCAATTTTCTTTCTTTTTGCGTTTTCTTGCTTTCTTGTATTTTTCTACAGGAAAACAGAAGTCCTGTAGTTTTTCTTATATACAGAAAATAAAGGAACAGAGCATGCTCACGACCTGCCCAGGGACATACCATCAACTTCAGAGGTGGCTTAGCTTCCAGATGGAGAGTTTGGTCTATTTAACTGCTCCTGGTGTTATATTGGGGCCTGACATTTTTTACTTTCATTGCAATAGTCCATAAGATAAGGTTCCATTTAATGAAATTATTATGATACTTGTTATAGTTTAGAGTATTAACACTTGGACAGAACAGGAACTGACTCATGTGAGACCCTGAGAGTGTCTCTATCACTCCTGACTTCACTTTCAGTATGACTAAACCCGAGGTCATTTCTGGTGTAGAAATCCTTTCTGCTGCTCAGTCTGCCCTTTTTTTCACTCATTAAGGTTCGATAACTTGTTCCCTCTCTTCTTTCACCTAAGTTTCTTTTATTGTCCATCCCACTCTTTAAACATTCTTCCAACATAATACTCGAGTCTGGGTCCTCCAAATAGCCAGTGGGAAAATTCCTGTGGATTTCATCAAGTTCAGAATTTTACCTTATTAACTTATTCAGTGAAGATGTGACTGTTTAAAGCAAAGATAAATCTGACCCCAAGTTAGGTCCTGTTCTACCATTCATGTACTAATTAGATATTGGAGAACCCAAAAGTTATTCTACCTGAGCCATGGGAAATATTAAGCATAACAAATACTTGTATGTTTGGTTGTGAGTATTTCTTCATCCTACTTGTCTAAAAGCTACTTTCAGAAACTAATTCCTGCAGGGTGCAGTTGTACTATGGCAATACTCTGGTTCTTCATGTGATGACAACAGCATCCTTGTGCACTCAGTCTCTATGTCTCTAGCACAAAACTGCATCCATCAAGTTCTCACAGGATGCCATTCCAGCATCCTGTAATCGAGAATGGAGGATCAGCCATTTCCGAAACCAAACCCAGACTGTGATTCCAAGGATGAAGCAGTTACAGCTAAAATGGACTGTGTAGGAATGAGTAGGTTGCTATGATCAAATAAGAACATGGATGGAGAGGATAGATTTGGCCAGCAATTCTGATGCCCTTATCTCAGGCAATAGAAGTGTGACAGAAGCAAAAGGGAGAAGACATTATCATAACAAGGCTTTTGTAGCTTGTTGGCTGTTCACAGGGAAGATAAAGAAGAAGGGGAAGAAAAAGGGGCGACCTACCATTTACTAAAAGATCCAAACAGTTGGTGAAAGAGGAGAGGAAAAGAAAACTACATTCCTTACCTCATTTAAGCCAAAAGGAATGACGTAGATGTAAAGTATGAGGTCTTGATTATCTATTTTTAGACAGTTTGTTGGGCAAGGAAGAAACCTAAGTAAATAGGGTTTGAAATGCCAGCCATTTGTGCTAAAGCACAGTCGTGTAATATATAGACTTGATTACAATGCCTGCACACCAAGAGAAACAAAATAGTGTCACTAGGAAGAAATACTATATTCCCAACCAGGAATGCTTGTGAAAAGCTGCTTGTAACCCTGGCAATGAAAGACTTCAAGTGTCGGGCTATGTCAAGGGAAAAGAACTGCCTGTACTTTACTAACCAAATCCTGTCTCGTTTATTCCTCACACTCCTCTTTGGTTTTTTCAGTTTTTTTTGGTATCTCTGCAATCACAGGGTGACAATCAAGCTTAGAAGTAAACGTGGCCTCTGAGTGCACCCCATAGACTTATGTACTGCTTATAAGCCTCCAATTTTGGGTCTAGTATGTATTTGTACACTTAATAAAGGTAACTGTCTCCATGTCTCAGGATATTTGAGAAACTCTCATGATAGAATTTGTTTGCCCTTCCAAAGACAAGGTGCTGTTAATTCTGATTTACTGATGGAGGTGCTGAGGCTTAGGGATGTTACAGGTCTTGTTTTAGAGGAAGAAGAACCATCACAAAGCATTACAGCTAACAGCATGCAGGTTTTTTGCATGATTTCTAAAATTTTATGGTTTTATACTAACTTTTATGCTAACAGCTGCTCATGAGTAATGTAGCTGTAAGTCTGTCTCATCAAGAAACTGGTAGTCTAATCTGTCCACTAATTTCTAGTATGTGATGGGGAAGCAGAACTGCCAGATGAACAGTCTTCCTTACATTTTTGATAGTTCCAATTCAGTTTGACCCTAGATAGCGCAAGAGGGATTGGATACTAATCTGTTGGGTTTTTGCTTGTGATTTTAAGATCCTGCTAGAGGTTGCAGTCACATTAAACTATTAGCTTTCCGTAAGGTACCTTGACCCAACATTAGTCATTCCAAACAATGCCATACTATCAGAAAACCTGACCAGAGTGGGTCCTACCAGATCAGAGAGCAGGAGAACTGTCTAATAGTAAGGCTTTATGGAAGTGTCTTCTGCAAAGGAAAAATTAAAGTGCATTTCAGGAGAGTTCTACACCCTTCTAAGCCGATAACCACCACTTTGCAGAATACAGGGTTTGGAGAAGTCTCATGAATTGCGGTTGCAAGCTTGTTAAATGTTGGACCACAATTCATAAGACCACGTACAAACTCACCTTTGGAATCTTATGATCTCAAGCACAGCAATAAGCAGGGTTAGAAAAGATTATACTTGCACTGATATCTTATCACTGAACATTGAACTCCTACATGTGGTGGCTCAGGAGAAGTTTATGTTACTGAACTGCCTGTGCTCCATTGCAAATACCAGTCATTGCAGCAAGGCCAGGTGCATCTGGTGACCCAAGTAAAAGTTCGAATGAGGCAATTCTCCCAAGTCACACTTCCATGCCCTGCTACTGGAACGGGTGTACCTCCTGGCTGCTTTGTCTCCTACCATTTCTAAAGTTGGCCAAGAAACCTATTTGTCTTCTCGCAAAGAGCTTGCATTCATGGTAGTCCTCAAGCAAGCACGAGGTCCTGCTCTGGCACAGAAGTGCAGAAGAGGATGTGCCCCTTGGTACAAACAAACAGCCTTGTGCCTCTGTGCATTCAAAGAGTAGAAAACCATGATTGGAGTACAGGGCTTCCTCCTTGTCATATTGTTGCTATCAAAGATGTTAGGGGCATGAGAATGACTTGCTTACAGTAGACATCCTTAGGTCACATAGGAGCATAGGTAAAGTCACTTTTATTTTGCTTATTTTCTTTGGACTAGCTTGTGGCAGACACTGAAGTACTTAAATCCCATTCATACCAACAGCAGTTAGGAATCCACCTGTGTCTCACATCGAGAGTTTAATTTCATTTTTAAAGCAACATAAGCACTTAAGAGGAGCATGCACAGGTGTCTGCCTTAGCTGCATCAGTGGTGAAGTACCCTTATCTTCTACTGTTTGCATTTCTGGCTGCACTTGATGGAGACAAGTATCTGAACTTCTTGAGACACTAAAGTTCACACACCTCTATAGGAGCCCACACTCAGTCATGTTTGGAATTGTAAATGTGCAAGACACTTTCAAGATGCTTCTTTGTGTAGTACGTGCTGTCTGAGCATCCATGAAAGCAGTGGACATTACCTGTTACAGCAGTACTCTGGCTGCTGAAAGATGCTTTATCCTAGGTCTTCTGTAGAAGTGATCAGACAGTCCTCTGGGACTGTACTACAAAAGAATATTTATGGCATGTATTCAGCAATATTTTTAAAGTTAGGATACTTGCTGAGTAAAGCTGCAATTAGAGGTACTCCTTGCTGCCTGTAAATGGCTGCAGCTCTCAGTGAAGCTGGGTCACTTTATAGCAGCTAAGAGTACAGTCCTTGAATACTGCTGCCTGTCTGTCACAGGCTGCTCTTGGCAAGTCACTTCTTTCTATTGCCTTTTGGTCTAGACATTACAATAGTGGAAACTGTCTTCATTTTACGGAGTTCATTTTTCCAGAGCAGATGTGGACGTAGCTTGCATTTGACAAGTAACAGGACTGCTAAAGCTATAGTTTGCAGTCTTAGAAATACAAGTGCATAGCATGACAAAAATTGTGTATTTTTTTTTCTCTATAGGGATGAGGCCCATTCTCGCCTTTCTATTTTTGTGTTTGTTTTAAAAACACTTAATTCACAGTCAGAGTAGATTAGCCTGCCCGGAAATGGAAGAGTAGTAAGAATGGATTTACTCTACAGGAATGCAGTCAGTGCATCTTAAGCAGGCCTCATTCACAGCAAGGTTGAAAATTTTAGCAGGAGCAATACTGTGAATCATTTGGTGACAACAAATCTTCGAAAATGCTGAAGGATCCTAGGAGAAAATCTCAATTCCTTCAATGAATGGCCATCTTAGTTAAGGGTTGGGTGGGTGGGAAATACAGACCATGAAAATTCAATTATTCTCTTTCAAAGGAATTTTTTGATCCAAAGGATTAAGTACAAGACAACTGGAAGTGTGTACTCTTATACAGCTTGCAGTAGGTGGGGTCATGAATGCCCTTATCTAATGGACTTTACATCCAGTTAAAACAGGGTAATAAACCAACTTTTACTGTTATGGAAGGGCCTAGTTTACAAGCAGATATTTTCTTTCTCTCTCCCTGCTTATCCTGCTTTATCTTGTTTGCAGTCCAGAAACTGCACAAACCAATCTCTCATGTGATCAAGACACAATTAAAATTGTGTTTCAATCTGAGACTAAGCATAGTTACTATAACTGTTTAAAGCCCACCCTAACACTCTCCCTTCTCCCCTCTCCAGGGATACACTTCCCTAAAAAAATGTCAACTTGCCAAAATTGAGCTTTTCCAGGAGGCTTGTTGACTTTAGGCCAGTGCCCTGTGGTATGGAGAAGACCCTGACCAAACCTGCCAGCCAGGCCCTGCTCTCATGGAAGTGCATCTGATTCCCAGGCAGCCTTGTCCCCCCACCAGCCTGCTTAGGGCTGGCAGAAGCCTGGAAACATAAGTTCCCAAGCTTGGTTTTCTTCAGTAAGCTGGACTCTCAGGGCATCCCAATTTGCAGCTGCAGTGTAGTATCCCAGGTGGTGACACTAAAGTAACAGAAAAGAGTGGCTTTCCCATCTATGGAGAGTTTTTGGAGGGACCTGGGGAAAGAAGAGCATGTCCTAGTTCAGCTAAGTCCTAGATTTAAAAAAACATAAATTGTATGTTCCAAAGGTGAAGACATCAGATAAAAATAAGTTGGTGACAATACTGAGGTCCTACGTCTACACAGCTATGGTTTCTTGACAATCAAATTGTGATTGTTTCCCCAGAGCTGCACAGAGAAGGGTTAAATTTGGGAGGACGTGGTTTTTTTTTTTTGTTTTTTGTTTTTTTTTTTTTAAAGGAAACTGTCCAAGAGAAGGCTGCTCACAAATGCCAGAAAATGGAAAACAGAACGCAAAACACACGTTTCAGGATTCTTTCTTTCTTTCTTTCCATCCCCTTTTTTTTCCCCCTTCTGCTCTGCTCCTTCAATTTTAAGCATTCAACATCCGATCTCCTTTCATTAAGTTTTTAATTGCTTGCCTGAGGGAAAGAGGTTAGGTTTTCCAATCTGCATTTTGATGTACTGTGGTTTAATCATGGTGAGATCATATTTACTCTGAGGCTATTGTTTGCATGCTTTATTTTTTTTCTCCCCCTCCACCCCCCATTGATGTCACAGAAGGCACACAGCCCTCAGACAGATTTGAAAAGGCCTTTTAAAGTCATGGAACTAGATCACACCCTTCCTCAAGTGGGGGGAAAAGGAAACCAGTTACAAGGGCAAAACAGAGAGCTTTTCAAGTTAGGTGTGGTGGAATTTCCCAAAATATTAATAGGTCTTGAAGGTAAGTCAGGGGATGTGGTTTGCATTCCCAGAAAGAGCAAAGAAAATGGTATTTCAGCACTCCCAGAAACTCAGAGGGCAGGGGAATAAGATCAGGATACATCATCAGTGGATCCCTGCTTTGCTTCACTGTAAACATTACTGTCACAAACCATATCTGCCTTCTATGATAGCTCCAAAACAGGGTGGGTGGTCTGGCAACACAGGAGCGGTGTGCATTAATCTCAGGGGTGTTCCCCAGGGCTGAGCAAAAGAGCATTACCTCAGATATGCATAGCTCTTTTAGCATAGCTATGACCTGTTGCGTCTCACTGCACAGACTGCAAACAGAAGGTTGCTATGTAGTAAAAGGGAGTTGCCACTTGTGTTAAACTCCCCTTGCATGCTCACTGAGCAGCTCGGAGATTCCACACAATTCAGATGGTGTTTGTGACACAATACATCCATCCTTAACTGCATCAGAAACCGAAGAGGTAAATCAACTCCTTATTTAACATCTAGGCTAAAATTATATTTCTGTGATTACCTTTGTAATGCCCAGGAGAGCAAACCAGCATACCCACACCTCACATCCCCTCCAACTAAAATAAAATAAGCCAAAAAGCAAAACTCAAGAGACAAAAGAATATTCTGCAAACAAACAAAGCCTGGCTTATTGTCCTTCTAGCTAACGTGGAGTTATCATTTTGTTGCTCTATTAAGATACAGCACCAGAAAACTTCCTTTTCAACTCACTTGTCCAGTTTGAAATGTCAGGCACAGCAATAAGCTGATGCCCTCAGTGCAGAGCAAGGAAGTGTCTTATTCACATGGGCCAAAGCTTCAGTTAGGATCTCTTGCTCTAACCTTCATTTTTGCATTTTTCCTTCCCCTCCCACCTTTTCTGCCTTCCCAAGGCTTTCTTTTGGATTCACGTTTGGATTCCTTCCCAAGTTGCAGGTTCACCACTGTGCCTCAGTTTCACAAAGTACTTTGCCATCTGCCTACTTTGGCTTACCCAAGCGTGAACCAGTAAGGAGGGGACATTCCAATTTTTCATCCTTACATCCTGTGTAGCTGGTTATACTACCCAGAAAGCTCATCCAGAATAAACTGTGAAATTCAGGCCTCTCAGGCCAGACAGAGGGGCTGGGACAGCTTGGTGGAACACTGAAATTAAGGACCTGCCTTTCTCCCCAGCAGACCCAAGGTTTTTCATATCGCAGTCTCCAGGCAGCTTGGCATACTTTAGCATGACTGACAGCCCCTGTTCCAGGGATGCCTGGGACTAGACCGCAAAGATACTTAGGGTGGATGAAGATATGTCCTCCCTAAGGCTCTGCTCAGGCTGTTAGCCTCGTAGCTTGCTTGCTCATTAGCTGTAAAATCAGCCTTCCAAACCTGTGCATGGAAAACTGCCTTAGTTTCCATCCAGCAGGATTTGTAATTATTTCGGCTAGCAGCACTTGACCAGAAAAGTATCTGCACTAAAACAAACTTGGTTTTTGGTGGAAGAAAGCAAGAGGGTGCCTAAAAAGTGAAACTGGGGGCTTTGCCTGTAAGAGTCATCTGAAACATTACTATGCTGAGCATTTGCAGCCAGGCTCCCTCTTTTGCCATCAGCTGTGAGCCAAGGAAGCTCACAGTTCTCAGAGCCAGCAGGCAGACCCAGAGTCTGAACGAGATGCTAGGGGCCTTTCAGAGTCCTCTTGCTGAACTTGTGGCAACTGCAACACCGTGGTAGCGTAGCAAGCTCTTTCATACATGCTGTGGTACCACTTCCTGCCTCCTCTACATAGCTGTCTACTTTAAGATAAAAAGTGTCTGCACACAGCTTGTTGCTGGGGATTAGCTATTACAGGTCTGAGCACGTGTGAGGGCTGTTATTGCCAAGCAGCAAGGCACCATTTTGTAGTCCATTCCCCATGTCAGAGCCCACAGGGATAGGTCTAAGAACATGCCAGTGCAGCTTTGTGTGTACTAGACACTGCCTTTGCTGTTCGTACTGCCTTCTTCAGGTTTCAGGAGACCAGTAACAGACTTTTTCAAGGCTGAATGTCTTGTTCAGTGACCTCTGTAAACTTCATTAAGTAGCTTTCATGAAAAGTTGCTTATTATGGATAGATCTGTTACCTCAATAGTTTCTTTCCTTGCAAACACAGCACAAGAAATTCTTTATTTCAGGGGCAGTGACAGCAGGAAACAGAAAAGGAGATGGAATCTAAAAAGCACCGATGTTCATTTGTCCAACGGCTCTTGTACTAAATCCCCTCTGTCAGAAGGCACAACAAAGCCTGAACTTCTCTGTCTTCTACCAGTACTGCTTGTAGTCAAAGTATTTCTTTCAAAAAAAAAACCTCAACTCTCTACTGGATTTTCAGATCAGTTCTTCAGTCTCACAGGCATATCATTACTATTGGTCCTATTACAACTCCTAGGGTACATAAATACTTATACTTACTTTGGAATGCCAGTGATTTCATTTTAAAAGAAATCTAAAGCAGAAACAAGGGGTAATTAAAACCAAAAGGAGAGAGGGGAATCTCTATTAAAAATACTACATGATGGATAGTTAAAAGAAATCCAACCAAAGTGAAGCTACTGGTTTGTGCATAGACACTCCTTTGGGGTGTCTCCCTCCACCTTTCCTTCCTTTGTTCCTCTCTTCCTTCCTTCTAAGCTAGCTGAACATAGGAGAAAAGCCATTTTGCATTTCAAGAAACAGTTTGTCCAATAATAGAAAAAAAGGGGTCCCACCCTTTTTCAGTTTAAGGGCAGAGGCGATTTCCCTCGTTCTACTTTCACATAAACTCTACGTGGAGGAAGCAATATTTAAGAACAAGCCAAAGCAGAACAAAACAACACACCCCACCAGCCCAGCACAGAGCAGGGATCAGTATCCACGAGGCTGTGTGCTGTGGAACATCCTCACATTGCACCTCTGAGGGAAGCAACTGAAATTCTTGGAGCTTCTGGTTGGTTGAACCTTTTCCTCGAGAGTTCATTCATTGCAGAGCTGGCTGAGGAGTCAAGTCAGCAGCCCTGTCCTCAGTGTTTGGCACCACAACACTCAGCCCTTAAAGAGTCCATTGTATTTAATCTCATAACGTGTCACTGATCATTCCTGTGTTTGCTTCCGTGGCTATGGGCACCTCACACACTCCTGTTACCCACGTCACTGGATGTGTTTACTCTAACAGAAGGAGTAGATGTTTCTACCAGTCTTTAACTCTTGCCTCTTCCTTCTTCTGCCACTCAGCCTCATCAACAAACAGCCCTTTCATCCTCCAAGCCACAAATTACAGAATTCTATCAGTTCCCTTCACTGCAGGGAAGGCCGACCAAAACAAGTCATACTTGTAAAGTATTTTCATGCATCTTTATTCAGCTGCAGTTGGTTAAGGAGAGAGGAGGCACCTTTCACTGTTCTATGATAGACCTCATTTATGAATCTGAATCTGTCCTGTAATTCCTTCAGCACGTGAGAAGAAAAGTAGTTTACAGAATCTTATTTTTTTTTGCTTCAGATTCTCCAGGTAGAACAGCTGACAGCTTTCAGGGCAGCATCTTTTGCTCTTAGTCAGGTTTTACTACGACATGCTTCCTGGATGCAAACGGGAGAACATCATCTAAGGTGTGCAGAGAATATGAATTACACCTTTCTGGCATTTATCTAATGGACTTGCAGTTGGCATTAAAGGAAAATTCAGAGTATTAGCACAGTGGGGGGCCCGACTCAGGCTTCAACTTCTAAACGTGCCAGTATGACTGGCAGGGCGTGAGGATACAAGAAATGAACCAAATCTTTCCAGTCAACAATTAGTTGTAAAGAAGCATTCATTAATTGAAGGGCTCAGGAGAACAGAGCTGAATATAGACCACAGGTACTTTGGGATTTTAGGAAAGCACCACTGCACCTATCATGCAGCTAATTTAATTGGACCAAAGGCAAGCAGCAGACTTCCATCTTTAGTCTTATTAAAGTCAGGTGGTAGCTGCCAGTATGTTCATTTTATGAAGCACAGCTGATTTCTATGGCAAACCAAAATTTTTTTTCCCTGTCTACAATCGGATCATTTCTCCCCTGCTATTACAGAACTTGAATTTGTGGTTCTGAATCTGTTGTCCTCCTTTTTTTCCCCTCTTTGTATTAGAAATATAAAGGAACTTCTGTGCAACTTGCCAGTTGCCAAAACAAGCTGCAGGACAAGTTTCTCATCAGCCCTTTTTCCATTGCCAATTTGTTTAGGAAATGGATGAGGGTTTCATAGCACTTAGTTGTACAAAAAGGTCACTGCTGTGTCTTGCTTTCTCATATCAGATGTTAGTGCTCCTTTGGTGCCTATTTCACAGGCAGATCTGAGTGACAGATCCATGCCTCCAAGAGCAAGTCCAATTAATTCCAGATAACCCTCCCCAGCTGATAAGACCAATGAGAAGGAGTGTTGTGAGATGATGTCCACAATATCCAAAAGTTATTAGAATGTCAAATCAATACATAATGTCAAATACAGCCCACAAGTGTTGAGGGGTGTCTTCAATCTGGACTTCTTTCTGTGTGTGGAAAGGTTGAGACTACTATTTTGGTCACCACAGCAGGCTAAAGTTACCTCTGTGGTTTTCAAAGCTTTCCTGGTGACCTTCTGTGGTGACATTTTCATTTTCCTCAAGACTTGCTCAGCTGACTAATGAAAGCAATGGTGACACTGTTCCTGCAGCTCATATTAACAAATCCTGTGAATGAAGTCAGGGAAATACTCAAGACACAGAAGGTTTGCTTAGCAGGAACAGCGCCTATGTTCACTACTCCATTAGTAATTGATGCTGGTGGCATCGCTCTGAGCTATTTAAAAGGCCTGGGGAAAAACTGCTGTGAAACAAATGGCATCCAGCTTAATTCACATGGTGGTGCCTGAGTTAACACGGACAATAAGCATCTGAAGCTGTTTGCAGCAAAGAAGTTCTTGAAGCACATCCAGAAAGTATTAACATACTGCACGCCAGGTGGTGAGAAGGTCACTGGGACAGAGATAATAAGCAACTGGAAAAAAAAAATAATTTCCATGGGAACTTTTATCTGCTCTAATTCTACCACCATTCCAGCTTTGTTCTGAGAATTGCTTTGCAGTAGAAGCTAATCAGGCTTTTCAAATACCTTTAATCACCAAAGTATAGAAGAATAAAAATTTGTGATTGATTTAGCCTGCTTGTTTTGTGTGCCCCCGTAATCTTCCTCCATTAAACAACAACCTCTGCAAAAGTCTCCTGTAAGTAGTTAGTTGCACAGACTGAGCTAGTTGTGTTAGTAGATTTTGCCTGTGAAAGATGCATTAGAAAGAAATGTAAGATAAGAGATTAACTTGAATATTCAGACTAGACAGGAGGTTTTCTGAGCTCCTTCTGAGCTCAGCTGAGCAGCCAGGTCAACACGGCAAGAGCATAGGTGTATGTCAAGAAGAGACCACTGTTTTTGACCATGCTAAAGAACAGTTTTACAGTTCTGCAAAAGCATGGACAAAATTGTTCCCTGCTTTATCTCTATTCGCATTTGTGTTGTTGACTGATGAGCTAAGTAGATGTACACCAGAGAGAATGGTGGGCCCCAGCACTGCTGTTTACCTGGGAGTTCAAAATGGCAGTCCTGCTTTTCAAGCCAAAGCTTAATACATACTGACCTCACTAATGATGCTGATGAAAGGCAAAGCCAGGGTTTCTCATACATTTGAAAGCTGAACCCCCATTCAGAGAAAAGAAAACTGATCTCACGTACCTTATTTCAACACCACATCTTGGGAAAAGCATATTCATCTACCTTTTATGTGACATCTGAGCTTCCCCTTTCTCCATTTACCAGTCAGCCCTTCCCAGAACCTCCTGGCTGTGTGCTACCCTTAAGGAAAGTTGAACTGAGAAAGGTCAAATGGAAGTCTTGCTATCGTGATGAAGTACAGAGATGATGGGAAAACATCAGTGTGAGTCAGTGGGAAAAGATATGAGGGATTGAAAGAGTTTTGATACATCCAAGAAGGAGGATAAACATGACAGATAAAAATCACTAAACTGTATTTGACACTGTCCCTTTAACAGGGGGAAGATAAACCTTCAAGGCAGCTGCATATGCTATTTTACGGTGGATTAGCACCATTTCAGTTTGTGTACTGCATCCAAATACTTTAGCTCCAGACCCAGGGCTCCCTATATTTTTTCAAGTGCTTACAATTACTTTATAACAATCTCTGCTGCCTGCTTTCTCTGAAAAGCAGGCAGGCATGGAGCAGTTGATGCCAACACATTTGGAAACATCACCAGAGCCAAGAAATTAGTGTTCACGGCCTTTGTGAGGGGTCCAAGAACATCAGTACAGCCAGCCTGCCATTTAATACCTAAGCTTGGCCGATTATTCGGAACTGGACGTGCCATACAGGCCTGCAAAGAAAGAGGGAAGGGAGCTGGTTCAATCCATGAAAGGATGGGAGTAGACCTTGTGTGAAGTTCCCTATGTTAATGTTACTGCTCCGCTTGAGATGATCAAGCAAAATGCATAAACTCTGTTGACACAGGCCAAAGCCACTCCTTGGCTGCCCTTAGACTCCTCCCGAGTTAGAGACACTCTGTGGTAATGTTTGGTACGTAAATTCTTACGCTCTTTGACATAAAGACAGGCACACATAGGTTGGTACAGCTTTCCCAGTGGCAAAGACATGACTCCAGTTGGGGTCACTGGGCACATTGGTTTTTAAATAATGTTCTCTTCAAGACCTTTCTACAGAGAGCAGTGCTCTGAGGAGCCTTGTCCTTTGGTAGTGGTTTTCAGGCAGCAGGGGGAAGGAAGCTTTTTACTTAATAATCTAGTGCTGTGCTGCACCACCAAGGAAGTTTATAGAAGAAATGAGGAGGCACAGAGCTTCATACCAACATGAGCATTGTAGTTCAAAAACTGTGACATTTTGTCAATTTGTATTTTAGGCTGTTTTTTCTCACCAGGTGGTCTACAGATCCCCTGACTTTAAGGGCAGCCTGCTATCTTCACACTGACGGTTATCTGCATCTTTACTGAGAAGTCTTTTGGGACCCCGCAGTGTAAAAATGTTTGGAAACAACTGTTCTGGATTACGTGCCTAAGTTCAAGTTTTAAGTATCAGCTAACTAGCGTAGCAGTACACAGAGCACATTAATAGGGAAATCAATGTCAAGAGATGAAGGGACAAGCCCCTAGTCACAGGAAGAACATCTCAATGCCCAGAGCAGAATTCTCCTGACTTATGTCCAGTTAGACCATATATAAAGAGCTTCTCTCTGACCTAGTATTACTGGAAAGGTTCTCACTAGCAGTGTTGCTAATGCATAGGCCTCTCATTTCTCCAAACTGGGACAGAGGAATCCAGTGCTGTGTTACTTTGATTTCCTGCACGCTTCTTTTTCCAACTTCAGTTCTTATGTCACTCCACCTAAAATGTGCTTGAAGTTTTAGAAAAAAAAAACAAAACCCAAATCTAGCATGTTTGTTCATTTGTTTTTCTTGCCCTTCGTTCTCCACAGAATCTTATGGCAAGAGCCCTGTACGATAATGTCCCCGAATGCGCAGAAGAGTTGGCTTTCCGCAAAGGAGACATTTTGACAGTGATAGAACAGAACACCGAAGGTCTTGAAGGATGGTGGCTCTGCTCCTTACACGGCCGGCAAGGCATCGTTCCAGGCAACCGTGTGAAACTCCTGATAGGTCCAGTGGTACAGGACAGTCCTTCTGGCCAAGATATGTCCAATTCAGGACTGATGAATCAGTCCTTCAACCAGCAAAAGATCTACCAAGTCCCAAGCTCACATGCCTCAGCACGGGACCCTGTCTACCAAGTGCCACCTTCTCATCAGAATCAGGGAATTTACCAAATACCCACTGGCCATGGTGTAGTGGGACAAGAGATTTACCAGGTGCCACCTTCCATGCAGAGATGCGTTGACGGTCCAGCTTTGACTAACAAGGTGCGTGCATTTGCTTTCATGTCACAGCTCCAAAAGAGGTCACTTGTGCTGACCACCAGTAAAGTGGTTAATGTCTAGTGATAGCCTGTGGACTTATATATGTATTTATCCTTGCTATTTATATTAACTATATAAAGTCACAGCAGTAGAGGCCTGGTTCTTAACAGCTTGTTTAATTCGCAACTGAGAAACACGTAGAGCATTTGGGAGCTGTGCTACCACAGCTGCTAAAGGTGGGGGGAAGTATGTGATCTTGTGTCCTCAGAGGTTCCCCAGGGAGGCTGAAGCATATCTGGCCTACGGCAGTCTTGCATTATGTGCTCAAAAGAGAGCTGCTGTGGTAAGATTAACCCTCCCACAAATTAATGAACAGTTACATCATCTGCCCAAGTAATTTTTGTTTAATTAAAAATGATGTACTGTCTTGCTGCAGAAGTCCCAATGGGTCTGAACTACAAAGAGAACGCAATGATTGATGAGACAGGGGCTGTATTTGGAAGACTGAGGGAGCATGAGGATAATGATAATGAGCAATGTTTTAATACCAAACCTGAAGTTTATAGGAGTGCATTTGATGTTTATCTACAACTAAATGTCTTGATTGAAAGTGGGAGCTGCAAAAGCTCCATGGTGCAGCCATTGTTGCAGCAGGTGAGAGCTCCCCAAAGCTCCAGTGAGAAGCATTGCATTATGTGGGTGCCCCCTTATTCCTGCTGTTCTGCTCAGGCTGTCCCCATCTGCTGTCACTCCCTCATTTTACCTTCATGGGGGTACCTGCCAGGTACCCTGGTGGCACACAGCGTCTTGGTGGCTGAAAAGGGTTAGGGAAGGTACCTGAGGAAGGAGATTCTCCTGACCTTCCAGACTCCTGATTGCCAAGCCAAAACATAAGTTCCTACAGTCCCTCCATTCCCAGCTCAACAGCTCCAGCTGTTAGCATCCTCCTTACCTTTAGAGCTTAAAGCAGAGTATTTATACCCAAGTAATGTGAGCAGATGATGTCTCTATTAGGAAGTTCCTGACTGGTTTAAACTTTGATCTCCTAATTTAGTTTGGCAAGACAATCTGTTTTGGGATTTCCCCCTGCCTCACCCTCAACTCATCCTTTTTTGTATCAGGCCTTTGGAAGACATCTTCTGATGCTTTTATTTCCTTGTTATAATTTCGTTTTCGTTGATAAGAATAAATGGATTTTTTTCTTTTCCTTCTGAGCAAGAGAAAAAGATCTGTGAAATCATTCCAAGTCAAGTCATGAAGAGGTTGATTTGCTCAGTTTTTCCACAGCTATGCTTTGTAGGATGTGGAGGAAGATAAAATGAGGAAATCTGCACTTGCAAAGTTAGACTCTTTGTTGGAGCAATTACATGGGTTTTCATGAGAAATCTCACATCTTCTCTCTCCCTTTCTCCCTTCCCTATAGACTAGATATGGTGAAATCTTTTTCAGGGGCAATACAGTTTACCTATCCACAGTAGAATTTAGATACCCTCCAAGGTAGTTAGTGAACACCTGGGAAATAGCTTACTGATGTGACAGTACAGAAGAGATCACATTTTAATGTATGTCTGCATGAAACATTACAGTGCTGTGCAGAGATGCCTCAGCTAGCTGGCTTGGGCCACAGGAGATGCACCACACTGCAGAACTACACTGAAATCTGTTGGGAAGCCCAAGATCTTAACTCAGAATAAGTGTTGTGTACTTTAATTTTGGAACCTGACCTGTCTAAATGACTATTAGCATAGTTTACTTCACATAATGCAAGTGTGTGTGTACTCTGCACAGTGTAAGCCCCAGCGGAAACAATTCTGCAACTGCATGCAAAGCATCTTCCTCCCCCACTGCCCTCTTCAGCTCCACTGAAACTAGTAAGACATTCTGCATAAGCCTGGTTGCTACAGGGACTGTGTTAAAACCCTAGTTACACTGAGAAAATTCAAACAAAGATTTCAACTTCTTGATAGGATGCAAAGAACCAGAGGCACCAAAGCACTTGTTTTCTCTGTTTCTGCCTAGAAATTTTTCAGCAAGTTTGAATATGCATTTTTCTAAATTCAAGTCACCTTCTTTAAAAATTAAGACCATTTATTTGGCTGACTTATAACTTGTTTCATATAATTCCTTGCAGCCTATTAAAGGTCAGCTACACTGCATAAAACAAGTGGCTGTGCTGCCAACTGTAGAATAAGCTAAACATGGACATTTATAAAGCATTTTACCCTCAGCAAAGTAGCTACCAACCTGCTGAGCACTAACCAATTCTTGTTACTTAGGACAGGATCACTTAAATCCTGACTTTAAATTTATTTAGCTTGAGAGCCCTGAGACTCAGTATTCGCTGTGTGTTAGTGGCAGGCTTGCTGGATGGCAAACCTCATGGCAGTGTCCTGCTTTCATCAGAGGCAGGCAGGTCTCTGGTCCCTTGGAATCACTCAGTTCTACCCTGAAAAGAACCCATTGGGATTGAAACAGTGATAGACAAGAGAACTGTACGCTTATTAGTAAGGGAAGAGTCTGAGGTAAAACATACTCTGTTCTTTATCATCTTAACTTTGCAAAAAAAATCTGATTTTTACTGGTACAGCTCTAACTACTGCTAATGCCCTTGTGAAATAAGAACTTAGTTAAGGGGAAGCACTTCAGCACTTGTCTCCTTTGTCTGAAGAAATAGTCTGCCCTCCAAATCCTCCTCCTCTAGGGATCAGTAAAAACAGTCCTTAGTATTAAGGAAAGCTGGAAATGCTGAAGATTTGATTTTGGGAATCTTTGCTTTGATTTCCAAATTGATAAATCTCTTCTCTCAGACTTGTGATACCTGCCCCAATGGCTTAAGTGAGCCACTCTGCCTTCTTCCACGAGCAGAAGTAGCTGGTTATAGCAGGCCGTGCATTTTGGCAGTTCTAAGGACGTTGAAGCATTTTGCTATGCAGTTGTCCTATATTTAAGCCATCTCCCTTCCCACAGCAGTAGGTAGACTGTCCTCTACACACCATTCTGAGCAGGACCAGCAGCAGTTTATTCTACCCATTTCTGTGCACGTTCGCCTGTTTTCTTTGTGCAAACGTGTGGTTTGGCTGCCATACAAGTTTTACGGGCAAAACTTAGGAACTGCTGTCAGGCAGGAATTGTCTAGCCTTAAGCAAGAGTAAATCAACAGCAGGCGTGTCATAAAGCTGTGCTGAGGTAACTCATCTTGTTAGCCAGAAAGGCAAAGCAAGTCAAAAAGGAGTCCTGAGGCAGGTAATTACAATGATGAACTGATTCTGGCCCAGCTAGATGTTGACAACAAAACTGTATCAGCTCCTTCTATCAAATAAAAATACCACATTCTAAAACTTACCCTAGAAATGGCAGAGATAACAAGGGGTGGTTTAAAATTAACCTTGGTTAGCCCCGAGCTTTTGTTTTATAGCTGTGCTGCAAGTTCAGTCACAAAAGTTACACCCCTAAGTGTGAAGAGTGTCTGAGAAGCATGAGGATAGAAAGCTGTATCTTAGAATGTATTCCTTCTTTCTGTGCTCTGCCCTCAAATTTACTCTCTTTTGCTGCAACCAGCAAAGATAAAGAACCTTCAGACAAATTTGACATTCAGGAAATCTGTATTTTATCCTTGCCATAGACTTCTGCATAGTCTTGAGGGGTGTTTTTGCACCTCAGCAATCTCATCTGCAAAATACATGGGGTAATTATGAGGGAACTCATTCTCTACAGATTGCTTTGAGGACATCATTTGGGAAAGGTGCCGTCAAAGCACAAAGTCTCTTTTGCATCTGTGATTGATCATTAGTTCACACATGAGCTTTGAACTAGGGAAAGCTACATGTAAAAAACCAGTCACCACCAGAATTTAAACACTCTTTCTGGTTCAGTGTTTCCCCTAACTGATCTGTTGTGCTGTCCCTGCCATCCTCAAAATAGCATTGGCCAAAAAATTTAAGGGAAACATTTCCCTGTTGGAAAACACCTTTGACAAATTCCAAAAGCTTCCTGTAGGAACCAGTAGCTTTCAGGAGAACATTTGATCAAGGGAAATGAGCATAAAACAGAACATGAGGCTCATGCACCACAGCTGTTCAACCAGGGAGGAGGCTGCACTGCCGGGGTTGCCAGCCCTGAACTACAGTTCCCACAAGGCATGGACTAACTCGGGCAAATAGAGATTAATGCCAACTTGGAACACATGAGCTTTTTTGTTTGTTCATCCATTTGAACTAGGACTGGGGAAACACTCAGATTTATCCACCTTTTAAAAGTGGATAAAGCAGAATACAGAAGGAACTCTTATTCACACGTGAACACCTCCGGCCTATTTCCAAGTATAAACATGCCCTTGACAGATAAGGGTTTCACACCTTGCCGTCCTGCAATCTCCACCTTTGGTCAAGGGTTCTCTGCCTTCAGCAGGAGCGTCTGGGTAAACCACAGCTGAGGGGACAGACCTTGTTCCCTGGTCTTTATTTATGTTCGAGTCATGTTGGTTGAAGACATGAGAAAGTGGAAACACCACCCCACAAGCAGCACCACCCTGATGGTTCTGGCACAGACTTCAGTAGCAGAAGCCACATTATGATGTTTTTCCTTCCAATTAAACAAGCACTGTCTTAGCTGGGAGGAGACACGGCAGCATATAGTGGTTGTTCCAGAAATAAGCCTGCCTCTACATTATTATTGTTTCTCTTGCCTCTTTTCACATTTATGAAGTATGAGAAGAAACATGCTAAGCCTAGTGAAGAGCTATGTGGTAGATATATTTTGTCATCAAAAATAACAGGAGCATATCTAGTATTTTGTAGTTAGAAAAATGTATTTACATTTCAAGATAGAATAGTGTTCACTCTCAAGTCTGAAATACCACAGCTTCCTGTGATACGGTTTACTGAAATGGCCCAAACAGTCATCTTACAGGCTCTCTTTTCTTATACTTTCACGTAACAAATTCTATACTGGGGACTCGTATGCCTCATAACAAAGTACTGCTTCAGCATTACAAGTGTTGAATCCACAGCAAATTTGCCTAGTGCAGCACGAATGGTAATATATACCTCAGCACTCAGTGCTGTGTTTCACAAAGTACACTCTGAAGGATGAAATTCTCTCAAATTAAATGCAAACTCGAGGGTAGAAACAGCACACAGGCTTTTCCTTAGACCCGGGAGTTTCACCTTTAACTTTCCATGGGACTTTGACAGGAGAAAAGCCGTTTTACTGATAAAAAGCATGTGCAATTAATCTGTCCTCAGTGGTGTCCATGAAAACCACTGAATGAAGAAATCCTCATCCACAAGTCAGAGTAAGCAGTAGTTAGTCACTGATGTGATTTGTAGAGAATATTTTAAGAAAAAGACTGCATTTTATTAGGCTGAGCAAACACATGAGCTCAACATTACTCCCTGTTTCTCCCTAAGCACAGGACTCTTTTTAATCAGTTCTATTTGTAGACCAGAGGCATGCATTTTTTCCCTGTATATCAGAAAAAAAAGGCCAGTCCTACAATCTCATCCAAGAACTGAGGTCCCCAGGGACACAATTCTGCCTACACAGGCACAAGTGCAGGATCAAACCTTAGCTAAAAAAGGAATAAGAAGAAAAATGCAAGCTTATGGGCTCTTTCTTGGTGGTTAGAAAGAAACCTAACTGGACCTTTGGTTACAACTGAAAACACACTAAGGAAACATTAAGTTTGAGTAATCTAAATTTCTCTGTAAGTACTAAAACCCAAGAGCAACGGCAGAGCATTTTACAACAACGTAAGTGGAAAACTGGTTATTCAAAAAGTGAATCTCCTCATAAGGAAGAAGCATGGTTTCTGGAGATAGGAAATGAATAGATGAAGACAAGTTGCTGACGGTCAGAAAACTATTGAAACCTAAAGGCTTTGCAGGCATTCGATGATTTTTGTAATGTTTTGTTTTGGAGGAAGACTAATTAGCATCAGAATGTCATTATTCCATGTCTGGCATGAAGCATTTCCATTTGTCTTTATTTTAAATAGCAGTTGTAATGTTGCATCAAGTTGGGTTTTTTTATAAAAATTAATCCAAATTAAGCTTTCTTCCAAAACAGATCATTACAGTAGAATCAAAATGAAATTCATGTAGTTAAGTTCTTAGGAGGCAGAAACCTTCCATAAGGCAGTCCATCCCTAATCCTTAAAAAACACTAACATATTCCCATTAGGTCTTATCATCACAACTCTTTTATATGCACAATCAGTTGTGACTGAGGTCTAGTATAACTATCATATAGATGCAACAGACAATTAAGGATGGGGTTTATATCTGTTTAAAAGGTGTCTACATCTTCCAGAAACTTGCCAAAGCAAGCTATTCTAATCTAAACACCAGTTAACAGGAGCCCTTGTCTGTACAGCTGCTTTGAAAAATCCACACAGAAATGGACCCAGAATATAGCTCATGAGCCAGAGAACCTCTACAAATCAAATTAAATTGAGCTTCTTCGTGATGAAAGGTTTTCTTTGCCTGCTTCTCTCATAGAAACATCATTCCCAACCTAAATGATTTAGGGAAACTTCCATTGTTTCTGCCCAAGTGTACCTCCGAGAGCACTCTTGTGGAGTTGAAATTATTTGGCAATACTTCATCTCAACCATTTTTTGCTCACTGGGAAATGCCAATTCACCTAAACTGAAACTGGTGACAGGGAAGGATGTATTCTGAGAAATGTCTTAAAGGAAGAAAGAAAATACTTGAAGGGAAAAAAGAAGTCATGGAAATACCCTACTTCAACAATTCCCAAATGAAGCTCTCCATCCACCCCCCTCCAACTTTCCATCTAGAAATTCAATATAGGAGGGAAGAAATAACAGAAATAAGATGAAGCTCCTCAAAAGAATTAAAACTAGTTGTTTAGACTGAACCCAACTGGTTTATTGTTTGTGAGCCTTCAGGATTTCATGGCATTCACAACAGTAAGACCTCTCTCTGCCCTATCTGTCCCTGCACCTCATCTTCTCACCCTTTTCCTTCACTTCCTCTCCTCCTCCAAACCTGCCCTAAATGTAGGCTTCTGTCTTTGAGACAAGACACAGAAAAAAAGCACGTTTGCCAAATGGCTCTTCATCCAACAATCTTTTTAAAATGGGAAGACTAGACAGACTGGGATGGCCAAAGCAAGACAATGCTTTAAATATATATCATGGGCAAGATACCAAAACACTGAGGTGCCAAGTTTCACCACACACTTCTCATTAATCAAAACTCCAGCTCAAATTTAATCACAGGTTTCCAGAGAACGCTGTATCAGATAATTGTATTTCTCCACTAGAAGAATTTACCACACGGTAATCTGGGGATTTTGGTACTCTGCAACATCCATCCACAGACATTTATTTCAGAGTGCATGCCTGTTCTATCACCAGTACTGTAACACGTCAGCTCATTAGCCACATGGGCCAACACATGCAGAAATGGTGATGTCACTGTCTGTCTAAAAGCGAGTAATTGTCATGGGGATGGCACTGGTAAAACTCTTAGCAAGAGTACTGGATAAGTATCCTCTTTCACACTTCCCTTAGCATGCTGATAATTTAATAATAACTCATTCTGTTCCTCTCAAAAAAAATGGGACTAACACTCAGAAGTGTTAGTTTGGCTTTTTTTAATTACATTTTGTAAGCAAGAATGACTCCACCAGAAGCTAGGAAATACCCCTTCCCAGTCAGCCTTGCAATTAAAGGCCAGCCAGCACCAAGCCTGTTCCACTGAAGCAAGCAGAAACATTGCTCATAACACAACATAACAAAAAGCCCAAGGGTTGATGTGAGCAAGAGCAGGATCAAGTCATGAAAGCATCATTAAAAGAAAAGAAAAAAAAAAGCAAAAAAAATAAGCAGTAAAATCTTGCCAGTGACAAAATTGTTGAGCTTTTTTTGTGCCTTGTACTCCTCATTCAGTAAGGTTTATAGAGAGACAGACTTTTGTATCTACGTTTAGTTTGTGATCATGAACACCTGCAGCAAGCAAAAATTCAACTCTGTAATCCAAAGCTATAGCTGATGCAAGTCAGCACCATTCCACTACACTTAATACAGCCCTGGCATTTTATGCTAATTGGAGCTTAGGTGGTTTATGTAACTCTATAGATTAAAAAAACCACAGTTGTTTGGAAAGGCAATAAATGTGCAATTTAGGTTTAGGAAAAATAGTAACTGAAAACTAGTGTAATGAACCTGCTTTTGTGTGCTGGTTAATGGAAAGTGTCACACCAGAAGTTGCAGAGTCAGAATTAGGCTAGTTGCAAAGCAGTTGGCTATACGCGTATCACCAGCAGCTAAGGGTTTGAATCAAGGCCAGCTGATGAGTTCACAGTTCTTATTTTAAATCGGTTTCACAACCTCTGCTCTGTGTCTTCAAGACCCACGACCCAAAACTTACATAAGTCTGCCTGAAATAACATGACCTCAGAAGGAGAAAAGTGTAACGCCCATTTTCATTACTTCTTGTTATTTGCATTACAATATAACGGGCGTTTTTGAAGGCTGTCCATCTACTGGTGAGGCACTTCATAGCCACATTTAAAAGTTTCTGTTTGAGTCCCCAGGCCTGCAAAGTTAAGCATTTTTAGTTTAACACATCATGAATTAGCGATATCTGGACATGCTTTAGCCCTGACAGCACATACAGTTACAGCAGGCAAGCAGATCTTCATAGGTACGGGTCTTGGACAGCAAACAGACATAAAGCATAGGAGAAAATGAGGTATTTTGAAGATGGAAGCAACATCAAGAACTATAAATCACTTCTGTGTCAGGTTAGTATTTGTCACGTATTCTTATCTTCACACATCTTGAATCTTACTTCTCAGAAAATTCACTGGGGAACACCTGATCAAAGGCAAGCAGCAGTGTCACTAGGGGTGTTGATACCACATCTCTTCCTGCCACACAGTACAGCTGATAACTCACTCGGCTCAGGAAAGAAAATACAGTCATTTCTTGTTGATTTCCTCTTGCCTTGGAGAAACACTTAGGTTCATAGCACTAGAAACAACTCATAGTTGTAGCTACAAGCCTAGTGCACTAGAAGGAATACCTCTGTAAGGCTTCCTCCCCTCTCTTTCAGCTTGTGAGCCCTGATCAGAAGTTCTCCAATGGCTCAGTCTTGGCAGAAAAATACTCTACTAGAGCATTTTATAGAGGCCCAATGTTCACACGTTATTTAGGTTAAAATAAAGTGTTATGATTTGATAGTCCTAAAACCCATAGCAACTTACAAAAACAAACATTCATAAGAGCAAGTATCCTTAGCACATGTGGGAGTGAAACCCCAACCCTTACACACTGACAGCTGGGAAACATATTGTATGTCATTGTATGTAGCTAATAAGTCAAGGCTACTGCTCCATAAAAACATATTTGCTCTTTTTTAACAGCAGTTAGTACCGGCGGATACAATAGGTATTACTGCCAGGAAATTCATTATCAGTCACTGGAAATCTTGCTGCAGCTTGCAAAAGACAGGAGAGGAAACACCATGTGCTTTCTGTAAAAAGGACAGGGGGTTTCACGAGCTAGCCAGGTTCTTTCAAATACAAAGATTACTTCAGAGACTCTTTTCTTTAATACAGCCTTCTTGCAGTTCAACTTAAGCACAGAACCTTTCCCTAGGGAAAAAAACCTATCGGAGACACACCTAGCTTCATAAGTACACACAGCAAAACAGAAAGAAGGGCCAAGAGGTGGCTCGCTGCCTGATCCAGCACTGTTCAGTAGCTCCTACCCACTGCCTTCCAAAGGACCAGGAGTCCAAGAGAGGAGGGATTAGGTTTTTCCCCCCCCCTAATTCTCTTTCTCTTATAACTTCCCCATATTCCCTTTGGCTATTTCATTCTGCTTACAAGCCTAAGAGAGCCCAAGTAGCTGTTACATTTCTACCTAAGAGGCTTAGGAACAGAATTTCCACAAGTAGTTTTGCATTAAATGTACACAATTACTTTACAACAGAAAACAAACTTTACTTACATTTTGATTCATTCTTCCCACGTCCAAGCTTCAGAACAGCCTCATTTTGTGCACCACCACCAATTGGCCTCCTCCAGGGCAGGGCTTTTCCTAGGGTAAGCTACAGCTGATTTTAATAGATACAGGATTGACAGCTGAGATGAGTAGCAGTTGATGGAAGTAGCTCATCAGCTGCTGAGAGTTCCCCATGGGGTGGAGGAGAGCATCATGGGAGGAAACATTTTAATGACTTCTTCATCCAGATTGAAAATAAATATATAAAATTAACCTCAGGTACCTCTTCTTTTCCACCTCTGAAAAGCAGTGATCTATTTTAAAAGCAGTCAGCAGGCATCAGTGGGGGTTCAGAGGCCATATTGGGGAATAGCAAGCTGCCGGTTTTTAGCTCCCCAGTCTGCTCCTGGTTTGGCTGGCACAAGGTATTGCAGAGGTGCAACATACCTCTGCTTCAGTTCTCTCAGTAAAACCTGTAAAGCACAGTGAAGCTTGTTTCCCATCGCTCTGCATATCAGGCATTGCTGTTTGTGGCAGCAGGCTGAATTCTGCCCTCCACAGTGCTCCTATAAATTCAGAGTAATGCTGTTTGCTTCAGTAGGTTTATTTGCTCTTTGTCCTTCCTTGTTAAACAATGTAAACTGCAGTGTTGTGCACGTGCCATAAGTACAAGAAATGTCTTGTTGCTGCCTTAGTTAGGAATGTCCTCTATTGCAGCCTAATGTCCATTTTAATTCCAGAAGAAATAGAATGGGTCTGGGGGTTTTTTTCCTTATATTTAAGGAAGAGGGAATTAATGAACCACAAGACTGGATATTTTGAAAAGTACATGCACATTCAGCTCTTTTTCTTGGTTAGGAACATGCCATTGGCATGGAAAAGACCCAAGTAATTGCTTTTGGAAGAGCATCGTCTTCAACAAGAACAGCACAAACTTTCTGCTCAGTTGTCTTTGTTTTGCAGTACTGAAAGTTTAAAGTAGGCTCATTACATGTTTCACCAGAGCCAAACCTGGTCCCCGTTAGTTGCTCTGCATGGATTAAGTGGTTAACAGTGTTTTGAGAATGTTGAGCTGGATAGTTTGTGGGAACACCATCTGTTTCCTTTAACACATAAACAAGGAAAATTGCTGGTTTGAAATGCAGGATTATTTAAACTCAGATGGCCACAGGCATTCTTAAAAGAGAAGAGGTAAAAGGAAAGAGTCCTCATGCGGTCTGAAGTTCAGTGACATTTGTTAGGAAATAAATTCCTAAGTACCCTGTTCCAGAAGTGGGAGAAGGGGAACTTTTCTTTTGCAGACACCTCCTTCCTTCTGAAGTTCATCTTCAAAACTAAACTGCCATCAAATATTCGACACCGTAAAAAAAATGGTTTAACAATGCGTTGAAAGGGCTGAGCATCCCATTCAGAAGCAGCAAGTTCGTTTAATATATTTATGGGTGAATATTAATATATTTATGGGTGAATATCCAAAATCAACAGTTATTTCTGAAAGCACTAGGTTTGGTACATTTTTTACTTCCCCTCCCCAGCTACAGCTACCTCGCTCTTCCTCATACAGAAGAAGCAGTATGACCACATGTCCTGGCTTCCCATGAGAAGTCATGTCTTGGGGACACGAGAGTCAGAACAAATGCTCCACATTTTCACCTTGTCAGGTAGCATGGGTCTTCTTTTAATTACTGTTACAAAATGTTCACTCAGGATATGCTTTGGTGATGAGCTGCTTCTTTTCTGAACTGGCTAGGAAGAAGCAGTCCAGAGGCATGTGTAACCTAATGACAAGCGTTGGAAGGGAAGAGGAGTGGAGGTACAACAGGAAACGTTCTTGTACTCAGTGCAGACCAGATCAGCATTTGTAGAGGATTTTATGATGAAATCACTCAGAACATCATGTTACTGGATCATATTCTCCACACAGGAAAATATACCTGAGTCACTGGGAGAAAAAAGTTGTGTTTCATGTTATCAACAAGCCTTAGTTGTTGCTGGGTTTCTTAAAGTCGTGTTTTATGTCTTATAGCTTTTTCAGAAGCTTAAAACCAGCAAAGTCTCTGATGCATTTTTATTTGGAAAATAAATGCCACCTTGAGTGCACTGCTGTGCACAGCCCTGCAGACAGCTCAGGTCTTCTGTCTGCAGTCACCCGTGTAGGCAGGCTGTACTCAGGAATACCTAGAATCAGGCACCTCATGGTTTAACCTCTGCTTGCTTTGGAATAGCTAGAATCAGGCACCTCATGGTTTAACCTCTGCTTGCTTTGGAATAGCTAGAATCAGGCACCTCATGGTTTAACCTCTGCTTGCTTTGGCGACAGCTTTTGCACCCAGGGCGAGGGTTGTTTTCACGCCAATAAAGGTGTGACCCTGCTTGACCACTATTTCGAGTCAGTCAAAGCTGGGAAAGAGCAAAAGTGTTAAGATAAATGATGTCACACTTAGGTGTGCTTAGGGACATGGTTTAATGGTGAGCTTGGCACTGTTAGGTTTGTGGTTGGACTCGATCTTGAAGGTCCTTTGCATCCTTCTGTGATCCTGTGCCTTACTGCCTGTGCTGCTCAGATCAGCTCCCTTTGTTATATTAGAGACCTGCAAGTTTTGAGTTTGCTCACGGAAATTAATTCTCTGAGCAAGGAGAGAGTGGTGGTGTCTTGTATCCTCAATGAGTTTAGGCATGAGATGGGTAGGACAGTTATTGCCGAGCCTGTGTAAAGCCACTTCTCTAAAGCACTGTGCAAACCTTGGTGAACTGAGGTGCCATAAAGCTTCTGCAGAGGTGCCATATGTTGCCTCCATGGGCAGGACTGTAAGAAGCATCACACATCTGAGGCCTTGGAGAGATCTGGTCAAATTTTACTCCTGCTTTGGATTTAGAAGCTGAATTCTGTCCTAAAGTAGACCACAACTGAGCAAGAGTTTATAAAAATTTCAGACTGAGGGGCCAATAGCCATCTTTTTGGCGCCTGATGCTGCCTGACACCTGCCTGGCCCAGCTAGGCAACAATCAGCAGGTAAAGCAGAGCTGACCTGCAGGAGTACACTGGTCCTGTCCCCTTCCAGGGCTGGTGTGGGACCTCTGGCTGCCCACCATGAAGAGTCTGGTTTGTTTTCTCCTCTGGGATGGTCAAGCAGTTTCCCAGCATATTAGCAAGCAGCCTAATGCCACAGTGTTCACAGTAGCAGAAGGGTTTGTGGAGACGGGCTACCTAGGAAACAGCCCTTTGTTTTTATTGTGCATTGTCTGCTCTCACACAGAATCATTTTTAAACACCCCGTGACTCATTACTGAAGCAATGCCATGGTTGTAATTTTGAAGCCCTTGGAAAGAACCTCTGAGTAAACATCACTTAAAACAAATCCTTCTGTTCCTGACTTGGGTGGAAAGCATTTGACTGTCAGCACCCAACTGAAAATAAAAGGATGGAAAAAATATACGGCAAACTCTGTCTGATCACTAGCCCTTACTGGAAGAAAAAGCATGAGGAAGCGATGCTGATACAAGTTGGAAGTTTCTCAAGCAAACAAAATAATCCCAGTATTACAGGAGAGTGGCCTGGGAGGAAAAATATATGGAGTGATCCATTATGGGAAACTTCCAGTAACTGAAGGGAGACCTTTTAAGAAAGTTTTGTCTGTAGGTACCTTTTACAGTCCAGTAGGTGACTGTGGGAGAGGAACGGTCTGTCAAAATGGAATATGTTTTTAGATTCTTTTTAAAAAACCTCTTATGTATGTAAGTCCTATTAACCCCACACCCAATTCAGCAGGAGTTCTCTCATTGGCAGTGACCTGACCCAGCGCTCTGGAGACCATATTGCTTCCAGTTCCTGTCCTCTGATGCTAATTCAAGGGAAAGCAGCTGCAAAAACCTCTATCATCCCCCTCCAGCCAGGTGTGGATGTTCCTCCCTCACCTAAGGCACATGGAGTCAGGGCAGTGGCTGGCACTACTAGGCACTCTGCCGTGGGCTACTCACCTTGAATCAGACCTGTACTGTATACTGGCACAGCAGTCACCTCAGGGGGAAAATCCAGTGATTGTTTCATGGCACAAGGCCAGAGATTAGTCAGCAATGTTTGGGCAGCAAGTGAAAAAAAGAAAAGCCTGTGTGGTTAATGTAGCAGAAAGGACATAGCAGGTCAGCATCAGGGCCTTTCCCTGCAGATCCTAGTCTAGCAAAACTGATTGTGAAATCTGGCCAGGATGCTGGGATTCCTTACAGCAAAACCTGTTATAACATCTTTACTGAGCATTTAGGCAGAAACTCTGTTGTACATCTTGCATACATTTCTAAAGACAGTTATATACCTCTGCCACATAATTCTCCTCAGCTGAGTACAAAGCCACATTTTGTACCAGCCTGTGTAATTTGCCATTTTATGCCTTTGGGTTGCAGTATTTATGTTTTTTTTAGAGCTAAATAGCACGAGCAGAGATTAAGGCTGTCAGCATTTCCACTATAAACCCATCTCTTTCCTGGGGTTAGGTAACATTTCTTTTACACCACACTATACTGAAATTCTGCCATGCAGATGCTGTCCAAGACATAAGGCATTTACTTTTCATCAAATTTTATTTGAAGTCATTATGTTAGCTAATGGTTTAGAAAATGTCAAAAACGTCCATTCTAAGCTTTTTGTTTTCAGAGGCTGTTCTTGCATTATATACTTCAAGAATGGCTTAACATTTCCTATCTCTTAGCTGCTAATATAGACAAAGCAAATGGAGACAGCAAAATGGAATGTCCCACTTAGAAAGGCTATGCTTAAACCTTCCAATGTAAAGAATTTCCAGAGCCATAGCTCACATTCAGCCATCCAGGATGTTGTGCTATGGAGCACAGTAACACAAGACATCCTGTCAAAGTAGGTGGGAAATGCCTCCACAAGCAAAGGGGTAGACTCCGGAGCCTGAATGTAGTGTTTTTAGCTTCTGTCAGTAAGTGAGGACACTCAGCACCTCAGTAGGATCAGCATGTACATAGCCCTGATCTAAGTGAGTGGGTGGTATAACCATCATCTCGTGTGGTCTGTGCTAATGGGTGGTCAGTGGGAAGAAGGGACCAAGTTCTCTTAGACCTGCTGGAGAATCTGTGCTTGACAAATAGAAGATACCGTAGTGCTAGCAAGCAGCCCTGTCAGAACGGGTCTGTAAGGAAAAGATGGTGCATTTGTAGTTACTGACAGTCATTTTGCAGTGTTCAACTGTCAGAAGTATATGTAGGCTTGTGTTACTAACATTGCCACATAAAGCATGAACATTAATAGCACTGGATTGTTTATACCCTGCACAGTTACAGATAGAACATGCCAAGATCCTCAGAGACTAATGCTTCCTCTTTTTCTTTTATCCCACAGGTAATAACTCCAGTCAGGTCAGGACAAGGTTATGTTTATGAATTCCCTTCCAAATACCAGAAGGATACCTATGATATCCCCCCTGTTCGTCCTCTCCAAGGGGTAGGTACCAATAAAACTGCCAACAGCACTGACAGGGCACAAAAGGTGATGAATTTCTTACTAGAAGTTTATGAGCAAAGCAAGTTCTCTCATTTCAGAGAGAAAATATGTTTAAATTAGATGCTGTGGCTTATTCACAGAGCTCAGAAGTATTTATTTCAAAGTTGTATTTGATGTTGACTAAGATTTGGCAGCACACCAAACACAAAAGTCCCATTTGTTTTCTGTGTTTTGATCAAAGAGTATATCTAAACAGAATAAACTTGCTGCCTGGGAACAATTTTTTTTCCCCTTACTTTATTGTTGCTTAGTTGACAGTAATACACTCAGTAAGGGTAAAATTACTGCCTAGATGAACAGCAACTATGCAGGGAGTTGTTTTCACCACATATCTACTGCACCATGTCACTGAACTTGAAATACATCTTTCTTCTGGGGAACACCCTTAGCATTCAGTCTCCAAGACCACAGACATTTAGAGTGGATGCTCGCAGGACCTGTAACTCAATAACCCTGTGTCTCTCCATGGCTCTTCGACAGAGCAGCTCCTCTAGGGAACAACACTGAAGCCCAGTAGCACATAACACAGAGACCTAATGGCTGGAACTGTCAGACCACATGCAGAACCCACAGTAATGTAGGATATGCCACCAAGTGGGACACTTGAAACATCTCACAGCTGTACTCTCTGCTAGTAAGACAGCTCAAACTGCACCCAATTAAGCAGACAGGTGATGCTGACAGGGGCAGCCTCAGTTTCAGAGAGTTTGGTGTGTACTAGTGCAAGCTTGTTCCTCAGCGCCTCTAATCTATCAGTAAGGGTGTGATCAGTTCTGGTCACACAAGTATACTGCTCCCCTGTTCACTTTAACAGGTATCTGTAATAGACTGGCCTTGATTTAGCTCTCAGGATGGAAGTCAGCTGTGACTTCATCTCTCAAGCCTGCTGTCCACACAGTTGCCCCAAGGGGACCTAGCAAAGTGCATTTCCTCCTAACTCTCCAAAAACACCAGGCAAATCCAAGTAGCTCTCCTATATGAAACAAAGTTGAAGAGCTCTGATCATCTTCAGGCCGTTTGAGATTAGAGCTTTCCTGAGGTGACTTGTTTCTGTAACCAGTTTATTCTTTCTTTAGATATACGACATTCCCCCCACATCGGTTAAGGGGCCTGGACTTCCAGTTCCCATGGGAGAAGCAAAAGCTTTAGGAGTCTATGACATACCACCTGCCAAAGGGGTAAGTATTACGCTGTTTCCACAAGATCTTGTATTTTCATGTCTGACCAGAGACACATTTAAACAAGAATTCATGTATGATCCTCAAGGAAAAGGAGATTCAGTACTTTAAAGATTTCCTTAGTTTTTTAAAACATTAAGCCTGGTAAAGTGAAGCACTGCATCAAAACTATTAAAATTAAGGTGTGTGAATTGATAATTAGACCTAGCATTATCTTTGTGGCAGCGTGCTGCCTTTTTGGATTTTGCTGCTTATAAGAATTTGCATCAAGATGAATGTTAAAAAGTGAAATATTAAAACTGATCCTCAGTCAAACTCAGGGTCAATAGCTGACTCCATGAAAGTCAATGGCAGATCTTCCATCCCAGCATTTTGTAGGCCCTATGGAAGACGGGAAATATTTTACTACTCTAGCCAAAGGTTTCATGGTTTGCTTTCTGTGATTCAGGTCTATGCTACACCTCCATCTGCATGCCGAGATGATACAGGCCTGTGGGAAAATTTGCAGGATTTTTCATCTCCAGTGGGCCACAGTGTAAGACCAGAAGGAGTATATGATATTCCTCCTCCCATCACCAAAGCAACTGGGAAAGAACTTAATAAATTTCCTCCTGAGAGCCTTTTATTGACAGATGGAGTGCCACAGAAACAGAATGTTTATGACATCCCCATGAACCATCAAAACTATTTTCTTGGACAGCAAATTTCCCCTCAAAAAGATGTTTATGATACCCCAAGGGGAATTGCATTCCCAGGACAACAGACTGGACTCAGCGAAAGTCTCATCCCAGAAGGAAGAGAAGGTGTATATGATGTACCACCACCAGTTCTCCAAGACACTAAAGGCTTTCAGGATGTGACTGATGGGATAAATAGGTTGTCTTTCTCCAGCACAGGAAGCACAAGGAGTAACATGTCCACGTCTTCAACAACCTCAAAAGACTCTTCTTTCTCAGCATCAACTGCACAGGAAAAAAGATTAATCCTTGATCCAGACACTGCTATAGAGAGGCTTTACTGCCTCCAGCAGACAGTGGAGACAGCTGTCAATAACCTCATGGCCTTCCTCACAGCAGACTGGCGGTCTTACGGATATATGGAGAAACACATCAATGAAATCCACGCTGCTGTGGATAAGGTGGAGCAGTCGCTGTTGGAGTACCTCCAGTTTGCAAAAGGATCAGCAGCCAATGCATCCTGCCTACCCGAGTTCAGCCTCCTTAACAAAATGAGGAGGGAGGTGCAAAGGCTGGAGGACTCTTACCAGATCCTTACCCAAACCAGTCACGACTTGAACAGCTACAACTGGTCTTTGAATGTTCTAGCTGTCAACAGACTGCAGAACAAGTGTGACGACCTGGACCGGTTTGTAATGGTGGCAAGGACAGTCCCAGATGATGCCAAGCAACTGACCACTACTATCAGCGTCAACGCAGAGGTGCTCTTCAAACAGGCGTTGAGCAGCTCACGTTTCAAAAACGTACCAGAGAACATGACGAGCACTCCTGACTATTTATATGACAGCCCTCATATACAGCGCCACAGAGAAAAAGCACAGAACGACTGCAGTTCCCTTCCTCCGCTCCTGAGTAAAGGCCAGCACCCTCACAATACCACCAGCGAGAGCCCAGAGAAGAGCTGGATGGATGACTACGATTACGTTCACCTCCAGGTAGGTAAACCCAATGCCTTCCTCACACGGCCGATTAAGAGTTGTCTGTTTTTTACAGAAGCTGTTTGCAGGGAAGTAGCAATCACATTGTCACACTAATACATATTCAAGAGTAATTTCACCAGGGTGATTACTTCCTCTCCAACAGGACTGTTGTGTATATAATAGCGATAGCTTTTTGCTGTGCCACACTATCCTTTTCTTCACTGACCTCTTAGTCGTGTGAAAAAGCCAATACAAAGCAGCCTGTTATTTGACCTACGAGCTGTCATTTAGCTCCAGAGCGGTTTTAACACAGTGTCTTATGCAAAACAGGGGAAAGAAGAGTTTGAAAGGCAACAGAAGGAGCTGCTGGAAAAAGAAAATATCATCAAGCAGAGCAAAATGGAGCTGGAGCACCATCAGGTACGTTCGCTCAGGTGCAACGATCACGTTGAAATGCAGTGCTCCTTCCAGGTAAGGAGTATTGGTGTGCACAAGTGCCAGCACACGCAGTTGGAAAGTCCCGGGTGCCAGAAGGCAAAGACAGCAGGTATTAGGTCTTGGCTAAACAGCAGCTCCAAGTTAGTTACTTTCCAAGGGGGATTTCTGCCAGTCAGGCTCCACCATTGATGGACAAGGACATGTGCTGTCATGCTCCAAATGGGAAATGGTGAGCATCAAGATTTTAGCACCTTCCTGGCCCTGTCAGCGATTGCTTACACCAAAGGAATTTTAAGTGTTTACTGCAGAGTAGCTATTCTGAAGATCAGCATCTCTACCCTGTTCATTTCCTTGTTGCCACTTCATAATTCAGTGGAAACACAGCCACAGCTCTCAGTATTTAAAACACCACCTTCTGTGGCAGGAGTCAGCCTTTCCCTTGAAAACAATTTCCAACCATCTCAGTTTGAGAGACTTAATTTTTTTTTATACAAAGCACCAGTGTGGTGGGCCCAGTGCATACGTATAATAAAAAGCAGTTTCTGTCTCCAAAAGCTTGCCACAGAGGAGAAACAGACTTCCAGAATGTCTCACAGTGGGTCGGTCACAAAGCCAGCTTGAGAACTGTGCCTTAATCACTGGACCATGCTGAATACATGTCACCACCTGCACATCTGTTCACTGAACATCCACACCATTAACTTAAATACTGTGCTTAGTATCACTTTAAATGCTAGAAAAGGAGGTCTTATAAGATTGACATCTGTCACTTTCCCCTCATATTAATTCTTCAATTGTACAAGCAGCATGGAGGTGAGAGTTACAGATTTGTCATCTCAAAATCCCCCAGAGACTGCAGTTTTTAAAAGATCATGTAGGAGTCACTGCCACTTGGATCCATCTCTCTCACTTCTAATTTCAGAATACTCTAAATGAGCAACAGCCTGTAAATTTGGGAGGTTTTTTGTTTTGGTTGTTTGTTTTTTTTTTTTTCTTTAAAATACAAATAAAGCATTTTAGATGTTTTTCTCTTCCGAATTCTGTGTATTTGGATTTATGGTAACCAAAGCACTTGATTACCCCTCACTCTCCAAAATAAAAGATCTTAGAAAACATCGATGCTACTCTTTATTTAGCATAAGGTCAGTTTAGGATGTCCAGGGGTGTCCTGAGGCATAAGGTGAAGCTGTAATACATACCAATATCCCCTTTTTATTTGCCCTTCAGATCAATCAGTTCCAACGTCTGGAGCAAGAGATCACAAAGCCAGTAGAGAATGACATCTCCAAGTGGAAGCCACCTCAAGCTCTCCAGACTGCAAACAGCACTGTCACCTCCCGTGACAGCCAGCTGCTTTTATTCTATTCTGACCAGTGCGAGACTCACTTCAACTCCCTCCTGAATGCCATCGACGCCTTTTTCAGTTGTGTCAATGCTTCTCAGCCGCCCCGAATCTTCGTGGCTCACAGCAAGTTTGTCATTTTGAGCGCTCACAAACTCGTGTTCATCGGGGACATGCTCACGAGGCAGGTGACGACTCAGGACATATGCAACAAAGTGATGAACTCCAGCAACCAGTTGTGTGAACTGCTGAAGAGTGTTGTTCTGGCCACCAAGACGGCTGCCTTGCACTACCCCAGCACGGCGGCCCTGCAGAAGATGGTGGACCGAGTGACGGAGCTCTCTCGTTACGCACAGTTGTTCAAACTCTCACTGGTCCAGATGGCGTCCTTATGAAACCCAATGGAATCCAGTCCATGAGCAGCAAAAGAGAAGAGCAAACAAACTGGAACTGTTTTTGTGTAAATGTTATCATTTATTTTATTAATTTTTTTTTTGATCTTTTTTACAAAGTATTTTAAATACATTCTTACGCGTTAGAGAATCTAATGAAATCAGGGATCTGGGAATATATCTGGTTCTGTATTATGTTTCTAATACACATTTAGATTTGTGTACACTGCCTGTATGTATATGTTGCTACATTCCCTAAAACATCAAGTAAGCACCTTAAAAATTACGTGTGGGGTAAGCAGTGCGTATCTCTTGTATATACTGCCCGTTCCCTCAGTGTATTTGTTAACTGGATGCTGCAGTCTTCTTGTTTCATTCCACCTTGATTTTGTCACTTGGTTGTGAAACCTACTTGTAGCAATCCATGAAGCAAATGTAATGGTTCTCATAGAACTCCATTCCCTTCTTAGAAATTACTTTCTATAGGTTAATGCCATGAGATTTAACTCTCCTCTTGCTGTCACTTCATTACACACGGCATTCGATCGCTCTGACTAGCACCTATGCACAGCTGCAACAAGCAGCACATCAAGCAAGGCAGGACAGCATCTGGGAGAAAAGCATTTTTTTAGGCCATATATGAAACAGAACCTTCTAAGGAAGAAAGAGCACTTATTTTTCTAGGATGTATTCTTGGGAATTAATTGCATCTATTGCAATTCTGACTTCTGTTCAACTGTTGGGCTTTTTTTTTTTTATTTTTTTCCCCAAATTCTGTTGCGTAGGTGCTGGTCCTTCTGCACTACACTGTTGCCAGAAATGACCTCCTGTTTTAATGGGGCCATTCCATCAGTAAGTACACACAGTCCCTCTCAGTAATTTTCAGTTGTTAGTGGAGTGGTAGCCTCCTTCCCAAGTTCCGTGTACGCTGGCTGCTCCAAAACATGTATAAGCTTATTTGTCTTTGTTGCCTTTTGTGAACCCCCTAAAAATAAGTCACAGAACGCCGTTTGCTGGTGGTCCTCAGATGAAAAGCCATGCTTCAAAGTGAGCAATAGCACGTGCCTTACCAAAATGGGATTTGTCATCTTAGATAACAAACCCATTTCAACAGCGTATGAAATCTTGCAGCCTTAATGTATTGTCTCAGAGTGAAGACCACCCTTTAGCTACCACAACATTGCTTCCAGGGTCAGCTCCAGGGCTTGACTCTGGCACTGTTTGGGATTCTTTTGGATTTCCTTGTCCTTTGCGGGGGTTTTTTCCCCCCGCTGTATATTCTTAGAAAGTGACAAAGTATTTTGAAGCTTAGTGGTTATGTTGATAGTTTGTGCTTTCAAAGGAGAACCTTTATTGCAAGCCTGTATTGCAGTTTGTTATCTTTTAGAGAATCATTTTAAAAGGATTAAATGACTAGCTTTTTTTTATATATAAAAAAAGGCACCACTTGGTCTTATTTTTTCTTGTTTTCTGTGTCCTCTAAGTGTACTAAAAGGAAATATTGCTGCTTGTCAATACTATCAAAGCCATTCTAAAATGGGTTCACTTCCCATATTTTCAGTGATCAGTGCTTATAGTGTGCAGGGACAACTTGAGTGTGTAAGAGGAGGGGACAGACAGTTTCTCTGCCTGTCCAGAAGCAGCAGGTGAAACATTTAATCCAACTCAGCTACACAAGGCATCGAAGTCCAACACACAACCATCAGGCCACCACAGGCCTGCCTCATTCCCAGTGTTGGTTCCAGGCACAGAGGAAAGGCCTGGGACTGGCTCTCTGCTTTACATCAGTTCTCAGCTGCCAACGAAAGGCATTCCTGCTGGGGAACATCAGGGCAACAAAAGGCTTGAGAGCAAAGTGCCCACTCTGGCTCCCTGCGCCCTCACGAGTCAGTGACACAGGGCTACTTCCTGAGGGGGTCCCCACACAGTCACTGAGAAACTGCTGCTGTTGGGCAACCAAGTTGATGGCAAGTGTGGGGAAAAAAAGTGCCTCACAGTAGTGGCAAATGCAAAACATACTTGGCTCCTTACTCCAGACATTAAGTACGTACTAATTTATATTAATTAGAAAAATGCTTCCCTTCTCTTCCAGGGTGATGAACAAGGGAGAAAGAGGAGAGACAACAGCCACCCTTGAAATGGGCAGGTTTTAGAGAAGTTATCATCAGTTCATACTGATATATGACACGAGACATAGAGATCTTTTCCAACCCAAACGATTATAAGATCATCAAGTCCAACCATTAACCCAGCACTGCCAAGTCACCACTACCCCATGTCCCTCAGCACCTCATCTACACGGCTCTGAAATCCCTCCAGGGATGGGGACTCCACCACTGCCCTGGGCAGCCTGGGCCAGTGCTTGACAGCCCTTTCAGTGAAGAAATGTTTCCTCATATCCAGTGTAAACTTCCCCTGGCACAACTTGAGGCCATTACCCCTCGTCCTATCACTGTTACCTGGGAGAAGAGACCAACCCCCCCTCACTACCCCCTCCTTTCAGGGAGCTGTAGAGAGCAATGAGGTCTCCCCTCAGCCTCCTCTTCTCCACACTGAACACCCCCAGTTCCCTCAGCCACTCCCCATCACACTTGTGCTCCAGACCCTTCCCCAGCTCCATTGCCCTTCTTGGACATGCTCCAGCAGCTCAGTGTCCTTCTTGGAGTGAGGGGCCCAGAACTGAACACACACTTCATTGCCCCCCATACTGCACAACCCCTTGCAGCTACCTCTGCCATTTCTTGTGATGTACATCTGGGCTATGCTTCAGAAACGTCCCTTCCACATCTCCTGCCAGTGCTCTCCCGAGCACTGCTGCACTGCTAACACCTTCCCTCTGCCCATGAGCCAAGCATCTGTAGCTGTTCTGCTCCAAATCCAGCTGCTCCCTGTTGAACTCCACTTCCAGGCTACCTGCTCCATCTTAACATGCCTCAGCCTCAATAAAAAGGCTTCAGAAACTCACAGGATTCACTCCAAAGGGAGTTTTTAACCCTCACATGCCCTTTTCTTCTCTCACAGTGTTCACAGCATTAGTCCACCTTTAGACAGGAACATTTCCAGGGCAAAGATGGGGTCCTGCCAGTCTCAGGGGAGGACACAGTGTTCCTCCCAACTCTGAAACGTGCCTGTTCGTTTCACCTTCACCACTTACGCCGGCAATTTCAAAAACAATACATACACATCACTCTTAAATCAACAGAGGCCTTTTTCTAGAAGAGTTTTTCCACCTCAAAGATGGATGGTCCAGATGATGTGGATGTATTTAAATAGTTTCTTTTTGCTATTTGCACCAGAACTTCACCTAAGACAGCAGCTTTCTCTGTCTGAGGAGCCCCTGGGTACAGGTGTAGGGCTTTTCAACATTGGAGTTAATCTACAGTTACATTTAGCACTGCAAAGTCCTCCCAGTTCTTCTGACTCAGAAAGAACATTGAAACCAGGCTTGAGAGTACCTGGATAAAGTGGACAGCAGCAGGAGGAACATCTAATCCAGCCTTACCATAAACCTGCTGACTTCAGAGGGAGCAGGAGTGACAGGAAACTTAACCTCCTGGGAGCTGGCAGGAGGGCTAGCACAGACTCCTGGTAACTCGTCCCACCTCAGCTTCCCTCCAATGAACCGCCCAGAGGCAATTTTACTTTGATGAAATTAGAGCTAAATTTGGAGCGCAGTTCACATCATTAGCAAGGCCTGATCACACTGCACATGCTGCCAGCTGCTGGCATCACTTGGGAAACACGAGTACATCATTCTCTATTCAAAAAAACCAAATATTTACTCTTTATATTATTTATATTTAGCGCCTGCATGAAATAGTCACCAGCCTGGCCTTGGAGGACACACCTTCCCAGGGCAGCGCTTTGTGCTGCTGGTTTCAGAGTGGGGTGCTCTTCACCCCACTGCCTTCCAGGTTAGGACCTCTTAGGGATGGCCTCCCAGAGCAAAGGACCAACAAGGACAGTTTTGGGTCAAAACATGAGGGCACGGCTGAGCGTGCACGCTGCTGGCTGCTGCACAGCCCTCCTCTTCGGCCTCACAGGGCAGCAGAACATCAGGAGCTGGCAGTTACAGGGCAAGAAGCAAGGAGACAAAAGCTCTTTGCACCTCCTGGTAAACCCACGTCTCTACAGCGACACAGCCTGGGCTTGCAGTTGCTGTGGATTTCTGAGCAGGAGGAGCTGAAACGCTCTGAGGCAGAGGCAATGCTGAGCAGAACATGACTTTCCCACCTCTCCTGGGGTTTAATTTGCAATAGCGACCTCCTTATAGGGGTCTGTGCTTCAATTCTGGCTTTTCAGCAGACAGTACCAACCCAGACTCAGTGTATGCACCATCTCCCTGACAGGGCTTGCTTTGTCTCTGCTGCACATCAAGAGACAAGGTGTCTTTTTCTGCACAAGCAGCAACTCGATACACCAGGCTGACAACAGCAAAAAACCAGCTCGGGGGAACGCAAAGGATCGGGTCTACAGGAGAGACATGAAGCCCATCGCATCTGCAACGCGCTGCCCGGGCTTTGTGGCACAGGCAGCTGCTGCCGCCCCCAGAAGGTTACACGTACCATAAGCTCACACGTACCATAAGCTCAAACACAAATCACGATTCCCTGGTCCCACGCATGCTCGCGCCCACGGGGTGTCAGCTCCTGTCAGCCAAGGGAGGGATGGAAAACTCTTCCCCCTTGAGACCAGGAGGGTTTTTTTTTCCTCCTTCCCTGTAATTTCCCTTAATTACAGGAAAAACGAACAGAGCTCTTTCCCTGATGCAAAGCTGCAGGATGCCAAATCCAAGAGGCCCTTCGTAGCTTCCTACTCAGCTCTTTTTACGTCGCTCAGCACTGCAGCCAGGGTTACCCCAACCACTGCCAGCCAGGAAGGCACAATAACAACATCCCAGAAGCATCTGCTATTTATATGGAGGCAGACTTAAGCATGGTTAAATGAAGGTTACAGTGAAGGACAAGCAGAAAAATCAGAAAGAGGAGAGATGAAAGGAAAAAAAATAAAAACAAAAAGCCTGCTCTGGCTGTAGATTGTCTTGCAGAAAGGAATCAAAGTATAGCTTAAAATTTTTTGTGCAGGTAGAAGGCTCCAAGGCATTTTCCTGTGAAGTGATTCAAGTCTGCCTTTATTCCCAGCTAAGCTCAAAGGGAAAAAGCCGCAAGTGTGAGTGGCCAGGAACATGAAAAAGAAAGAAAAATGGACTTTTACTGGTTTTTCACCCTGTGCTTTGTTTTTATGAAAGGTGGTAGGAGCAGCCCACCAAAAAGCCTTTTATCTCCAGAGGTGATTTACGCTGGAAACAGGTATCTGTAATTAACTTGCATTCCAGAAGGGGAGAAGTTCACTCACTTGGCTTTTCTTCATGCCACATTTCAAAGAGAAATTAATTTTTGATAAATGAGAATGAGCACGTGCATTCTGCAGTGCTTGACCTGCAGTTGTGTTCAGGCCCCACTGCTCAAGATGTGGCTTTTGGTTGCCCACTCACAGATTTACTTAAGGAATGAGTACAGCCCTGCTGGCAATTTATATCCCTTTCATAGGAACTGCTACGACAATGAAAAGGATGTTCCTAGAGCAGGGCTGCACTGCACAGGACACCTCATTCCCCTGCGTCCATACGCAGGAGGAGATGGATGAGGGATGCACCATTTCCATCCTGCAGCAGCAACAGTAGGTGGAGCTGCCTCTGCACTCTGGGATGTTAAGGTGGAAACCCACATGCCCCACAAATGCAGGCAGTACACAGAATGACCAGCTCCATCCAAAGCTGCTCAACACACTGAGATACACAAATGACAAAGCCTCTTTCTTGGTCCCTCCTTTCCTCTCCATGGGGATGGTGATGCTCAGAAATGCCCCAATTTGGATTAGCCCATCTCTGCTCCCAGAGTGAGACACCCCAGATGCAATTCACCTTGCCTACCTGAAGACATTTGCATACGAGATATCATCAGAGTCCCCCTTAACCTGAATAGAGACCAAACTATATGATTAAATTTACTTTAGAATGAGATCAAACTTCTCCAGGCTCATTGGATTAGGTCTCCTTAGGTCTTCAAAGGCAGCTGAAACAAGTAGCTCAGATAAAAAAAAGACCATATCATAGGCTCCTAAATTTTGAGGATGATGAATCCTGCCCACAGACCCCACACCTGCCTCCTGAAACTTGGCGTGGCCGCTTACACAGTTCAAGCCACAACCGAAACACTAAAATGCCTTAGAAACCCAGGGACTCCCCCCAGCTCACACCGGGGCAGAGAAACATAGGGGTGAGGACAGGAAAGTCAGGCAGATATTCTTAGGGTCACAGAGATGGTTACTGAAGTGATGTTTAGCTCCCCTTCAATAAGCAATCCAGCATACATCCCTGCCTTGCCACAAACACATAATACACGGTTTCAGATGCTCATTTCCAGATGCAGAGCCAAGCAGCTGCACATCTGGAGTGGGTGTCCTCTGGCACAGGAAGGGCTGAATCACCAAGGAATGCTAAAGGAGCTTCGTGCCATTCACCAGCAGTTAATTTTGAAGTGTGGGTTTCAAAATTATTTTCTGACAGAGTGAGTTTGCTTTCTTTTTCTAGTTAGAAACATTTTGTGAAAGTTCCTTTTCATTTACTCGGACTGCTTCTCCACTACCTGAGCACACACACCTCATCCCATTTATGTCTGGGTTTTTTCCTCATCTGGGGACAAGCAGGACACGACTGTAAACAGTTACACACCGAGTACTTACTGAATGCGTTTTCACTTCTACAGGGTTTGCACATTTTTGTATTTCTCCTCACAATATTCAGGAACAAACTCTCCAAGAGCCTATTCCCAGTGCTTTATCCCATGACGGAAGCAAAGCCTGGTGTCGGCCAGGAGCTGCCCGTGCTATGAACTGCAGGGGCAGCAGGCAGCAAAGGAAACAACAGAGAGATATTTGGGCACTGTGCTCATTAGCAGTTAACCAGACAGGGAAGCATCAAGATATTCACAAGCTGCTCCTGTACCACAAAGCAACAACACTGCTACTGGGAGAAATGAAAGCATGTGCTTGGAGGCCAGCACGAGATCCCAGACCATGCCCATGCAATCCACCTCCTGCAGTTTGGTTTTCCAGCAGATGAATCTGCCTCAGGCTGTGCTAGCACAGGAGGAAATCCTACAATTCATATATTTCATATGGAGATGTTACTTCTCATCAGCTACTTATCAGAGGGGCTCTACTACAGGCAACACCTTCTGCTCAGAGTCCCACAACAGCACAGGAGCCTGTGGCATCTCTTCCAGAGCAAACCAAAGTCTTTGGAGCAACACATCCAACCCACTTATTAAGGAATAACTTCAGCAGAAATTACTAACCTCTGCTGCCAGGCAAGGCAGCAGAGACTAAAATCTCCACACTCAATTTCTCATCCTTTAAAAAACCCTCAATCAACCAGAAAAGTGAAATACAGTGTTTTCTACCTGAATGCATCCTTGGCTTCCCAGGAGGAAAGTGTATGACAAGCAGCCAGGAGAACACTTCAGCAGGCTCCCCTTTCCACTCCTCAGCAATGCTTCTTTTCCACAGACACCAAGCCTTGTGCACAGAAAAGCCACAGCTATGGCCCCATCACCAGCTGAGCTACATCTATTTTTAAAGCTCACTCCATGCACACAGCAGCAAGTCATCCAGGCCTGATTTGTCTCTAGCCCTTGCACTTCAGGTAAAGAATACAGTTGTGGTGGGTGTTGTTTTTTTTTTAAAAAAAGAGCTTTCTAAACCCTAGATTTTGCAGAAGCAGGAGCTAAGCTTTTCACAGCTTCCTTGCACAAGTGAAATCAACTCCACAGAGGGCAGATGGTTATGTTCAGGGCAAACTCACAAACCTGACTCTCCCCAGTGCTTGTAATCATTGGACGAGGGATGTTAGGAAGTATAGCCCTATCTATACCTCCCCTTGTCCTCTGGACTTGGGACTTGCCCATGGAAGTCTCAATTAGCCTGCATCTGCAGGTTCACAAACATATCTTCATGACATCCTGTGGCAGCAGGTTGCTCCTAAAAGGAGGGGGTAGCGAGGCAGGGGTCTGTCTCTTCTCCCAGGTAACAGTGACAGGACAAGGGGCAATGGCCTCAAGTTATGCCAGGGGAGATTTATGACATGGTGTAACAGCGGGGAATTGGCAGTGCGGGGTTAATGGTTGGACTTGATGATCTTAGAGGTCTTTTCCAACCAAGGCTGTTCTGTGACTCCCTGATGTGATGGGTGGATCCTGGCGAGTCAACCTTGGGGTGGAGTCCAGACAAGAAAAAAAATAGAAGCCCTGTCTGGTTTTGGACTTAAACAAAGCATGGCCTCACCAAGCACTAGGGATCATTAACAGTAGCCCCCCAGACCCAAAACAGCAGATGAAGGACTCCTCAGGCACACACCTGCACAGCTGGAATAAGTCCTGTTTCCCTAGCAAACCACATAGCCTGTAAAAATAACTATTTTTTTAAATTATTTTTTTTTAAATGCCAGCATCTAAGTGTAAATGGTAGATTTGCTAATGGGGACTCACTGTTACTCTAGGTAGTAAATGAGAGGCTCGATAAAGGGAATACAGGTTTCTCCAAAGCTTTGTGCAACAAAGTGCTCCCTCCTTCTCCCTAAGCCTGAACGCAGAGATTCATCAGCAGGGTAACTCAACAAGGCTCTCACTGTATCTCTGTCTCATTGCTCTCCTCAAAGATTTTGGTCTTTAATGCAAAGAAAACGTGACAGGTTAGATGATCAATGTTACATTATTAATATTAGACTACTATTGGTCCAATATTAATATTTGAATAGAGGAGAAGGTTTTAAAGTGATCATGTTTTACCTGCTCGATAACCAGCAGGATCTAGACCAGCTCTGGGGGGATGGCATTTCACCACGCATCTCTGCAGCAAAGAGTTGAGAAGCATGAGGACACACAGCTGTGAACTGGTTTTGAAGAGATCTGGACAGCAGGCAGCTTGCCTTTGTGATTAGACTGGGGGAAAACCCCACAGATTCAACCCATTTGCTAAGCTGCTGTTCACAATGTTACTGTACGTTTGCAGCCTTAAGACCTGAAGAAGTGCTGCTGTGGTGTGTTTTGTTTTGTTTTTTTCTTAAGCATGGTGAGAGGTAAGAAAAGCAGATCCCTCTTGGCACTTTTGAGACATCCCTTCTCAGGGCAGATAATTTTTTAGGTTGCTTTCTATTACAAAGCAAAATCCAGTGTTCCTCCTGTGCCACAGAGCCATGCACAAGTCCCCCTAGACACAGGACTACCACGTGTCCCACAGCTTTTTGTGGCATGAAACATACAGCCAGACAAGAACCTCCCCTGCAAGGAGCTGCCCTTGTACTTCCCAACCCCACTAAACACCAGCAGAATTACTGAAAACAGCGACAGCAAACGCAAAGGAGCTCAACCGCGTTGGCCCTGATGGATGCTCAACGTTCCTCCTGCGAGGAGGACCTCTACCCGCAAAGATTGAAGGCCCGTGCCATCTAGTGGTGAAAAGCAGCCGCAAAGCTCCCTTTCTACCCAGCTTGCTACAAAAAGCCTCCGGGATTTCGGGCTGGATCTGCACTGCGAGCAATTGACCTGTTTTAGCAGCCAGCCCAGGGATAAGCGCTTTCCCCTATCCATGCCATCACTCCAGGACTCAGAAGAAATGCGAGGACATCCTGGAAGTGGGGACACAGAAAAGCAAAATCAAGTCTGCCCTTGCTATCTGACTCCTTTGGGAAGTGTAAAAGCTAAGGATGCAATAAGCATCACCCGTAATAATTAAACCGTGCAATTGTTGAATAAAGCTCTTCATTTTGGAAAACAGAGGTTAATACAGGAAATCAGTAGACCTGCAAAGCAGAGCCACAAAGTGAGATTCCCAGCTGCCTGCCTTCTGCCTTGGCATGTCCCCTCTGCTGCTCTGCAGGAAGGATGAGTGTTTTCCCACATGGCAGTAGGACCTGTGCCAGTTGTCTGCAAACGTGCCCCCAACCCACTGGCACTAGAGGAGGATCAGACCAGGGAGGGGACAGCCACAACTTCCCTGGGCAACCTGTTCCAGTGTCTCACCACCCTCACAGGAAAGAATTTCTTCCTAGTGTCTAATCTAAATCTCCCCTCTTCCAGTTTAAAGCCATTGCCCCTCGTCCTATCACTACATGCTCTTGTAAAAAGTCCCTCTCCAGCTTTCTTGCAGCCCCTTCAAGTACTGGAAGGTGCTCTAAGGTCTCCCTGAAGCCTTCTCTTCTCCAGACTGAACAACCCCAACTCCCTCAGCCTGTCCCCATAGCAGAGGTGCTCCGGCCCTCGGATCCTTCGTGGCAAGGGTGTTGCCTGACATGTTGGAACACAGAGAAGGCTGACAGCTGATCAGTTGGCATTGAAGGGCTGATTCAAGACACAGGAACCACAATTAACTCAAAATTAGTTAGGTGCAAGATAAAACAAGCAAGAAGTTCTCAGAAAGACAGAAAGTTCCTGATTAGGTCCTTGCAGTGCTAGGAGGTTCAAGACTGACTGTAATAAAAATTTGGTGTTAATGTAGCCCCAGCAGCTCAACCCAGCACACAGCAACAGCGAACCTTGCTTCAAGCCCGAGTTAGCGTTGTGAACACACAGCTTTGCTGATAGCAGGCTTTCAATTCACTGTACAAGTTGTTAAAATACTCTTGTGCAGAGGAGAGAAAATTGACACAACCTACAGCAAGCTCTCCTCCTCTGCAGTGGGTCCAAGGAGGACCCAGGTTACACACACCTTGTTTTGGAGCTCTGCAGTCATCTGCCTAGAGAGTATTTCATCTCAGTGTCCCCATTGGCAAAAAAAAGGATGTTAGTCCTGGTTTGAGTTCTGCTGCTGAAAGGTCTCTTGTGTTTTAGGAGGTTTCTCCCCCAGCTTTCCATAGCTGTCCCTGCTTTAAAGGTGACTACACCCCACGAGCTCTCTGACAGCAGGACTGGTTAGTTCTTCTGCTCACTCTGTGATGCTGCTCTGCCCACCCACAGGTCCATCTGGCCATTCCTTTTGCCTGAAGCAGAGTCCAACATCGCCCCACGTCGACATAAGCCCTAGCCCAGATGCACGCCCTTCCCAGTGGGGGTCTAGGAGACAGTGTAACAAAGGCTCCCTTCTGTCCTGCTTCTAGAGGTAACGCTTTACTCGTTCCAAACACCCACAGGGAGAACAGAGGTGCTCAAAACATAAGAGCTTCTGATCTCCAATGAAGAAAACAGCTAATATACATGTCTTCAAGGTTTACTATAAAACCCCACGTATTTACACTGCCAACCTCCAGTCTAGTCCCACATTAAAAAATATCTTAAGTATTACCCAAGCAAGATGAAACACTGCTTGCGTTTCACAAAGACTCTGTATTCTGATTGCATGCGACCAAGGCCGCAGGAGACCGCTGACAGCATACGAGTGTCCGTGGGGAAGGAGCAGTACCAGTTAGAACAGCCTGTGGTGGAACTTCAGGCAGAGCAGAGTTGTACAACGGCACCTTCGTTTGAGGTCAGAAGACTCAAGCGCTCAAGTTCCATAATGCCATGGCATTGCACTGCATTCCCTTAGTAGCCCATTTTCACCAGTGAAATAGGACAATAGCAAAGCAGCTCATTCTCTCAATATTAAAGGGATTTTATCTGGGTTTTTTTCCCCCCAAAAAATCTTCATTTAATCTTTTATTAGTAATTCAACAAAAGAACCCAGGATTCAATTTATGCATTTTACTTCACAGAAGCGAGGAAGGATGAAGCACATTCTCATTTCTTTCTCCTGTACATCTTCATTTCCAAAAGAACTTCCTACTTGGCCAACATAATTTTAGAAAAACTAAGAAGTCTACAACCAATCTTGAAAGTATGAAGAACAAAGGAGGGAGGAGGTAGTTTGATTTTTGTTGGATTTGTTGTTTGTGGTTTTTTTAATTGCTAAAATGAAATGACAGCTTTCAAGGATAAGGCAGAAAAATCACCTTTAACAACAGCTGCTCTAAAAGACATGCACTAACCAGCCCTTTCAAATGAAGTCATCTGTACATATTACACCAGCTGGAAGGTGACTTTCAACAAGTCTTCTTTTGCAGTGTTGCACACTCAGAGAAGCAGTCTTATCTTACAGGCAAAATCCCATTCAAAACCAGTCAGAAAACCACTCAGATCAAATATTCATCTCAAGTCTGGTTACTTTATTTTTCATCTGTGCAGTCAGTTAGAAGAACAGTTAATGATGAGAACAGACAACCACAGAAGCTTTGGGTACAGTATCGTAACACTGAAGAAGCCAAATGACCACATTGAAGACATTCTTTACACTGGTCATTTCCAAACAAAAACAGAAGTACACACACAGGTCTAGTTCAGTGTAAAACCTGATCTGAAGCAGCAAGTTGCTCATGAATTGCAGCACAGTATACAGCATTCACTGCAAACAGTTACAGCAGCACTTAGTGGATCAACTGCATAGAATTAGCCTCGTGGGCAAACACTGTCAGCATGATAACAACCCTAGTGGCTCCCTAACGGTCCAAATTCTGCAAACAAAATTGTTTACACCACTCAAACTTTAGCAATAGCTTTTGTATGTTTTCCACCAGTCTATACTGTTTGTTCCAGCCATCATTGCAGTAACTGTTTTCAATAAACTGTCACATATAACATAGGTTATTACTGCTTATTCAAAGTTACACAGCCCCTGCAACAAAGGTGATACGACTATATTTAAAATAAGAACCCAAAATACATTCAAGAGAATGGCTGCAACAGTAAGGCAATAAACAGTTTTAAAAAGAGATCCTACCAAACAAGACAAGATCAACTGTGTAACCTGTTGCCTTCATAAGGTTTCAGACTCGAATGGGTCAATTCCAAGTTAAGTGCTTACCCACCAGGAACATCTCAGAAGTACATTGGTAAAAATATTCAAAGACATGAGTATATTGGACTGCCAGCAATCACAACCCAGGTCTCATCACAAATATGCTTTTAGACATACAGCTTTGCTTTTACAGGTCTGTGTGAAGCGCCCTGTACAAACATTTCACTACAGAGTCCTTCAGGAAAAATGAAGCATTGACAGAAGACATCAGCATTCTACAATTCTTCCAAACCACATCATATAAACCTTTGGCCCGCTACTAATGAGATTAATAATTAAAGTTACACACCAGGCAGACAGCATTATTGGCAGCTATGTTACAGCAACATTAAAAAAATAGCATCAGATGTTTAAAAAGAGACTGAAAATAACTTTGGGGAGTGAAATGTACACCTACATACAGCAAAGAAGGGAGAAGGAAGTTGTTTGGCTAGAGCAGATGAGCTACCCAGAGGTTCCACATCCATCTTATTGCATATTTGATCTGTGTCAGCATTCAAACCTGCACGGATTTTTCCTTCATTATCTTGCTCCAGAGTCTTGATTCTTTCACCTTTTGAGCTACCCTGACTGGCTCTGTATATTGCTGTAACTTCACATTCCTTCACAGCTACTAGAAGCAGAGGCTGAGTTAACTGTTACTCGTCTCAGCCAGGGATACTACAAGCATCAGCTTTTTGCCATCTTCTGCACACTGAAGTCTAGGTAAAAGTGGAGTGTCAATATCCTACGTCAGTACAGAAAAACGTATCTTTATTTGTAAGCTCAAGTCAAAGATGCTTAAGATGTTTAAGAAAAATTTATCAGTACTTGGTTAGCATTGCTAAACTGAAAGTCTCATTGTGAAAAGACATACAGACTCAAAAATATTGTGACGTTAAGTTGTGCAAGGCAAACAACTGAAAGCAGCAGGGAATAGAATCCGACTGCCTTTTGAATAAAAGGGAATTTTACTCATTAAAAAAAATAATCACTAGGCATTCCCTTGCTAGCAGAAAGGCTAGAGGAAGGAGACTGACGGTATTTCTACACGTGTGTAAAGGATATGTGCATAGCACTGCCTAACCATGCTTGAAAATGTAACCCTGTAACACAAAGCATGCCTATACATACATGCTAGTAAACAAAACAAAGACTTTTACACTCCAAAGGAAGGTCAGGGCTGATCTTATATATTTTAATACTGAAACATCCAAATCATTTTATGAAGTGAATGTTCTCATTAGCTTTTGAACAGTATTCACAGATGACAAACAAAGGCACTGGAAGAGTGCTCTTTTCCCAGATGTAGGCCTACTTGATGAAAAAGCTGAATGTTGCTGCTTTTAGCCATATAATTGAACCAAACCACAAGTTTGGCAGTCATAGGTTTAACCTTCTTAACAGCTGAAAGTACAAGAGCAATTTTGTAGTCCTATTTAAGTTTTTGTATAGGGAACAATGATCCAAACACCATCACATATCCAAGCTTTGAGAGAAAACTGAAGCTGTTCATGACCGGACCTGTTGGTAGCTCTCTCTCACACACATCAGAGGTGGTACGTGCATGTTCCTCCTCTTCCCAAAGTTCTCAGGCATCAGCCTTGAGAGTCGCTAGGTAAATAGAAATGGAGCTCTTTGTTCTCAAGTGCAACGTCAAAACAGCTGTATAACTCATTCTCAAAGAAAACAGGAACAACTGCTTATTACCAGTAAAAAAAACCCCAAAGTCAGTAAGTCCTCCAGCAAACATGAGGTACCAAAATCATTGCTGTAACACTATCAAAACGTTACAGTGACGTCTACCAAATTGGTCAGAATGCCTTAACTGGTTCCAGGAAAGAAGTTATGTCAGGTACCATACACCTGATATAAAGATGTACAAAGTGAACTAGAGAAGTGCTTAGTATCCAAAACCCAAAGATGACACTTCAGAACACTAAACACCAAGTACATAACCTAGGCACCTTTGCCTCTCCAACACATGTTGGAGTTAAAGGTTCAGGAAAAACCTAGCAGGGCTGTTTAACCTGTAACCCTTCTTACACCAAAACCAAGAACACAGGTCTTACCACCCGATTCCTTATTTTGCCTTTTTTTTTTTTTTTTAAAAAAAAAAAGGAGATAAAACAAACCTCCAAATCATGTGTATCTTATCTTGATTTTTCATATTTCATTTATCCTTTATATATATAAGAACATAACTAAAATCTCACTTTAGAATACTTTCTAAAGCAGGATACGCTTTCAACCGTTTTTCAAGTTCACATGCACTCTCAAGGTTGAAGAAAAAAATATATATTCATATATAGCTAAGGAAATAAAACTCAGTTTCACTATATGTAGTTACAGTGCTGTAAAGAAATGATTTCAAGTCTGAAATGCTTATATTGTTCAGACTAATGCAAAGGCTAAGCCTATGGTCCAGGACCTGTTTTTAATCTGTGTGCAGTGAGAGGAGCTACAGCAGCTCAGCATTTTTCTGATGGAGATTTCTCCCCACCTCTCCTTTCTTCCAGTATTCCATGACTGGCTGCTGAAGCCCTTCCTGAACCTCTACCAAAGTAGCATACATTGGTAGTTCAGAAGTAACGGTCCACAGGTATTAACATGACCTCTTAAGTCAGTTTTTTAGTAAGATCAAACCACTGAACGACACAGTGCAGAGGTGCTTAACCATTCATAGTTGGTGAGAAGTTCAATGGAGTACTTTAAGTTGTTTCTTCTGTAGGCGCCCTTCGCTGTCGAGCAGATTTCTGTCTACTTCTCTGAGGTGAGGGTGGAGTCTCCTGTTCAGCTTCAGTCTCTGAAGGCTCGTTGTCTCCCTGCTGGGACCCCGTATCACCTATCAATTCTCTCAGGAATTTGAATTTAGACAAAAACAATTGCCAGACCACGTACCAGCCTGCAGGAGAGAGAAAAAAAAAAGTTACTGCTTAGTTATTCCATACAAATTGATACTCCACTCTCGGGCAAAGTATACCAGGAAAGCAGGGGAAAAAAAAGCCAACAAAACTACCAGCTCCCATCCTCTAATCACCACCTCTCAACCCCAGCACCCCTCCACAACATACCCACTCTTTTCTACACTCCTATGAACACCAATTCCATTTGTTAAAGTTTGTCCTCATCTGGAAGCAAACATGTAAGCTCCAGACATGGACCTACACATTCCAAACTGCACTGCCATAGTAAGCAGTAGGTGGGTGATCACCACTGCACAGATAAAGGTCTTAAGTGCCAGGAGAAGAGGAATTTCTGTGGTTATACCCAAAACAAGGACTCAGGACTCTTTACAAAAGGCACTAGAGTTTCTAACAGCACTCAGCAAACACATCATTCTGAAAATCACACTTTAGAAACTGCATTACATAACTACTATTAAGCACACTTGTTAATACCATGTTTTATAACAAATCCTATTTTGAAATGCACAAGGTCTTCTTTATGTTCCCTCAAGTTCAAGGTGTTCCCTCACAATGCCCAAATCTCATTAAAGTTAACATTCTCCTCATTAAAGTTAACATTCTCTGGTAAATACAAGTTCTGCTCCACTGCTAAAATGCTCTGGGTCCTGAAACTATGCAAGTAAAGAGTTGACATGGTTGCATTTCTAGAATCTCTCTTGAGAAATATTTAAGATCCAGCTCCTCCTCTCTCATAAGTGTTTCTATAACAGGTAGCCAAGAAACTTGAAAAAACAGATATAAATACATCTAAACCTCAACCAAAATCTTCCTTTTAAAAGGTCTCCCTTATCTAAGCATTTAGGTCAAGAGAGACTGGAGTTTTACCCAGCTGAGAACTAGTGATACCCCTTTCCCTCTAGCTAACTAGTCAAGTTTCATCACCCATAGAACAGGAATGTAACTTCTCTGTGAAATACACAGTTAAATAGCATAACATTTAAACAGCTATTTGGAAACACAGGCTATATAAGCAGTATTTGCAACACCAAAACCCATCTGTCTTGTGCAGAGCTATAAATTAATACTCCCATTCTCTGTTCAGAAGGTCTTGCTAGCTCTTCAAGCCCATACTGCTGACTTAAATTACACAGCTGTCAGACTTCTGAGTGTGGACAACAGGGGCGTATTAGGGAAGAGGAAGAAAGACTAATAAGTGGCACTTGTGTAACCTCAGCACCACTATTTCTCTTCCTCTTCTGTAATCAGAGTCATGCCAGTACCAGCAGACAATTGCTTAGGACAAAACAAGATCCCACCCTTCCCCTCCCTTCTGGAATACTCTTCACATCCTGCAGACTTTAAATTTTCATAACTTCCCTGCTACTAAGGAAAGTTGGAGGAAAGCCTTTATATGACAGCCTTTTATTATCAAAATTAATTGCTAAAGCCTACACCAAGTATTTCCTTTTCCATTAATGCCTAAACCTTTCAATGACTTGTGATTAAATTGAATCTGATGTGCCACAAATGCATTAAAGCCCTCTGCAACTAGAAATAATCTCAATGGCACATGTCTGGTTTGGGCATCTTTTTTCTTTTAGATCTAGAAGTAGCAGCTTTCTGAGAGTTGTTTCCATTGAGGCGTATTTCAGGTCTCTGGGATGCTCAGTGCTCTGTGCATTCTGAAGATCATATATCAATCCATTTTTCTCATGGGTCTAAGCATCATTAGAAGTAATCAGATTTCCAGAAGCCATGCTCATTTCTAGTCCACATGGGAAAGAAAACGAGTAAAATATTCCAAGTGAAAACAGAACATTTGCAAGAAAGTGAGACCTAAGCAGGATATTACAAGCCATTTAAAAAACATCTTCAACTCCCCAGTTTGTTGACAGAGACAAAATTTGAGACACTGGCCTCAGAAGCACACAAAAAGCAAGTGATACATTCTACTAAATCCATTTAAGCATACATGGGGCGGGGGGGGGGGGGGGGGGGGTTTGATCTCAGCCAGAAATTGTTTGGTTGAGTTCTTTTTGTTTGTGTCAGTTTGGGTTTTTGTTTCCTTGTTTAAAATCCTGCCTAAAACACCTACAAAGTGAATTAGTGTGAAACAGACACATTACATCACAGAGCAGGGAGGGTGGAAGAAGACCCAAAGATATTCATGGCCTTCCCAAAAGAGTTATAGGGCACTTTACAGAAGCATGACCTGAATATATTTGGTATAAATAAATACCCCACTAAGGGCAGTATTTTAACTTAGGCTGACCACATGCTTCCTCTATCACTGCAAACTGGCCACTTAACACACAGAATTACTATGGGGGATGGGGGGAAAAAATACTATTGGACATTCACAATTCATCTTCAGGAACTCTCAAGACAAGCAGCATTCATTTTTTTTCCATGTTTGGTTTGAGTTAGAGCACAATGGCCTGAGTATCCAAAATACTGAGTACCATAATCTGCACTGTCTTGTTCTGTAGTCTTGAGCTGGAGAGCTCTGAAGTCGGTTTATCAGCCAACAAGACTGGTTATAGTCAACAAACAACCAGACCAATGATAATAGCCAGGTGAAACAAACCACAATGCACTGCACTGAAAAGAAAATTACAACAGGCTTAGCTAATAACAGTGGGAGGGCAATCAGGCTTGAAAAATAGAGCTTCAAAACCTCACAAGATCTCCTAGCCTGTACCAGAGACATTTAGGTATAAAATAATCAAAATAGAAAGATCTTTCTTTCACTTGCTCTAGTTACAGTGCCAGCTTGGATGGAGTTAAAAAAAAAAAATCCCCCAAACAAACACACTTGTCTGAATCAAGTTAAGACTGCCTCTTCAGCTGAGACTCCCTGTCGCCTCACTGTTACTAAACACTTCAGTAAGAACTTCCTTGGAAATAACCAGACTACTAAAGAACAAGTTATTCTGGGTAAGAGAAACCCTCTCCAGCAACAATATCAACTAAATACACCAGTAAACAAAACCACACACAGACAAAGCCCGGAGGCAGATTCACAGTACTGAGTGAAGTCTGAATTAAAAGACAACGCATTTTTTATTAATTTCTCAGCCTCTTCAGAAGATTGCAAAATGGTAAAACCCAACATCATGCCATACTGCAGAACTGTAAGTTACAAAATAGGGAATTTTTTAAAAAAATAATTTTAAAGTAATTTAAAATACACCAAAAAAAAAAAAAAAAAAAAAAGAAAAAAAAAGGAAAATGGGTATTTCCATGCATTTTTCTCTTTATGCAGCTGTTGTGCTGTAAGAGCTCTTGCTGAACAGGTAACTGACAGCACCAGTTTGCATCTCAAATGCTTCCACTTTGTTCAGGTGAGCCACTCTGGAAGAAGTCCTACTGGTTTAACTTCACCACACACAAAATATTTTATTTGAAACAGTCTTCCAGTCCTTGCTTTATTTTCTTTAGCCTGTGGAAATCAAACAGCATACCTCCAATATATCTTCAGCAAACAAGCAGTGATGACACGCAGTCTACAGTGAAAGAAGCTGGCTCTCAAAGAAGTAAGCCAGATCCAACAGTACATCATCACAATGCAAAGCAGGAGATCCAGCTCTTGGTGTAAGAGATACCTGAATCCAGAGTCGGGAAATCCTCCCTACCACAAACAAGACAGTATTTTGCATTTAGGCAAAACAGCAGCTCCCAGCCTTGCGGAGTTTGGTACTCACTAAAAGTTGGGAGCCACCGTCTCACTTAAAATGCCAAAGCCAGGTGCCTTTCAAAGACATCTAAACCACATAACCACATTTGGTATTATGCCATCAGGATGTCAACCCCTCTTCTAAACCATGATGCAATGTGTTTGTGAAGATGGGACCATGAGTCAAAGCCTCTTTTACTGACTCATACATAGATGTAACACCTTTGCAACAGCAGGATGTTAAACAGATTTTATGATTTGACTATGCTTCATCAAAGCTACCTTTTCTGTTACTGTCCACACCAGCTCTCAGTTCTTTGTAAAGGCAGAAAGAAGCAAAGGGATCTGACTCCAACGTTACTCCCCCCTTAGAAGGTGAGGGGTACAAGTCTCAGGCCCATATATTTCATTCACCTTATACTGGCTAATATGCAAAAGCTAACAGAGGGTTTTCTTGATTGGAGCACATTTTTCTCTTCCACTTAAGCCAGGAAGAGCAAACAGAACAAAAAAAACCCAGAGCTAATAATACAGAGTGCTGCAGTAAAGCAACCTGATTTTTCTTACGTGAAATACAAATGAAACGAAGAAAGGAAGGAAGGTGATGCAGTAACAGCACAAGACAGTCTGAAGATCTGTCTTTTATTTCTGACCCTACTATGGAATTCCTGTGCAGTCTTTCAAGATTACCTTACCTCTGTGTCTCCACTGATTTGAAAATAAGATGCCATTACTCCAGCTCATGAAGACTACTTTAGAACTGGTTATCACCAAGGTGAATGTATTCAAATGCTGAGGTGTCCATTACAGAAAATCTTAGGCAGCCATAGCTGGGGGAAAAAAAAAAAAAAAAAAAAAAAAAAAGAGCATGGAGCTCTAGATGTTAACCTGAGATCTCGGAAAACAGGGTTCTACTCTGAGCTTTCTGTCAGATGACAAGTCATTTCAACACTGCACCATTTTTAAGATGCAGATAATAAACTGCCCTAGGGGGCAGCTTTGCTATGGAGAAGATCAGACTGAAGGAAGCCTGCACTACACTGATATTGGAAAAATGGAAGATATAAGGTGACACAATGCTTGGTACTGCACAGCTCCTTAAACCTGGTCCCTTTTAATGCCACACTACCACATGCTGCTTCCTGACTGATCGCAAGGAAACTTCCCATTACTACATTGGGAAAATAAAACAAATACACATAAGTAAGCACTACTAGAGTTCACCTTGGCTGGGGTTTTATCTTATCCTATACCCCTGACTATGCACGAGTCCCTCCCATCTGCAGAGAAACACAGAATACACAAAAGCAGCAATGAGACCACTGCAGAGAAAGGAAATCAGAAAAGGTGGGAATAAAAAAAAGTAGAGTAAGTTACCTTAGTCCCACTTTTAAAAGAACAACTGAAAAATTGCTGTTTACAGTCCCTCAATGGTTTCTATGTCAGATGTGATCAGCTTACAAATAGAGGTGTTGCTAGCTGCAAGCCTTCCGTGCTTCCTAACGAATTCAGACTGACATTGAAAGCAGCAGTTGCAAGCATCCAGGAATGTTTAAAAGAAAAAGAAATCAGGTTATCTATTCAAATTTTTTTATAGACATAAATGCCTGACTCGGGTATAAACATTAGCTTTTCACATGGCTGAAGAACTGGTCCAAATAACTTCTGATAGTTTGTGCTTTGAATTTTGCCTTGTCACTTTAGAAAAACGATAAAATCATTTTTTCCCCCTATTATTGAAGTTTTGATCGCACTTATTGCATCGCATTTGTGATAAGCGGCAAAAATCCACATGATCCTCAGATGTCTCCTGGATATTTAAGACTATAGTGCAAATGCTTGCAGAGAGCAATGAGTCCTTTTATAGGCCACTCAAAATCCAAATTACAGCTCTTCAGGCTCTTGACCCTGTAAAGTCCTTTTCATAAGGCTGTTTCAATACCTCTCATCAGACGCCTGTGAAATATTCTCCTCATCTGATCAACCTCACTCTACACTATATCCAGCTGGTTTTGTGTCAGGCTTATCCATTAATTTGTTCGTGTTGCTGGCTGGCATTTACTCACACCCTGCCATACACAGCACTCAGTCTCCCCGGGAGTCTAACAGGCTGTAAAGAACAGAGACCTGTGGGTAAGAAGGTGGATAAGAAACTGTCACAGGCACAGATAAACAACTGAATTGGAAGCAGCTCGTACTCTGTTTTTCCTACTAGTGATCTTGACACTGTTTTCCTTCAGTATTTTCTGTTAATAATCCTGATTCAAGAACTCAAACTGTACCAATATTAATTAATAAATGCTATATGATGGAAAAAAATCTCTACCAATACTGTAAATCATTGTCAAATCCTACTACGTCACTTGTAACTGGGTAGCAGTTCAAGTCCCCCTCCACATTCATTGTGTTTTGTGTCAGCTTCCTTTGTTCAGTGCTTTTGAAACCTAGGTGACTTTTAGCAATCATTTTATACGCTCTGATACTGTTGAAAGTAAAATACAATGATGGATTCAAAGCACAGCATTAATTGAATCCAAGTTGAATGTACAATATGGAACTCCGAACTGCTAAGTATTTGTAAGCCAGTTAAAGTCACTGGTTAATTATTTTGCTCTCTTTAAGCAGGGAAGTACTAGAGAGATGTTTAAGTTAGCAGGCCAGGTTAAAGAGATCCTTAGCATTTCAATTCCATTTGTCACATACAGACAAAAGCAGAAAGGCCTGGAGAAAATGATCCTCATTTCCGAATTTGAACAGCACACTGCAAAATCATTTTAATCTTTCAGCAAGGGAGCAAGCAAAGATCTCATATGCATCCTCTGAAAACATAAAACCCTTAGCAAGTACCACATTTCAGCTGCTAAAAGAGCAAAAGTGGACAGACAACACCTAATGAGCATACAGAAACTTGAATAAATATCCACTTAGGTCACCATTTAGTCTGTAACAAAGGGCAGTACAGGATGCACAGGAAAAGAGCACAGGACTAGGGAAAGTATACAAAGTACACCCTCATACACCCTTGCAGTCCCAGTTATCTGTATTTCAGAAGTTTCTTTACCTGAGTATTAGTACTATGGCTTAAAGATGTTGACCTTTCTCCCATGAACTTTAAACAATAAGTTTCAGCATCCAAAATATTCTTTGTTAATGAGCTTGCAATTTATTTCCCCACTGTGTAAAAGAAAACTGTTTTAAGCCTATTGCTTCATCATTTAGCTTTATGTACTCCAATTCCCCTGTAATGATGGAATTTCACAACCATTCCCAGTTCAATTTTTTCATCCAATTCAGTTTTATAACCATCACCTTTCTTCTAGTCATCTGTTTTCCAGGCTAGACAGATCTAACCTACTTAGAATTTCTTCATGCAGAAATCGTTACACAGCTCTCACCATCCTATCTAGGACATTATTTTTTTTTAAAAAAACAGGGTAATACACTTCAACAAGAAAATACTGTTTGAGACACAGAGACATGGTAGATTACTGTAACAATATAAATGACATTAAAAGTTTAAAATAAAATAGAAAATGTTTCATTTGCCTATTTGCTTGCTACAAAGCACTAAACAGATATTTTGTAGAAATGCTTGCAATTACTTCAGCTAATCCTTTCTCTGGGATACTAACAGCTCAGTTTGAAGCTATTATATTTCCCCACATAAATTATGCATGCATACATTTCACGTTACTCCATACATATTAACTCTGGATTTTACCTTTTATTTTACTATCCAGTCCCTTGATATTGCAAAATCTTTTCACAGTGCCGTTTTGACCACAATTAACATTTTTTTAAGTATTTAATCTCAGCCGACTCTTCGCTTTGCTCCCTTGATTTTCAAAAATCACTTATAAATCCTTCTGGCATTTGTTTTTTATCTCACAAGCCTTTCATTACAGGCTATGGCATAGTTTGGTGGTGGTGTTTTTTGGGATGGTTTTCTTTAGAGCTCTAAATTCAGCACCTTGATCACAACATCCACACGCACTACACTGCTTCCAAGGACTCCAACAGACCTACAGGTCGTGCATCCCATTGAAATAACCCTTCTCTCTGCACTAAAAACCAACACAAGTCTTGGATGCACCTAAGAAAAAAACAACTCCCAAGAGCTGCTATCAATCTATTCTAGCAAAGAGATGTCAAAAGCTGATGAGCACCAGTAGGAAGTTTACTTTTTCCCCTCACTGGCTAATTCGGACCCATGTACAAACCGCACAAGCTCAGCAGTCCATTGACTAAAAAAGCTGTCAGCTTCAGATTAATCACCGAATTAAGCTCTGGGAGCATTTCGAAGCTCAAAATTATTTGGAAACAAAGAAGAGGGGGCGCTGTGAACCACACAAGCTCCCACACATCACGGGGCATCGTGCCCTTTCGTTTCCTTCAGGCAATCTGAGCAAAGAGGAACCAACACAGATTGAGAAAGCGGGGGGGGAAGGTGCGACAGGAGCACGGCACACCGAATCCAGCCATCCCTCCCGCATCTCTCGGCCACCCGCCGCGGGGAGCGGGCGGCACTCACCGCACAGCATGAAGAGCAGCACGCAGGCCAGGGTGGCCACGATCACCAGCAAGGTCAGCCCGATGCTCTGCCACATAGCGCCGGCCGCCGCTCGGCCGAGCCCCACCAGCAGCCGACAGGGCCCGCTCGGGCACCAGGGGCGGTGGGGGCCCGGCCGGCCCCTCGGTGGCTCACCCCGCTGCGGGCCGCCTCACGGCTGAGGTGAAGGCAGAGACGCGCCGGCGGCTACGGGGAGGAAGTCGCGCCTCGCATCGCTGCCCGCTACCCCCGGGGAATGGAGGGGGGCAGCTCCGCAGCCCAGCCGGGAGGGCGAGGACAGCCAAAAGGTCCCGGGCTGAGCTGACGGCACCACCAGCCCCGTCTCCTCCCGCCGCTTACCAACCCAGCGTGAAGAGCGGCGACAGAGACACGGGGCGGGCCTTGCAGCGCGGCGTGGTGACGCTAGGCCGCGCGCGGTGCATGCTGGGAGTCGTAGTTCATCTCCCGCCTCAGCGGCCGGAGTGGGTGCGTGCCCCCCCCAAGGGGGACAACAACTCCCGGCGTGCCCCGCGCTGCCCCCTCGCGGCGCGAACCGGCGGCCGGGGCAGGTGTCGCCCCCGCCCCGGGGGAGGCAGGGGGAGAGCCGGCTGCGGCAGCCCTGGGTTGGGCCCGGCCGGCAGGGGAGCGGCTTAGCTCCGACCGTGGCGCCGCTCCCTCAGGGGGACGGGTAGTGCTGAGGGCAAGGTGGGCTGGGCGGGTGCCCGGGCAGGGGCCGCGGCCTGCAGCGGCTGCGTGAGGCAGAGGGGAGCAGCCGGTGTGGTAAAACACAGGTGCGGCCGTGGCTGAACGGCCAGCCTGTAGGACAGGTTGCTCCCCGTGCAGTGATTTAGAGCAGTCGTAAGGATGGGACAACCTGATCTCCAGTTCCCTTTTTCGCCCTTTTGCCATTGCTGCCCTTCCTTCCCCCTGTCTGCTCCATACAGGGACAGCAGGGCTACCAGGCCTTAGCCGAGGCAGCATTTTACACCCGTGCCACCCCAGCGTGGTTCAGATTCCACCTGACCTCGGCTCTGGCCTGCTGTTGACATTGTAGCAATGCATCAAAGCTGGTCTTTTCCTCTTAGGAGAAATCAGACGAAATACTAATTTCCAGGAATCCTGAGATAAGCATGAGACAATCTCGATTTCGATATGGACTTTGCCTTTAGCACTGCAATAAGGTTATAACTTTCCTTTGCAACGTAGGAGACACGGGTTAATGTTTCTAAAACTACAGAAAATGTGTGTTAAATCCACTGCTACAAAAGCCTGATTTCCCATGAAGATGTCACCATTGCAGTGAGATGTCAGAGAAAGCTAATCCAGTTCTCCTTTGTCTTCCTTTTATGTATTATTTAGCTTCACTTATAAGGGATGATTTTTTTGTCTTACTGTTTTTCCTGCTCGTTGAGCATGCCATGTGTCTCCTCCTTTCAAGAGACCCATAAACCAAAGTTACCTGCACATGCAGCCCCCCGTTTACAGCCTTAAATTCGCTGTCGCTTCACCAAATCAAACCAGAGTTCTCTCTTTCCTTCCCTCCCAGCATTGCCGGCCCTGTTTAATACTCTGCCTAACCCACTCATCATGTCATTTGCCAGTGTCATTTCACTTGAAACATCTTTTCTGTTATTTCTCAATGATCTTGTACTTTGACATACCTCCTGATCTTTAAATGTCACTCTAATTCTAGCCTAAGCTGTTGTAACATACTTAAGCAAGATTTCTTCTGTATTGCAAACAAACAGCAAACCTGTAACCATTACTATCATATAACTACCATATTACATCTCCTTCTCTGGAGACATTCAAAACCTGCCTGGATGCGTTCCTGTGTGACCTGATCTAGGTATTCCTGCTCTGGCAGGGGGATTGGACTAGATGACCTTCTGAGGTCACTTCCAATCCCTAACATTCTGTGATTCTGTGGAAAATATTTAAGCTTTCTCCTAGCTATACTGTTCTGTTTCTCTGATTTTTTACTTATCATCTACAGTTAGAATGAAGTCTCTGAGTGTGGGATTGTCATGTCTTTTTCCTGTAAAATAGCTGTTGTATTTTAGGGCTATTAAAATATTTCATATATATCATCTTGTGGTTCCAAACTCTTTTACTAATAGCAGTTGATTAATTCACATCACATCCCCAAGCATCACAGAAGCACACAGCATTTGTAACTGAAGAAAGAATTATCTTGTAATGAAGTCCTTTTGGAGTGACAAACATATATGATTCATGTATATAGGTCATGGATATACACGGAGATATACATGATACCATCAAGGCAATTCACTAGGAAATAAAGATGAAAACAGGTAGCAATTAGATTTCTCATATTACAGTGCACAGGTAGAGGGCCTTTTAATTGACATATGTTCAGTTTGGAAAACCTTAATTTTATTTATTTAAGTGTCCCTTTCTCTAGCTCATCCAGCGAGCCAGTCACCTTATCGTAGAAGACCATCGAGTTGTTAAGGTGTGATTTCCCATTCATAAATCTATGTTGACTGCTTCCCAAGTTGGAAGTTAGTATTTTTTCCCAGTTCTTGACTGACTTCAATGAACAATACAGACTATTTATCTAAAGATGTTAAGCATAAGAGGGATGAGAAAATTCATCTTTATGTAAATTTAGAAAATACCAAGCGACACAACTAAACTATCAATGACTGCAGCCAAGGGCTTTTCCTGGACGCATTGCAGTTGCATTCCAGCTTTAGTAAAGCCTACAAGAGTAAATACCAGCAGTATTACTTTGTTCCGAAAGAGGGTGCTAAAACATAATATTTATTACAAAAACTGCAAGGCTGCACAATTGTTCAGCTCAGTACTTCCTCCAGAATAAGTTTATTGTGGCTTAGTTTTTATTTTACACGCTCGCAGCTGGTAATTTAATACATGTTTTAGCTTTAGCTGTACAGGCATATTACACATATAATTTTAGTTTCAAGAACTAAAAGCATAGAAAAAATGACATTACAGAAAGAACTTACCATATTAGAGAAGAACAAGAGGACAAACTTTCAAATCTGTTTTGATAAATTACAAAATCTTTCACTTTAGCCTGATTACTCAGATTTCATTCAGCACGGTTTTATTACTGACAGCTCACTGAGAGTTAACAAAAATTCTGTCACGTTAACCTCATAACTCCCCGAGGTGTCGCTAGCAGAACTGAGATCTTTAGGTACATAACCCTTGTTCTGTACCAATAAAATTAGAAAATTAATGGATAACAGAAGAAAGATAACCTCCTCAGGGAAGGAAGAGACATTTTGCCAGTGAGTTGGACAGATGCTGCTGACACGACAGTTCAGTGAAACAGCCAGATTATGAGTTTAAATTTCAAGTTTTGGAGAAGATCATGATCAAGAACAGTGATCTTGGTAAGGGGAGACATGGCTGATTTCATTTTTCTTTCCCAAACTAAAACTTTAGCCTGATTGACACTTAGCAGGAGCTGAGAGTTGCTGACAGTTGGATGATCAGTGGTGCCTTGTCCAGCCTGTTTCCTGCTGAGCTGCAAACCCAGTGGGACCTGGCAGCTCCTAAGTCATTGCAACTCAAAGGTCCTTTTCCTAAGATGGAGATATTCAAAACCTGACTGGTCACAGCCCTGGGCAACCAGCTGTAGGTGGCCCTGCCTGAGCAGGTGGGTTGGACCAGGTGACCTCTAGAGGTCCATTCCAACCTCAACTAGCCTGTGATTCTGAGAGTTAGGTAGCTTGTGATGAGGTCCAACCTACAACAACCCCTATGCCAGAAGGACTCAAGCTAACTCCTTGTGGTATTTCACTGTGAATGGTAGTTTTGTAACAGCATCACCCCAGAATTAAGTCCTGTTTTAACTGCCTCCACTTACTCTCCTTGTTTCCAGGGAATTTCAGCTGGAACTAAAAAATTCCTTTTTTCTACACGTTGACTTATTTTTCTGCCTTTCCTCTCAGCAGAACATGTTGTTCAGCAGCCACCCAAAGCTAATATGAGTGGCAGAGGTCTGTTGTGCTCAGTGCCTGGGATCCAACTAAATACATGGCATCTCCCTACATACAAAAGAGATGACTCCAAATCCTGCTGCAGCCCTTAAATCTCCAAATTCAGGTCACTAGATAGATGTTAAAGATATCAACCTAAAGAGGAAGGACCAAAATCTCTTGGACAAAGAGGACAATTTCCTGCTTAGGGAACAGCTTCTCTGGGGACAGAAAGGATATTAAAAACTATTGCTCCTCAATGTTTCAAGATGGTCTGTAGTAACACAGAAAGAGTCAAATGAATAACCTATCAAAAAGATGGATCAGAGGACAGGCTGGCAGGTCAGCCTTGGGAATTATGGCAGTTCAGTGTAGGCTAACACGCTGGAACTTGGAAGCTCAAGCAAACAAGTCTGCATCTATCAAAGTGGGCTAGAAGGTACATGAGGACACATTTTCACCTGAAGCTTCTGGCAGTATCATTACTGGGCAGGCAGTCAACCCTGGGAAGATACCTGTTCTCACAGCCTTTGGAGCATCTCTGTTTCTAAGATCCAAGAGAAGAAAGAGGTGAAGGAGTACACGGACAAAGAGCCTACCAGGAAGGAAGATTTGAGGTTTAGAAGATCAGCACTACATTTTGGACAAATACAGCCTATCTATACATCAAGTACACTTTAGTTTGTGAAGGTTATCTGTCCTGTGCCACACGTGGTCCCTGTAGCTTATGTCCACTGCTTGTGCCACTGCAACTGGGAAAGTCTGTTCTCTGAGCTCTGGTCCACAAAACTCTGAGCAGCCAGAATTGAGAGGGCGGCAATGGGAGCATGTGTATCTATGGGAGCGCATGTTATTTGTGACAAGTTTTCATTTAGAAAATAAAAATCATAGAATCATAGAACAGTTTGGGTTGGAAGGGACCTCAAAGCTCATCTGGTTCCAACCCCCCTGCCATGGGCAGGGACACCTCCCACCAGACCAGGTTGCTCCAAGCCCCATCCAACCTGGCCTGGAACACTGCCAGGGAGGGGGCAGCCACAGCTTCCCTGGGCAACCTGGGCCAGTGTCTCACCACCCTCACAGGAAAGAATTTCTTCCTAGTATGTGATCTAAATCTCCCCTCTTCCAGTTTAAAGCCATTACCCCTCATCCTATCACTACAGGCTCTTATAAAAAGATTTTTTTTTTTGCTTTCACGTGCCAACAATTGCGTTATTAATATAGGGAAAAAGAAACAGAACATTTTCAGTAATCTTTGAGAGTTTAAATAGATGCTTTATATGAGATATAAGGCTTTGTTAGAACAAAAATCAGTATTAAAGGCATGAAATTTTGTGGTCGTTCCCCCAAGCACAAATCTTCTCCTCGTCCCTGAGCTTTTTCTGTTCTGTATCAGTGGTGGATTTGTGACGGGGTCAGTAGCTGCTGCTCTGTGTGATTTTTGCCTCTTCTGTAGCCAACCTAAATAAACATATGCTTATCAGTTCATCCCTAACAGACAGGTCTCCAGGGAGATGCCACAGTTAGGTGGTAGGGTGACACTGATCTCACTTTGGCACCATGCGTGGAAGATTCAGAGCTTCAGGTCAGAGAACTTCAACTGCAAATACGAGTGCTGGACTATTGACCCGACCCTCTGTTAAATACAACAGACGCATGCCAGGATCGCAGTAGCCAGCCAGTGCCCCTGTCTGCTCCCAGGCTGGCCTGTCGATGGAGACCCCTCTAAATTTAATCTTCCCAGTGGTTTTGTTGAAGGCTGGTGGGTGCTCTCCACGTGTGTGGGGCGGTGGGGGATCAGCATCTTTGCCCTCTTCTCCTGCCTAGCTGTCACATTCCCACCTCCCCGCGATTGCTCATCATCTATTGATTCTCACTGCTCTTTCATAGAATCACAGAACAGCCTTGGTTGGAAGAGACCTCTAAGATCACCCAGTCCAACCATTACCCCAGCACTCCCAAGTCACCACTACCCCATGTCCCTCAGCACCTCATCTACACGGCTCTGAAATCCCTCCAGGGATGGGGACTCCCCCACTGCCCTGGGCAGCCTGGGCCAGTGCCGGGGAACCCTTTGCACTCCTCCCCCTTCCCGACCCGGAGGATGCCGGCGCCGCCGGAGCCGGGAGCCGGGAGCCGTGCGGGGGCGGGCGCGGCGGGGCCGGGGAGGAGGCGGTGCCTTATAGCGCGGGGGTGGCGGAGCGCGGCGGCAGAGCGCAGCCGGCCGATACCCTGGACAGCGCCCCGCCGCCATGGTGAGTGTCCCCCCGGGACCCCCGCCCGCCCCTCGGGGCTGAGGGCAGCCCCGCAGCCCCCTCCCGGAGCTCCTCTTGCCTTCTCTGCGGCAGCCTCCAAGCGCGGCCCCGCTGCCCTCCCGCCTCCCCCCGCTCCTACGGGTCAGATTGAGGGCGTGCTTTTTTGGGGGGGTGGGGGGATGCCCTTAGCTGCCCCCCCAATCCCACCCCACGACACCCGAAGCCGCCCGCGGAGGGACGGGAGGGAGCGCCGTGCAAGGCGAGGAGCCGAGAGGGCACAGGCAGGGGGAGGAAGGGGGTGGGGGGCGAGCGGCTGGGGGGTACATGGTGTGCAGCCCCCATGCATACAGAGCGTGTGGTGCACCCACAGCCCCTCTGCCCTTCCCCGCTCCAAGCAGCTCCATTTTCCTCTATTTCGCGGTGCGTTTGAGCGTGTTGCATAAAGAGATTATTCCCAGCGGTATGTTAATAGACGCTCGTATTTTACTCGTGCAGTCTCTAGTGGAACACTTTCTCTTTTTTCCCCCATGTAATGAATGAACAATAGCGGTTTAGGTGCCAGTTTAGCATTTAAGAGAGCTAAACTGGAACAATGCAGTCACCTCCTCAGCAAGCAGGAGCGTTTCCCCATTGCCCATCGTGTCTTTGCAGTCATAGTAACTTCCCCAAAGGAGCTCATCCTGCTTATAAACAGGAACGCATTAAGTGTAACGCTGACCTTACAAAGTACGACAGTACCATACAGGTATTTTTCAGCCTTAGAGTCTGAGATACAGTGGGACCAAATAACTTCTCCGAGCTTCTCATGTCAGAAGCTTGGGACATGAGTAACAACAGAACCCAGGTTTTCTTTCATATGATTTAACATGAAAAATACTTCTTTTATTTCAAGTCTCTATAGTAAATTCTGCCTTCCTTGCATAAAAATCAATTTGGACCCCACCTCCAGCCATTCAGACATGGATAATATTCAAATAATCTTCCCACGAATTAACGTGAGTCCTCTTCCCAGCAGTCGTGTATCCATCTGCTGTCAGTCTGAATCTCCTATTTAGTCTATTTGCAATCAACTCAGACTTGGGATGGTAGATATGAAAAGACCCTAATGAAAAAGACCAGAAATGGTGTTTATGCTGTCTAGGACCTCCAGAATGACTTTCTGCTACATTATTGAATTCCTAATTCTTATCATGTAGGGTGGAACATAAACACAAAATATATCACTAAATTACCATAGCTGCACAAAGCCTAAGTTATTACCAGCCTTCGATACCATCTTCCTTATGATATAGTGAAGGCAGCTACAAAGACATCTGGTGTTGCAGAAGGTAATGTGCATTATTGATCAGTAACTGGTACAGTTCTGTTGAGTGTTGAGTCAACTGGAAAGGAAGTTAAAATAGCGTGAACCAGTTAAAATATTTCATTTTGACTCCTTCCGGGACTGCGATGAAATCAGTTATACTGATGCAAACCAAGGAAAAATTCGCTGGTAGCATAGGCATTGACAACTTTGCATTTGTACGAATGGGAACGATAGCTGAGACCTACCCTTAACCTGTTATTTCTGGTTCTTAGGGCTGTTTAGCTAACCTTGAAATTATTGCAATCTCCCAAAAACGCCATTCAGAGCACTGCATGGATTCCCATTAGCAAGTTTTGCTCTTCTGTATCTCCACTGACCTCAGCATTGAAAAGCTGCTGAGATTTCCCAAGCTTTGTTACTCATACATACGGGCATTCTGAGGGGACAACGGCCAATTTGGGAAAATCCTTAAAGTGCTATGAAGGCTGAAAGTTGCTTTGGCTCTAAAAGTTTGAGTGTCCTTGGAACATTAGCTACTAAATCTAAAACCTAAACTTTTGATGAAAACTGTTCCAATGACACTAACACAGGGGTAAAAGTTGCAGCGTGTTGATGAATAGATGGACCTGGAGCTCGGGCATCAGGGGACATGGGGGGATACTGCCAAAGGTATCAAGAGCACATGAATGACAAACATACATTTTTGGCCCAAGGAGTGGGAATGGTATTTTAGCACTCCCTTCTCTAGTGGCACAGAAATAAGCAGGTGTATGTTACTAGTGTCCCTTCAACTCAGCTGAGTTTCCTCAGCAACCTGGGTGTTCAGTCACTATTCTTTGTAGAAAGTAGCATACGGAAACTTTTTTTCTTCTTTTATTTTTGAAACGTCATTTTGCTGAAGCAGCAAACTGTGGCCTCCATCAGGCTTTAGGTGTTTCCTCAGCATCCCCACCCTATGAGGGCAACCACAGTGGGACCATTCTGTCTATGTAGTTCACCCTGCAGCTTTACTTACTGCAGTGAATCTAGGTCAAATTACGCTGGCTCAGGATTTGGCTGCACCCTTGAACTTTAAACCGATTATAAATTTTGATTTGTCAGTGTATTTTCCATGGGGTCAAATCCCACTTTTACGGACAAGAGACTGTATAACCTTGCACAGTGCATGGCAACTAATGCTTACAAAGAGGCTATGTAATGCTAAGGTAAGCATAAACATGAGGATGGTGTGAAGCTGTATTTAATAGGTTCAAGCATCTCTACCTCTGCAATAATCCAGTTGCAGAGGGGTTATTTAGGCAGGAGCTAGAATATTTTTTAGATTCACTAAGAGACTTTGATTGCTGGTGGAATCTGAAATCAATGAAGAAAGACACCTAACTCTTCTAAGCATTCATAAACCTGATGGCCACCGTATTAGGGTATGATGCTCGATGTGGGCATACATTGCAGGACATACCGAAAGGGCCCCAGGCAGCAACAAATCTCTGTTCTCTGTTGGCAACAATCAAAAGAAAACCCTGCATTATTATCCATTAGTGTTTGTTAATTGCCCTGAGCACCCCCTGAAACAGAGTATTGCAAAGACAATATTCCAGTCCCTTCCTTTGGAGTCCCTGAACATTGACACACAAACTGGAAGAGAAGATTTTCTGCAAACAGGGATCAATTCAGCACACGCCTGACTGACACAGCATGCACTGCCAACAAGATCTCTTCAGGTCGATCAGAGTGGCGAGGCTTCATCAGCCCTGCAGCAAGTCAGGGCTGTGCCAGGTGATATAGAATTAATAAACTATGAGGAAAAAAAAATGCTCAGAAACTGCAAATAGAACAGCCAAAGAGACATAAATACTTGCATAGAAACTCAAGAAGATGCGCTGAAGCTATCTGGACATGATGTGATGACAAGGGATTGGTTAGAAAAAAACGCCAGGACCTGAAGTAAGAGTCCAGTGTTTTATTTGCGTAGTGACTTATAGGGACCTGCTTTTAAAAACCTGCATGCTGACCTTGGCGTCAGTTCCTTCACCTCTAGGAAGATCCTCTGGTTCTTTAAGACTGATCATTGCATCTTCGTTACAGGCAGTCTAAACTGTGAAAAGGAACAGACTCCTGTTGTTCATCAGGCATTTGATTTTACGTTCATTGAGTTTAATAGCATCTCTTGATTTTATTAAAGAAAAATGTTAATCACATGCAAACACTTTCCAATTGAACTTCTGACTCAATTAAAAGTTGGGGGGGAAAAAACCCACCAAAACCTACAGTAATATTTTCTTTAGGTATTAGTGAACTCTGGATTAATGTAAATATAAAGGGCTGGTTTATTCCCCAATTTAAGCCAGCTGCAAGGAATTTTTCCCAATGTTTTCACGCCATGCTGTATGAGGGTTTTCGTTAATCACTGCCTGTAAAACTGATTTAGAAGCTGAGGCATTGACAGGCATTTAGAAACAAATCTCATACAAATTAAGTCTGAAGTCCACATTCAGTGATAAAGCAGGATGTCACAAATGCAGCCTGACTTGTAATTAAAGAAGGTAAAGGAGAAAGGAGGGAAATTAGGAGGGTGAAACTAAGCATACCACTGGTTGTTGAGAGCCAGAAAGCTGCTGGGATGAGTCTGCCTTGTGAGACAATGGTGGAAGGGCACCAGAAGGGTTGCTCAGCTGCAGTAGAGAAGAAATACCTTGTGAGACTGTAAATCTGCTGTGTTATAAATGCCACACTTCAGACTTCAAGCATATCAAATTTATCAGCTAATTTGTAAGCGCCTGGCAACAGCTGATCTTATAAATCCATTATCTGCATACACCCCCCCCATGGCTTGCCTTATCATGTGCTAAATACATGGGCCACAACATCTGAGTGACTGCATCTTTACCCCCAGGACTGCTGCACAGCTGACAAGTAGGGTTCATTATGAGATAAAATGATATTAAGTCTTCTGTGGGGCTTCTTATCTACCTGAGCAACACAGCAAAAAACACTTTAGTTTTTGAGGGCTACTTATGCTCAGATCTAGGAGGGTAAGAGCGAACACTTTACATCCTACATCTTCAAGAATATGATAATTAACATTATATTGGAATTAAAACTGAAAGTACTCTGACTAGCTGTCAAACAAACAACTGATTTTTAAAAAATATTAAGTTCTTCCAGGTAATGACTTTAAACTGCATTGAATTTTTCTTCCTCAGTCAAAACTGACCATGATAAGATAGTAAAGGTCAGATGTCTTAGAATAAAATAAATCAAGCCCCAGGTGGCAGAAATTGCTATATGAAGATGTGCAATTAGAGAATAACAAAATTAAGATTGATTTCATCACTGTTTTGAAAGTTTTGATTTTTTTCCCCCGAAGAAGGACAGATATGGAAATGAAACAGGAAGTACTTCACATTGTGTGTCATTGTTTGAAAGCCAAACACAGCAAGAAATGGAAGTTGACAGTAAGGTGGCCAGATATTAAGTGAAAAATCATAAAACCAAGCATAAAGAAGCCCAACAAAACCATTCTTTCTCTAGTTTTAGAAGCCCTCTTAAAGTATGCTAGTCAGTAGTTACCATTCATGACACGTTGCAGACAACATGGTACAGCAGCCTAACGGGGGAGTAACACACACACACACACACACACACACACACACACACACACACACACACACACACACACACACACGAAGAAAAGTCTACAGCTGTTTTTACTCCTTCTATGTGACAATAACTGATGCTGTTTACAGACACTTGATGTCATTAGGGCCTTACCATGCAGCACAATCATCAGCATTTTATTTTGTTTTGAGAAGTGGCAATCTGAGTGTTTCCACAGTATAATGGGTTTAAGAGGTTTGGGCTTTCAAATTCCAGTTATATGTGGATTAAACTCTAGGATACCTACTAGGGTTAACTGAGGATAGGAGCTAATTAGTTTGTGCGTCCTCTTATCCCGTGCCAGCAGACTGGGCTCTGTTACTGGGGTTCCATACACTTTTAAGAAGTGGTGTCCTTGGAGTTCATTAGCCTGATTTAAGATTTTAAAAGAGGTAAATGTAGAACTGTTTTGGAGGAGGAGACATAGGAGCACTTCCATACTCTCTTTTTGTCTTTCTCATTAGACTTAAAAACTAACTGTCATTTCCTTTCCTCTCCTCACCCAGTGTGCTTTAATCGTGATTGAAATCCAAAACATGAATTAGCATTTGAAATCCAGGTTTTTGCTCTCAAGGACTGAAGGGAGAAATAGAATAAAAAGAAATAAGGACCAGTTAACAGAATGAGAAGATTATTTTCCTCTTCAAATGTTGTTTTGTGTTCTTAAGTGACACTTTGGAAAACATGCATCAGATTCTGTTTCTCCATTCCCCTATATTACACATGCATTTTCACAGACAGCTTGAAGTGAAAAAATAAGTTGTTTCTTACATTTTGCTGAGAGCATGGATAAAACCGTTCCAGAAAGCAATGTGCCTTCAAACTGGCAGGGAATAAATGGTTGGCAAAGATGCTGAGGGTGATTTCCATGTCAGGGAATTGGCACATCTTTTGGTAAGGCGGTTCTGAACAATACCATCCACACCCGCTTTCTCCCCGATTGCTGGCTGCAGCCAGCCAGGCTACTTCTATTGCAGTTTAAGAGGTCAGGTGTGAGGTCGTGTGAGTTCTGCATCTGCTAGAAGTTAGTATTGATGGCAGAACAGTGTTTGATTATGTACACAGTTTAATTTTTTCACTGTTCGTCAATAGTCCATGCAATTCAAGAGGGAAAACCATGAAGACTATTTTCATATTTACCTACTTGTCATTCTATTATTCAAATCTCCTTACGTACAAAGTAATTTAATCAGTTTTTGCTATTGACTGACTACTCAAAATTACCCGACTCTCCAAATTCAGGAGCTTTCCTAGTATTAAAAAAAAAAAAAGTAGTCCTCACAATGCTTATAGGAACAGCTGCATCTCTCCTCTCAGCTGTTGGGATTATACACTTTCACAAGAGCATTACAGAGTCACTTTGCTGTTACACCAGAGACTGAACTGTGGCTTAAAATCTTCAAATCAGCCCTCCTTACCCAGGAGTCTCGAGTAGACTTCTCTTTGAGATGTGTCTTTTAATATTGACAGAAAGCTGTGCATAAAGCCAGACAAAAGCCTCATCATTTCAAGTTGATGGAGAAAGAAGAAAAATCAAAGACATCGGGAAACAAGCACATCAAAACCCCATTCAAATTAGCAAAGTGTTTATAAATTCCTTTCTTCTTCCCACCTTCTACTGCTGCTGAAAGCAGAAATGAGATGTCTTCCAACCTGTCAGTATGCAGGTGGCTTCGATTTCAGCAGTTATCATCACTCTCCAAATAGTAGACACCTTATTTTATACGAGTTACTTGAGAAATTCAAGTCTTCTCCCAACAATCAGATTCTTCCATTGAAAAAGGCATTAGAAGACTCTGGATCCACCCTCAAAAGCAGCCTTGGAAAGTTTGCTTCTTCAAATACTGGAGCTACTGGCTTTGTCTGGAAACTTGGGGATTAAGAGCCATGAGAAGGCATCAGTGAATCAGTCCATCCCCAAACCCAGACATGTCAAAGTATATCACATCTCTAGTTTTATGGCACTCTTTTCAATTTCCAGAGTGCGGCGTCGTAAGGCACGGTCTCTCCACAAACAGGCTGATGTCTTCCTGCCCTATTCCCACACCAGAGCTCCCTTTTCTGGCAGAAGATTAGTTACATATCCTCTCTAAGATTTTTTTTTCTCCTGATATGTCAAAAGCATCACAGGATATTCATGCTCCCCTTTGAAAGCTGACATACAGCTTGTCATTTCTTGGTGCTGAAGCACAGTTGAAACTTGGCTCAAAAATGGACAATTTGTGCAAGGAAATAGAAAAGGTAGCATTTAGCTTTATTCCTCTGTAAAGTACCAGTAGCTCTCTATTTCAGTGAAAATTGGTATTGAGAACCTTTGGGTTTTAATGCAGTTATTTCTTTCTTACTGCTGGAGACTTTGTAAACCTGCATTTTAATGGTATCTGCAAAAAAACCTTGAAAGATAAAAAACTAGGGGAGAGTATTTTGCTTTAAATAACTAAAAGAAAAACTCAAAAATATCCCCCATAGCCTACCCTCAAGGGAAAAGCACCACTTTTTTCCCCTTTGACATTTCCTAAATTACCAGCATAATTTTATTTCAAATTGGGTATCATTGAAATGTTCCCTCAGGACTACATTTAATACTCTTTCCCCCCCCCAAATAATTTATATATCATCAAGCAGGAAGTCATTTTGCCAGACACCTTTGGGAGATGGCAGAATTCAGGTCAGAAAGTGTTTTGATGGAAAGGTCCAAACTTGAAAGCAAAGCCAGAGAATAATGTCATGAGGACAGGTGTAGAAGGGAGAAATAACACAGCACTATCCCATTTTGCCTCCAGGTGTGTTTTCATGACTTTAAAGGAGTGTAAGTATTTCAAAAGTCTGGCTTATTAAACATTAAGTCTTGCTGAAGGCACTCAAAAATACTCAACAAATCATGAGCACTCAGTAGGATAAGGAACATCCCGATGAGCTAAAAACAAGAAACCGGTACCAGTCCCCTAATCTTCAGCAAATGGAATACACAAACTCATGATGCACAGTGCAACTGCTCACCACCTGCTGACCAATGCACAGCCCAGCCCTGGAGAGCGGTCCTGGAGGAGAGAAAAATCTCAAATCCATGATCCCAGAAAAGAGAGCAAGCTTCCTGGCCAAACTTCATCTAGACACTGGGAGTGACGTTGCACGATATGGAGTATTCATTGGCCAATTTGGACATGTTACTCTGGCTATGCTCCCTCCCAGCTTCTTCTGCACCTGCACACCAGCAAAGCATGGGAAGTTGAAAAGTCCTTGATTTCTTAGCAACAACTGAAAACATCAGGGTATTATCAACATTCTTCTCATACCAAATCCCATACTGAATCCAAAACACAGCACTATTCTAGCTACTAAGAAGAAAATTAGCTCTATCCTGGCTGAAACCAGGACAATGGATTTCCTTGAAAAGCAATGATACTTGCAGTTCTTTTATTTTACTTGCTTACTTAACTCTCACACCTATCATATATTTGCTCCCTCACCACAGTTATAGAACACATGGACTGAAACAGAGATGTATATTTATTTCTATAGTATGTTCTCCAGGGGAAAATGCCTTAATTCTCTGTGATATTTAATAAGTAGGTTTGCCATCATTACCTTTGCCACTTCCACCAGACAACACGTTTTGCTGGCAAGTAATTATTCTGTGTCTGCTAGTTAGTTTTTCTTCCTTTTTTTTTCGTCTTTAAGGGTATCTGTAGTGATACTTAAATCAGCCGCAGGTGCCATCAGTGCTTCACTTGTTGGAAACTTGAGCTCGTGAGGATATTCATTTTCTGGAAAGAGGTACCTGATCGGTGCCTGTGATGTATATCAGGTCTCAGGCAGTTGAAGGTGATCTTGCCAGCAACTCTGTTTTCCTCCTGTCTGTCCACAACAGGGCAGCGCTGAACCTCATTGATACTTAACCATCAAGGGAATCAATATTTTTCCACACGATCTCTGTATTTCTTTATAATGGCTGTTTGCTCTTAGAATTAATTGGTAATTAAATCAGTCAGGATAGGTGTGGCAGTCAATGCAGTGCAGCGTTCTCGTATAGATGTTGTGTCACATGGAAATTCCCAATTTCGATGACACTTGGTTTTCTTCTTTAAATTAGCAGTTACTTATAAATGATATGTAGCATCAAACAATAAATTAGAAATGTCTGTTAAAACTCATAAGCTTAAGATCTGTTTGATTTTAAGTTTAATGTACAAATTTCAGTCTTTTATAAACAGAGATTTTGACCTAAAACCTCAGGTTTCTTTCTCAGGGTGAATTATACTCTTAACTACCTAACTGAAAAGCTTCCTGTACTGAGTTATGTACCTGCGTTCCTCACACAGCAGTTAGACTGTTTTGTACGTGAGTGATGACCTCAAAGTGAAATGGAAAGGCTTTGCCTGTGTTGGAAGATTAAGGCTGAAACCTTAGAGGCTTGGATCTGGGCTCACTAATCCACAGCAGCATGCTACAAACACCTCCTCCTCCTCTTCCATTCTTTTCCTTCCCCTTTTTCCACTTACATCCCTATAAATAGTTCAGGAAAGGGTCTATGCGTTTGGGTAGCAACTAGGTGAGAAGTGATGTAGCAAATGAATGTAAAACAGGATCAGTTTATCTAATGGGCAAATAAATACAACCAGATTTTCTTCTGAGGCTGTGGCTGAAGCAGGGTACAACACAACCTATCTAACCAGTCCCTGGATGGAGAGCAACATAAAGAAACCACATGCACGTGTTAACCTGCAGCACTCAGCTACTTTGCCAGATTCCTTCATTCCAAGTCTTGAAGAGAAATTAAAATACAAGGGCTCCACTCCTGGCAGTGGGCCCAGTGAGTCTGGCCAAGCGGAACACTAGGCTGGCGTGGAGTTTTGCTGGTCTCTTCGGCAGCCAGCACAGCATCTACCCGTACGTGTTGGGCTATAGTTACACAATGAACATAGGTCTCCTGCCTAGTGATAGGACAGGGGGTAATGGCCTCAGGTTGTGCCAGGGGAGGCTTAGATTGGATATTAGGAAACACTTCTCCACTGAAAGGGCTGTCAAGCACCGGCACAGGCTGCCCAGGGCATGGTGGAGTCCCCATCCCTGGAGGGATTTCAGAGCCGTGTAGATGAGGTGCTGAGGGACATGGGGTAGTGGTGACTTGGCAGTGCTGGGTTAACAGTTGGACTGGATGATCTTAAAGGTCTTTTCCAATCTAAATGATTCTACACCTCATATAATTCAATAACTTGAACAGGTTATACAGGTTACATATCAGGATAGATTTTACTGCATTGTGCCTTTGGGAAGGCAGTTAGCACAGTTCCACTAAATGTTTAGAGGTGCAATTTTCCACAATGGAAATACAGCTGAGCAGAATGCCCCTCAGTAGCTTTACATGAGGATTAAATAAGACATTCAAAAGAGGGTTTGGGAAACAAAGCAAACACATAGGCATTACTATAGATGTGGTTTTGTGGTTTTTAATCCCACTTTGTTCCTTTCTGGGTTTTCTGACTTTACAGAAGTCAGCAATAATCTTGATTTACAGGTATTCTTTTTAAATGTAATTCCAGTTTTACTGTGGCAGCGAAAGCATGACTTAAACTTAATGTTTATGAAAACAAGAACTTAGTGGTTTTGCTCAGTGAAAATGCAGGACAGAGGGACTTTAATTTGGGGGATCTACACTAAAGAAGTTACTACAAAAGCCAACTAAGGGTGTGAACATCTGTCTGATCCTCTTCTAGCTGTGCCAGTAAATGAGATTACCACTCCCAGCCATACAGCACCATCCCTTTGCTGCAGGTCACTGTCTCGAGTCACTTTAACAGAAATATGTAGCTGTTGTACAACCAGCACTGCCAAGAGGTTGTTGATGGTGATCCCAGCGTAAAGGAAGCTGGTGCATGGGAACCCAGCTCTCCAGCCAGCACAGTGACCCTTGTGATGCCTAAAATGCAACACTCTCTAGCTCTGATTTGGGTTTTATTCATGCTTAATAAGGAATTCAGTGCAGTTTAGTACTTGCATCAACCTCAAATAGCTTTGCTCATGAGGATGAAAGTATTTTCAGGACCATTAATTTTTCTGAAAAACTAAGGTATCCTATGCTGTAATTGTCTAGTTGCTCCTACAAGTTTTTTATATTAAAATATCCTTCTGTACACATTCAGTAGCTATGGCCATTTTAAAATATTTTGGGAGCATGAAATTAATAGTAGTGAACCACAGAGATTCATAATACATGATGCAAACAATATGTGCTGCACATAATTAATTTTTTTATGTACAGTACCTTTAGCATTATATATATATATATATATATACACACACACACACAATAAGCCTGTTCTACCCCCTACATGCTTGACTAGGTGAATCGTTTATTGGTTTGGTTAGAAAACAGGTAGTAATTGCATAAACAGTTCTATATATGTCAGTTTTGCCAATAGCTCTCAACATCTTTCCTTTTTGTTATGATGTGCCTCACAGGCTGTATTTCATCTTCTGCCACTGTTGTCCTTAGCAAATTGTGTCTATAAAGGGAATTAGCAATGCAGGAAAAAGTCTTAATTAAGCAATTAATTAGTGACTAGTTAATATTTTAGAGGTTTCTGACTTAGAGATTTCTGAAGGGCTGCTGACAACTGTCAGAGAGTATAAAGAAAAAAACTAAAGTTTTGTTAAAATTAGTTTTTATATTTCATTGTAATTTAATTTTGTATTGTATTTTAAAGAGAGAACTCCACAGCTCTACTTTTATGTTTGCCCTGAGGAACTAGAAATGCTACCCACAGAGGTTTTCAAATACTCCTGTCTTCTTGTCCCCCCCTCCTTGAGTAGGCACTACTAGGAGCTATTTAAGAAACTCAGACAAAACCATTCAGTCGGGGAGAGCCCCAGTCAGGGAACACATTTTAGAAAATCATTTTTGATCCTCCCTGCCTGTAACAGGAGGGGCAAGCAGTCCCTTGCACATTAATCCCCTCCGTGGGGACACAGTGTTATGTTGCAGACATCTGGAACGGCAACCAAGAAACATATTTCTTGGGCATAGAGTGCCCTTTGTCTTAGCGTGCTGCCAGGACTGTGGGAAAACTAGAGCTCCTGCTTTTGGGGATTTTATGTATTCATTGCCCAACAAGCCATGAGATCCTGTACAGACGCTTGGGATCTCCCATTCAACTTAGATCTCAAAGGTCGTTACAGTAGAAAACTGAGAAAAGATATTCACAGTACTAGAAAGGATATGTTGTCTGTTTGTCTCTGGCTTGCTCCTGAAAAATGGCTAAACGTGTCCACCAAGTACAAAATAAAGCCCTGCATGCATTATACTAACCCGAAATCAACTTCTCAGCAGTGTCAAAATTCATCTGCAAATAGCGAGGAAAATAAAATTATCACAAGAGAAAACTGAGCTGCCTTGTAAACTTGTTGCTGTAATTCTCCCCTACCATTTCATTCACTCCCTGTCCCCATCTTGTTCATTCATTATATGGGTCTAAATTCAGGATGCAAGCTTTTTGCTGCAAAACCTGTGTAGTTGCATACATGGCACGTGCTGGGCAGACACTGTATACCCAATCACATCTTTGGGGAATATTCTGTTCCCAAACCAAATCATCTGGTAAATCCGAAGCCTTAAAAGGGTAATTACCCTCTCTTGCTCTGGTACAATTATTTTCCCATGCTTCTCAAAGTGCAGCTAGATGTCTTGCTTTTATATAATGAGAAGTGATACACTGCTGCTTCATTACATAGTCTGGTTTAGGCATCCTTTACCAAGCCTAGTTGTTTGGAAGCAGGCATGTTAAGCTGTACAGGATTTCGTATCGCTGATGTAAAATTAATTCTGATACTGATCGGTCTTTCCAATGCCTTGTAAAGTCAACAAGAGCTGAACAGACCATTAAAGAAGCAACCATAACAGAATTAACCTCTCTCTAAAAAAACCTCACTGGGGTTCTTTGCTTGTAACTTAAGGACCTTCCTGCTCCAAAGGGAACTTTCTCTTATTCAAGCCAGGACCAGTTCCCAAGGATTGTTGCTTTGCCTGAGGAAATGATTTATTCACTCAGGCTATTAGGATGAGGCAGAATTTTTATCTGCCCTTTCCTTTTTGACTAATTTCCTTTTTGTTTATTCCCTCGCAGTCATACGGTCTTGTCACATCGTCACTCACAGGAAATATGCTCCATCTCAGGTCATACTGTCATTTTAAATCTGATTGTTAGAGCAAAGGAAAAATGAGGTCAATAATTGCTACCATTTTCTTGGGAACTGACAGGCCACATCTGAGGTCTCCCTAGAGAAATCTTCTTTAATTACAAGTTAAGCTGATGTTCCCCTGTGTAGCAGGTAGAATTGAGCAGGATTACTTTTAAAAGGATTGCACTGATCTGCTTTGGTGACAGTTTCATTTTGAAATTCTGATAACAAGCAAGAGGATGGATTATAAAGATACAGCTCTTGGGAGTGTACACGGCTGACACACACTGCAAACTGGGCCACAGCAGCTACGTTTCCTTTCTGCTCTTCTTTTAAGGCCAGATGAGTTCTCTTTTGAGTGCTGCAATGGCTGTGTATTATTTTAGCCATTACTTAATACTATCATAAAGAACAGAGAAATTGTAGAAGGGAAATCCTGCAAACAGTGATTTCAGAAAGGGAATTTTTCATCCTGGAGCCAATGTGACACTTGGCCTTTTACAAGATGAAGCAATGAAAAATTTGCAATAGGCTGAATGCTTTCAAGTACTTAAATTATGAATAAATAGATTTTGAGCAACCAAGTAAATATTAATCGGTTCTGAAATCGCTTTCATTCTAACCCATGCAATTGTCATACAGAAACCTTCCAAATTCCTTTTTCCTCATACTTAAAAAACCAAAACAACTGATTCATTTTGCAAAAGCAATTAATCTCACAATGATATGGTCTGACAGTAACATGGCTGGTAAAAAAAAGATCTTATTTTATGTGAGAAATTTATATTTTCTATGACTCCTAGCAGGTTGCGTAGTCCAGAAACACAGACTGATGTCTGAATTAGCTCACATTCTTGCATTGTTTTCATGAAAATTGTTCTGCCTCTTAGGACTTACTCACCTTTGGCGTTGATGGTGCTTCAGCCTGATTTGAGTCCTGATAGAAGCCATAAAGCAGATATTCTTCCACCTAGGTCCTTACTCCTATGTGTGGGATGAGTGTGCATAGCACCAAGCAGAACTACAAAACCAAGAGAAAAGAGACCTCTTGTTAAACTAAAATTCCCAAAGCCAAAATATTAGTACCATTTCTCCAGAAGTGAAAAGCCTGGAGTATGTTGGCTCCTCAGCAGAAAACACCTCAAAGTCCCATTTCCTATGGGAGCACTTAGGAGTACAAGGCAGAACTTGCTATATTACTTCACTACAACTAGAACCTAGCATTTCCAGAGACACATAAGAGCTATGACAGTTTATGAAGTCTTAGAGTATCAAGAGTTAAAACTCAGTCTTCTGGAGAGGGAAGGAAAAAAAAAAAGCAAGACATTTTTTATTTTTTAGGAAGAAAGAATGCAAACACATACAGAAAGCTTTTACAGTTTGGTCTTCATTCTGTATGACAATTTTTTAGAAAGGTGAATGTTAGGAAAACCCAACAGTAAATTTAATTTTTTTCCTTTCATTGCATTGGGTTATCATCTATTGCATTTCCCAAAACCACCTTATGTGCAAGAAAGCTTTTGTTTTAAAGATGCATCACAGCAGCAACAAGGGTTGCCTGTAGATTCACACCTGTAGAACACCAATAAAAGTCAGCATTGAGGGTTGATGTTGCAGCTATAGATAAGGACAAGATGGATTACAGCTGATGTGGGGTGTGCATCTGTGCTGTGGTTATGACTGTGAGCAGGATGTTGTGTGAAAGACCAGCATAGATGGTCTCCTTGGGTCAGTCTCCCATCCTGAGGTGATCAGCTGAAGCCTTGCCTGGAATTCAGAAACCTGAAGGAGGTACGTGCCCCATTCTGCTCCAGAACCATCCACTGCAGGCAGGGAATCCAAGCCCGAGAGGTGTTTTGCTTTCTGCTCCAGCAGAGGCCATTCCCAGAAAGGGCAGATTCACCAATAACCATCAGTAACAACACGTCTCACTGCAGAAATCAAAGGGGTTGAACCTCTAAGGGAAACACGCACCCAACTTATTTGTGGTGTGTCCTGCTACCTTTCTGTTAGTATTCAGCACAGTAACCTGGAGCTTGTGGTTGTTGCTGTATTTCAAATTCCCCCATCAGAGGGAACGCTGTAGCTGTACAGCTCTGCGTGTCTGTTTTTCCACTATGACTGAATTAAGCGTGACTGGAAACTGGGCTGAGATACAGAAGGGAGATGGGGAGACATGATGCTTCTCCCATCACTAAGCCCTAGTTCACTCCTAGCATGCCTATCTGCTCATCTGTGTTAAACTCAGTGATGAAGGTGCACGTCTACCAGCAGCAAATTGCATCAGGCACCCATTTCAGCCCGCAGGAAGGAAGGGAGCCCCTTGCACATCACACGCTGTTTTGGGGGGCAACAAGCAAGCTCACCAAAGGGCTCTGCTTCCTTAGTGTGAGTGGGTACGAGTGCCACCTGGGTGGCAGGCTCTGCCTTTAGTAGGCCACCGTTTCTCTTAATGCTCTCTGTGAATAATACCCTGAGAGCTGTAAGATGCCTAAGCAGGGGGGTGTTAAGAGAGCTGTGTCCTCTGACTCTTATGTAGGCCACCCAAACTCACACTTTACAGAAGAGGGCATGGAAGCTTCTCAACCTTCAAGTCTCAAAGTCATCTGCTTCCCTTTCACTTGAAGAAAAGCACTTTTATTTAAAGTGAAGATATATATTGAAGATAACACAGAAACAGATACTGAAGGATGGAGTTGGCTTTCTGCTACTAACTGCTTTAGCAAAAAATGGGAATTAACTCAGGGTAGGTCTGTGGTAGGTCCCTTCTGGCCTTATTCTTTTCTGTGGAAGTCTCTAGATCAGCCCATAGGAGCTGCTGGTTTGAGACTCACTGCTGTTTCTCCACCCTGGGCAATGAGGCGGGGATGTTTTCTTGGTCCACAGTTCCTATTGCTTTAATATTCCACTCTATTTTGCGGGCAAAGACACCCACAAAAAGTACCATCAGCACAAGTGGAACTGCATAAAGATGGCATTCACCAGAGGTACATGGAGACCACAGGGAATCTTAGTTTAGGTGCACATTAGCCAAAAGACCAATTTCTAACTCCTCAAAGAACAGAGGGATATTATCAAGAGGAAAGATTTCTACTGAAGTGTTGCAATCAACTCTGGCAGGCAGAGACTATTTTAATATTGAATATGATTTTGGGATTATGTGAACTGAAGAAGAAAACTGATACAGAAGAAAGAGGCACTCTGAAATACTATTCCTGAACATTCAGGGAGCAGCTGGTAGGAGAAACTAATTGAGGAGCCTCACCCTTCCTTACAACAGAGCATACTTAGGACTTTCTGCCTGCCTATACTCCAAGGAAAAAGTAGATTTCAAGACTGCTAACTGCTTAAATATATAGTGGCCACACCTCTACACCTTCAAGCCCTGAAGAAAGAGATGTGCAGATACCTTACAAAGACCTCAGCATACTGGGACTCACAGACAAGCTATGATTCCAATCTCCTTGCTATCAGGCAGCATAAGGATAAGAAGAGATCTGATGGTTAACTGCCTTTCCCTATAAAATTAGGCTGACAATCAGTAGTCTACATAGTGTCACTGAAGGCACTATGCAGAGTGCCTTCAGAACCCAGCAGTACCCCCAGAAAACACTAGTGGGAGAAAAGAAAGGGTAGGAGGGGTTCCCTGTGCAGCAGATCCCTAACATCACATCCTTGTGGTCTCCTACAGAGCACAAGCATGCTGAGGATACAGTTTTACAATATGGGATAACATACTATTGTCCTTATTTTCAAACACTAACAGGCACAAATGCTGTGGTCCTCAATCCAGACTGCAGCAAGGAATATTTTTTCTTAATTCTTTTCATGGGTCTCAGAGAGATTCCTGTTCATTTTATGGCTTTTCTACAAGCTCAGGCCTAATTAAGGTAGCTTGCAGTAAGGCTAATTAATGAACAAAATACCAGTTTGATTTCTCTTTTTTTATTTTAACTGACTGCATCATGGAAGCAGCAGTTTGAGTGATACTTGTGTTTCTAGAGGCAAAGCAGAATGGCTTTGAAAATACAAGTACAGCAAATGGCTAACATGAAGTCAAAGCAAACCAAGACAAAACCCAACAGGCTAGCATTTACGCTTTGAAGTGCCCTTTTCTGGATTCATTTTCAAAACTGCAGTTCAAAATCTGACACATCTCAGCATCACAGCACTAGGTTTTTGCTTGGTTGAAGCACATATGCTAGGAAACCACTGAGCCCTACAAAAATGCTGGCAAAACAGGGGTGGATGTGAAGGAAGAACTAGATGCTGCACAGAGATATTTGTTGGCTTTATTCCTTCAATCATTGAACTTCTTTTTCAGAGTACCTATGCCCCAAAATTTAGAACCCAGCTGCCACATGATGTTGGATGCTCCTAAATTCTCTATGTATTTGTGTTTCCAGTAGTAATAGGACTTGTATTTCTGTATATAACTATACAGGTCTGAGCTTCTAAACCTCAGGGACATTCTTGAGCTATGCCTTCATTGCTTTCCCTCCCCTGTGGGGAGGGACAAGACACCTCAGCATCATGCACCACACCCCAGACCTTTTTGAAGATTTATCTCTTCCATGCAAGATATGTTCGAGTAGAGAGAATGCAGAACTAAAAATTAAGATGAAATTGAAGAAATTCAGTTTCTCTGTGTGAATAGCATCTTTTAGCATGCTCCTAGTAACTTAGGCAAGTCAAATGCTTTGCTTCAAGCTTGGTGCAAGTATTGCTGGCAGCCTACCCCTTTCCTGCAGGCATTGCTAAACCACATGGTGAATTTCTCTGAATAGCAATAAAATAAGAGAACCTTTAGACACAAGTGCCCTCATTTCAAAAATACAAGAACATAGGAGAAATTATATATTTTAGGGGGAAAAAAAAAAAACCAAACCTCTTGCTCAAAGTCAAGCCACCTAGACAGCCCAGACGCAGTAACTGCTGAAGAGAAAACCTTTGGCTACATTTAGCTGTGACTTTCCATGCTTACCAAACTTTACATTCTTCTGTTAATTTTTCATATCAGAAATTGCTAGTTGGTCTTCTTATCGAGGAAGCCACTGAAAACCTAACATTTTTCTTGCAGGTAGTGTAACCCAAGGAGCTACTGAAGCAAAAATCTGTGAACTTGCCCTTTCTTTGCAGCCACCTTATCCTTTCACCCTCAGTAACCCCATCATCAACTCATCTTTCTCTGCAGTGACTAAACCAGCACAGGAGAAGGTATTCAGCACTTCTGGCTGTAATCACTGTTCAAACAGCTGCTCTCCATCCCCTCTAGAGAAAACCAGCCTATTTAATGAATAAGCTCCCCCACTGATTTACTCTGTCAGGTAACAGGCAGGCCTGCAAGCTACCAGCCTCATGCAGGATGCCACCCTGCAGTCAGTAATTTCCAATTGCATGCAAAAATAACCCTCAGCTGCTAAGGTATTGCACTTTTTGTCAAAAAAATGCTGAATTGGATCAACTGGAATCAACTGGAAGATGTCTGGACATTTACACATAGGCATGTAAGCTTTAGCCACAGAACAGAACATATATTGTGTAGTATGAGAAAATAACAGGAATAAAATATAATCTGGTTGAGAAACATTAAAAATCAAATAAATTGGCTCTTACTGAAATCTTTTCAAAATACTCTGTGTTTCTACCTCCAAAGCTGTTCTTGAAGTCTTTTAAATAATTTACTGACCAGAATAACAACATCTTTCCATCCTGGAGTGCTTACAGTTTATTGTGAAAGCTTTTAGAAGAAAGGAAATGGGAAGAGACATATGTGAAGACCATTCATTTTTTATTCTCTCTGCTAAAGCTGGAACAGCCTTCTTTTGTTGTTGGTTTGTTTTTTTTTCTCCAGCATACTGCATTTTTCAGAGGTTTTTGCATTATAGTAAAATGTATTATGCAACTTGCATTTCCAAAACAAAGATACAGAACTCTCTTCTCTTGCAAATCATCATAGTTATATCTTTAGATGGAGTCATCAGTGTTCTTTCTATTAGCTATTCTTGGTTATCTTCTGCAAAATAGGAGTATTACCAAACTTGGTTCACTTATTATGTGGGCACCTCACTGGACCCAAAGGACTAGCAGAACTTCCCTTGCTGCAGTACTGCTTGTCTTTGGTTGCTTCTGTCACACCAGATTATGTGCCTTCTTAGAATCACACAGAATAGTCTTGGTTAGAAAAGACCTCTAAGATCATCCAAGTCCAACCATTAACCCAGCACTGCCAATCACCACTACCCCATGTCCCTCAGCACCACATCTACACGGCTCTGAAATCCCTCCAGGGATGGGGACTCCACCACTGCCCTGGGCAGCCTGGGCCAGTGCCTGACAACTCTTTCAGTGAAGAAATTTTTCCTAATACCAAGTCTAAACCTCCAGTTACAAAAGTCTGCCAGCTTCTCTATGCCACTTGTTAGGAAGGAATCAGGCAGTGAGATTGCTACGCCAGCAAAATCACCCCAAGTGGATGCACCTGACATTGGCAAAAGAGCCCTTTAGCCAACCCAGTTTACCACAGTCAGAGGGCTGTGCTTCTGCTAGGAGCTCTGGCAATACAGCTGTGCTGATAAAGGCTTTGTAATGTAGCCATCAGAGTTGAAAGAATGTCCCAGAACATGGGACACAGAAATTACCATTTCAAATAAGGAGTCCAGTTTCTGTTTCTTGAAACTACTCAAATGAAATACTAAAAGATCTGAGATAATGTCCCTTCTAGCTAACTGCTTTCCTTCCCTCCCTCCTTCCCTGTGAATCCATGGGACGTCACGGCAGTCTCATCCCCCAGTTAGTTGTCTGTTTCTCTCATGACCTCACTCCAGCTTGTTCCTCCTCTCAAGGAGATTATTTAGCAGTGAGTTCCATATATGAATTTTAAATTACATAAAGCAACAGTTTATTCCTGGATGTCCTGTCTCCCAATTTCATTGAATATCCCCCTTGGTATAGTGACACATACAGAGCTACCCCTGGCTCACCTTTCTTCTTTCGGCTTCATCTTTCTCAGCTGTTTGTGTGTAATAATCCCTAAAGAAGTGCTTTCTTTGGGGATTACTATACATACATTTCCCCTACAAATATAACACACAAATCATAGAAAATAAAGATGACAAAAGCCTAAAGGGTGGTCTGAAACAATCTGTTGGTGAAAAATTGTCCTTCATTGTACATCCTTGTTTCAGATTAAATTTAAATGCTCTGAGCAATAAAAAGCTAAAAAAAAAATAAATTTATGAGCAGTTGCAGCCCTGAGATTTAACTTGGACTTCCCTTTGCTTAATTTCCTCCGGTTTCAGCCATTCTGGAGCCAATACTACAGTTCTCCAATACTTTTAAAATATTTGCATATTCAAATATGTGCAGGCATCTAAAATAAATTTCTTTAAACATACTGTTAAATTCAGATTAATTCCAGTAGTTTAGTCACTGACTACTTATGGAGCAGAAATCTCCAGGGAATTAAGGAAAAGTTGCCATCTAAATAATAAAAAATCACCATACAGGTAATATATGTATTTTCTATCATGGTTGTTTCAAATATCACATTTACTTCCAGGAGCTATATTGGAGAGCAAAGGCTGGCCCCTATTTCTGTTTTTTATTTGAAGCCTGAAATGGGATCTCTTTGGATACAAAGTATTATAATTTCTGTATACAGAGTATTATAATTCCCATATGGCTCTGTAAGAACATGCAACGAGTTATCTTGGATCCTTGAGATACTGAATGACATTCAAGGCTTTTGCATGAAAAAACCCCCAATAATACAAAAGAGTCCCAGATAGCATAAGTAAGACCAAATGCAGTTTATTCATCTGTAGGAAGTTTATTTCAGAAAGCCATTTGAAATCCACATAATCAAACAAAAAGCCTCACAGACATACCTCACTGTGTATGCAGATATTTAATAATTACCTTTTATTTGTCCTTTAATCACATTTATGGTCTGTAACAGTACTTTATGCACATGAAGTGACTTGGTGGTGGTGACAAGTGGTGACGTGACAGTGCTGGGTTAATGGTTGGAAAGGATGTCTAAGATCATCAAGTCAATGGTTAATGGTTGGACTTGATGATCTTAGACATCCTTTCCAACCAAGGCTATTCTATGATTCTATGAAGAACATATTGAATATGAGTTCCTCATCCCAGCTCAGAAAAGCTTGGTATCACTCTGAATTTCAAGGAGCCTTTAGTTTTAGAATACCTATCCTTGGACAAACGTGGGTTACAGAGACCCCATGCCTGTGGGCAAAATCTCCTTCTGAAGGGTTTGTGACTGCAGCCACTAGGACTTTCAGTGGGCTCCCTAGCCTGTTTGTGGTCATTCCTGATCCCAAAATATCAAACAAGTTACTTTGGCTACGAACTCCTTGTTTCTAGACTGTGGTATTAATTCACTAAAGTAGTAGTTCAAAAAGTAGTCTTTTTGAAGATTGTCACTGGGCATAATAGCTGACAGGGACAATCACTTGCGTCTGTAAAAGAAAGGAGTTTTTTTCATGTTTATACGGGATCCAGGTAGCCTGGTATTTATAGCTATGTAAAGGGAAACTTAAACCACTTGAGGCAGTGTTTTCAGCAGGCAGTAGATAAAGCCTAAAGACAGATCATTGGTACTTTGAGAAATCAAAGTTATTTTTGATAAATCAAAGTTATTTTGGTACCTGTACTGTTTAGATAGCATGTGCATGATTTTTGCATAGCTTATACTACTTTTACTAAAACTATTAGGAAACCGGTAGACATTGGTCTCTCAGTAAAGACCAACACTAACAAACATATATAAGCATAGAATGAGGTGATTTTTCTTCCATACCTGCTGACCGTGAAGTAGTGTTTTAAGTGCAATCAGCATGAAAACAGTAATTCACATATGCTCACCATGCTACTTACTCACTTATTTCCATTTCTGTTGCAAAAATATTGAAACTCATTAGTGAGCTCTATATTGCTTTATCATAATTGGCTTTATGCTCCTTTCCCATCTTTCCATTTGGGTGATTTGATTTCCTCAGATAACCCAATGTCTTTTTCATAAGTGTAGATAAATAAATCTTCCACAAATCTGCCCCAAATCCTGCCAAACTGCTGACATTGCCAATGCCCGGAGCAATGTCCTGTACAACAGAAAGAAAAACATGAAATACACATTAATCTTTAGTCTTGTAACACAAATGCCTTCATTGATAAAAGCTATTACACTGATTTGCCAAAGACATGAGTTGTCTGAGCATGTGGTTTTGTTCAGGCTTTTTTTTATTTGTTTTTCTTTAGAAATACAGCAGGTCATGTTGAGCATTTGCATCTATTCTACCCAGAGGATTATTAAGGAATTGCAAACCAGGCACCAAACTGATCTAGTGCTAATTAAGAAGGACCAGAGCAGGGTTGAGAGCTGGTACAAGTCCCCTCTATGTACTTAAGCACATTCATAAAGAGGTAGATTTAACTTTAGACTGGCTCATCTACTCGGCATGCTGTCTGCTCACCCCGGCCAGGCATAAGAGGTCAACCATCACAAGATGGATTAATGAAAACAGTAACCTGTGCAAAAAGCAATCTTGGTATATTTTGCAGACAACACCAAGTTGGGTGGGAGTGTTGATCTGCCTGAGGGTAGGGAGGCTCTGCAGAGGGATCTGGACAGGCTGGATGGATGGCCTGTGGCCAACTGTATGAGTTTTAACAAGGGTAAGTGCCGGGTCCTGCACTTCGGCCACAACAACCCCCAGCAGCGCTACAGGCTTGGGGAAGAGTGGCTGGAAAGCTGCCTGGCGGAAAAGGACCTGGGGGTGCTGGTTGACAGCCGGCTGAACATGAGCCAGCAGTGTGCCCAGGTGGCCAAGGCCAACAGCATCCTGGCCTGTATCAGCAATGGTGTGACCAGCAGGAGTAGGGAGGTGATTGTCCCCCTGTACTCAGCACTGGTGAGGCCGCACCTTGAGTACTGTGTTCAGTTTTGGGCCCCTCACACCAAGAAGGACACTGAGCTGCTGGAGCGTGTCCAGAGAAGGGCAGCGGAGCTGAGGAAGGGTCTGGAGCACAAGTGTGATGGGGAGCGGCTGAGGGAATTGGGGGTGTTCAGTGTGGAGAAGAGGAGGCTGAGGGGAGACCTCATTGCTCTCTACAGCTCCCTGAAAGGAGGGGGTAGCAGAGCGGGGGTTGGTCTCTTCTCCTGGGTGACAGTGACAGGACGAAGGGTAATGGCCTCAAGTTGTGCCAGGGGAGGTTTGGATTGGATATTGGGAAAAATCTGTTCACTAAAGGGTTGTCAAGCATAGGCTGCCGAGGGCAGCAGCTGATTTGTCATCCCTCAAGGTATTTAGAATAGGTGTAGGCATGATGCTTAGGGACATGGTTTAGTAGTGGACTTGGCAGTGTTAGGTTTATGGTTGAACTCCATGATCTTATAAGGTCTTTTCCAACCTAAACAACTCCATGGTTATGTGATTCTATTATTTTTTTAAAGTCTTTATTCTGCTCTTTCTCCCTAATAATTATTCTGTAATTCTAATTCCTCCATCTAACTGTTAGAATTCAGTCTTTAATTTCCACTTCAATGCAGCTGAGAGTAGATTTGCATATAGTATTTTAATATAAAAGGAATATGCAGTTTATTATTTTCTTTTACATGTAAGATTTGTTTATATAATGTAAGCATGAAAGCAAGTAGCTTTGCATGCTCATTCCTGCAAGTCACTTGAATCCATTAAAGTTTTCTTTCCAAAGCAGTCTGTTAAGTCTAAGCCATCAAGCACAGGAGTAAATCTATTTCAAATGAATACAGCAGGTGGGTGCATCACAGACAAACAGCAGTGTGGCATGCCCCAAATAGTAGTACCTTTGTCATAAAATTATAGCGGAAAAACTGCATAGTTCAAGGACATGAAAATGGAAGCAGATCTTTTGCACAGGTCCCACACCTGGAAATGGAGCCACCTCCTGTGACAGAAGCCACCCTTAGGCTGCTGAGGAAATTATCTGAAATTGAGAAAATGCCTTTCTCCAGGGGCAGTACTCAGGACCCTTTCCTAAATGCTAGTTTAGTTTCCTCAGTGATGTGAAGTAAGAGAAATCTTTCTGTATAATGATTCATCAGTTTCATTCTCTGCTTTTCAGAGCTAGTCCGTTTTTTTTTTTGTTAAAAAAAACAAACCCAAAACATTTAGTTTTGAGGGTTTTGTTGGGTTTTTCTTTAAGATGAAGACAGCAATGTCTTGCAGAGACAGCCCAGGATGCTGCAAAACCTCTTGCCGCCACATATTCACACAAAATCTGTCCACTTTGAACATCCTGAGGACCAAAACTTAAGAGGAGAAGAAACACAAGTGGCTTGGGAATGTCAGAGGCTTCTCCCTGCCTAGACCACAACCCAGCCCCAGCAGCGCAATTCAGAGGCCAGGGCTGGACCTGCCAGAGTACAAATGTGGTTCTCCATGAGGCAGACCTGCTAATGGTGACTGTAGCCCAGGCTGGTGTGGAGATATCTGGCATCCAAAGGCACACACAGCCCTTGGCAGCTCTTGCCCTGCAGAGATGCTCAGTGTCACTCTGTCTTTCTCATCAGCTTGGCTGCATTTCCTCAGTGCTGAAATTAATTCATCAAGCATGGCAGGGCATTGTTAGAAGGAGCAGAGGAAGAACCTGGCTGACCTCAGGCTTGTGGCAGAGTTGTTCAGGCACTGGCATGCAGGAAGCCACTGCCCAGAACTGGAAACTTGGAAGAAGGATTTAAAGAGGCCACCATGTCCGACTGAGGGAAGGACTGTGTTGATCATGGCTTAGCTCCCAACTCAGTCACGAACAGCCACAACCTTGCTAAGCCTGCCAGCTTAGAAGCTTCATTGACTTAGACCTCAAAACACAATGTCTCTGTCATGTAGCCCTTCTTTCTTCCGTCCTTGCACCCCTAAAGGTTTCCTTCTTTAAGAGTAAAGCATCAAGATACTCAGCTGATGTGCTGTCACTAGGCTGGTTGCAACCAGGCAGCTTTGTGAAACTTACCAAAGGAACCGCCAGCTCCTCTCTACAAAACAATAGTATTTCAGTTGAGGAAATAGAATAAGAACAAACAAAAAAAGCATCTTTATTACAGTGAAAATGACATCTATCGCAAATGGGTTTGCTGTGATACTTGTTCTTTTTCATTTGTAAAACCTTAATTTCCCTTCCTAAGGAGTTCTGGTTTGGGCAGATCCCAGTAATAAGGCCTCTCTTGTTATCTACACCACAATCTACCCTAAATCAGTTTTTAAAGAGGTTTGGGTTTTTTTTCAATAGACACAATGTTGCATACTTTGGAAACCCTTGAGCATGACATGCTCTTTGCCAGTTTGTTGGGTTTTTTGAAATTGTATTCCCTGTGTGAGCCATGAAATAATGTCTTTGTCACATTTCCTTTTTATATTTTTTTTAGGAGCACCTGAAAGCTTTTGACCAGGAAGTAAATGCGTTTGTGGACTATATGTTTGGACCTCGAGGTAAGCTCTTCCACCCATACCTCTTTTAGGAAATAATACCCATCAGATTACCACTCAAATATATTCTAATAAATAGAAGCAGTCAAAATTTTCTATCTGAATCACTGAAAAACATGGACTAGGCAGAATCACAGTGCTTGCAGGAACACGCCATTATCATAGGAAAACTGTCAATGCGCTGCATCTATAGAAAGCCAATAGACTTGTTTTGACTGTTGGACATAATATTACCTGTGATACAAATTAAAACCAATCACAGATACTACTGAAGGTGAAAGGAGAAATGAAATGGAATTATTTTTTTCAAACTTAAAAAAATCACTAGGTCTGAGTGTCCTTTGTTTCTGAGAATATCAAAGGATTTCAGTTTCAGATCCTAATGTAGATTAAAAATAATTGAAAAAATAAAATTGAAAGCCAGGATTTTTCTGAAAGTGGAAGATCTGTTTTGGGACTGATTCTCATTCATAATCCAGTTATTGTTTGGTCCATCTACCTATCAAATAGCCTAATTCAGAAGGATGCTCAGAGCAAAAGCAAGGAAGGGCTTTTAGCACCCCACAGGATCACATCCAAAATTTCAGTAAACCAATATATGGGCTGGGAGAACAGATGCATCTTTCTGCTTCATATTCTTGCTTTCTAAAAGAGTTTGGAGAAGAATAACTTGAATAACTATAGCTTGGAGTAACTCGTGCTTTGTTAGGACTGAAATGAGTAATAGTAAAAAAAAAAAAAAAAAAAAAAATGAAGTAGGACTGTATAAAGAAAGAGAAAGGCTATGGGAAGGTGAAGTGTCAAAGTCAGGGCCTAGGAGAGCCAAGCAGCTAGAGGAAAGGGGTAATACAGGAGCTTAGACAACAGATTAATATTAACAAAGAAATGTGACCACAAGCATAAAAGTACTACTATTTTTATTATTTTTTTTTCAAATGGGTACGATGTTCTTCATTCCTCTTTCTTTGTTGGTCTAGAGCAAGTTGTTTGAAGGAGTGAACTGTAGTTAATTCAATACAGAATACCACACAGATTCCTTTGGGCTTTTAGTTAAACAACTATTATTTGTATTACTTGCCAAGTACATCACCATCTCTTTCCACCCATCAATGCTGAAGATAGCATTTGTTTGTCCATGCCCCTTCACTGTTATCTTTAATTTAACTGGTGGTATAATGACACAGCATCATACATTTTGTGATTAACATAGCTCCCTCCAATGTGTTTATACACATAAATAGCTTACAATAAACTGCAAACAGTTTTAATTTGGATAGAATGACCCCACAGATGGAAATCTAATGAATTCTTGAAAGCTTCCCCAAATATCTATAATCAAACTGTTCCTTTTCTTTCTCTCCATCAATTTTCATCCACAGTGCACCCCTTTGTTCAAGCAAGGTGTCTTAAAAGGATAGATAGCAGTGCTCTAATCTTTTAAAAATCAATCCCATATTTATGGCTTATATTTTAGGTAGTAACTCCTGAAACGTTAATATCAGTATACTGGTTTTAGTCATCATTACCTCATGTGACTGAGAACAAGGGGAGACACAGAAAGCCAAACGGCTACTTCCCAGAGGCAATCTCTGCTCACATCGGTAGCACCAGGTACTGCACTAGAATAAGAGGTGCACTACCAAAGATCTGAATTTGATTTATATATAGGCACATTTTGTGCCTTTGTTCACTGGTGTCAGCTGGATTCTGTACACAAATTTACTTCCATATTTGCTTTTGAACTAGCAGACCAAGTCCTTTGAAGCAGGGAGTAGAAGCCATATATATGCCCATCAGTTGCATCTCTTAATAAGAAGTGGTCTTACAATTTGGTGTTGGTCTGTATTATTCTGCATAGGAGATTATCTAGGCTCAAGGCAAAATGAGAAACAGTGAAATAGCTATATTGTTCTGTAAAAGAGCATTTTTCCAGGGTCATCTTCATCTGCAGAGTATTGTTTGGTGTTATGCAAAATTAAGGCATATTGAATTTCAGGAGCTAAATCTGGTTAATTGGTTGCTTGTTTTATCTATGAAAGAAACAAAGGTGGTCAAGAATAGATATATTTTAATAAAGTTGTTATAAAGTAATAAACACTCCTACTCTCCTCAGTTAGGAACTAACAGTAGCAAGGCATGAGTGCAAAACCATTTTACGCTCTGCACCTAAAAAGGTCTGAATCTACTCAGACAACAACTGGCTGAAGCTATACAGAAACCTGAATCAAAGTGTTTCTAAAACCTCACTGATAAAAGCCTGATACCTTTAAAGAGCCTGGGAGGCCTGCCACTCATTTCAAAGGAGCCAAGATTTCACCCCAAGGGTCTGGCACATTGCGGCCGGTGACTGTGAATGAGCTTATTCACGGAGCGATCCAAGCTTGTGGGCATCTGCTCCTTCCCCTGCTGCTTCCACACTGTGGCTTTATTCACTGCCTTGGTTTCAAATTCAGATGCTGTGTGGGTTCAACATTGTAAACATAATCCTTTCTCCTGCTGACAGCACACCTTTATATCACTTGAACATGGAGATCGAACCGTCAAGTCAACAGAAATACTTTTGATCTCTCCTTCTGATAATTTTTTTCAAAATACACTCCCTTTCCTCTCCCTTCCTGCTACATAAAAACCTCCCTCTTCTTGTCATTTAGGGATGAGCATAAGTGGAAACAAAACAGCCACGTTCCTTGGCTGCCGTTTATAAACCGCTTTCTGACAATAACTGTCTTACCCTTCAAGGTACCAAGGTCAGGGTGGAAAATAATCAGTAAGGGTACACTTTTTAATAATTTCTCTTGAAATGGAAATAGTATAGATCTTAAAAATACTCCACATGCTGACCTGAACAAGCATACAAGTTCTGCTTTTATATGGATCAGCCCACATGCTTGTCACCAATAACAGCAGAGAGAAAACCTTCTGAGGGTACCCTGAGGCAGCATTTAATGCTGCTCAGTTTAATTTGTGTTCTCTTCTAATTACTTTTCCTCTTTGAGCAAACATACTGTTTTGTTATCTACTGATGCCAGTTGGCCTTTATACAAGTAACTTTTGTACACCAAGTGTTGCAATCCTTGTATATGGGGAGACCCTTCTTTAGCTAGCAGCCTTGCTGACATGACTGCTTTCTACATCTTTGTTTAGGATACCAATTAAATAAATCCTTGTGCACCTACAACGTACACTAGATCAACACTTACACGCACAGCTTTTACCTGTGCTATGACTCCTATGTCCTGCTTAGAGCCTGTATGGAAAGAGAACCTGTTTGAATCCCACATGGAAGCAGAATCATAGAATCATAGCATAGCCTTGGCTGGAAAAGACCTCCAAGATCATCAAGTCCAACCATTAACCCAGCACTGGCAAGTCACCACTACACCATGTCCCTCAGCACCTCATCTACACAGCTCTTAAATCCCTCCAGGGATGGGGACTCCATCACTGACCTGGGCAGCCTGTTCCCTCAAAAACATCCATTTCAGAGCTTCACATGTGGCTTGTGAACTCTAAGAGGGCCATTGGAAGTGTTTTACTCTCACACTGAGGTGATCTTAAATAAAGACTGAGATCTGAAGACAGAAAACAGGCATTCTAGCTTGGTAACGCACAGCAAAGCAAGGCCACCCTAAAGGGAGGATGGTTCTTTGTCATAGATGGCTGCACTGTCATGACTGCTTTAATCCTATGCCTCTCCTCTTCTGTAGGTTTTGGGGAGTGCAGAAGGGAGAGTCAAAAGCAGGAGAGCACTGGAATTCCACAGTAACTTAGATCTGGTTGAAAGTCTTTCCTGCAAGAAAGCTAACATCCCATGCAGAGTGCAAATCCAACAGATGAGTTAGAGCCACTGCAATGGAAACAAGGCAGGGAGGGAGACTGTAATGAGAATGAAAGCTGATGTTCAGAGTAATCTGTTTATGAACAGGGGTATAACTCACTTAATATCTCACTTCACATATACTTGCATGCATATGTAGAAACAATACAATACAGCAAAACTGCAGTGGGCAACAGTTCGCTAAATGCTTGGGCACATTTAATTTGTGCATCTTCTATTGCCCAGGCCTTTCCAAATTCAAGACAGGTAGGAAAATAGTAAAATGTCTTTCCATGCACTGTGAATATCTTTTCTTTTACATGTTTAATATAATCTTGGTGTCTTTGTAAAAAAAATAAACTAAGTAGTTTAAAACAGTTTCTAAGAGCAGAAAGAACTACTGTGACCTGCACAAAAGCTTCTCACTGACTTATTTCTAATCTTCCTCCATAAATCATGATAGATTTAGAGTAACCTTATTGAAAAATGAGCCATGATGCCCCTTGTTATGTTCTTAGATAAATATCTGAAGATTGTTACTGTGGAAAATTATCTCTAAACTTTACTCCATCTTGGGAACAAAAAAGAAAACACACTCCTTTCGCTCATGACATCCACTTGCTCATAGGACAACGAAGCAGTGCCTCCAGATTGGCATACAGGATTAGGCTTTGCTCTTATACACTGAACTATCTGATTACTGCCAATGGGATTACTCGTGTGAATAAGGCAAGCAGGATTTGACCTCAATATTTCATTTCAGGACCAGGCAAAAAAACTGTGAGAAAGCAAGCCCTTGCCTTGCCAAATATCTTGGATAGCCATCAAACTCAACATTTGCCTATTTGTTTTTAGTGTTTTTGAAAAATCCTCCCCTTGTATAAATGTTTTCTAGCAAATGTTATATAGCTTCATACTTACATAGCAAATGCAGAATTAAATACATGAACTGTCAACTTTACAGGCATACTTTTTATTTAATAATATCGGCAAACTGTCCCTTGAGCAGCTTAAGATATGATTTAATTAAATATAAAGTTAAAACAGTAAATTGTTAGAAGCATATAGGAATGTTTTCTTTTCATTTTTTCTTTCCTGTTAAAATGAGGAGATTTAAGTGATCTTAAATTATTAGGGAATTCCATGCAGTTTTTCACATGCGTTCTCTGAATTAATATGCAGTTTGAGGGAGGTAAAAGCAATGGATAACTCTTATGAGCAAAGCATGGCAGATTCCATCTCATGCTTTTGGCAAACTTTTTTCACAATGTGATCTGCCTTATTTTAACAATACTTTACCTGCTGCATGTGATTCTTTTCAGATGCCAGGGTTAGAGGATGGTTCCTTTTGGACTCTTACCTTCCCACATTTTTCCTCACTGGAGCATACCTACTCTGCATATGGCTGGGCAACAAGTTCATGAAGGATAGGCCTCCTTTCTCTCTCAGGGCTCACCTCATTGTATATAACCTTGGGATTACACTGCTCTCCTTGTACATGCTCATAGAGGTAAGTGTTCTTCCACGCAGTGCGGCTGAGGAAGGTGAGCAATACACAGTTTGTAGCAGAAATATCTTGGCAACAGATAGTTTTGCTAGAAAATTTAACATCAACAAAGTAAATTTAAGATGAAGAAAAGTCCCTTAGCAATTGGACAGCAAGTTGTATTGTACCTTCTCATCTTAAATCTCAGCATGTTTTAACTGTCCTTACTGAGCTACAGTCCACACCTGGGGACGGCTGGGTGCTACCAGGTCAGTGTCTACAAGCATGAATTAGAATCTGCAGCAGTTTTTCAGCTCAAACACGCCTACACCTCCTTCTTCAGCAACCATGAATATGTCCATGGATTGGGTTTTATTTGTATGATTGTCTATGGAATGATTTTTCTCTGTACAAATGCCCATGCTCAAACATGAACAGATTTATAGACGAGAGTAAGTACTGATTTATTTATGGTGTTGGCAATTCAATGTCCTTTTTCTGCTTTCCCAAGAAGCTTTCCTCATATAGCCAGTCAGTAAGAGACAGATGTTAAAAGCCTGTCACCTCAGCCAAAAACAAGTGCTGTGAGACTTGGAGGCTGAATATGAGTGACCCCAGGCATGAGAAGCCCTATCTGAAGGATGTGCTTGATTTCATGGTGTGACCTGCAGAGATGTGAGCTGACATTGCTGCCTTGCCTGCACAGCCTCACAGCATTTCTTCCTCCCCAGGCTCCCAGCCACAACAGCAATTTCCACAAGAGAAAACAAGGACTGACTGTTCTGTCAGCTGGATGAGAAACTCTGCAGAAGCCAACCAGGACCCCAAAAATTTCAAGTTTTAAATTAATTTGAGTTAGCACCAAGAGACTGGCCTGGTCAAAAGGCTGAACAGCAGTTTAGATTTGTGATTTTGTCCAAAGAACCTATTGTGCTACAGAGAGCTTCATCCTGTTCAAAGCTCCAGCTGGCTTCAGTGGTTGCTTTGGGTGTCCGAGAGCATAGGATCAGGCCCAGAGCAAAGGAGAAACCAGAAAATTTGATGACTCCATACTGATTGTCCTCCAGAATTTAAATTAGCACTTTGATGTTTAAATCCCCATTTTGCTTGAATGTATACAGATAGCTGTCCTCAATAGCAGGACTCAGGAAAAAGGATTAACTGAACGGAAAGCAAAAATACTGCTCCCTTCCCCTTCCAGGCTGATTTGGACTGCCACAAGGAAATGAATGAACAAAGAAAATTTTAGCAGATCTCACTTACACTTACTCTCTGGCTCTTATTCTGTCTTTTATGGACAGTAAACTCTTAAAAGCAAGAGTTACGTATATTTAGACCTTTCTGCACAGTGGTTTCCTATATAAACACAGCTGATCTCTCCAGTAAGTATGATACAGGATTAATTCGCAGTTGGAGACATCTGTAACAGTAGTCTTGTTTCTCCATCCTTCCACTGCACCTGAACTGCTCTGGTCTCTGTATCAGAGATAAATCACAAAATAATAAGCTCTATAATAGAGGCAAGCTACCAAAAAAACCCAAAAACAAAATAACACTCCAACCCCACCAAACTCCACAGTTATTGGCATTGCTGCTCTTATCTCTTCTTGGTTTTGTTTATAAAGTGCCACACACTTTTTCTTGTAATAGCTCCAGAATGGAGTGCTTCTTAGACATCCAAAAGAAAAATATCCCATTCAAAAGAAAGGGCATATGTCCAAGTGCACTGTCCCACATGATAGCTTTAATGAGAAACACGGTAAACCAGCTGATGGAGGTACCTGTGCTGCAATTCTTCATGCCCTCACCTTCATCTCCTGACCTAGTTTAGCTATCCCTTGACTACTGTTGATTTGTACAACCTCAAGGCAAGATGACAATTTCCAGTAACATTGACAAAAAACTGCATAAAGAACCACCACCACCTTTTTATTTTAGTAAAAATCAAAACTTTTAGCAGTTTCACTGAAGAAAAACATGCATTTTCCCTACACAAATCTCTGCCTAAGATCCTAAAAGTACCAACTACGAGCAGAGAACCAGCTTACTGTGAAAAGCAACTTTAAAACATGCAAAGACCTGATTATTTCATGTGCAAGTCAAGTCACAAACCACACTCTGGGGATGCAGTCTGAGGCACCAGAGGCCAAGATGAGGTTATGAAGTTCACTGTAGAATAAAACTCACAACTCCGATGATAAATTAAAACAAGAAACAAAGGAGACCAATGCTGATCTCTGAATTGTCAAATTACTCAGATGAGGATACTCTCATTAATAGGGAAAGACCATCTCTACCATGGTCTTAGGCTGCTTTTCCCCCAGCAGTATCACCTCTGCTGTATTTAAATTATATCTCAGCTAGTCACCAAGCTCTCACCCAAGTCCTTTTACTGATCAGGCACTGAGATAACCAGGACACTGGCACTATCTGGTTCAGATTAAAAAGGGCATCTAGAGATACATGTCGTTAGCACAGGGATGGCGTGATGCCTCAAGATGCCTGTATCCCCAGGTAGCTTCACAGACTTATTACAAATCCATAGGATTTGTAAGCAAGCAACCACATCCATGTGGGGAAGCAGGACTTGCAGGCGAGGACCCCTCAATTCAGAGCAAAGGGGAGAGGGTGGACCTGCACAAGTATTGCAAGCCAAGTGCATTAACCTTTTTAGTGCAGCCAGAAGAAAAGTCTTTTACCTTACAGGATAAAAAAAAAAAAAAACAATTAGTAAATTACTTTCACTTTATCTGTTTCTAGAAGCTGAAAATTAACCCCACAGTAAATCCAGTTTCTGAATTACACTCATGATTTGCAGATCCATAGGTGCCAAGATGATGTGAGGATTCCCAGGAGTACCAGAACTGCCTTCTCTGTATCCTCTGATAGCAGGGAAAGGTCAAAGGCATGATGTTGGCAAGATCAGGGCCACCATTTTTAGCCCTACACATTGCAATTTGGATTGCATCTCACAAATTGCTAGAAAGCCTGGTATAATGCTTAGCTTTGGGACAACAGTAGGCAAAATGAAAGGAACAAACCAAAAATAAAAGGAGCACTTAAACTCTGTTACATCCCACCATTATAATGTCTTGCATCAGAAAGATTTGCTTCCCAGCTGTGCAAGTGTTAAAAAGATAGAGCTTGAGTAGGAGAAGGTTGAAGTACAGTTTTAACAGTGCAGGTGAAAAGGAAAAGAGACATAGATCGTAGCTGATTTGAACTGTCCTGGAAATTTACTGTAGAAATCCAACTTCAACATAATGATTTATTTTTTTTTAAGAGTGGAATAAATGAAAATTTCACTCCTTTGCTAACTGATCAGAAGTTGGCGAATTTAAATTTAGCAGAGAAGTAAGAAATTATTCTAGATCCATGAGGACTGGTGCTTGAGGTGAAGGCTTCATTTGAAGTAATTCTTTAATTAGGAGAGAAAGACTGTCTTAACCTTAGGGAAGCAAGAGGAAAAGAGCAAAGGGAGAAACCAGAAGAGATCAAGTGCACTCTATCATTTAGAAGAAGAAAAAAAAAAAAAAAAATGACAGGAAAAGGTCACTGAGACTGCAGGGTAAGGACAACAGCAAACAGCTTTTTTGAACAAGTAAGAACTTTGAATAGAGTTAAATTCCCATGTGTTCTTCTATCTTAATCAAATAATTTGTTTGGAGAGCTGAGGAGCTGACTATGCTGTCCTTGCCTGCAGTTATTCTAGCTGGACATGTTGTCCTCACTTCTCGGTTTTCATCCACTGAGTTCTCCATGTCTTTCCTACTGACCTTAGTTAGCTCTGCAGTTAGGTAGAACGTTTTGCCTGTTCATCAAAAAGGCAGCGCTCTCGATCTCACCTGCACATTCAAATAGAATTCAGCAGAAATTTACTGGAAACCAAAAGTAAAAATTCATAGGAAGAGTTTTTTTCACATGTGCATACCACAGAGTAGCATATGGGAGTTGTTTGAAATAGGAGATGTAATCAAAGATTCATGTAAAATAAGCTTAGAAGGGAATAGTCTATCCTACTACCCCAAACAACAGCAATACACAAAGGAATTCTCCCAGGGAGAAGAGCTCAGCACCTCCCTCTCCATATCCCCTCCTCAGGAAGCTGTAGAGACTGATGAAGTAACCCCTCAGCCTCCTTTTCTTGAAATTAGACAAGCTCATAGTCCTCAGCCACTCCTCACAGGACATTCCTTCCAGCCCTGTCACCAGCTTTGTTGCCCTCCTCTGGACACATTCAAGAACCTTCACATTCTTCTTAAATGGTGGAGCCCAGAACTGCACACAACACTCAAGGTGAGGCCACACCAACGCTTAATACAATGGGACAATCACCTCTTCTGACTGTCTGGTGATGCCGTTTGATGCACCTCAGGATGTGATTTCCCCTCTTGCCTGCCAGGGCACACTGCTGGCTCACATTGACCCTGCTGTCACCAGGCGCCCCCAGATCCCTCTGCAGGGCTGCTCTCCAGCCACTCCTCTCCCCATTTATACTTGTGCCCAGTGTTACTCTCTCCTAGGTGCAATCTCTCCAGTATTTGAACTTGTTAAATTTAATCCCATTCATCTTTTCCCAGTGCTCCAATCTATCTAGATTCTTCTGCAAGGCCTCTAGCACCACAAGAGTCAACAGCACCTCCCAGGCTTGGTATCAACAGCAAACTTGCTAATGGTGCATTCAACTCCTGCATCCACATCACTGATAAATAGATTTGAAGGGAACTGGCCTTAGACTTGAGCCCCGAGGAACACTGCTGGTGACTGGTCACCAGTCAGATGTAGCCATGTGCTGGTGCCTCACTCTGTCTTTCTCCTGCCCTGTAAAAAGGGGGAATCATAGAATGGTTTGGGTTGGAAGGGACCTTAATAATCACCTAGTTCCAACCCCCCTGCTGCGCCATGAGCAGAGACATCTTCCATTAGACCAGGCTGCTCAAAGCCCCATCCAGCCTGGCCTTCAACACTATCTTGTTGCCTTCTTTCTGAGAAAGTCCAACATGTACAGAGCTTTTTCTACAGCTCAATAAGCACAGAGAAACTACAGTCAGAAAATCACGTTGTTTTCCATTCTAGCCTCCCTGTAGGACAGATGCAGGAACAAGCTACAGCTGTGAGATTTTTGAAATGAGCTTGAAATGAGCAGGTTGCAGGCCCCTGGGTCCAGGCTGTTGGTGCTCAGTCTGCTATTCAGCAAGGTGAGAGACTTTGGCACCATTCTTCTGGTACCTTCTACCCCTCCTTGCTGAGATTTCTTAGAGGAACCAGGTCTCATTCCTGAACAATGTGATTCCCCATGTAAAAACAAAAGAAAAGGCATGAGTTAGACTGCTGTGGCAAAGCAACTGTTGTGAATCCTCATGCTGTTTACACTCAAACAGATGAGTAAAGGTCATTTATTGGTGTATAAACTAGAATCTGTTAGGAACAACATTAGGGCAACAGCAAAATATGAAAACTACTAATTAACAGGATATTGCTGCTTAGCAGAAATTTTTCCCAAGGCAGCACTTTCCTCTTTACGTGATCTGTTTTTCCAAATAGTTTCAAACAATGAATGCGTTACTATTATTTTCAGGATAGGCTGCCAAGAATGCAAAGCATTCAAAGAATTGTTTTCTAGAGAGAAAGAATTTGTATTTTGAAAGAGAGAAGGGAGTTCTCATCTCTTCAATCCATTGTGCACTTGCAGCATCTCTGCATGATTAATAATACCATCAGTTCTACAGAGTCGTGAGAGCGCTCTGCATGTGAAAGGGAACGTAACACAGTACAAGCAACGTGTGAGTTTGGTATCAGAGAAGAGACCTTGTAACTGAACACCGTGTGTCAAGGTGTCAGCTTCTGTTCCAGATATGCAGCTGGCTCATTTGGTACTGTTGGGTAAGCTGGTTACCTTCCACATCCTTGACAGCCAACATGAAAGTCATGGCCTGGGATCACCATGATCCCAAAAAAAGTACTCTTTGCCTTCCAAGTTTCCCCACTATTTTTTTTTTATTAGGAAGTTAGCCAGAAATCTTGAAAATTAGCTTGCAAAGTAAAGCAGTCAAAACTCACAGTGGATTCTCCTTTTCTCTAAAGGAGACCCAGCAGTATGTAAGGCACCTACGAGAGAGAACAGAAATGTTGAGCTACAGAAAAGCTGATGTGAAAGAGCAAGGTTAAGACAGTCAAAACAGATCTTACCTCTAAGCTGATGGGCTCTTGAAACACAGATACAAATCAGAGGGAACTCTTCTGCCAAGTCAAACCACTGGGGAGTAAGCACACAGTATGATCTGCAGAATTCTAGATTAGAGAGAATCATGGAAGAATGAAGAAATTACAGAAAATCCTGCAGAGAGTGGTGTTCTTACCCCACAAGCTTGCTTTCCTGTTGCATACTAACCAGTCCTGTCGAGCTGCAGATTTCTCAAATGCCAAAGTGAAAACCTGTGATATTGAAAAAAAAAAAAAAAAAATTATTTCTGAGCCTTTAAGAGTCTTGTTAGCTCATTTTCTAATATAAGAGCTATGAATGGAATACTTGAAAAAAATCTTGAGATACAACTGAGCAGGCCAGTTCAGCACCAGCAGGAAAGTTTCCTAACCTTTAATACACAAGAAAACAACACAAAAGAGTTTTGAAAGTCAGTCTGTTGTAATCACATACAAATCAGAACACTGGTAAAACAAACTGATCAAAAGATGTAAAATAGCAAAAAAAATAGTAAAATAGCATACTCAATAAAGCAATAGAGTACATTTGCAATGGCAATTTACAGTTCTTCAGTAAAATCAGGAAAAAGGGCCCTCCCTTGCACAAGAATGGAAAAGCAATTGCCTCTTCTCCTTTTTTAGGGTTTTGAGGGTCATGATTTCAACTCCCTGCAACCACAAGGGCTAGAGATGGTTCCACTATCACCACTTCCCATCTATAAGGCAATGAGGATTTCATTATAGTTGACTGTGAAAAATAAAATAGCAAGAGGCAATTTACTTCCTGCTCCTATTGGTAAAACTAGCAGCAGAGGTTTTTGGAAGAGGTGTTAATGCTCCTATTTGAGGCTATGCCTTACCAAAGCTCCCAGATGCCACCACTGCAGCTTCCTGGCATCCAGGATGTTGACTCCAGATGAGGTCCTGATACTCCAGCATTGTTACCATACTACTCCCAGCCTAGAACAAAATGACAATTCCATTTTCTTGTTTTCAGTCTCCAGTCCCATCCTGTTTGGTTTGGTGACCTCTGGCACACACTGTAGGTGAATCCACCAAAACATGGGCTGTTCCAATAAGGAGTGGATTTGGTTCACTGGTTATATAGAAGTTATCTGCAAAATGCTCATTTATTGTCTTTTCGTGTCTCTCTGCAATCTCTGTTATTTTGGCCACATACACCAGCTATGTTGGAACTACAGGGACAATCACAGAACTGCAATGTGAAGATGCTGGCACTCAAGGTTTTATTGCTTTTTAATGTAAATTTATAGTAAGCACTGTAGGCTATTTGCTAATTTGCCAGATAATACTATCAATAATCTTTTTCTTTTTTTAGTGTATTTACTTCAGGAATTATTTCAGTTTCATAACTGAGAATCTCTCTGCTTTGCTTTTATACACTGTCTTACTTTCAACACAGGAGAGTACTTTTCAGTCTGAAGCAGAGGGAAAAGTCTGTACAGATGCTGATACATACCTTCCCCATGAACGCAGTGCCAGAGTTGAAAGCAACCCACTTCTCACAGCATCTTGCAATTCTGCCTCCAGCATAACAGTTAGAAGTATTTCTCCCGCTATCACTCACTGCATCTTCTGTAGGGAGAGAGATACAGATCCCAGAGCATGAATTGCTCAGTTTAACACCCAAAAAACTCTTCCCACACATTCAAGAATAAGCAAGATTTTAAAAGCAGTGGACTTTACATAGCATTTATAGACAACAGATTATGCTCCCTGTTCCAAAAGGGCTGCTCAATGCTTTAGGTGGTCATCACTAAAAATATTCCATATCAAAAGCCACTATGTGGCTCTCTAGAAACCTCCTGCTCCAACACAGCATGGTAGCCTGACATTTCATTGCTTTGTCTGCTTCCCAGTATGACATGTCCTAAATCTAAGCAATTGCTTGTATGTCCACTCATGCCTCCATTCAGCACTATGCCAGCTTTACACTACTTCATCCTGCATTTAACAGTGTATGGCATTAGGAAACATTTCTCCCATTGTGCTGTTTTGGATTTGTGTTCTGTTTGCTTGCTTGGCATTATGGAATTTTTCTCAAGGACAGTTTTGCACAAGTAGGTACCTTCAGCTTTGCTTCAGGACAGAGATACAATATTCAAGCACGATATATGGAGTGAGGATCGCTGCACTAAGTAACGAGAGATTTTAATGGATGCGTTGAAGGCTCTAAAGCTAGAACAGTGTAAAAGGCATACCATTTCAGCATGTCTCCAACACAAGCTGATGCCTCTTCCATTTCAAAACAGAAGGTATTAGCAAGCTGTCTGGTTTAGGAGCATCAGATCCCGGAAGGAATGGGAACCTACTGTGCTGCTTTTTTCACTATACACAGAACACCTGCAGGGGTAAAAGCAAACAGCCATGTCTAGTCATGAACATAATTGCGGTGTTTTCTGTTCCAGCTCATCCTTGCCACATGGGAAGGAGGCTACAACTTGCAGTGCCAGAACCTCCACAGTGCAGGGGAGGCCGATATCCGGGTGAGACACAGCAGCAGCTCAGTCCCCTGCCTCCGCAGCCATCCTGCATTCTGCATTCACAGCCATTATAAGGATGTAACTGATGACATCTTTAACATGAGGGTTCTAATCAAGTTGCCTAATAGCTGGTAGCAAACAAGAAGCATTATCTTTCTGATTCAGTACAGATGCTTCCTTGCTGTAGAAAGCATGGCAGGGAATATTTTTTGAGAAGCCATATATTGAGATCTGTGATCAAAACAGTGTTTCCTGGCTATTAAACCAGAGAATATGGATCTTTTAAAAAACTTGGAACAAAAATCCATCACCTAAAATGTAACACTTCTTGGGCTGAGGCTGGAAATGGATTTAAGTCCAACTTTGAACTCTGGAAAACTGCAGAGACACTTGGCTGGCTTGGCTTATCTCTAGTTTCAACACTTATTTCTGCATCACTGCAATTCCATGTATTAAACCTCTGTCATGCCCCATGTCAGACTTACTTTCCCCATCATGTTAGAGCACGAGGGCAGAAAGACTGGTTAACTTACATGATTTTCCCCAACCCTCAAAATTTGTCTATGTTACAGCAAGGAAAAGGTCAGTTAAATACCTTTTTCCCCCTTTCTGTTTTAACAAACTGTCTTTAACTGTGCTGGGACATATCCTGAGCTCTGACAAAGTGCTCAGCTCTAGAGAAGGGTATGTCCCATTGGTTTTGAGTGTCAAATTTGGATTATTTCAAAAGAAGAAGCTGCCAGCAAAATCTGTTCAGTGCTAAGAAAGTATAAACAATGCTCCCTTAAAAAAAAGCCACATACAGAAACCCCCACACAACTGTATCTTTGATGAAAAAGATCAGAAAACTTTTCCTCAAAGTTTATATTTCTTAAATTCTATTTAGATAATTAAATATTTATACAATCACATCAAAAATTATGTTTTTTCTAAACTGCTTCATTCAAAAGGGAAATAAAATTGAGGCCAGAGCTTGTGCTCCTCCTTCAATAGGACACTAATGCCTTTTGGGCAGTTGCATGCCTAGGGACTGATGAAGTCCAGCAATATTTAAGCCCTTTATATGAACAGATATTGATCTCCTGCTGCTTTCTTCTTGCTTGTACAGGTAGCCAAGGTGCTGTGGTGGTATTATTTTTCCAAAGTAATTGAATTCATGGACACCATCTTCTTTGTACTGAGAAAGAAAAGCAGCCAGATCACCTTCCTCCACGTGTATCACCATGCCACTATGTTTAACATTTGGTGGTGTGTTCTGAACTGGATACCTTGTGGGCAAAGTAAGTGTTCGCTTCATCACCTGGGTTGTAAGTCACCTGCTGCTGGAGGGGAATCACATCACCATGCAAACCAAGCGCATCACCGTGCTATATGACAGCACCTTTAAAGTTCATAACCTTTCAGAATTTCTGAACACTCAGAGTGCAATAAAATTAAAAGCATGGTTAAAAGCTCAAGGCAAGAAAATATCCGAGTGTTAGGCTCTAGATTTCCCACTTAGCTGCCACAGCCTCTCGTATTTTCTTCACTTAACCACTTTTAGACAGGATGACACTACTGAGTACATACAAGATCTACTCCAAAATCACGACCCTAGGAAAGTCAGCATCAGTCGCCACAAATTAATTCGATAGCATTTTTACAAGTTTGACTCCTGTATGTATCAATCTGACATTCTGCTTTAGTAAGATGCTTTACTTACATAATCACTAATTAAAATACCAGTTTGAGTTTGTGTTGTTTTAAATGAGAATACATCTCATTCAAGTAAAACTACTACTGGACACCCAGAATTGATCGATACAGTCTTACACTTCATATTGAAATAACAGAAGTAGCAGCATCCTTTGTCTTATTTTGGGTTCAACATATTTCACAGCAGTAGAAGCAGAGGTCAAGGATTTCATAGCAGTTACGAGCTATTTCTACGGAGATGTAAACAATTTAGTGGGAGTTTGTACTTAACTATTGTGTCTGAACATCTCTTCACATCAGGAACGTCTTTAGCAAAGGATAAGCGTGCAGGGGAGACCTACCATATGCAGGAGACATTGCTAACAATATCTTCTCTCACTTTTTAGCAGTTAGTGTATAGAACATTTTCCTTGATGGATTTTTACAGGTTTCTTTGGGCCTACTTTGAATAGCTTTATCCATGTGCTTATGTATTCTTATTATGGACTGTCCGTCATCCCTTCTATGCGCAAGTATCTCTGGTGGAAGAAATACCTCACTCAGGCACAATTGGTATGTATCTATTTAATTTTTAACTACCAGAAATCCTTCAAAATGGCAGGAAGGGCAAAATAAATGATAAACATTGTAATTTGCAGATTTAAGCCAGTTCAAATTCAAACATAACAAAGCTATCATACAGAATAAGTCACTAGTGCAGCCTGGTACAACCCATTATCCTTCTGGAGAAACTGGCTGCTCATGGCCAGTTTCTTCACTGGAAGGGTTGGCAAGCACTGGCACAGGCTGCCCAGAGCAGTGGGGGAGTCCCCATCCCTGGAGGGATTTCAGAGATGGGTAGATGAGGTGCTGAGGGACATGGGGTAGTAGTGACTTGGCAGCGTTAAGTCAATGGTTGGACTCACTATCCTGTCTGTTATCAATTGGCAATAAACTAAAATAATCTTCCTGAAGTCCTGTCTGTCTTGCCTGTGATAGTAGTTGGTAAGTTTTACCAATCACCTGCCCTGACCTTACCTCAACCTATGAGTTTTTTCATCTTATTTTCTCCTCTACTAAGTAGAGGAAGTAAGAGCGCAGCTGGGTGGGCATCTGGCAGCCAACCAAGGTTAACCCACTACCTTTGGTACAACTACAAAATACAAAACAAAAACTCTTAGACAAGATAGAAGTTGTCTGACTTCTAAGTCTACTCCAGCAGTTGCTGTACCCAAAGAGCTGAGCCACATCAAAAGCTCCTATTACCAAGAGATAAGGCTAGATGTGAACTAAAGTTCCTTTTGCTTTTTTATCTTAGGGCCTGTTTGTATTATTTGGGAGTTCAGATGTTTGCAGTGAGCTTAAAAATGCTGTGGTTCACAGTCCTAAATACTGACAACCTTCCAGTATTCCTTTTCCATCTCATTTTTGCTTAACTCCATTAATGCAAACTCCAGCCTACCTGAACTTGTCCTCAGACCTGGCGTTTCCATTTTCTGTTCAGACTTCTAAAGCTATTGCCTGTAGTCTTGAGAGTTTTGTTGAGTTGCCCAGTAACAGAGACAATGCTGCACCTGGCGTGACACAGTCCAGGAGATAGAACAACCTCTATTAAAAAAGAAAAAAGCTTTAATATTGACAACAAGGCCTGTGAACTCATATTTTTAGAAATCCCTGACCCCTTAGGGTTTTTTTTATTTCACAAGGGCACCATTTTAACTTAACCCTCACAATACATTCACAGGTTCAGAAAGGGATGGTTTGGATAGTTTTCAAGACTACTTAAACTTTCAAAGAGCAGGACTAGATGACATTCTATATCTGATTTATATCTGTTATACCTGATTTATATGCTATACCTGACTTGGCTAGCACCAACCCTTTCTCATTAAATACTCATGCATGATCTTTCCTCCACAGATCCAGTTTCTGCTCACTATTGTGCACACACTCAGTGCAGCTGTGAAGCCATGTGGATTCCCGTTTGGCTGCCTCATGTTCCAGTCCTCCTATATGGCCACACTGGTCATTCTCTTCATTAACTTTTACATTAAGGTAGGCAGTCTTCCAACAGCTTTCTGACAAGGGGGGAGGGGGGGGAGAAATCACATGTTGAACAAGCATCAACACCCAAAATGTGTTTGTATTAAAATATATATGCCAAATATGTATTATGCCAGTTAAGAATGACAGATACAGTAATGTTTGCGGGAAACAGATGTTCAGTAATGATGACCTCCCCACTGCAGCTTAGCTCTTCCATACTGCAGTGAAGGGCAATCTTGTACCAGGGCTCAGTTCTGTATTCATATAGCAAGTACTGCATTCAGGAGGTCTGGATTTGCTCTGTTGGGCAAGTTCTTGAGTCTTCTTCCCTCCTTGGAAAAAAGAAACAAGAAGCTCTGTCTTTGCATTGTTTACTTCAACCTTTTTTTAATCAGAGACTGCTCTAGCCTGCATGTGCACATACAGCTTCTAGTAAAAGCACTCAAAAATTTTTGACATCAAGTATTACAGTAATACTAGTAAGGTAAGGTCACTCACAGCAGTGAAAACAATACAGCTCCCTTAACACAGTCTGAAGGAAATATACACATCTGCATGAACCAACACCAGATAGCTCCATTTTACAGTTAATCACAGATAGCATTTGGGGGAACTAAATAAATCCAAGTATTTACTTTGGATTTTGCTTTTATAGACATACCGGAAAGCACCTTCAAGAACCACTATAAAGGAAACCCCTGTCACTACAGAAATCAAAAACGGTTTCCACAAGGACTACTTTGCTGTTGCAAATGGATTCCTGGACAATAAGAAAGCACAATAAGTAGAGTATTTCCTATGATTTTTTTTTTCTAAAAAAAGAAAAATAAGAAAAAGACTGAATTACAAGCTTTAGCTTAAAACCTGTTTGATTACATTTATCTGTTCTTTGTACCAGACACTTATCGATGTACTGCTATTTAGGTTTTAACAAAATGAGTAGAATTACTTGTCCTGTCACAGATCACCATCAGAACAAAGAAGGCCAAGATCTTTCTCATATGAAAAAGAAAAACACTTTCTGATCTCTAATGCTGACACAAAATCGCCTTATAAAACACTTGATGGATAAATCCATCAACGCCTTCAAAAGGTTAGGACTCTGTCCAGACTAACGCAGTGAGCACTTTTGGTGCATGTGAGAGGTCCTGACGAAAGGCTTCACAGTGCTCCCAACACATTCAGCTATACTGCAGTCAAGGTCAGGAAAAAAAAGGTGAAAATCATACCTTTTCCATCACCATACCCCTCACTGACTCTTCCCAGCTGTTCCCCAAAGCACACTCACTCCTGTGGACACCAGCAAGGTACAGGAATCCCTTTGGTCCTGTGGGAGTCCTGGGAAAGGACATAACAGAAAGCAAAGCCCAGGTGCACCACCCCAGAGCTTGCAGGCAGACATGCACCATGCTTACTTGCTTTACGTACGTGCAACCCAACTCCACAAAGGCTGGCAGGAGCTTGCTGTTTCAAGGGGCTGGGCTGGTGGCACCTGTGGTTGCCCAGCATGGCATTTAGATTATAGGATATTATACAACGTTATGGGGTTTGAGCCCTAGTCAGAGCAGAGCAAGTCACGTGGATGTGCTAAATTAGTAGAGTTCTGAGTAAATGGATTTTGGGAGAAACAGGAGCTCAGCAACCTGATAAAAATAAACCCTTTGAACATAAACATGCACAAAATTAATCCTATACAAACACTTCTAAATTGAAGCAAACTGACATGCCAAATATTAATAGACTAGAAGACACAGAAAATCTTAAAAGCAAGTTCAACAGTGAGCAAAGCAAATTATATGGTAATTTCTGTGCTAGGTGGGCCTTACTCAGCCTGGTCTGGAAAAACAGATGGGACTGAGGCACAGTCCTCTGTGGGGAAAGCGAGGAAATATTTGCTGTCTGCAGCTGTAATGCTGTGTGTCTCACCATAGCCAGTCACCAACTTGTCTGCTTCAGTTAGCTGCATTTATCTCCCACTTAAATGATCCGAAGCAAAATGTACCCAAGTTTAGCTTTGGGGATCTGCCCCTCAGTCTTTTCTCATTTAACCTCCTTCCAAATCTCTACTAGAAGTGGGCAGGTTTTGGAGGCATATTTTTTTTCTCTCCCTTTTTCACAGTAAAGTAGTTCTGGTCTCTTCCAATCCGGTATGTATACATTCCCTCAATAAAAACACCTTATGGAGTTGCTCCAGCCCAACAGTTCTGTCAAGAGACCATGTCCTCTCCCTCCCATCACCTGTTGGGATCCCAGGGCAGGATGGGGACAAACCACACACCCAGTCTGCACAGAAGGACCAAGCAGTTGCAGAGGGCCCACACGGAGAGGAGGTTGTCCCAAATCCTGCTCCTCCAATTTTTGGTGAGGCTGCATCTCGAATACCGTGTTCAGTTCTGGGCCCCTCACTACAAGAAGGACTCTGAGCTGCTGGAGCGTGTCCAGAGAAGGGCAACGGAGCTGGGGAAGGGTCTGGAGCACAAGTGTGATGGGGAGTGGCTGAGGGAACTGGGGGTGTTCAGTCTGGAGAAGAGGAGGCTGAGGGGAGACCTCATTGCTCTCTACAGCTCCCTGAAAGGAGGGGGTAGTGAGGGGGGGGGGGGGGTCGGTCTCTTCTCCTGGGTAACAGTGATAGGACGAGGGGTAATGGCCTCAAGTTGTGCCAGGGGAGGCTTAAATTGGATATTAGGAAAAAATTCATCACTGAAAGGGCTGTCAGGCACTGGCACAGGCTGCCCAGGTCAGTGGTGGAGTCCCCATCCCTGGAGGGATTTCAGAGCCGTGTAGATGAGGTGCTGAGGGACATGGGGTAGTGGTGACTTGGCAGTGCTGGGTTAATGGTTGGACTTGATGATCTTAGAGGTCTTTTACAACCAAAATGATTCTATGATTCTCCACCTCCCAGGTCAGGTATCCCCTCAAGATAATCCATCATCAGAGTGTCTTGGAGACTGCAGAAGGAAAGGCAGGAAGGTTTGTCCCAAGAAGTGGTGTGGGTGCAGGGCAGCCAGCCTAGCTGGGAGCAGCCTAAGAGACAGGACCCATAAGAGCTCATGGAAAGGAAAGGAAGGCACTGAGGAAGTGGTACAGGATGGGGGAAGAACAGACAGTTTTGTCCAACAAAAGCAAGAGGAGAAAGTAGCACAGAGAAGGGTTTTTCAGGTCAGACTTCAGTTAAAATTTGTGCTTGAAAGTCTTACTGAATCCCACATGCCTCCAGCCAGTCCCTGCTCCATTACAGCATGGAAAAAAATCTTTCTGCTCCAGCAGAAAACTGAAATCCCCACATTGCTGCAGCACAAACAGTGCATTACATTTGAGCAGCCTGGCTGCTAAACTGCATCATCATGAACTGGGTAACCAACAACACTGTGATATTCAAACACATTTGACATGAGAGCTCACAAGGCAGCTTGCTGAACCATTCCTCTAAGGCAGGCAACAAAATGGCCATGTAGCCCAGCATGGATTTTAGGCTGAACAGAGTCCATAACCTTTTGATGGCAAAGCATGCATTTGACTACCAAGGTGGACAATGTCAGCGTGCTAAGTGTTAAAGTTTACTACAACAACCAAACCCAGAAATACTATCTTTTAATTTTGTTGAAACCTCATTCAAAAGAAAAAAGAAATAAATAAATGCCTTACTTGAAACTCAAAGGGCTGGGGGGGGGGGGAGGGGAGGGAAATAATTAAATAAAAGGAAAAAACCAAGATGGTCCCACCTTGCAGATCCAGACCAACGAGGAAGGTGGGAATCAGGTATGTTTTAAATTCTTCAGATCTGTCTTAACATCTTCAAAACGCTGCAACTTTGAAGAAAGAGAAGCGTTGACTTTTTAAACTGATTTTCCTGTAATATGTAACACTGTAAATAAATAAACAAATTTTACTATCAGGCTCTCTCCTCCTCCCTCCATTTAAGGCATCACACTGCTGGGAGGTGGCCATGCAAGACCACTCTTGTGAAACTTTGTCAGAAAGCTCTTAGTACATTCACTTCAGATTGAGAAACACCTTTATACCTCAACTCCACACACACCGATGTAAAGCATTCCCCTGTGTTGGCCATACTCTGCTCTCCTCATTGACTGTGCAGGTGGCATTTCTGCATGCCATGCTCACCACACACACTAATTAGGTTGATAGGTAAGTTTTCTACAGCATGGAGACACAGCATGTTTACACTTCCAACTTTCTTTGGTAGACTCAACATCTCTGTCCCTCCCAGGCAGTCCTGCTTCTTAACAGTGGCTCAAGAAGCAATGTAGGCTCCCACTTTTGCTCCTCCATACATCTGAAATAAAACCCAAGATAGATGATGTGAATACCTCACATTGAGGAGAGAAAAAAAAAACACTTTCAAGTCCAAAGTTCAGTCCAAACAGACTTGATAAAATTATCCTGTGTGGTTCTGCTGTCTCCCAGGCTCTCTTACCTTGCAAATTTTGGTGGGCAAGACCCTTTTTGATTCCTCTATTATAAATGGGTAAAAAGAGCAGTCTTGACTTTGGCAGAGCAAAATTTTCAGATACTACACAGAGGAAGGCCATTGCATCCCACTCATTTCAACTGAATTTGACTCCCAGTTTCAATTCAGATTTAATTTAATGCGCTCCATAGTACCCTATACACAACACCAAGAACATCTCTAGATTTTGCTGCATGCAACAGTGCGAGGGCAGTGAAGCAAAACTAGAGCATCACAGTTGAGACACAGGGGAGATACAATTAGACTGTTAGTGATTACATCAGCTCTCCACTCAAATATACCTAGCTGGGGCGAGTGACCTGTTTTACCTGTTATTTGCCAAGATATGGAATCTTGTCAGTCAGTCCATACTTTCTTACTGGCAATGCAGCTTCTTGTGCCTACTATCTCTGCTATACAAAGGCTTTAAAGTATCTCATTTAGGAGTTCTAGCTGACAAAAATAAGTAAATAAATTGGCAGTCAACACAGCATAGAAGGAAGCATGTGAATTTACACCAAATCCCGTGCAGACTTGGCAGCTATATGAAGCTTTTAATTGACACACATCTCCTGTAAGATGGGAGATACAGGATTTAGTTTGTTTCACCAAAGAGAACTGAAATGAAGTTTCTCCACAAGTGATCTAATCACTTGGGCAGCAAGAAAAATAAAAGCGTCATACAGCAACCTTCTCTTTCGCAAAGAGAATCCCACTGAAGAACTGTTTCTGGATTGAACTGTTCATCTTGCCAATAGTTTCCAGTCCATCAAATGCAGAAACAGCATGCAAAGGAACCCTTGACACCTGGCTCCAGCCGCTAAAGGAAACCTGGAAAGTGTTAAGATACTGAAATGGACAATGTTAAAGCGGAAATGTTCCATAGTTAGTTACCATGCTCACTCTCAAATGGGTGAGACCATTGCTTCTCTAATGGTCAACCCTCATAAAAAACAATCTCAAACTTAGCTAGAGCAGTTCTTGGTGCTGCTGTAAACACACAGAGATGGTGTCTAGCACCATGGATGGAAAAAGTTGGTGTTACTCTTGACAAGAGATAAGGGCTGTAACAGCTGATAGTGGCAAAGAGGATCCAGTTTGAAAGCTGCTCCTACCAACTTACAGGCTGAGAGGGGATTCTGGCAATGACACATTCATGGGGTATTTCAAGCCAATTAGCACCTTTTTTTCCTATCACACAGTACTGTAGCTGGGAACTCCTACCCTCTCCATACACAGCCCTGCTACATGTAAAAACTTGATTTTTGAGCAAAGTAAAGGTTGCAATAACTTGTTAGTTCAGAACTTGTATTTACCTACCAGGTCATCTTTTGACTCTCAGATTGATTCCTTTGTTGTCTCTCCTCTCAGTTTTCTCCCAGTAGGTCCCAACTGAAAACAATCTCAAAGATATAGTTTCTTTCATATTGAAAATATAAATGGGTGGAGGTGTGCAAACATTCAACCCTGCTGTTTTGGGCTCACCGGAGGGGGTGTGTGGGAGGACAGGAAAGTAAAGCAGAAGAGAGGAAGCTATTGAGTTTGATTCATTAGTTTTGGATATTAGTAGCCCCCTCAGGAATGAAGAGGAAGGAATGAGCTTTACTAAGGCACTTCCAGGAACACTGGAATTAAAGGAGAGAAACCAGACTGCTGATGCATGCCAAGGCTCAGCTTTACAGGGCTTCTCTCACAGTCAAGGTACAAGTAATGCTTTCTCAACTCTTGCTCACTATAAACAAACACCACCCTGTAATATATGACCAGGAAAGGCTCTGTTGCTGTGTTTGTTTTCAATATACAATAGCTCTTGCCTGTTTCTAGAAATGTGTCTATTCTCCATCTCACCAGTCTTTTAGACACAGCTCTACTACCACTTGCAGAAGCAGGACCTGTCCCAACACACTCCAGCCCACTGCACTGAGAGCAGGGTGAACTGAACCCAGGCCAGGGCAAACAAACACACAGTTCCTCTGGTCACTCCACCCTTTTCCAGCCACAGAGGACATCCCTTTCACTGGCATTGTGCAGCCCTCATGTAGCCTTGCCACTAGGTAACTGTAGCCCTCTAGACCTTGGATGAACCATTGCACTAATACAGAACATGCAGGTAAACAAGCACTTGGCACAGCATCATTCCTTGAAAGAGATGTGGCATAAAGATAGCAGGGGTTTTAACAGGGTTTAATATTAAACTGGTTAAGAGTTTAAAACGCATGAAACAGTTGTCCTTAACCTGAACTTTGTACTTCTCATTTCTTTTTCTGGGTACTAACGCATGGTTTTTGCACTTCAATACCCACATCATCTTTGTTGTTCTGGCTCAGAAAAACAGATTGAAAAATTAGCTTTATCTGTTCGCACTGAAAGGAAGTAAAAGAAATAGTTGGATAAATAACACTTAAAAGAGTGTAAGTGAGCAAGCAAAGGAAACCTGCCAAAATTTCCAAAAGGCAACGTTAGAGTAACCCAGTTACAGGTCTGTATTGCAAAGATAGCACCTGAAGAAGCCAAGCAGACTTAAGATCTTCATGGGGTTTCAGATCAAGCATACTGAACTGACCCAACAGTGTAGGAAGCAGTACGAGATTGGCTGTCCAAGATCAGAAAAAGTCATTCCTGCCCCAGATGCTGTCTCCAAAGGCAACTGCTACTGACTACAGATGGAAAGGCCATTAGGAAAGATCCAAACTTCCAGCATGTCCTCCCAGCTTGGGCAGTTCACAGGTTACCAAGCTAGAACTCACTGAGCTTCTCAACAGGTAAAGTGTTTTATATGAAGAGAGAGAAAAAGTATCTCTTACCCCTGTGCTTCCTAAGCTGTAGGGCATCCCTTTCTGCTCTCCCACACCTGTCACTAAAAGCATCCTTTTAGGTTCAGACTTTTCCAATAAAATAGTTAAAAGCAAGTGTAGGTGCATACAACATTATGATAATTTTTCACAAGAGATCCTAATTTCTCCTTTATCCACACCCTCTGAACTGCTCAACACTCACCTTCCAAGCTTCATAGTTACAGGTTACACAATGATTCAACAGTAAGAGATAGTGTGCATCAGTCTTGTTTCTGCAAACTACCTAGCCAAGATACTTGGATGAAAAACATTCCTATGATTTTTACAGTCACAGGAGGCACCAAGAGAGCATTCTGCTAACACACATGAAGGGTAGAAAAACAGCAAAACAAGACTTGCTGCATATCTATTCCACTGTGCTGACAAAACTTAAGTGCTTAGCAGCTCTTAGAGAGCAATGAAGCCATCAAACAACATCTCAGAAATGAAAGATCAACCATTATTGTCATAGATTGAAAAAAAAAAACCCAAAACAAAACAAAAAAACAAACCCAACCCAAACAACCCCCAAGCTTTAGAATGGAGAATACCATCACACCTCACCTTTTTCTTGTTTCAAACCTTCCCTTTGGGCAGTAAGCTCCTTGGAAACTTGAACCAGTCAAGGCAACATGCATTCCAAAAGAGATGACACATACCCCAAGGATGCAGGTTATCAGTGATGTTTCTGTGGCTTCGTAGAATTCAGTATGCGAGAGCAGACAGTGTGGAAAGCTCCTCTCAATTCATAGGTCTGCTTCACATCAAGCACCTTGTTAGGCCAGGTCACAGGGAATAAAACCATGTGATGTAGGCACTTACCCAGGAATCACAAGAAGGCTCACCTTGGTACTAAGGACTGGGAGCAACACAGCCCAAAGCATCCCTTTACATTTCACTAGTGTGAACTCTGGGTTACAACAGGGTGGTTCAAGCCCTTACCACATTCCTAGGCCCAGAACCTTGTCTTACTTAAGTAGTAAAAGCCCAAAATGGTTTCCTATTTTGGAAAAGGAAAACCCAGCAATAGGAAGGGATGCTCAGATCACTCAGGCTGATATCTTAAAGTCCATCTTGGTTAATGACACTGCTGGTGCAACCACAGCATGCCGCCACACCAGTGGGACAAAAAGCATGCCAAAAACTGCTACTGGGCTGTAAAACCCAACAGCTTTACCAGGCAACAAGCAGAGCTGTTCACAGAGGTTACAGCTTCATTTTGCAAAAGACACAGCCTTTGGATGCATGCTTTGAGACAAGATTTAAATGGCAGCTGGAAATAAACTGAAGAGCAGCAGAAAGATGGAGCTTAGTCAGGTCACCAGGGCCAGCCCTCAAAGAAATAAGTGCAAGGTGGTGGATGCAAAATCACAGCTTCAGCCCTTCCCCTTGTGAATGGCAGAGGGCAGAACAGCACATTTGGAGCTTTGGGAAAGGCAGGGATGAAGAGGTCTCTTCCTTTAAACTAACCCAAAAGGAAAGAGCCAACCACCTCTCAACATGCCAACTCCAGTCAGGACTACTTAAACTGAAGGAATAAGCATCATCTCCAGAAAATTTTTAAGTGATAGCAACAGCAGCTTCTCACTGTTCTCTGCGCTGGCACTACCCTGCATGTTCTCCTCAAGAAGGAACAGTTTCAGCCCACCGAAAGACGTTGAGCGGTGAAACAAACCCTGGCAGAAGTGGGCTTTTGTCATGAAGGTATATTGTGTGCAGGGAATGATACCCTCCATTCCATCCCCCACAGAAATCTGAGGTTGCTTCTGTAAGATAAGTAGATACAAACATGGAGCTTGGAAACACGCCATTTCCCCACAAGTTCATTGAGATGCACAAGCACGTGTAAAGTCTGCCACAGCATTAAAGGCAGTTTGTGAAGAGCAACCATGATTTAGGGAACCCTGTCAAAGCAGAAGACAATGTTAAATAGCATGGTTTATCTGCTGCTCACTTTCAAGAGTCCTTTGATGCTAGTTTATCTAATCCTAACATCGGTCGCTATACTTTGAACTCTCCTAGAAGCCAACAGTCACTGGTTTTAAAAATAATTTCTCCAGCTTCACTTGCCATTTTCTCTGCAATGCTCCAAATTTCTTGCCCTGCACAGTCTCCATTTGCCAGCAGGCATCTGGCCAATATCCAGCAGACCCCCTCTGTGCTTTCACCTCTGCAGTCCAGAATTCAGTGACTCTGGTTTCAAGCCAGCAATTCCCACACTGCTGCATGCAAACGAGAAAGGCCACCCCTAACACATCCCATGCAGGGCATACAAGACTCTACAGTACCTTTCCAGACATGCATGATGTATCAATTCAAAAGTGAGGAGACTTATCCTATGCAAACAACATTTTACTTCAAATCAATCATTAAATGCTTTTACATTTGATAAAGGTATTAACAGAAAACTCAAAGAAAGCCAGTACATACATCAGTTCAGCAGTTAAATCATGATGTTTCATTTGCATGCTATTTCTTTGATATTTAATGGTCCTATCTTGCAATTTTGTAGAAAAACTTGATGTTATCAACACAGGGGTCAAAATTGGACCACTCAGTGTACATGTTTTTTAAGAAAAAAAAAAAAAAGAGGCTCAATATCAAACGTTATTTTCTTCCCTTTTTTTTCATTTCCATTTAAAATAACATCCTTCACAATACCATCTTCTGTACATTGCAAAAGGTGCTCAAATTAATTCAGGGGTTTGCTAGTCAGAAGGAACAAACACGCTGTTTTCTACTGCCTTCATTGGGAGTTCATACTGCAGGGAAGGAAAAAAGATAATGAAAAACACTTCAGTAGTTTATACAAACATTTATATTGCAGAAGAAAAGAAACTGCAGAGATCCTAGAAGCACATTTAGATTCAGCTTTTAGTTGTCAATCATCCACCCTGGAATAAGGTGCTGCAGAATGAGCAGCTCCCGTGACAGGATTGCTCCTTCCTCAGCCCTGCCCCTCTTTAAAGGTGTCCACCAGGAGCACCTCTGGTAAGGGAAAGGCCTGTGTCCCTCAGCAACTCAATTCTCATAATGGAAATTTTTCCCTTTGGAAAGGCTCAGAATATCAGCTTTAACAGCTAAGGCAAACAAGCCCTCAATTTTCAGCGTTTCTAAAATCCCATGCCTAGTCTCCTGTAGTGACACAGCTGTGCCTTCAATACAGGGAACTTTCTTCAGCTCTGTGCAGCACAGACACACAGCATCACACACATCATGGTAATCCCCCAGTCTTATTACAGGAAAGTCAAACCCAAAGCCATCAGGTCTGTGCATAAAAGCTGGATCAGCAGCAATAGCAAATATACATGCACGTGTCATGGGGTAGATGAGGGAAATTAAACATTGTATTAAAGAGTATTCAGCTTGACCTACAAATTAAAGCAAGGGATTAAGTCAATGATTAGACTGTAAAGAGTTTAAGAATGTAAACAGAATATTTAACTGGGACTCAAGGCAAATGAATAAGTTGGGGTTTTTTAGAAATTAAGCTAAGCAGCATCAAGGCCAGATATTGTCAAACCCGAAAAACAGATAAGAGAAAGCATGCAAGGTGTGGTTAGGCTGCAGGGCTCCTAGCCACAGGATGTCACCTGTACAGAGCTGTACATGTACTGCACATACCGTGGTATTCTGGATAGAGTTGGCAAGATTCGATGTTGTTTCACCCAGGCCTGAGTCAGCCAGAACTCTGGAAGAAAAGTGAGCTTGGCTAGTTAGTCTGTGAAGCATTAGTACTTACTGATGAAACTTGAACAGAGGTATTTACCAGTAAAAATTAACCTCAGGATTCCCTTTTGTAGCTCTTTTCCCCTGGCATTTGTACCAGCAGTATCTTCTATGTAGGAAAGATCCTGGTACAGATCTCTTGAAGTATATGTGCCTGTCCTGCACAACTCCCCGTGAAGAGAGTCCCTCATTACACTCTAGTCCCAATTCAAAATCCTCACGAGGCTGCAAAGGCTCCATCAACAGACACTGAGTGGAGAGCCTGTACTGGCTTCAGAACACTTCCCTGTATACCAGCGAGGGTACCACCAGCCTCACCGGTGCCCTCTTTGACCAGAGGACTTGTGAGCATGCAGGACAGCGGGTAGACATACCTTTGCTTTTGCTGGTTGCAGAAAGAACTCAGTTTGAGCAACTGCGTGTTCCAGAAGTCCTAAAAAGAGCCCCAAAGAAAACTCCCATTACTTGGGAAGGGGTACCTCCACAGGCTGGCACACGAGAAGTTGTACACACCACTGCTTCCTTCTCCATGTTTGCCAATACTTGAGTTTCCTTCTCGAGACTGGCAAGCTCCACAATCATCTTCTGGCAGGTCTCCAGGTTACTCAGCCTAGTGATGCAGAACAGAAACAAGTCTGACACTTTAATGTACAACAGCACAAGGCAGATGACAACCCCTTCAGCACCAAACCTGCATTTAGGTAGAAGCAAATGTACTTGCTGAACTACATGGGGCAGTTTTGTTCTCAGGTATGTCACAGAGCACATTAATACCTGTACCCAGTCAAACTGAAGATGAGTTTAGCTAAATAGGTCATCTTAAAAAGCAGCCAGTAAGACAGGCCCAGGACAGAGCATACAACAGGGTTCCCAGTGCAATACTAACCTTGCATACTCTCCCAGCCTCCAGGGATTTCCCAAACTGAAAACATCTTGGTCCAAATAACCTCTCATGGGTTTTCCTGCCATGGGTTTGATACACACATACGGTGTTGCCACAGGATGCCAGTGATTTTTTAAACCTTAACCAGCAACACCTTTGCCACCTTTCCCCTTGCAGTGGGATGAGAAGCTGTCATCTGATGGTGACTTTAGAAGCTACCCTCCTAGGTTAAGACAGATTTGGCACAGCTCTGTTCCCACTATCCTGTAGCTCTGGTTGGCTCCAGGTTACTTAACATCAAAGCATGGCAGCAGCTCACCACCATCAACTCTTATCTTCCACCCCAAAAACGTTCCCTAGTTCTGTTTCTTGAACACAAACTTCATGTTAATGACAAGCAAATTCTGCTCAGAGATCCTATTGATACCAGGCATTTTGCACTTTAAAGGCTATTATTTCATACCACATTTGATCAAAATACTGCAAAGTGAATGTGTCATAGGTATGGAGACCCATATCACAGGCTGTGCTTGTATTTCACTTGTAACAAATAACTCTTACAATCTATTTTTAAATTTAGCTCCTATCTGAGCAATCTAACAACCCCTAAAGCAAAGTGACCTGCTCAAAGGCCTGGTCTGGTGAGTGCCTGTAAAGTCCACAAGCTGGCATTTGTTTCATGCACATGGAAACAATCTACAGAAATGGGTCTATAAAAGTGGGGGAGAAGAAAAGTCAGGGGTCTGTAAGTAAATCAGAGTCTGGCTTCTTTCTTAAAACAGAAGCTACTGCGAGTATCAAGAGGGTTTTTACACAGATTTGTGAACACTGGTGTCAATCAGAAGACAGTATGAGGACTGCTTCATCAGCTGCTCCTAACTTAAGCTTGCTTTGCATTAATTAACCCATCCACTCTCCCCTTACAGGAAAAACAGGATAAAATACAGGAGCTATGCTTATAAAAGTCTGAAAGTCTTCTTACAGAAAAGGAAAAAGAGATACAGAAGCTATTTTATCTTACAAACCATAATGAGCACAGTAGCTTACTGTCAGGTTCACTTACAAAGAGGCATTTCTTTTCAGACGAAAATTTACGCAAAGCTGAAGCTGTGTTCAGGCAGCAGGCAGCTTACCTGCACTCATGTATCTGTTTCAGCAAGGCAGACATGTTCTTTTCTGAAGTCCTCAGGGCATTCTGTGTGCTGGCCTTCATCCTTTTGTACCGGGACTAACCACAGGACGCACCATTAGAGATGGGCAACAGCCAAAGCCTGGAAGCCTACTTTGCAAAACCTTTCCCTGGAATATGGATCCTTCCACTGCCCCCCTTTCAGCTCAGCAGAAAACATCTTCAGCCAAATTTAAACTGAAGTGAGGTGACCCATAGGCAGGGTACTGCAAATCTGAACTGATTTTGTTCAGCCAGACTAGTTACACCAACAGACCTCTATGCAACCCATGTGACTTCAGGTCAAGATCATGCTATCCAGTCAGCAAAGAAGCAACCTTCACCTATTCAACACACTTAACTGTACAAAACTGGGTCTGTGTTAGCACTGCTTCAGATCAGCATTAATGCAAACTGTGTACATTTTAATCATAACTGATTTGTAAATGCAACCACTTCCAGTCTTGATTCAATGACTAGTGCGAAAAATTTAGTGCAAACACCTAACACCACCTCAAAAAAAGAAAAAAAAAACCCATCATGGTTTTACAATACAAAGTGCTGATCAAGTACAAATCTGCCCTTGGGCACAAAATACAGATGGGATATTTACACCAGCTCCACTGGTGATATAAAAAAGGTAATTTACTATGAGAAAATGCCACTCAGCACATATATAATATATTACTACCAAGAACAACTTCTTTAGGCAGCTGATCATGCTTTCAAGCGCAGTAAGCACCCCTGAATCACTGAAGTCTTCACCCAGAATCTTGAAAAAAAATGCATCATCCACACCATTATCCATGTCCTGACCTAGGAGAACACAGGTGTCCAGTTAGTGCCATGCTGGAGGGCTTAATGAAATATAAACCTTGGTGCTACTGAAGGGTTCATTGTTCATGCAAACAACAACATTTTCTAGAGAGCTAGAACTGGAGTCTTGCTCTTCTAGGGCTCACAAGCGGAAGGAAACTGCCCCAATATGAATTCAGAAAGACTTGTTAGAAAGCAACGTGGAAGAAGAGGCATGATACTAAACAAATATAAAAAGCAACATATTTACAGATAATGAGGCAAAAGCACAGCACAAGGGAAAAAAAAAAAGTCAGGCCACTGTTTTACTGTCTTCTAGTTATTCATTGCAAGAAAAGCCTAAACTCCTTCTGTTTGGAGTTAGCAGTGTTTTGCAGTTACTTTGTCCATTATCTGCATGCTTTTATCAGTTGTGTGGGGTTTTTCATTTGGTTTTGGGTTGGATTTTATTGGTTGGTTGTTTTTTTTAATAGCTCTAGACAATCACTATTCAGAAAGACTAGAAAGTGCTGGCATCACTGAGCAGCTTTCCCAATGGTTTGTAGTTAGGGGACTCAGATTTCCTTACTCAATTCCCTTATTTACACCTCTACATACGTGGTACTCGATGGCAGAGCTGCAATACGTGCCTTCTGCTACATTTTGACTTTTGGAGAAGATATCCTCCTTACAGATATCTTTTTTCAAGCTTCCATGTGACTACCATTTCTACCGCCAAAAGAGAAACACTGAAAGCATTTAAACACGTCACCTTAATTGCCAACCTGACATTACCTGTTTGGGTCTCCTCTTCATTCTCCACTGAATTAAAAAGTTTCCTTGGCTTACAGGAAGTCTCAGAGGGCAACTGACTTGTTTCCAAACTGGAAAATTTAGGCTTTTTAATGGCAGTGTCACTTAATATATCTAGAAAGAGAACATAGGTTTCAGAATAGACCTGTTCTTTTGCATGAGGTATGTGGCAAAACCTATCAGCTACTCAAGTGAAAACCACAAGTGGAATTACCAATCCTGCAGTAAAACAGGGAAATTCATTTTAGGGCCTGTCATCACACAGGACAGAACAAGACTTCACCAGCAAGTCTCTTCCCTCATGAAAACAGGCAACTAGACTGCTTAGTGCTATGCAGGTAACTGGAAAGCTGTGTATCACCACAAAATAGCCTTGGTTGGAAAAGGCCTCTAAGATCATCAAATCTAAGATCATTATCCCAGCACTGCCCAGTCACTACTACCCCATGGCCCTCAGCACCTCATCTACACAGCTCTGAAATCCCTCCAGGGATGAGGACTCCACCATCTTAAAGACAACTTCATTTCGTGCCCTGCTACTCTAACCAGAAAAAACAAAACAAACAACTCTTGCCGAGCTTCTTCCCCCTCTCTCTTCCAGTCCAAGCTCACTGTTTATCCTCATTTGGTCATGAGCTAATTTCAGCTGTTGCTTTTTTTTTTTTTTTAAAAAGAAAAAGCAGCATAAATACATAAGAGAGATAAAAACTAATCACATAACAGTCTGCTTTTCTACAGCTTCACTATAGTTGCCATATAATTCCTTTTAACCCAGGAAAACCCTTAAGGACACAGTGAGGGAGGCTGCAGGCCAAATTTTAAGGAAAACTTGCCAAAAAACCATTTTTCTGTCTCACTGTTCACTTCTCTAAGCTCAATGAGGTGTCCATGTTTGACCAACCTCCTCTCTGAAGTCTCCATATTGCAAGAAGTTGGTGGAGCCCAGGACAAGGGGCTAGTCAGGCCACAAGGAACACATTGAAGTAGATTCAGGGTTCATGTAGCAAGTGTTCAAATGCAGTCACAGACCAAACCTGAAATACCTGAACATCACCCTACTCCTGCCTTCGCACGGTATCAACTCCTCTCCAACTGTACAGTAAATAGTGATAAAGTCCTCAGCACTTATCTTCCCCCAAAACTAAGCAGGTGCATTGATGCAGTGAAGGTATATTCTGCAGATGCTGGACAGGCAAGAGATATATTGGGAAGATGAACATAGCCAGCTAACAAGAAAGGGAATGCTTTTGTCTGAGACCAAAGCTGCAGTGAATCAGTTCAGTCACAACAATAACTTTAAGACAGTCTCTCTCAGAACTCGATCAGCATCAGGAATAGTAAGATGAAGACAGCCCATTGCTGTCTGACTTCCTTGAATTTCAGTTGTTTCCAAACACAAAAAGACTCTGCTGCAGTTTTGAATTACTCTGTACAAGTTCTGTTTCACTAAAGAAAGGTACTTAAATGCCACTTACCTAAAAAGAGCTTACACAGTAATACGAATCATCATTTACCAAATACTTATAATGATGGTCTATGTCTACATTCTTAGGCATAAGGAAATACAACTTTCAGAGATACATTTGTTGTTTGTTTGGGGTTTTTTAAATAAACTTGCACTGCACTTTCAAATCATTAAAAATTAGGTATTGGGCTGGTTCTTTTACTTCTTTCACTTATTTTCTCTTGGGTCAACGAGGTTTGTAGATCTCCAGCTCTTAACAGCTACACTAGTAGTTTCCCTGTGATCAAGGGCAGGATATAGGAGTTAGCAATGAACACAGGAATGTATACAAAAATCATCTTGCTGTAATCATGATACACAAAACAGAGAAATGGAAGATATTTCTTATGCATAAAGTATCCGTCAGATACCAAAACTCTCAGTGCCTACTTGTCTTTGAAAGGAAAATGACAACTCCATCAACATCCCCTTTCTACTTTTTAAACAGCTCTTCCATGTTATCAAGACTAACAAACCTGAATTCTTCCGCTTAAAATTTTCTTCTTCTCTTGACGACTTGCCAGATGCATCAAGAAACTTCTAGAGAGAAAAGGAAAACACAGTAAGAAGGTACCCACCCTGCACTGCAGACAAGCTGTCAGGGGCTTGTCTAGTTATAGGAAGCAAAGTGATACAATGCACTGATTTTAGATGAGTAGCCTGACAGGAAAAGAGGAGTTCAAGCGCTGCATACTGTACCTGTGTGGCTTTCTCATCACTGGAAGAGCCCTTGGGAGACACATCAAGTAATAGCGGACTCCCATGAAGCTCCTCTGAGAGATTTTCATCTGCATGAGAGATCAGCCAAACAAAACAGGTAAGAGAGGTCGAACCCTGTATTGACTAGAAACCTCAATTTAATGGCATATGTAGAAAAAAAGAAACCACCACCCTCTCCTTTATCTCTTCACAAAAGGAACAGACAGTGGCTCAAACACAGTCCAAAGGCTGTTTTATTTCTGGCTGCCAGTTAAGTTCATTCCTTCACATCTCATTAGCCCCAGCTAATGTTCTCCCTGCTCAAGCGACTTTATCTACAAACCATATCCAGCCCTCATAGCCGTTACAAAAATATCATAAGGCAGAATTATTATGAAGAAAATGTGAAGGAAAAAAGCAAAGTTTAAAAAAACAACAACAAAACACGCCCAGAAAGTACACACCCATACATATCAGAATAACTTTTCTAATGCACTGAAGAAGATGAAAAAGAAATACCACTAAGATCCACTGTATGTAAATCATATCCTGTGGAGCTGGATGTGCTTTTTTTCCTTAGTATCTTCTTTTGATCACTTCGCCTTGGTGCTTCCTGCTAAAACAAAACCAAGTCTAAGTGTGTATTTTATTTAAACATTACTACAGGAGTCTTGGGTTGTTTTTTTAACAGCACTGAGATTAGAGATACACTTGAAATATGCCTAACATACTGATAGCTCTCTCCAGCACTGAAGATCTGTGCCCTGAAGTTCAATGCATGCTTAAGTTCTCCCTCTAGCCAAGACAGGTGTCACACCAAGCATGCTAATTCCCATCCAACTCTCCACCTACCATAGGTAAATATTATGGTTTTAGAACAACTTGATTAGGGCTCATGCACAGCTGTTTCTGTGAAGCTTCACATGTCTTCCTAAGACCTCCTTTTTTCCCCAGCATCTTGTAGACCAACACAGTCTCAGCAACATTTAATTGGAAAACTTGTCTATCAGAACATTTGAGAAGATATATAACACCAGTTTATTTAATTACCACTTGTTTGTACACATTTTGCATACATAATTTTTTTAAATCTGAGGCACCTAAGCATGGCAACTTCTTACCTTCTTTCTCTGGTAGTCACTGCCACTACTTGCAGGAGACACTGGAAGCACTGCAAGGAAAAAAACTTACCTGGTTACTGACAACATAACCATGTTCCTTACCCAATTAAGCTTTGCATTGTGGCTAAATAATCCAGTTTAAAATTTGGTTTTCTAGGCATTTACAAAAGCAAGCTTCACAACACTTGAGTTAAGCCTCAGAACCCCTTTCTAACAAAGCTTGTAAATGGTGCAAGCATACGCAACTCACTGCATGCAGAGCAGTTGCCAAAAAAAGGGGCAGGCTCAGCAGCTTGTCTGATGGTCCCCAGGCCCCAGCTGGGGTGCAGGGCTGGCACTGGAGTGAGAACAGCTCCTCCCATGGAAACACAGTATAAAGCATAATTTATCCCTCAACTTGCTTTTTCTTTGTAATTCCTATGGAAATAACCAGCTACCCAAGCAAGGCTCATCCTCCACAAGAGGCATTCCAACTCTTTCAGGGCAATATAGTTTGAATTTGGAGGTTACATGAGTGGATGCAGCCATGGAGCATGGCCATGTTGATCAGGCCTGAGCAGAGGATGTGATAGGACAAGGGGTAATGGCCTCAAGTTATACTAGCAGAGGTTTAGATTGGATATTAGGAAACATTTCTTCACTGAAAGGGCTGTCAGGCACTGGCACAGGCTGCCCAGGGCAGTGGGGGAGTCCCCATCCCTGGAGGGATTTCAGAGCCATGTAGATGAGGTGCTGAGGGACATGGTTATAGTGATGACTTGGCAGTGCTGGGTTAATGGTTGGACTGGATGATCTTAGAGGTCTCTTCCAACCAAGGCTATTCTGTGCTATTCTATATGATGCTAACAGAGATTATCACATCTGATTTTGTAAATCGCTCTGAGAACAATTGGTCTGTCAGTGTATAAACAGGGGAGCAGGGTACCATGGTCTGCAAACTGTGTGTTTTTTCAAGGTTTATTCACATCAATTGCATTTCTGGAGAGATAAGGAGTGGAAAGTTGTAGGGAGGAGGCATGGCAGCTCCAGAGAGATCTTTCTCCTCTTGCATTCAAAAGCACCAATGAGGCCATCAGCTCAGCACTCATGGACTTCAGCTGCACCCACACAGATATTGAGGTGCCAAATTCCCACATGGATGTTTGCACCACAGTATGCTCACTGAAGGGAAGGGGACAGGAGTCCAGTTCTTTGAGCACAAGGGTGCACAATGGACCTCCTCCACAGGACACCCCTCACTGATGGCATCCAGCAAGCTCTTTCCTATTTGGTTTGAGACTTGGCCAAATCCTCCTTCCCAAACCATCATCAGACATGTCCTTATCTGCAGTACAGTACATCATGCATAGCTAAGTGTCAACAGGGCACCAGGCTTACCTTTTAATTCACTTCTCACCCTTGGTCTTTTTCGGGTATAGTCAACAGATTTCGGCACTGACCGTTTCTGAGACTGAGAGTCAAGGATCCAGCTTTTCTCACTCTGATCAGTGCTTGCATTTTCATTGTCGCTTTCAGAGAAAAGATGTTTCCTGTAACTGGACTAAAGACACTATTAAGAGTGAGTCCTGCTCAGTCAGCTCCCTCTGTTCACCCAGAAACCCCCAACCATTCCCCTTCATTTACTATTAAATTATTCCATTTCTTTCTCCCCACAGTGCAACACCTGAAGTATTTTAAGCTGTGAAATCTGCCAAAACAGCAACAGATAATCATAAAACCAGCCGTATAAATGCCAAGAGGCAAAATGCTTGCTCTTTGCCAACATGAGGTTTACAGCATCCCCTGTCCTCATCTCCTCCTCTCCCCTACATCCAGATAAGAGTTCTCACATGCCCAAGTGACAGCACAGTGAGAAAAAACAGAGATATTTGCTAGTCTGGTAGTCCTGATGCACCCTGAGCACTGCTTTCAGTAGCAACAAGAGGGCCATTTGGAGGCTCCCAAGCTCACATTCCTCCACTTCCATGCTAGATAAGCCTTAAACTTCAGCCTATTTAATGGTGCACAACAGGTGAATACACACAGCAAGCAAATCACACACAACCTACCCGTTTTCTCTCAAGCTTGTTTGATTCCTCCTTCTTGTTTCCCATTTCATGAGTCCTGTTAAGTAACCCATAAAGACCCAAGTTAGAGTAGCAGATGTCATGACAGCATATCACAGAAGCGCGGAAGGGGGCACAGCCAAATAACAATGGTAGGGCTCCTTAACAGATCAGCAGGAGGACCAAACTATTAACATGCAGCCATTAGCCAAGTTTTTCTTCTTTGGTTGGTTTCTGAAAGTAGCAATCAGAGATAGCTGAAATTCAGCACCTTTTGAATGAGAAATTAGGCTACATACTTCAAGGTATCAAGTCCCCAGCAGCTTGCTGTAACTGGAGGTGGCCAAGGAAAGGGGGAGGGTTATTGGTAACATCCACAGATACTGCGGCAACTAAACAAGGAACTGTTTTATTAGAACCATCACAGAATCTTTTTGATCCCAACTTAAAACAGCTTAACTAGGGCAACGAACTCTTCTTTCACAGAGCAAAAGGATCATAATTGATGCATGTATAATCCTGTACCTCTGATTTTGTGAAGAAACTTTCTGGCCAAAAATCTTTCTTTTGGCTTCAGCAACCTAAAACAGAAGCAGGTATTTGTCTTAAAGTTCAATTACACTGTAAAATAATCTACAAAATTAAAACGTATCAGGACTCGAAATGCCTAGAGAAAGAATGGATTACGAGTCCAGCATGGAAATTCAATTTTTTTAATGGAGTCAGATTTAGCTTGAAAGTGTCATAGATTATAATGGACATTTGGCTTACATGGAGTTGCTTTCTCCTTTCCTTGCTTAATGAATAATGCTCATTGTAAGGGATAACATCGTAAGAAATGTCATTTTAACCACTAACACCACTAGTAGCAGCATGCTGTAAATGCAGTGCAGTGTGCCTGGGCAGCCTTTGCATAAGGGGTTTATGCTGACACCCGGTGGCAGTAGCCAGGACCAGCCAGCATCCAGTTTATAACAGAAATTTGAGATGTCCCATTAAACACCAATCGCCTCAATTAACATGCAGCAGTGATAGCACCTGCCCCAGGGAAGAGGCTGGAAGCCAAAGGGTTTGTACAGTGGAGCCACCTTGACAGGAGCAAGTTTTCAACTTCTTGGGAAAACCTGCACTGGTCAAAATTTCAAAGCAGAGTGACTCATTTTTATTCAATTTTTCTAACAGTCTGCAAATAAAAGTCAAGCTGAATTTCCAACAAAATTTTGTAATGACTGGCTTTCACCAGGAATTCCCAATGTGCCAAGTGCAGCTCAAAATAGATTTCAGTCTCTTCTAGTTTAGCCTAGGAGCAAAGTAAAGGATGCTCAGCAATCTGCTCTCAGTATTCAGTAAAATGCAAACAGAGGTTGGCCTTCAAGTGCAAAGATATCCCACAGCCTCACTCAAGCAACAGCTCAAACTCCTATTGCAGTTGGTTTTATCATACAGTACCCACCACAAGATTCAAGAAGTGATAAGCACTCTTCCCACCCCAAGAAAAATATTTCTATGTATAGCACCGTACAGAAATACAGGAATCTCAGATTCCCAGTTGTCTGTTTTGCTATGACATCCTTACTGCATTTCTGCTTCAAGTTCCTGAGCTGGGACCTTAGCACAGATTCTGACAGTTTCTGTCTCAACTTTACCTTTTCGTGACTGGCAGAGTCTGAGTTTTCAAAGTCATAGATTTTCTTCCTGAAAAACAACATATGCGTGGCAGCAACATACAATTGTGAAGTCACCCTATAGAATTCTACTAAGAATCATCAATACTAATAGTATGTGGTAGGAAGAAATAATGAAAAGATAATTTCAGAAGCATTTAAGAGAAAAAAAATCCATTTCATTGCCTTTCAAAAATTCTAACATTTGCTTGTTCTCTAATCACTTCTCTGCATCCAGAGTTTGTTTTCATGTCTTTCAACATTTAAACTTAATTGTACCTTTATTTCTTTCTCCAAATTGTCACTACTTAAAAAAATCCTACCATTATTACTTAACATACAGCACACCCTCCCCTTCTTACAAGGGAAAGAATAGGGAGACTGAAGTACGGAGCTCCTCGATAAAGCTCCCGGGAGGAAAGAAACGCTCATTTCCAGATGAAACACTAGAGGGAGCAGAATGACCAAACTAAGAGGTTCTCCATCTCTAAATTCTGCACTGCTGCTCCTATTTTACAACTGGTATTTGCTGCATCAAGTTATTTGGTCTTAACACAAAGAACTTGTAGGAATGATGAAGTCCGGCATCAAGTTCTCCCATCCTTATCTACAATGAATCGAAAAATTCATCTAAATGTTTGGGGGGTTTTTAAGCTAAGAGTCAGTAGACTGAAGCAGGACTCCCAAGGAAACCCCGGAACAGTCAGAACTCCAGCAGAGATCCTCACCTACAGTTCATTTACTCTACTGCCCAGCAGCAGACAAACTTGCACACAACACATGGCAGAGAGTACAGAAGGAGGATGCAATGAGAAAGACTTCCAGTGCCAGAGACTGCATATAGCCCTTGAACCCTCAAGTGCTTCTACCCACAGTGCCACTAGCTCTGAACATGAGCAGATCTATGTATGGAGGGAAGGGGGCAAACTGAGAAATAGATGATCCTGAAACTCTAGGACACATGACGGCAAAGAACTGAGGTTCAACAAGGCCATGTGCCAGGTCTTGTACTTGGGTCACAACAACCCTGTGCAATGCTACAGGCTTGGGGAGCAGTGGCTGGAAAGTTGCCTGGCAGAAACGGACCAGGGAGTGCTGGTCAACAGCTGTCTGAATAGGAGCCAGCAGTGTGCCCAGGTGGCCAAGAAGGCCAACAGCATCCTGGCCTGTATCAGAAATGGTGTGACCAGCAGGACCAGGGAAGTGATTGTCTCCCTGTACTCAGCTCTGGTGAAGCTGCACCTCGAATCCTGTGTTCAGTTTTGGGCCCCTCACTGCAAGAAGGACACCGAGCTGCTGGAGCGTGTCCAGAGAAGGGCACCGGAGCTGGGGAAGGGTCTGGAGCACAAGTGTGATGGGGAGCGGCTGAGGGAACTGAGGGGGTTCAGTCTGGAGAAGAGGAGGCTGAGGGGAGACCTCATTGCTCTCTACAGCTCCCTGAAAGGAGGGGGTAGTGAGGCAGGCATCAGCCTCTTCTCCCAGGTAACAGTGATAGGACAAAGGGCAATGGCCTCAAGTTGTGCCAGGGGAAGTTTGGATTGGGTATTAGGAAACATTTCTTCACTGAAAGGGTTGTCAAGCACAGGCACAGGCTGCCCAGGGCAGTGGTGGAGTCCCATCCCTGGAGGGATTTAAGAAACATGTAGACGTGGTGCTGAGGCACATGGTTTAGTGGTGACTTGGCAGTGCTGGGTTAATTGTTGCACTTGATGACCTTAGAGGCCTTTTTCAACCAAAACAATCCTATGATTCTAATTGAGATGATATCCAAAAAGGCTTAGGTGTTTGTAAAAGAAGCTGCCACTCATAATTCACTGGAGGATGGAAGGATTACAGTTGGGTGAGGAAAAAACAGAAAACCCAATGTGACATAGGATAACAGAAGCAAAGTCTTTTTTGGCCGACTTATAGATGGCTTCTGCAGCCTTTACTGCTTTGGGGACCCAAAAGTTCCCAGCAAGACAATTTATGGCCCTTCATAGTCTCCTATGCTTGTTTTGCTGTCTGTTCTGTGCACATTTCATGGGCACATCCTCCCCCCATTAGTGCTAGAAATGGTCTAAAATCCCCTGGTGCACCAGTCCCTGCATGGGCATGTGGCTGGTAGGTCATACCCGCTGCTTTCAGTCCTCTGCTTGGCCAGACTTGTTTTTCTGTTTCTCTTTTCCCATGTAGTATCCTTCTGAAAAGAAAAGAGTTTGGGGATTTAAAACCATAATACACAAAGCCGTGCTCTTATCCTAGAGCCTACTAAAACCAGAGATAAGGCAGAGATAAACTTCATTCCTCCTATTGCAACAACTGTCCAGGTAAAATTATTTCCTACAGTTCTTTCCTACCAGAAAGTATGTGACTGCCAGACCTGAAATTGGGGGGGCCAGGGGGTGAGGATACAAAGAGAACTAGTTCAAAACTTTGAATTCACTGTGCAGTGGGCAAACCTTTGAACCATCAGTTAAAAATAATTTTAAAAAAAATCCAAAACTAGTGCCTGGAAATGTAAACCCAAGAACAAGTCTAAAATGTGAATTCTTATATAAGATAAGAAGCTACTCCAAATTAAGATTATTGCTTTAGGAATTTAATTTCTCTTGTGTAGTGCACGGATTATTTTTTCATACTTGGACACATCAATAGAAATTTCCAAGTGCTCAGGTTGTCTGAGGAAACACCTACAAATGGCTTTCAGTTACTTGTTAATTTACCCAGGCTGCAAGCTCTCATGCCAGTAGAGAGACAGATCTAGTGTGGGAGAACCATTAGGGCTCAGACACAAACTGAATAAACATCTGTAGACTTACGAGACTTGCTTCCCTTCAGGAAGCAAACCTTTGCTCTTGCAGGCCATGCACAAGTCTGTGACATGCATGACCAAGTCTTGTCCCATACAGAGCTGGGCTGGTTGCCCACACACTGTGCTCCTGAACACAAGCACAGCACACCAAGGAGTATATACACTGAATAAACAGCTGAGTTTGATTTACTTGGTTGGGCCACACTAGGTTGGCCCCTGCAGCTCACTCCTGGTGCTAAATGGCATGCTACATCAGACACTACATGGGCTCAGGACACTGCTGAAGGGCAGGAGGGGTCAACCCATCCTAGCTTTCTTCTGCAACCCCACCAGAGCATGTATTCCCTGCCCCATGTCTTTCACTCAGGTGGGCCTCAAGGAAAACATACCTTTGGTGCCAACTCCTTCACAAGTTCTTCTTCTAGGGCCTTCTCACTGGGGACAAGATAACACAAGAGAGAAATGCAGTGTTGAGGGGCTGTTCATTTAAAGCCCAGAGCGTCAGTTTGTGAAGCACAAAGAGAACAATCTTGCACCTGTTATCAAAGCAGTGGTTAAAAGGTGTGTAGTGAAGAAAACTAATCAACAGCTCTACAGAAGTCCAACTCATTAACTATAAGAAATGCTGTTTTACAAAGCTCTGAAAAAAAAAAGGTATCACTAAAGCCAAGGTGAACTCAAATTCACATGATCATTCACAAAAGTCATGGTCCTCATTCTGACTAGCTACACATCTGGTGAGCTCTGGTTACGCAGCTGAAAGTTAAACTGTTGTGCAGCTGTATGCTCATCTTGTACTTGGATTAAAATCAATCATGAGACAGAAAAGTCACACCAAAGTAGCAGCCAAGCCAGTAACCAAACACCACCATTCTGCAACTCCAAAGTGCTGTCACTCTGGGCAACCAGCCTTGCAAGCCAGGGTGGCAGATTTTTTTTTTCCCCCCCATTTAATAATTCATGGAATAAACCTCAAAACCCACATGCATTAAAACCCCAGGGGAGGGAAATCAAAAAACAAAACCAGAAAAAAACCCCACAAAACACTTTGCAATTTTCTGTCTGTGAGACACTCACCTAGGTTTAGCTTTCATCCTTGGAGATGGAGTTTTGGACTTTTTTGCTGAAGGAGGCAAGGAAACTACAGCTTCACCCTCTGGAGCTATTATTAACCACTACCTGCTTTTGCTCTAAGGCCCACAAAAGCAGAGCCTTCATCATGTCACCTGGGTGACACTTAACTGGCTCAGGCCTAAAGAACTGAAGGGAGCCATGCCTGACCTGAGCCGTGGTTAGCATCTTCCATGTCAGTCTGCTGGCTCACTGTAACCATGGTGACACCAGAGTTAACCATTTTCTGCTTGGAGACATGAAACCATGAACAGAGCATACATATAACCAATAAAGAAATGTTTTGGGGTTTCTTTAGGAACAGAGATTTTCAGTGCTAGCCTGTGGCAACAACTGGATGACAGTTTCATCATTAGCCACACATAAGAACTATTTAGGTTGCACATAAGTGATGCTATGAGCTTCTCACTAAAAACATTTCACCATCCCCTTATATGAGGGAGTAAAATTTCTTCTTTCTTTTTAAAGCAGTTTGAAAACATCGTCGGATCTAGGTACAACTACTTTTCTTTGAAAGAAGGTTTTAACCACAACTATAAAAAAGCAGACCAGAGGAGGAGGGAAATGGGCACAAGGACTGGTTCACCATGCACTAAACACTTACTGGTACAGTGTCCGTTAACCGCTGACTGTGCCAAGAGGCTAAGTTGTCTGATAGAGAGTCCACATTGTTAGAGTTTGAAGGATCTCTCCTGCCCTGTGAATCAGTGGACTCGGGCATCACTGTGGAACAGCAATGGGGTGAGAACATCATTGTGGTAACAGAACACACACACACAAGCATATCCTTTCCATTCTTACACATGTGCATAAAAGCATAGCAGAAAAATTTATTAGGCACAAACATCTCAAGATCTCGTTTAATAGAACAAAACCACAAAACACCTCTGAATTACCTAGTGCAGAATTGCAATACTAAATAAACAGCAACTTGAGCCCCTCATAGCATATGAATATATATAAGTTTACCATCTTATCGCTATCTTGACTCTTAGCTCTGGAAGACACACAACACCACTTTGTGTCTGGCTAAAGCAACAGACCCATGGGATATTCCATCACCTCTGCCTCCTTCCACTGAATCTCCACGGGTTATTGCAAAAGTTGTTTCACCATAGATGAACTACCTTCTGCCCTTTGTACTCCTCGATTGTTTCAAGTAGTAGTGACTGCCTTGCACTTCTGTATGTGCCTCATGGTGGACACTGATGAAGGAGCTTCTCTCCCTCATCTGCACCTCCAGAACCTGGAGGATTACCATTCTAGCTCAATTTGGGTTGTAACTAGAGAAAAATGGGAAAGACTACTGAAGAAGTAACTGTTTCAGACATCTAGAGCTGGAAGTAGCTCTCTCAAGTATTCACCTGGAGGAATATGAAATGCACAGTAACTAAGAGGAAAGTAAAAATTTGCTTTTAATATAAGCACTGAAAGAATGCCTAAGGGCTCTTCAAACTTATGGTTCATTTTCTGAGATGGTGGGTGGTAGCAGCAGAAAGAAAGCTGCTGGCAATACATTGGGTCCAACCATTTCATTAACAGATCTTTCCAGGTTTTCTAAGACAATGTTGAGCAAGTTACACCAAGGAATAATCCCCACAAAAAAATAAATCGCTTTAAAACCTGAAGTACAGCCAATTTTGCAGCACTGATGTATCCCAGCCTTCAAAGAGAAGAGATCACTATAGCGAAAAAAGCCCCCTCCCAAATAATTTGATACCAAAATTGAACTGAGAAAACATTTCCTGTTTAACACCAATTTTGATCATGCATGTCTTGCTTTTGTGCTGAAAGCAGTTTTTCCTCAAACTATGGGTCACAGCCTTGGTGGGGATTTACACAAGAACTTCAGAGCAGGGTAGAGGGAAAGGAAGGAGCTACTTTTCTCTTCCCCTGGATAAGTGCTGGGCTTGAATATTCCTTTGGGTCATGCCTGTGCTTCAGGCTCTGTGTTCCCTCAACATCTATCATACTTGGAACAAAATTAAATTCAGCCCGATGATCCAGGAAGGAAACATCTTGCAGGAGACATTCACTGGCAGCACAGAAAGTGGCACCATTTGATCACAGAAAACTCAACTTGTCCAACTCAAAGAAATACAAAGCATTGGCTGTAGGCTGCTGAGAAGGTCCATCTAAGAGCCTTTCCTACCATAAGGCACACAACTATGTTTGCAGTTGGGGTGCACACAGAGGCAGCCCTGTGGCACAAGGTATTTATGGCAAAGCCCGCAATGCCTTGGGTCACCTCCTGCAGAGCAGACCTGTGCTGCTGCTCATCTCCCTCGACAAAAGGACTGCAGGTGAGCATTTCTGCTCCCCAGCTGCACTTCCACAACATGGCACAACATGCCCCCGGCATCTGCTCCATGTGGATTAATGGGACCAGAGTACACCGTTTGCTTGCCCATGCAATCCCAGCAGCACGTGGCCACAGCACCCCATCCTTACTCCCTGGGCTAGAGGGACTCAGCATCTGCCACAAACACCAGTTACCAAGCTCACCAGATATGAACAGTAAAAGATTGAGCTTGGGGGTTGCTTTTTTTTGTTTCATGTGGTGCGCTGCAAGCTGCAGACTGCAAGTGAAGACATTCATTTTAGAACTGAACAATTTAAGTTTTATGAAATAAAATAATTTTTAAAAAAAAATATCACCTGCTTCATTCTGCCTGGCTTGCTTCTCAGCATGGACAGACTCCTCTTCATCCACATTTACCTGTGTTAATTAATCTTGTGTGAAAGTGACCTCACAAAAGAGTCTTTATCCAGGATAAGCCAGATGCTTAATAACAAAACTAGCAGTTGTTAATTGCCAGCAACAACTCATTGGCAAAGCATTGGATGCTAGCTGACCATTTGGAAAGGTCTCAGCTCCTGCAGGGATAAGTGACAGCCAATATACTATGGCTATTTACTGTTGTGTAAGGTTTTCTGCAAACCCTATGGTCTGTGGAAGAATCACAAGCATAAAAAATTAACCATATTAACATTTACTAAAGAAAATGTCACACGCATCCCCCATGTTTTTAACATTAGCTTATAAAAAACTTGAGGTTTTAAAAGTATTCTACTTTTAACCTAGGAGTACTACCTACAAAGTCAATCTAAGATTTGTCTTGCAGCAACTGTTTTCTCCAGTTTTTCATGTCACAATTTGCTCAGCCTGTGCAATATAACACTTTGAACTGCTGTAAGAGCATGTTTATACTTCAAGTTATGGCATTTAATTGCATAGGTTTTATTTCCTACTTCAGAACTCAGCAAAGGTAATCGTAGCACATTGAATTGTTTAACAAACCAGTTTAACCTTCCAGCTTCTAAACCATAAATTTGAGTCCCTTGAAACTTCTTTACTGAAGTTTCTATTCTCTATTTCAGGCCAAAGCTAAGAACATCTATATGGAGAGTCCCAACTCCAAGGTGAAGACAGATATATAATAAACAGACATTAAAAAAAAACCCAAAACCAAACACCACAGAAACAGCCCAGACCAAATGCTTTTGCCCAGTGTATAGCAAAGTAAAACATAGTTTAGAAAAGAAAAAACTTGCACTAAGAGCTTACCATCATTTTTTCATCTCCCAGGACTTTTCTAAGTATACTTAAGATTTCAAACTTGGCACTGAAAGATATTTTTATTTTTGTTGCTTCTGTTTTGTTAAGAAGAGCAGGAATCTTCATGTAAATTTTAACAATCTTTTCTCCACCTTCCTCTGCATAAAAAAGAAAAAAGCAGTTACATCTGTTTTAGAGCAAGACAATAAGTCTATCACCAAAAAAAACCCATTTAAATAAATGTTTGAGGGTTTTTTTCAAACAGTCTCTTACAACTTGTTACAGATTTCTAATTTCTCTATTCACTTATCTCATAGAATCACAGAATAGCCTTGGTTGGAAAAGGCCTGTAAGGTCATCGAGTTCAACCATTAACCCAGCACATTGATCTAGATGATTATACTATTCCCTAGCACATCTATAAACTGACCACTCAACATGTCCTGTTTGGGTGGGGAGGGTAGGTTCTTGTGCTAAATGGGCCCCCAGACAGTCCAACAAGCAGAGCTGGTGCCAGGTGGCCACTGAAGTGCATGACAGGGAGACAGGAAGACATGGGAACTCTCTTCAGTGAAGGTGAGATTTTAGGTTGGCTCCCTGCATCTTGTGGACTCAGAGTCAAACAGAGAATAATGCTGGTTGGCAAACCTTACCCTTAATGCTGTATCTGCTGACTGCTTCTTTCGACAGCCTCACAGAGTCCCAAAGAGCACCCTTTTAAAAACCAAAGCCACCACATCAGAAGGGCTGAGCGAGCACCCACTGCGTTAAGCTAACTCAAAGGGTTTTGCTGTTACCTCGTTACTGTCCATATAGAAAGTCACACTCTGGCTGCCAGTGTTGAAATCAATCCAGAACTCCTCCAGCTTCTCATCCGATGGCTTATTCACCTAGGGAAGCACAACAGCAATGCTGCCATTCCCATAAAAACTCCACAACTGCTGTCTCATTCCCAGTTTTCTTTAACACTATGAAATTGGGAAAAGTTGTCCTACATACGTGCATACAGAAATAAATACGCATACGTGTAAGGAGTTGGGATCAACCTGCAAGTTGCTGGCCTGCTGCTCACCCAACCATACCCACAAAGTCAGATGTGGCTCTGCACCAGCCCAGGAAAAGACAATGCACAAATGCTCACATGTTTGTGGCACAAAAAGAGTCCATGAAAGTTTTATAATTTTTTTGAGCACTTGAAATAAGCACAAGCAGTGGAACAGGTTTCCATTGACTTGGTTTTGATACAACCATCAGGAACAGTGCCACAAGCACGTTTACTTGAAGACCAGTAAAACAATGTGCAGGATCTGTCACTGTAACCTTTCCTACATGGGCATCAGGCTAATCTTATTTTCTGGCAATCTGGGAGCAGCTCTGCCAGAGGAATCAGAATTGCCCTGTCCTCCTGTTTCCTTTCAGCGATCTCTCCTCTGTCATCACCCTGAAGAGAAGTGCTGCCTCTATCATTTGGCTGATACAAAAGCCAAGTCAGCAGCAGCAAGTTGGGAGCTAAGCGACAAACAGAGCAGACTTCCCAACTAGAATAGAAGGACACACTCTACACTCACGAAAATTAAGCTCTTCAATGAAAACGGGAAGGAAAAAATCCCATATACCACAGAAAGTAACATTCCAACAGCAGTAACACTGTAGGGATGGCATCACAGTGTTAAGACTATTACCTTGTTTGTGTCAGCAAAAGCAGATATACAAGGAAATGAATAGACTCTGGAAGAAAAGCAGATTTCACATGATACATTGAACATCAGAGTCTGACTTTATGAAAGATAAAATTATTATTGGTTATGAATCTTACTGTTCAAAAAAGAATTAATAAATTCCTAGAAGTAAATTAAGCTTGGAGAAGCTTAGAGAATACAGTATTTTAGTAATGATTTTCAGTAATGAGTCTTCATTGATTTTACTTTCAAAAGCACCCCCATTAAAATTAATAAATCTCTTAAGAACTCAATTATTCACATGTGATGAAAATCCTTTTTTTTTAAAAAAAATAATCCAAGTCAGTTTACAATCCTAGTTTTCCCCCTCTGCAGTAATGACAGCACCAGTTTATTCTGTTGGTTCACAGCTTACCTTCTTTCATCTCCAAGCCTTTCATTTAGCTGGTTAAGAAATTTTCTGCAGTCCTTCAAGACAAATGACATCTTATTAAAAAAATCAGGCTACATTTCCCTTGCAAAGAGTTATTCTATTGTGTTGTGTAACCTCTACTCCAGTTATAAGCTTTTAACTAGTCAGTGTGATGACAAAAGCCGCTGTGGAAGAAACACTCAAGTTGCTACAAACAGTTGGACCCAACTTATGACCAGCAAGCCTCAAACATAAACCACAAAAATTAGCTTTTTTATGCTTTAGGAGTAAAATAACTTGGAAATAAGAGCTATTTCAAGGATATGTCATTTTATGTTTGCCAGATTAAAAAAAATACACAAAACCCCCATACCATCCACAAATAACTAAATCTTGTGTATTTATAAAATCAGTTTTGTAGGAACTTCTTACAAGGACATCCTGACTCAACTAAAACTAACCCCTATACAGACTTGTCAGGTATGTTGTTTTCAAAATAAGGACCCTCACCGTCTCAAATTCTCTGTCCTTGATCTCTTTGAAAGCTTCAGCAAGATAGCTATCTTCAAACCAGTGGTGAACAAGGTCATCCCTCCATTTTTTTGTCATTAACCTACAAAGTGCTTCTGAAAGGGCAACCTGAAGGTCATAATCTACATGGTAAACATAAGCACAGGTTCAATATCACCCCCCAGCATAACAGAGGGTTACAGCATTTCTACTCTCACACTTATGTACTACACAGTTATATTCATCAGCTAGCTTCAGTTCCACCTAGGAAAAGAGCAGCAGGTAACAGCCCAGCGTTAGCTCCAGGCACCCTCAGTTTCCCCTGGCTCAGCGAGGTCAAAGTGTGGAGCACAGCTAACCACGATACACACATGTACGTGGGGAGATGTTCTTAGGGGTGAGAGCAGAGCCTCATCACTAACTCACTAAGGATTTAGTTACATTTCACATACCATGATAATGCCCTACAAAATGTTACTGCTAGGAGAAAACAAAACAGACTTCACTCAAGAGGCCATAAAAATTAACTGAAGTTTGTCCACATCATGGCAAAGTTGTTAAAATTTATTTTTTAAAGCCTAATAGCATATTTTGTAAACATGTACATAATGCTGATCTAATTATGTTTCTACGTACATAGTTCAGCTTTTCTTATTAGTTAATATAAATTACTAATATTAACCAGAAAGAACAAATACAAAAGAACAGTACAAATGGTGAGGCACTGGCCCAGGTTGCCCAAGGAAGCTGTGGATGCTCCATCCCTGGAAGTGTTCAAAGCCAGGTTGGATGAAGCCTTGAGCAACCTGATCTAGTGGGAGGTGTCCCTGCCATGGCAGTGGGGTTGGAACTAGATGAGCTTTGAGGACCCTTCCAACCCAAACCATTCTGTGATTCACTGTTGCATCTAACCATTTTTTATTAATATTTTCTTAAAGTACCATCTGATTTTCCTCCCTCAAAATCAGCTCTTAACAAGGAAATAATTTAAATTATAATTTTTCTATAATAAATAAGCAGATGAAGTACAGCCAAAGAACCCCAGCTTCCACTAAATACTCCTTACCACCAACCTCCAGTATAGTTTTTGCAAGGTCTTTCCTGAAACAACATAATGCAGAAAGTTAAAGTGGAAATAACTTTAAGTTTTGTTGCAGGGAAGACAGTGTTTAGCTACAGGAGCTGGAGGGAAAACCACTTACATGAGTGAGCACAGCTCCTCAGACAGAGGGAATTTCTTTCTCTCCTCCCGTGGGACATTGTCAAGTATAGAGTTGAGAGTCCTCAAAGCCTTTCGCCCCCCACAGAAGTGGCAGAAAAAAGAAAGGAAATAGTTCAGTAATGTATTTTTCACATTTTGGATCTAATTACACACACTTGTGTGTGCAGGTATCTGTAATTTTCTGCTCCTAGTCAGAGTCTTACCTCCTGCCGCAGAGCACAGCAAATATTTTCTTCTGTCACTAGATGCCCTAGTTCAGGTAAAAATAAATTCACCAGCTCTTTCTTCCCTAGAAAAATCATTTGAAAGGTTACAGCGCTCAACAAGCTGGTCTCCACATAAACAACAGCTGAAGTAACTACAGTTTGTTGTGCTGAAGGAGTAACTATCTCAGCTGTGGATTCATTTTAAAACAAAGCTTCCAGCCATCTAATCCTAGACAGAAAGGGGAACTGGTAACTTCTCTGTCAAAAAACATCCAGATACTTTAACTGCTGGCCTGGGTAACTATTTAAGTAGGTACAGAAAGGAGAAGCTATCTACTAACCGCAAGAGATAAGCCTGTAATATACAGCTTTTGGCAAAGTCAACAGAGCAAACCACTAAAGTATGAACCAGAAGATGTTCGTGCCCACTCTGCTCCCACTAGAATAAGCCACAAGGACAAATAAGCTCAAGTTATCCAACCCACAATGTAATGCTTTGTTTTTACATGAGTTAGGTGTCTGGGCACATGGATACTTGCTCTTTCCAAAATCATCTGCTCCCTTGCTCTAATGGAGAGCCAGCTGCAGCCACAGACAACATCTTCCCCCTGAAACAACACCTAGTTCAGATGGCTGCAGGTATTACCATGTTATTCTGCAGAGGTGGGTGCCTTCAGCAACAGAATAACATCTAAAGCCAGTAGGAACATATGTGCAAGAGCAGACTAGCTGGCCTCGAGTCCTTTCAGAAGCACCACTTACTCCAACCAAGTTAAATACTTGTTGCCAAACATTTAAACAAGATAGCACATATCTTTTTCAGCATATTCAAAACCAAGCAAACAAAAAGAAACAGCAAAAGGTTTTGTGCACCAAGGTAATTGTTAAGGAAAGTTAACTGGAGGGAAATTAGCAGGAGGATTTAAAGGAAACATTGCAGTGAGGAGGAAGGGGAGGTAGGGAAGAAAAGAAGGGGATATAGTTCAAGCAGAATTAAGAAATGTGCTCTTAAGACTGAGATTTAGGATATCAAGGAATGGAAGGAAAAAACCAATACTGACCTTCATTACTACACTTGCAAATCACCTGATGGGAAAAGTAAAGGAAGCCTTTGTTAACACACCACAACCCAAGAACAGCAGCACTCAAAATGCTCCCACTGTCACACCTTTCAGGGCTAAAATAACATGGAACAGTACTGTACCCACATCAGGAAAAGCAGTGCCACCTGATACAGGTATAGCACATATGGTCACCCCGATCATACAGGTTGGCATTACACAGGGAGGGTAAAGGGAGCGAAGCACCCACGTGCCCTGGGGATTTCAGCAGCGCTTGAGAGTGCAGTGCCCTCAGGTTCCCCGGGAAACCCACATCGTGGCATCGCTGCATTACTTCTATTGCACATACAAGCCCAGGTAAAAACACATTTTATGTTCGCACACTACAGCATTAGATAGCATAACATTTGATAGCTGAAGAGTGTTAAAGTCTATTGAGGAAAATTAAAAATAATAATTTTTTAAAAAGCACAACACAAATAAAACACAACTTCATCTCCACACCGAAAGCATACAGAAGAAATGCACCAGAAGAAATCAAATTTTGACAAATAAATCATAGAGTATTCCATGTGATTTCAGCCTGGTCAGTAGAGAAAAAAGAAAATCTGATTTTGCTCAAATACTTTTCATCAAGTCTCCTAAAAAGAGTCATAAGTATTCAAATAAATTCTGATGCAGAGTACACAGTTCTAGTAAACTACAGACAGGACTGGGGGAACAGCTTGGAGAAAGAAGCTAAAAGCGTTCCTACTGCAAACTTACATCACTGGGCCTCTGGTACATTTAAAGTTTTTTTCAATATTTAAAACAGCAACCTAACTGGGAATTACAAGCAGTTCAGATTATTCTTTAAAAGTAGATCAGCTGTTTCAAATGCTGGATGAACAAATTGCCAGGACCACCCTGGCAAACATATTTGCACGTAAGATGCAGCTCAGCATCAGTAACTTGGGTTTTTAAACGAGGGCTTCAGCACAAAAGCTTTTGTTTACAAAATGCATCAGAACTTCTTACACATTTTCCTGCAAAAACAAGCACCTGGCTTCATGCTAGGAAATGCTGCAGCCCTGTGCAGCCTCAGGGCACCTTCTGCCAGGTGCCTCAAACTTCAGCCTAATGCCAGCCCTGAGCAGGCTCCTGGGCACTGCCCATCCCCACCACCTGAGCTGCATCCCAGGCTCACTCCTAGAGCACAAGGTCTGGGTAACTATTTTTTAACAGAAAGCTGTTTGTGAACAATGGCTTTCAATAAAGGCAACCCTTCTGTCCCCTTAATGCACATACATACCAACGCAGAGTCAAAGAACTCTTCAAGGAGTAACATCAAAAATTTATTCTCAATTGGGTCGATGAGGAACACAAAAGCTCTTGCTCTTTCAAACCAAGATACTAGGTAAAAGTTAAGAGAATCAATTAAAACCTAGGAAGAAGAGCTAGTAATCCTTAAACTAAATACACGTGCAGGAAACCTTACACACAGGGGTTTTTTTACCCTTGAACTTCAGTCATGTACTGTGTCAAAAGCTACATAGCATTAAGGAGCTCAAGTTTTGCTACGAGGACATGAAAAGTGCCACCCTTGCAGCTCCTCAGCAGGACTGATCTTCCCCCTTCCCTCCCCAGCTCTCCTTTCTCATTTCAAGGCACCCACTCTTGGTGCTCAGGATGTCCCTGACAAAATGCACACAGGTAGTGGCATCATAACTCCTACGGAAATTTTTAGAGGACATCAATTCGTAGTGAAATAAGGCATTAGAAATTTGTCAAGCTTCTTCAAAGTCACTATTTTAATGCTTTATGCTATTAAATATATAGCATAGCACCACACACCTATGGCTAACTAGAAATCTATGCTTCACCAGAGGTACAGAACTCAGAGTAGTGAAACTTCATCAACAATCACAGAATTGCCCTGGTTGGAAGAGACCTCTAAGATCATCATCACATCCAACCATTAACCCAGCACTGCCAAGTCACCACTACCCCATGTCCCTCAGCACTTTATCTCCCTGAAAAGCATAATTACAAGGCAGCATCACAACATTTTAGACTGAGGACTCCTTGCTACAACTCTGCTAACAGAGAGCAAGTGTTAACTGTTCCCGCCTACCTAGGCTAGATCCAGGTATTGCTCCTCTTACACACAAGTGCATTTCTGCTACTACGCATATTTCCAGCTGAAATCAGTATTGTGCCATTAGAAGACAAAAGACAATTGCAGATTCAATGCATCTGGTTTACTATTTATCTAAAAAAGGACCTTCGTAAAGAGTATGCCAGCTTTTAAAATTATAAAAGCACAAACAGCTCGCCAATTCTATTACTAAAAAAGTACTTTGTTAAAGCACTTCACAGGTGGGACTCATCAAAACTCATCCTCTCCTTCCACTGTCAGCTTAAAGAAAAAAAAAAATCACGTTTCCATTAAGTCAGGTAATCAGTGAAGCCATGATGTTAGCTGCTGTATTGGAAGTAAAAAAAGTAAGCCTTTTTTCCCACTCAGCTCATGCAATATATTACAAGATATTTTCTTTCTGCCTGGCCAACAAACCATCCTCTAGTTCTCACTTCTTTGGAGTTCTTTTCCTAATGCATGCAACCTTAAATCACATAAGTAACTTGTACGCAGTATTATACTCATCTTTTCTACCAGTCCTTGCTCGATAAACAAACTCGTCCCTTCTTGAAGATCACTTTTCAAGTAGATCTGAATACATTTCAGCAGCAGCGAAACATTCTGGAATTGATTCTTGTCCAGCTCCTGCAGTGACACAGAGCACCACACTTTATTACTCGGATACCCACTGAGCTGGGCAGTACGATTATTTACAGTACTCACCTTTCTCAGTGCTTTGTCTAGCTGGGTGAAGAGAGACACGCTGTATTTCTGGGGAAGCTCCATTTCTCTCTCTTGAAGCACTTCACTTATTTTCTGAAATCCCTTTCCCTTAAAAGCATCAGTGAGAAGCAATTCGAGCTGTAGATGGAGGGGAAGCAAACAATTAGCAAGTAAAGTAAGTTAGCATTTAAATTGTCTCCGATTGTGAGAAAATACCTATAATGCTATTTTTAGAATTATAGGCTTTTAGTTCGTTTGGCCTTACTTTGTTTCTCTGCTTTCATTTTACTGTTACATCTAAAGGTGAAACATCAGTCTTCATCTCCAAAAGAGAAAGGACCTTTGAGTAATCTTAAAGGATACTAAATAAGGAAATAAGCAACTTCTTTAGTACAGTTTGTAATTCTTACTGTATCCCACAACTATTGCAATAATTTCTTTGCATGTATTAAGGAAAAGATTAAGGGGTCTGATGCACTTCCCAAGTTAAATGTATATAAAACTATTTGTGAGATAAAAGTAAAGATGCATTTAAGAAATATTTACATAGTCTTCTGCACTGGCTGACATGTTGCCATTCGCTCCTCTATTCCATTCTTCACTTTTTTCTTGCTTTAAAAAAAAAGGGGAGGGAGACAAAAACACAGAAAAAAGAAAAATTGCTTTTTCTGCTCAAATGCTGAAGACCATTTACTCACCCTCTCTCTCCCCAAAAGCTGTTTTCCCTTCCTTATTCCTTAAGGAAAGTTCCAGAACCACCTCACATTTCCAAACTGAAGGCTTAAGTGAAGCTGCAGCAGCTCAACAGTTCCCTATGGGTGGGTGTACCCACGGGGAATCATGCTGTGCGTGGGTGTCCATCCCCCCCCAGCCACAAGGAGGACTTACCTGATCCATGGCACAGGAGTCAGTTGGAAAGACTACAGGGGGTCTAGGCTGCAGTTCTGCAATGGAGAGGGACCTAGGAATCAGTGGGAGGAAAGGTGAAAGAATGCTTCACCCCCTCCCCAGAACCACAGCTGGATATCCCCACATTCAGGGCAGAGGGGAGACACTCACCACTGTTCCCCACAGCTCTGAACACTCTCCTCTCTACAGCAAACCAAACACTGCTCCAAGTAAAGAAGAAGAAAAAAAAAAAAGGTGGTGGTGGGAGGGGAACCCATTTCACACCCACACTAAAAAGCTGCACCTGTGGGGCTGGCAGCAGCTGGGAAGGGACCCACGCACCCAGGTGATGGCATTTGACTGCCCATCCAAGCAGGTGGTTACAAAAGCCCAACACCTCAGGGGGGGCTGCTCTGTGTTGTGGTTACAGTTATGGGTTTTTTTTGTTATAGTCTGGTTTTTATTTTACAAAACTAAAGGTAAAGCTCAGAAAATGTTTAGAGGGGGCCGGAGGGGATGGAAGTTAATGGAAAAATCCTTTGAAATAAGGAGTGTGTGTTGCTTAAAGGGTTATAGTAGTACTAGACATGAAACTGTTCAGTCTCTATAATGTTAACCATACTTTCTCTTTTCTGAGAGCTAAAAGCAAACTTTAAAAAAAAAAAAAAAAAAAAGTAACAAAAACTGTTAGGTGTAATTTTCTAATAAGTTGCAATATGCTGATGGCACTAACTGTAGATTCATGTTTTAAACCTTGGGTCAGAGGGCAGTGTGAAGGGAGAACACCCTTGACAATGCTTAATTCATTTAGACCTAAGCCTAAAGAGCAGGTACAGGGAACAGCAGGTTATCTGTACAGCCCCCTGACCCCCACCAAAGACTTTTGAGCCACTCTTGAAATGAAGGATTAGGGGTGATTTGAGGGAGCCCCCCTTGGCTCCCCCTCAGTGAGTGGAGTGGAGGGGAGCGGGGGGGCAGGGGTGGTGCTGCCCCGCCTGCAGGGCAGGCTGGGAGTGGGTGGGTGTATGTCCCCCCTCCCACCGAACACCCCGACTGTATAAAATAGTGGGAGTCAGCACCTGCCACTGCCCCCCGGCATGAAGCTCACCTGGGACATCAACGACCCCAAGCTGCCACAGGTAATGGGCAGGATGGGGGGGCTATAACAGGGCTGGGGATACCAGGGGGAAAAAAATCTTTCCTCTGAGCAAAGCTCTGTTTTATGGCTGGTTTGCTTCTCCTGGAACTTTTTGGTTATAATTATATAGATCTTGATGGGGTGCAGTAAAATTATAAAATTACTTGTAATAAAACTATGGATTTGATATGCAGCTTTGGCCAGCTGTGTATGAACTCCTAAACCAACCTTTAGCTCCGCCAGTTTCCTTCTCCCTCATTCCCCATGAAAAAAGATATTGAAAAGAAGCTTAGATTAACTATTTTCTGCTACTATAATTCAACCTCTCTAAATATTCCATCGTTTTGTTCATGTGACGTTTTATTGTCAACAAGCGCTCCACTTCTTTCCAGTTGTGAGCTCCAAGTGCATTGTTATTTCATAACTTTTTTTGTCTTAAGAGTTTATTTAGTTTTAGAGAGCACATGCAATTACAGAATGGCTTCATGCTGTAAATGCTAGTATTTTACCTGCGCTCATTGGGATTGCTCACATGTGGTATATATGTGTGTTAAAGAAGTGTTGCAGGAACTCTTAACTTGCATTGTAAATATTTGGACTTTAAAATCGTAGTCATTTGTTCATTATTCTGATAATTATATTTCAGTAAAGAAAGCCAGTGAAGTCTCAAATTCACATGTTCTTTCTCTGAACCACTGTGTATATATTGGAAGTATATTTACAACAGCAAATATTTTTATTTCTGTTTTTTGGCAGAAGCCTTATTCAACTCTTATTAGCTGCACTTTAAGAAACGATTCCTTAGCTGAAACTTCTTATTTCCAGCCTGCAGGTGCACTGTCTCGCAAGCAGGAGAACTCACTAGCACGCATGAGTAGGGGGGCTTCTGTTCTGTCTGGGTGCATTGGTGGTAGAGCAGTCAGTAAGTTCTGGTAACAAGGCTGGTACCTTACAGATGGGTAACCTCGCTGCAAAGAGGCATCTGTGACAACAGACCGTGTTAATATGGGTCATGATACAAAAGAAGAAAGGAGCTGGACTTTCTTTTGAGGTGTGGAAACTCAGACTGCCTTTCCCCTTTTATAGAGCATTTCTGGATAAGCTATTCTTTCACGAGCCCTTTTTTCCCCCATTATGTATTTTGTAACAGGTCAAAACCATCAGGTTGCTAACACTCTCTAATACTCTGCTAATACTCTTGCTCTCTTCCCTGCTGCCTGGCTCTCCCAACCCCGTGTGCCCTGCCACAGGACCCCAAGCACTTCGACGCCTTCCAGGAATGGCCCGACGGCTACGTGCGGTTCATCTACTCCAGTGAGGAGAAGAACGCGCAGAGACACCTCAGCGGCTGGGCCATGCGTAACACCAACAACCACAACTGCCAGATCCTCAAGAAGTCCTGCCTGGGGGTGGTGGTGTGTGCCAGGAGCTGTGCTCTGCCCAGCGGAGCCAGGCTGCAGCTTCGCCCCGCTATATGTGACAAGGCTCGGCAGAAGCAGCAAAGTGAGAGGCATGCAGGATGCCCAGGGGACCCCGTTCCTTTCAGCTGGGCTTGATTTCTAAGGAAAGAGTGGGATGAATGTATTTAGCTCTAAATTTCACCAGCATCTGTCTGTAAATTTTCTCAGGGAAATGGATCTACAGTCCTTTCACTCATTAGCATGTATATCAAGTACACAGTGCTAGCCTGTGCCACGCGGTTACGCTTGGTAGCCTATGTTGCATTTCCTTGAACACCATATTTTAATCTGAATTTCAGTGAAAACTGCTCATGAGCTCTGTTACTGTCAGACAACACCTTCACCTTTAACCAGCATCTTCAGTGGTTTCTTTATCTCTGTTCGCAGAGAAAGCCTGCCCAAACTGTAACTCAGCCCTTGAGCTGATTCCTTGCCGAGGACACAGTGGCTACCCAGTCACTAACTTCTGGAGGCTCGATGGCAAAGCAATATTCTTCCAGGTAAAAAGCATGCACATAAATACAGAATGTATATATCTCTGTAGATAAAAAAATTATATCTGTATATATATAAATTAATTGTCTACATATATATAACAATTATCTCTCTGTATAAAAATATATCTATCTCTATTAAAAATATATATATAAATTGTATCTATACATATATAGAGATTGATTTCTTTCTCCCTCCTCTTTTTAAATTCTTTTTCTAACACTGAGCATGGTGAACATACTGGAGTTCTGGTGCAGGACTGGATTCCTCTGTAGTACAAACATGGCAAGAACAAATAAAACAATAACACTTGGCTGTCTTTTTAAAAGCAGTACTTGAGGGTTAACTATATTCAATTTTAGCTATGATTTCGTTATAGATGTCTAAAATTCTCCTGATTACAGTACACAAATATGAAAAAACCCTGTTGTCCTGCACACTAGTCCATCTGACAACTGCATCTCACCAAGGACCTAATATTTATTTTTTATTAAATAAATGGGGAAAGGAAAGTCTCACTTAAATTGCACAAGTGTGAATGAGAAAATTCCACTTCATGTGAAAATAACCTTTGAGTTTTAAAAGGATTTGAAAACTTGCTAGGGAAAAAAAAAAAGGATATTAGGAAAGCTTAAACTTGAAAAGCTAAAATTTGAAATTTCATGTTGATTTGTTCTTTATTTAGCAACATTAGGACAATAATTTCACAAAAAGCTTCTGTTCTATGAGACTACGTTCTCTGCTGGATGATGTTTTTTTTTCCTGACCCAAGCTGCAGTGAATTCTCTTCTCCAGTCAGTAAATGGGAGCAAACTAGCCACATTCCTAAATTCTTGTGTGGGTTTTGGTAGGTGTTTTTTATTCAGATATTCTATTACAGACATGCAAAAACTGAGGATTTTTACCATCAAAATAGCTGATAAATCCTCACTTAGAAGTTAAGTGTTTTTGAATGAAGGACAGCATTTTAAAAGCACTTTAAGTTTCCTACTTTGTATTAGAGACTATATGCAGGTTCATTTAGGGAAATGTAATGGGTAAGGACCTGTAGAATATATAGTTTTATCATATGTCAATATATCTTTGGATACATAAATCTGTGCATCCACAGATGTTTCAAAGCATCTTTGGATGGCATTCCATGGTATATTTATCAGTCCTACTTAAGGAGGTGTTTATTGTTTTTAGAGTAGAGGATGTTTGTCATCTGGTGGTATTATGCGTCTTCAAAACCTATGTATGCTATTCTAACCATGTCTATTTTAAAGCAGATCTGAGATCTTGGGCAGCAAAAAAATCAGCTGAACTCAATTTATAATACTTTTGGGGTTTTTTCCTTGGTTCTGATCAGATACTCCTGAATGCCACAGGCACAGGTTACACCTTTGCTTCTTTGTCACCCAGCCTTGCAGCTCTGCAGTCCTCACTGACTTCCCCCTCACGTTTTACTTCTATCTACCTACAAAACATGATTGATATAAATTTTTTAAAGTTTTGTTTCTCCGCCTTGTTCTCTTGTGCTAAATCACAGGCCATGCTGTGGCTATCATTCTACTTACTGCATTTTTTTCTTCTTTTACTCTTTCTCTTCCAGTTCACATCTAATCCTTTGTTAATCCTAATTTAGGCTAAAGGAGTCCATGACCACCCCAGGCCAGAGAGTAAATTGGAGGCAGAGGCAAGACGAAGTGCAATTAAGAAGCAAATGCCCTCTTCTCACCATTCCCAGAAAAAGAGACCTCTAAACTCAGAGGTAAGTCAAAGTCATTAGTCAACTAAAAAGGTGGTGTAAGAGAAGGTTTTTAGTCAATTTAAAAGGTGCCATAAGCACGTACTGGGGATCCTAGGGCAAAACAAAGCTCTACATCGTGCTACATCATAAGTGCCAAGCTGTACAGATGTGCGTGGGCAGCACTCATTCCTGAATCTCAAATATCTGCTTGTCCTTTGCAGGCAGGAAGGTACCATGACGGCAGTGGCTATGTCAATAACCTACAGAATCTGCCCTGCATGGATGGCTCAGAAAGAGTTGGTATCATCACAGACACCAATTTTTCAATTCCAGCTCAGTCTTACCCTCCATTGCAAAACACTGACCTCTACAAAGCATCTTATGACTCAGCCAGCTTCCAAGAGGACCAACTATCACCATACCCAAAGTGCCCCAATCCAAGGATCTACATGCCCAGGCCATGCAGCTACGAGTTTGGAGTTCCTGCTTTTATAAGCTCCAGCCCTTACCCAACATTTTACAAAGATGTGACAAGTCCTGCCATCGATGCAGACCCCCTTGGTTTTAATGGATCTCACTACAATGCAGTGACTGTCCACGATAAGAGTTTTGATAACCCTGGCAGACATTATGGACTGAAACCAGCTTGGGGAAAACCTGGCAGTGGAGACCGGAGTGACTACGGACAGATGCAAACAAGCACTAACCACCCTTACTATGGTGGGGACTACCCCTGCAGGTATGGTCCCAGCCCCTCTCCCATAGCCCCACCATTGCAAACAGTCATCACGACCACCACCAAGGTGTCCTACCAGGCCTACAAGCCGCCCGCACTGAAATACAGCGACAACCTCTGTGATATGAAAAATCTTCAGAGCTATACTCACATGGCAGAAAATGTCTCAGGTGCTATCTATTCAGGAATGAAGATTCAGGAAGACTTTGGGATGATAAAGTCAGCATTGATCTACCAGCATGACCCGGTCTCCACAAAGTCTGAACCAGCTGAGAGCACGGAGACCTATCGATATGGGCCACTGCTGGGGAACAGCTACACTGAGCATGAAGGACAGACCTTAAGGTTTGAGTCTGCTGAATATTGACTAAATGTTGCCTAAACACCAAATATGTGCAAATGGGAAAACACATTCTTGTGCCGACCACGTGCATGCGAAACCCAGTGGTCTGGGATTTGAGGAGAGGTGAGGAAGCAGTACATCACAACAGCTCATCCCCCACAAGTGCCTTTCTGGAACTGTGCAGAGTGAAGCATATTTCACACAAAATTTCAAATCAGCCCCATCTAATCTCTAAAATGGCATGAGGAGCTGAGCCCCAAACCTGACTGGGTGAAGGCAGTGTGGAGGCATGGGACCTCTGGAAGCCAACAGCCTCTGCTGACGGGGGATGCTACCTGCTTGTAGCCACAACTCCTGCTAGATGTCCCCAGTTTGGAGAGAAAATGCTCCATTTGTAAACAAAGAAAACGCTTACCAGGTAATGGAAAAAATGACAAAGGAAGTTGGCTATGGATTATAGCCAATTGAAAGAAAGGACAGGAAATAAAAGAAACTAAAGCAAGACAATTTGCAGAGTAATTCACCTGAATGGTACATTCACCTGCCATGATCCAGTTGATGAATGGAAAGACCAGCTAGGTTTCTCTGAAATGAGAAAGGAAAAACTCCTTTCTCATCCCCTACATCACAAGTGCAGACTGTCCAGCCTTTCTATGCAAAAGGAAAAGCTCAGGCACAGCCCCACTGCCACTGGGAACTGACCCCCTGCAACACTCGACCTGGAGGCAAGAAGGCTCAGGTGACCCCCACCAAGCACACCCGGCATCGCATGGGTGTCAGGGTTGCATATATGGACCTGAAAGCCATTTGCAGTGAAACTGCTTTTTGTCTAAATGGGGTCTGGCAAGCCAGTCAGACCAATACTGCGTGGGTATGACTACAGAAACTCACTTTGCCCATGAATATAACTCCACCCTGTCTCAAAATGTGACTTCCTACCTGCTTAGCGGTACAGGTCAGCATGAATGCACCTTCCCGGGTTGCTTTCTGCACTCTGCCTCTTTATTACATCTTTCCCTTTCCTCCAAGGGACTTCTCCTCATCATCATTTTTTCTCTTTGCTATCATAACTCCCTATAACAGCAATGTTCTCCTGGAAATGAAGCAACCAACTAACTGAGAGGTCAGAAAACAAAATTTCCAGACGCCTTGAAGTAAACATGGGCAATGGAACCTGTACCCAAACCGTGTGTGCTGAGCAAGGGAACTATGCAGGCACAGAGGACTGGTCAAGGTTACAAAATTATTACTATTATTAAGTTACCAAGTATCTTTAACTTTTTGGACACTCAAATACTTTTGAAAAAATCTGGTTTATGTATATTCTTGCTATGTTTGGAGCCACAGCATGCTACTGTACCCTTTCAATAAACATGAAATCACAGTTAAAAACAAAGCACCATGTAAACTAACATGAGCAGCTGGGTCGTTGGCTTCAACACACAGCACTTTGTCAAGCTACCATCAAACTGGTAAACAAATGTTGCTTGCAAAGCATAGCATGCAAATATCCAAGTTTTTAAACCCATCGTTATTCTTGGTGTGGTTTATTTTCTTTCTTTTTCTATTTTTATGAAAACAATGAATGTAGTCTGACAGGTGAAATTGAGCCTCACAGGATTTTAGCTAATAGCACCCTGTTGCAGCAGTGGATTGTTCAGCATTTTAAAATTCAAGCCCTGTGAAGCTGGAATTTACAAAAGGACTAAATGAATTCACCTGCAGCTTACCTTCTCTTTTAGTGTATTTGCTGTATACCTCACTTGGCTTCTGTTAAACTCTTACAGCAACTCTTACGGAGTTAAACTCTTTTGTTAAACTCTTATGGACTTTCTTCTACTGGGTGTTTTAAATTACTGACGAGAACTGGTTCGGGTGAGCAATACCAGTTTGATAAGTAGCCCATATACAAAACCAAGAAAGACTGATGCAAAGTTTTAGTGTTTAGGAATAGAGGGGAATAAGGCCAAACAAAACAACTAAAAAATCTGGAAAGATTCATAGCAGACAGAAAACGTACAGAAAATTTTAAAGCTGTAAATTGCTCTATTTTGTCTAGTTCCTCTAAAGTCAATATAACTACAACTCAAGCTTCAAGTGTATTAAAACACTCAGACAAGCTGGGGGTGTTTTGTGCTGTTAATATTGCTGGTATAAAACTCATCAGTGTAGTTGTTTGCTTAAATCGTTACGCTGTGCTCTTAAACATAACCTTTTAAGCAGAACTTTTCACCTCAGTTAAAATGCAGCAGCCAGTTGTGTTAAGATGCTACTTTTTGGGGTTTATTTCTAATAAACGTGACAGCTGTTTAAGCACACACGGCAAAAAGCTCCGGCAGCGATTACTTCACTGCATCATCTGTAGCACTAGAACAAATAAAACCACTCTAAAATGTTATTGCAGTCTTTCTTCACTTTGTTCCCTTTCACACACAAGTGTCTGGGACAAGGTATCTGTACGTTACCTTTTTCAGATAAAAGATCAGATGGATGAAGTCCAGTGCTGTACAGAGTTTTCTCTCCAAAACGTAAAAACGTAAAGGCAGTGCAAGCTTTTGTAGCAAAAAAAGCTGAAAGCCTCCTTGTTGGTTTATACAGATGCAGAATTTTCTTTAAAAGCGTGTTTCTTGAGCAAAGCAGCATCCTGAAGGAAGCTGTGCTCCCTTCAGTCCTTGCATAAGCACCTTCTCTTCCATTAATCATCCTCTTCAAGTGTGGTTTCTGGTCCCACCTTGAGCACCTGAGAGGAGCCCCTCGCCCGCCTGCATCCTGTACGTCTTCATCTAACAAATTCCAGTTATTATGGCAAAGTCAGAGAGTGAGGGGGCAAAAAGGTGCTTTCAAACCTCGGCCACCTGTGGCTCCGGCTTCAGATGGACGACAAGGGCCCTACTGAGGTAAAGTGCCACCTGTCCCCACGCCGAGCCTGCCCTTTGAACTGAAACAGCAGCCTCTTAATGGCAAAGTTTAAAAGCCCGAGTGCTGAATGGAGACAAGAGGCTGCCTGACAATGTGTTCCAACCACATACCCACCGAACGCAGACGTGTGTCGCACATCTGACGGGCGCAACTACACATGGGCATCGTTTTGTGGTCCTGTCCCCTGCTGCTGGGAGAACAGAGCCTGGCACGCTGTCCCACTCCACGGCCATGTGTGCCCACCCAGTCCTGCCAAAGACCTGCGGTGAGAGTCTGAGCCATTCTCTTAGCCCTTGCTGCTCTTCTGAAAGCATGTTACCCCTGTGCTTTTCACACACGCTAATGCTACAAACAAGGCACACAGAAAACTTGACTGGTTTGGGCTTACTGAATTTGAGGTAGTTGATCTCCTCGTTTGGGATACAGACTATCATCTTTAATGACCAAGGCAAGCTCTCCTCCAAGATCCATGGGTGGAAACCAGAGCTCTACAGACACTGACAATGCAACAGAGCAGAATATGATTTCTGAGGCTGGGTTTGGGTTTGTTTTTTCTTTTCCTGGGGGTTTTCTAGGATTTTTTTCTGGATTTCTAGGGGTTTTCTTTGTGCCTTTTTGAGGGAAGCTATGTAATACACCTGAGCTGTTCCCATTCACAAAAGTGGATTGTGCTTCTTGAGAGACACTGTTTAATAGGATGCACAATGCATTTCTAGAGATGCGGGAGGTCTTCTGAAGAGCTGGGTTACACACTTAGGAAAGTTCATGTCATCCCCACCCTTATCAGTAGCAGTCACATGCAGATAAAAAGGGAAGAACGGGAACCTGTAATACTGGAGTAGTTCCTCCCAACACGCAGAGTGAGAAGTTAGTCCAGGCCTGTTAAAACCTCTCTGTCTGAGAAGCAATGAGTGTTCGGGAGAAGCCTGTTTCTGATACTCGGGCTGGCATTTGAGCAAAGCATCGACACCTTTAAGGACCACAACCAAAGAGGGTTCTTTCAACAGAACATTAGCCGTGGGTCTGCTGGTGGTGGTGTGTAAAACGAGCAGGGGCGCAGGTGCGTGCGGATGTCCTTTGGAGGTCCTTTCGCAAGGCTCACACACAGCACAGCAGCTCCTGGGTCTCTTTGTTCCAACCTGTTGCTTTGCTTTCGCTTTCCTGGTTCACAGCAAGAGCACAGCACAGCACCTCTCTCCTGTCCTGATGACAAAATGAAGTGTTAAGTGACTGAAGAGAGGAAGAGGAAAGGACATCAGGGTAGGGAGGGGACATCACAGGGCAACTGCTGCACCGGTGCCACTAATGGTGAAGAGGTACTTCCACATGCGTCACGTGTACACATAACAGTGTCCAAACACATCCTCACAGGTGAACGCATGGTAAATGCTTTCCTATGCATGATCATCTCCTGTTGAATCTCTGCCTGAATTCTGCCTGTACGGCCGATGGCAACGCTTCTCACACCCCCGTCTCACCGCCGCACTTCGCTTTACCTGTGAGGCACCTCTGATGGCTTATTTCAGTAAAGGAAAAGGGCATATTCTCTTTCAGAAAATGCAATGCTTTCTTGTACTTTCATTTCAGCAGAACTGTGCGTGAGCGGTCAAATCTTTTGGATTCCAGAAAACCGATTCCCATAGCCCCACGTTCCACTCAGTTGACTTGAGGTAGGAACAATTAATCTGTCAACAGTGCTTAAACCATCACAGAGTTACCACAGCAGTTAATGAGGAATGGTGGGGAGGGTGGGGAGAAAGAGGGTATCATTAAGACAGCTTCCCATTTTTACCCAGCAGGTCCAAACTGCCAGCTTGGTGAAGAAGATATGAATCTGATTCTCTAAAACAATATTCTGCCTTTCCCTCCATGGTGCCACAAGTAGTTACCGTGTTGAGAAGATCTCCTCCTTGCTCTTAAAAGCATTAAAAAACAGGGAGTTCAAACTCGTGATGAGAACTGAAGCTTAAAATGAGGGTTTGCTGCCAAAGTTATGGACTCAGATATTAAATGTGTGATTCCAGTACCTGAAGGGGCTGACAAGAAAGCTGGAGAGGGACTTTTTACAAGGGCATGGAGTGACAGAACAAGTGGTAATGGCTTTAAACTGGAAGAGGGGAGATTTAGACTAGATATTAGGAAGAAATTCTTTCCTGTGAGGGTGGTGAGACACTGGCCCAGGTTGCCCAGAGAAGCTGTGGCTGCCCCCTCCCTGGCAGTGTTCCAGGCCAGGTTGGATGGGGCTTGGAGCAGCCTGGTCTGGTGGGAGGTGTCCCTGCCCATGGCAGGGGGGTTGGAACCAGATGAGCTTTGAGGTCCCTTCCAACCCAAACCTTTCTGTGTTTCTATGATTTTTATTAACTATGCCTTCTGTACACACTGGAGAAACGTGGGTTACAAAGAAGAAACTTCATGATTTATGTAGGAATACATAAAAATGTGTACCTCTAAATACATTTGTAATTGGAAACAAAAATCTATTTCTATTTTTATAATAGAAATACATACACTTTTTAGGGCATTCAAAGTTTCCCCTCTGCATCGATATTAGCAATGTGCATTTCAATAAACTGCGGTAAGTAGCTGCCAGGGAAATGCCAGCAGGTTTCATGGCGGCTGTGGATTTCTCTACAAATGCTGAGCGTGCAGCGGCTCCGCGGCTTTATTTAATAGGTAATAACCGATACCGGTGGCAGACACCCAAGACGATCTGGTGTGCTGTGGTGCCACCTCCAGGGAACATGTCGCACGGCTCTTCTCGTCAGGCAAGGCTCGTTCTCACACAGCTCTGCGTGTCACCCTGCCGCCCCGGTGTGTAACCCCTGGGCACAGCACCGCCCGTGTCCCACCCACGCACACCCCCAGTCCCAGCCACACCCCCCGCCCGCTGCGTCACGTGACCACGGCCAGAGGGGCGGGGCCAACCGCACTCCCAACCGCCGTTGCCACGGCGACGAGGCAGAGCGGCGCGAGGAGGCCTGGATCTGGGCCGGGGCCTGGGCGAGGGTGACCCCTGCCGGCAGCGCTGCAGTGAGTGGGCGGCCGCGGGAAGGGGGCTGCATTCCCAGCAGGAGCGGTGTGTGTCTGGTTTTTCGCCCCGCCCCGCCTCGCCTGGGCGGGGTGGGCCTAGGGTCTCACCGGGGAGTAGGAGGCAGCCTGGGGTTCGTTTTCCGTTCCTGAGCAGGACGGCCTCTCACGGCCTTCGGGTTGATTTGAGGTCGGCCTGGTCACTCGTGATCTTTCCTGATGTGTATGAGGAGCTCTTCAGTGCTGGGCTCTGGGTGTGGGGCCTGTGGTGATGGGGACCCTGCCCGCTTTGGCTCTGGTAAGGCAGGTCCAGGCCTTCACCACCTGGCATGTTCAGAGCTAATGAGGGGTTAATTTTTATCAGGAGAACCGGAATGGAACTGCCAGGCCAGAAGGTCTTGAGTTTCACAGCCTCAATAAGTGAGGAGACCTGTGCTCCCCTTTCCACCGTGAGCATGTATTAGGGGAGGTAACTACACACCCTAGGGAGATAACGTCATCGGATGAGGGTACAATGTGCGTAGAAATGGGCATTTATTGAAACTCACAGCTGTGCAGATATGTTGAGAGGTGAGTTGTCTGTGTTCCTTCTGTTCCAGCCCAAGGAGGCTTGGAAGTTTGGCCTTAGGTATCCCTGGAACAGTAACTGTCCTGAACCTCCCTCTACTGCTCACTGCATTGCAGGACAAATTTTCACGGGGGTGAGAAGAGGTAACCTTGCTGGCATGGGGTGGCAGCATCCAGGCAGGTCGCTGTGGAAACATCCTGAGAAAGTTGGCATGGATCACTTCGGTTTGAAACCAAAGCTGGTTTGGAACAAAGCAAGGGAAGATATTTCCAAGCAAACTGGAGTTCCTGCTCTTTGATATGCCCCATACGGAATGCCCAATACAAATAAGTGAAACAACACATTAGACTTTTGAAGAGGCTTTTTAAAAAAATGTATTTAAGGCAGTATATTTAAAACCACATATATTTATTGTCAATGTTATTAACTTCTTCCTTGCAGCTGAGCAGTCATGCTTTTAAATAACTGCTGCTCCTTGAGTAATAGATTTGTAGTTAATCTCCAGAACTGGATCCACCTGTCATGGGATCTGATTACTGTCAGCTTTAGTAATATACAGTCACTACAAAGAAGGTGCTTGTAGCAGCAATTTGTTTGTTAGTTTGTAGTTGATTTTTTTTTTTTTAACTTTAAAATTTTGTATCAGCATACATTCCCTACTGTGCAATACTGCCAGTTTTGATCACTGAGAGTAGGACCACAATCTGTGAACAGCTGTGGTGATTTCAGCAGTTACTGTAAACAGGTTGGTGAAATTGGGCTGTGTTTTGCTTATCTGTGTGGGAGGTCTTTGTCGGGTCATATATTCTAGTTTGTATTTTATTTTGAGAGTAGCCTGTTTAGCATGCGAATGTAAAACTTTTGGTAATGCATAATACTTGTATAGCAGAAAAGCAGATGATTTGCTTTTATTCATTAGATTTTGAAATGCAATTCAGACATCCAAAATAATTTAAGGTTGTTGCTAGTGCTTAAAATAAAACAGTAATACAGTAAAAGTGAAAAATTTGCTTAAATTATTTAGTTCTTGTTCAGCTTTTCTAAATTTACACAAATTACTAGAATCTTTCAAGCTATTGTATTTTGTCCTCTATTTGTCCCCTGCTTTAATCCTTTCTTAATCCTGTGTGAAGAGATTATGGGAAGTATATCATTAAGAATATAAAACAAGCTGTTGTTTGCAGTAGGATTTCTCTTTTCAGTTTGGTAGCTATTACAACAATTTTACATTTTAGAGCTTCATGTAACTGAGGAAATAATATCATACAAGCTTTATGATAGGAAAGGCCATTTCAGAGGCTGGCTTTAACCAGAAAAGCTAGATTGAGCCCTTGCTTTTTCCCCAGGTTGATACAGAAGAGAAAACTGAACTGCAAATTTGAAAAAGAAAAAAAAAAAAAAAAAAAAAAGAGAGAGAGAGAGAAAATAATTACACGCCTTAGCTGCGTACATGTGGTGCGAAGTATGAAGTGTGCAAAAGTCTGTGGTAGTAAAATGTGAATCTCTAGAGCATTTATATTCTAACTCATCATGCCCTGTAATTCCAGTAAGAGCAAAAGAAGCCCCTGATCCTGTTGTCACACCAGGCTGATAAACACAAGTACTTGGCGGCCGCGTTTAACACCCCTGTCGCCGATATTAGCATAGAGTCTTGCAGGTTCCAGTGCTGTACTTCTTGGTCAGCAAACCTCTGTCACCCTCCAGCGTTTCTTACGCACTACTGCGTGCCACAGCGCTACCATAAAATTGACTGTTTAGTTTTCCACAGTACTCTATCAATTTTTTTTTAAGATACTTGTGTATGAAGGATGAATTCTCTAAAGAGTTGGAGAAGAGCTTAGAGACAAGTGTGATACCTGCAGTCATTTTTTTTCACTGCGTTTGGTTAGCTTTCAGTTGATGATGTCTCACTGTTAGAATCCCCATTTGACTTGTCTTGGTGACTTACAGTTAACAAAATAACTCTTTCACGAGAGTCATCAGTGGAATGGCGTAGTGTGCATCAGTGTGGTAGTGAACACATCCAGTATGCACAGTGGTACATAAATATTGCCAGGGTACATAGTTTTCACACCTGGTTTCGTGCATTTTCATAGAGCAATTTTGACAATTACATTTGACAGTTAAAGGAATGTGCTGACGTGTCTGTACTTTTAAGTGTTTTCATACCCTAAAAGTATACAGCAGAAAAGGAATACAGCAATAAAATATATTACGGAACACAGGAAATGCACAATTATGCCTGTGATGTGTTGCATTGCATAGGTCTTGTGGAGGGAAGAAACACTTTGTGTGATGGTGTTCCAAATGCACATGCTGAAATAATAGAATTGGACAAAAGGAATAAATGTAAAATTGTGTAATTTATACTCCAAAAATTATGTGGAAAGCTGATAGGATTTAGGCACCAAAATTAGAGGTCTTAGAGGTCAAAACTTGAGATTTGTGTCTAGATCTGGGTTTTTATCTTAGTATTTTTATTTACTTCGTTAGAGAGAAGGTTGTTGTGGATGAAATGCATGTGAGTTCTTCAAGTTTTTAATGTATGTCACTTCAGGAGTTCAGGCTAGGGCCATCTTTGGCAGATACTGCTGAATCCCATTGGAAAATCATGTCTTAAACAATATACGGTGACATTTGTTGAAACCAAGAAATGCTGGCAGCCAAATCCTGTTACATTTATCTTCACTTCGTGTCCGTGTATACCTATGCACAAAATGCATACACAGTTTATCATTGCTTATGCTTCAGACACAGATGCTGTGTTTTAAATATGTATTAGAATACTTTCAGAAAACATGTATGTATGAAACTAACAATTGATAACTTGCAAGGATATGTTTGTAGTATTTGTCTTAACTCAGCATAAACACTTGATCATCTGCTTGTTACTGGAGTCAACAAATAGTCCTGTTGAAGAAATGACATTATTTGAGGTACTCTGAAGACTAGAATGCATGCAGGACTTTGGGGAATAAGATAATAAAGCTGAATTCTGAGAAAACCAATATGCTTAAATATATGAAAGTCCAGTTTAAAACCCAGTCATAAATTGAATTGTCTATGGCTGTTATTTTTTGTTAAATCTGTTTTTTAGCTCTGTTAGGTCGCTGGTCAATAGCATATTCCTTTATTTTACTGTAGCAAATGCTTCTTTGAGGGATGGATAAAAACTTCTTTATATTTTTCATTGTCAAACTGGTGTTTGTCTGATGCAAAGATTAGAAATTGAGGTGTCCACTAGGTCACTTGTTACTGGCACCTTGACAGTTGATGTAGGATTCCTCCCTGGTAACAGAAGCAACAGGGACTAACAAGATGCATGTTACAACTTCTCCAAGGAAGCAGCATTTCAAGTAATAACAGCATAGAAAGATCTATGTATTGTCCAGGTAGATGTTTCCTTTACAGAGCAGGCTACTCTGCTTGAAAATGCTGTGTTCACACTCATAAGAGGCCAATTTTATTGTTGAATTTTGCCAGGCCTGTAAATCTCAGGCCTGAGGCTTGTTACCAGCTGAGTTTGAGTTCCTTAATCTGTTTGGACAGCCTTACCAGCCTGTAGCTAATTCTGGCATAAGGATAAGGACTAGAGTTGCATGCCGAATTTTGCACCTCCGATAGAGGTAGGCTGACAGTGGATGCTGGTTCATTTGAGCTTTATTTTGCGTTTTCAGACAGCAGAGGCAAAAAGTAGAGATAATGCTAGAATTTGGTTAGCAGACAATGGCTTGTGTTAAAGCATTTGGGTTACGGCGAGTAAATGGTACAGTGATTGGTTGTTAGTTTTTCCTAGGCCTGCATAAATAAGTGGATGACTGTTGTGAGTTTGCATAAGTGCTTTAACATCAGTTTTTAGGATTGGGCCTAGCAGGCAGCCAGTGCTACAGTTAGAATTAGGATTTGTGTGTGGGACCGATAGGAATGGGCCTTCATCTGAAGTGTTTGTGACTGATAGTGGTGGGTGTAACAGCAGCTAGGGTTCAGATTCAAGTTTGGATCAGGGTTCAAATTAAGGTTTACATATATTCAAAGATGAAGATTCAACATTGCTTAACATGAATTCTTTTCCAAATGACAGTTTAGATCTAGTTGCCCTTACCAATGCACGTGAGCTCTGTACTTTTCTCTGCAGGCTGTGTAAAACTGAACAATAAACTTAACTCTTCAGCCAGTACTGTGCCTAATCCTAACTGTGCCTACACAGTAAGAATTCTGTGAACTTCAGAGCAAGATCTCCAAGTGCAGTTATAACAGCTCGATACACCTTGGTGTAGAATGCAGCACTTACCATACTTCTGCACCTCCCTCCCTCACTACCTTTAAGCAGAGCAAGCCTGCTTGCTCTACCAATCCTAGGGTCGGAATGCTGTGTTTTGGTTTACCATACCACCCTGTGCAAAATTTGTGTGGTTCTGTCTTTTTTTTTCCAAACTTCAGCCCTGCCTTTGTTACAGATTAGGAACCTGCTGATGTCTGCAAATTAAGGAGTTTGATCAGAGGACACCAGCCTTAAACACACTTCTCTGGTTCTGGGGAATTATTACAGTAATCTTGACCCTGCAGGCCCTGCTTACTCTAACCATAATCCTAGACTAGGCACCTTCTGTGATGTGAAGGATTTAAAGGAACTAGTTGTACTGAAGGGTTCTATTTAAAGAACACACACAGATCTGGGGGTTCTTACTGCTAGGTACAAATAGTAGAGTATCTCTTTCCTAAAATACTGTAAAATTACGTATTTCCCTATCTTTTTTTTTTTTTTTAAAGATCTATGTGAGAATGGCCATGTCCTGTCTCTTAAACTTCATATGTGGATCTCAAAGTGGCTGTAATTTGGAGGAGACTAATGAATATCCTACTCTGTTATGAGATGACATTCACCAATGTAAAAGAGTCTGGAAGAAGATATCTCTAGGAAAGTCAAAGAGCATAGAATCCTTTAATAAAACAGAAGACTTAAAGAATTTCATAAACTTTTGGCTATCCGGGTGTTTAAAAAAATGAACCGTTACACCATCATGAAACAACTAGGTGATGGCACCTATGGTAGTGTATTGATGGGGAAGAGCATCGAGTCAGGAGAACTTGTGGCTATCAAAAGGTATGTAGCATCTAAATTCAGTAAAGGTACTTGCAAAAGCTTAAAGATTTCTGCTTTTAACTTTATTGTTGTCTGCCACCTGTGTAGAATAGAAAAAAATGTCCTTTTTAAAGCAATTAACGTAACAAAATTGATATTTTTAATTAAGAGGCATAACAAGATAATTGTGGGTCAGACTTCAGCTAACAGATCAATAGAGGGACACATCAGTTTGTGTAAGTTACTGATTTATCTTGGCGTATAAATCGCATGCTGCTTTTGTTCAGTTCAAATATGCTTCCTTCTAAAAATGTTATTAGGCTAACACCAAAGAAAAAGCAAAATTGAATGTGCAGTTGATTAATTAAGGAATTTATTTATATGAATTGTGAGAATGCCCATCTTAATGGGTAGATTTGAAATGCTTTCACACCCCACCCTAAATCTTTTTATGTACTGCATTCAGATATTGCTACAATGATAAATACCAGGTAACAATCTAGTCAGGTAAATAAAGGCTGTCTCCTGCAGAAAGATAAAACAAAAGGCAGTCAATTATATTACAGTTTAGAATTTCTGAGAATTTCAAGTTTCTCCATGTACTGCTAGTACTGTTACCTAAGTTAACAATATTAATCTAAAATAAAAAAGAAAAATCCTTAAAAAAAAAAAATATTATTTTAATTCTTTTTAGGGAAGGGGAACATTTTGTGGGCAGTGTTTTCAGGATTTGAAATTCTTTTGTGTGATTTTTAATTTTGGGATTTGAGGAGGAACAGTTTTGGCTGAAGATGCATTTATTTTAAATGAAAATCTTGGGTTTAAATGGCTTCGCTCTAGGCACTAGAACTTTACAGAAACACAGCAGATAACCTCACATTCACAACCTCATCCCAAGCTCTAAGCAACACCAAATATCCATGTTTGTATCTATGCAAGACTTACAAATAAATATATTACACTGTTAAAATAAGGATTTGTTTAGACCCTATTGTATTTATGTATTGCTTGAAAAAGTGAAAACATTTTTATTTGGTATTTAATACCTTGGACCAAGTTTGTAAACATGATGGATGAAGTCAGATGCTTAATTATAATGTTAAGCAGTCACGATTCTTTGCAGATTTCACAAAATACATTTTTTTCCTTTTCCTAGAATGTGCAACTTGGGCACAAAGACATGATTTTTCTGGTTTGAAATACCCATGTTTTATGCACACTGGCACTGTTCCTTTCCTTGTTATTAAAAGCCCAATTCAAATGATACAACGGGATTTTATGTCCCTGATGTTTCCATAAATACCTTGGAGTATCATGGTCTCTATGGCTAACTACTCTAAAAATATGCTTGCAGTAATTAATCATCAAGCACTTAAATTTCTAGCAATTCTAAGAGTTGAGTGTGGTTTTAATTAAGTTGCTGATGGATATCCTAGAATGTTTTAAATTGAGTTCAAAATACAGCTAATGCTACACCCAGAAAATAACATGTTTAGATTTTTTTGTTCTAAAAGCGTTCTGTATTGTTCACTGAAAATACTTTATCTTGGACTTGTATTTCAGAATGAAAAGAAAGTTCTATTCATGGAATGAATGTATGAATTTGAGAGAAGTCAAGGTAAAGTGATGAGCATACCACACTTCAAAATAACTGTCTGGTTAGGTTTGCATGAAGGAAAAAGGCATCTACAATGTCCAAGCATAAGGCCAAACTTTGTGAACTCTTTAAATGGCAGATGACAGATTCCACAAAGCCATGGGGTGCTAGCACTCCTAGAGCTCCTGCTGCTTTGTGGAATATCCCACTCTTCTCAGGCAGTGGCCACATCTTGTAGCCATGTGTCTTGTCCTTGAGAGGAGATAAAGAAATTGATTTTGTGTGTGTGTTTGTGTTTTACCATCCTGGTTTTTCATTTGACTGGCAGATTGGTAGGTGTATATCCAGTCCTCACGTCTTGTATTTGAGGCGTTTGTAGAAAGCAGTTTGAAAACCTGGTCTTAAATTCTAACTCATCCCATGTTTTGGGCACCTGATTTTCTGTATAGACAAAACTCCCTAATAAAGGAGTTGGGTATCCATAATTTAACTTCTTGGAGGTTGCACATAATCAGTATCTCCTGAAAGAACACCTGTAAAAGAATCGTTCATGGAAATTTCATAACAAAAAAAATGCTGGGTTTTCTTACTCAGTTCTGTGAGCAGTAACTGTTACCAGCTTAATACCGTCTTTCATTGTAGGGAATTAGGTTTTTGTGTTAATCTTCACCTCAGCTATGATGTAATCCCTGGAAATAGAAGTTTTAAATTACTATTTATATCTTTGCTGCTTTTATTTTGAAAAAAAATTAAAATGCTGTTTTGTTGTTCTGAGAGATAACAAGGTAAATACAGACTATCAGATGGATGTGTTTTGTAAATGCCGAGCTAGAAACTTTGACATGTTAAAAATTTAGCTCTGGTAAGGAATCAAAGTCACTGTCAAGTTAACTGAAGCCATGTTTCGCTCTATTACAGTCTCTGAAGAAGCTAAGTCATCCTAACGTTATAAAATTGAAAGAAGTCATACGAGAAAACGACCACCTTTACTTTGTATTTGAATACATGAAGGAAAATCTCTATCAGTTAATGAAGGACAGGTATGGCTTCTTTCTTACAGAAAAAATAGTGTGCTGTCGTGCTTTATTTAATGGTTCTTATGCTATTGTGAAAACACATTGGAATTTCTGTTTTAGGCTCTTCTTGCAGCCCCGCTGATGTGAACAGGAATTGCTGCACCTGCTTGTCTGAGGGTAGAATTCTGCATTGCTCTGCATTACAATATTGCGTATTGTGATGCTTTTGGAAATAAGTTTGTTCAGTTGTCAACACAATAATTTGCATGTCTTTAGTGTGTAGAGCCATGAGAGAAATTCCAAATACCTTTTTTTTTTTTTTCTTTTTGTTTTTTTTTTTTTCTTTATTAGCATTCACTTTAATCAAGGACTGGATAAACACTGTTTATTCAGCTTTTGCTCATGGATTTGGCATAAGGTGGGCATAGTCATCTGCATGTACATGCATGCATGCTCATGAGAAAGATCTATATATGGACTCATTGTGTGGTGTTGCAGTCTTGGACAAACAGTACATAGCAAGGCTTGCAAGGTGGGCTTTGGAACAGGACCTGCCTTTTCAATAACATTTTTCTTTGATGAATTCTTTTGCCTTTAATACGTGTTTCCTTCAGACATTGTCATGCACCTTTATCTCCTAATGTGTAAAGCTCTTGGGTTCATACCCTGGGATAGCTGCTAGGGATATTAGCACAGTGTTACCCTACAGCTGAGAAGGATTGCTCTCTATCAGGGTTCCCTTAAGGGGTGACCACTGGGTAACACACCTGCTATAGTGCTACGTGCGTTCCTCTGCTCAAGCACTACTGGCCAACCAGCTTCTACAGAGAGATAGGATCAAGAACCTCTCTGCAGTGCTTAGTGAGTGAAATCAAGGCCTGGCAGCAAGCGAGTTTTGAGATGAGAGCTACCTGCATCTGTCTTGCTTTGTGCTCGCAACTTGACGAGTCTGTTTTCATCTGTTCATGAAGTGTTGTGCAAAATGAAGAAATATGTATGCTTTGAAAATTCATTATTTTTTAAAATTAAGTGAAGTTCTTAATCTGTTTCTTCACAGAAACAAGTTGTTTCCCGAGTCAGTCATCAGAAACATGATGTATCAGATATTACAAGGGCTAGCTTTTATCCATAAACACGGTAGGTTTCATATTAGAGTTTAATTATGTAGCACTTTTTTAGAAAATAAAGTAATTCATAGTAATAATGTGAATAAAAATATCTATCAAAGGCTATTACTTATCTCTTATAAAAATTATTCTTATCTGCTTCAAATACGGTGCATTTTTAAACAACGTTTGAAGTTACACCTTGTTTTTCTATAATCAGATTTTCCTCTTTTTGAGATTACTGGATATTGCTCGTACAGTGTTCAGTACTGTTTTCCACCTTAGTTACCAGATGAATAAGCAAAGTAAAGAAATCTCTATGCTGTGCTATATGCTGCATTTCTGTTTCCTCAAAAAGACCTATTTAAAGAACATTGATAGTTTACAGATGGCAGTTTGTACTGTCTTGAAATACTATAATATGATACACTACATGTAAAAAAAAAAAAAAAGCTAAAATAACTTGTTCACTAAGAAATTCAAATAGTCTCCTTATCAAGTACAACCTGGATTAAAATATTTTGACATGGGCCTTTTCTAGCAATTACAAGCACAGTCTAAATAAGAAGTGCTGTGTGCTTACAACAGCCACTTTCACAGCATTTACTAAACTTTTAATTGTCATGTTTAATATCTGTCTGCAAACTGCATTCTGAAATAACGATACTCAGCTCCTTTGCATGTAAAAAAGCAGTAATTTACTCTCTTGCTCAAGTCTTTTATTTTGTACATGGCCTTCACATGACATTACCATCCCTAAAACTTTCCAAAGACAACAAAATATTAGCTGAAAATGTAATAAGAAACAGTGTTCCCAGTGGTCTCTGGCTTTCATGTAACCTGGCCAGGCCTGTTAATGAATTCAAATTAATAATTAGCTCTGTTCAGTGTTATCAAACACTCAGAAATTGCCATTTCATGTCTTTCTGATCAAGATCATATATTATTCTCTGATTATTAGCATCCTCTTTTCCTTCCTCATTTCTACATGAAGTAAATGAGAAAATTAAAATTTAAGAAAAAACTACTATTTCTAAGTTACAGTATTAATATTCTGTTTTAACCATAAGTGTTTGGGAACAACAGGTATGATACATTTGAACGTTTACATTTCACTCTAATAATTTCAGCCAATTTCTTGCATGCAGAAACTGAATGCTTTATTGTAGCAGGTGAATTGCAATCAAATTGATTTATGTTGTAACAAATTGTGGGGTGTCAATTAAACAGCAGAATTTATTTGCTTAGCAACTTACCTGGTGTCCAGGTATATAGGAGCTTAAGCCAACAGTAAGCTTGAAAGAAACTATGTGCCTGCATTACTAACATTAGCATTCCTGAGCAGAATTGTGGTATCTTTTATATGTCTGTCTACAAATTGATGTCACAATGATAAATAAACTAGTTAAAAATTGTTCAAGGAATTTTATAAATCAAGTAAGTGTGTCAGATGCTCAATTTTCCATTATCCAAAACTGACAAAGCAGTTGGAGATTTCACAAAAGTTTTCGTTCTGAAATTGGTTTCTTACTTGATATTGCTGCAATAGCCAATTTGTTTTCCTTAGTGTGTTAATGACCACTTACATTTGTTAATTTAAGAACACATGGTGTAATAATCACTGGAGGGAAAAATGTGTGTGCTTACTGGGGGGAGGGTTACCATTCATTTATAATAGCTATATTTTTTCCAGAACATGCCAAAGTAAATTTTGAATTACTCTATTAAAAGGTTGCTGTTTAAGCAATGACACAATAATTCAATGTTCTTCTCTGTCTGATCTTCTGTAGGATTTTTTCATAGAGATATGAAGCCTGAAAACCTTCTCTGCATTGGACCAGAACTTGTGAAAATAGCAGATTTTGGTTTGGCTAGGGAGCTAAGATCTCAGCCACCTTATACAGATTATGTTTCTACCAGGTGGTAAGTATATTAAGAAGTTAATACATGATTTTAACTAATTACTTTCCTTTTAGCATTTTAATTTATCTATTATTTTTTTCCATCCTCCTAGGTACCGTGCTCCTGAAGTTTTGCTAAGGTCATCTATTTATAGCTCACCTATTGATATGTGGGCAGTTGGCAGCATAATGGCTGAACTGTACACACTGAGACCTCTTTTCCCAGGCACAAGTGAAGTAGATGAAATTTTCAAAATTTGCCAAGTATTAGGGACTCCAAAGAAGGTAAGACCTTTAGAAAAACTCATACAATAGTATTTAAAAAAAAAAACAAAACCAAACCAAAACAACAAAAAAAAAACGGTTAAAGAAAATTATTCTAAAACATTGAATGGTATTTCTCTTTCAGAACATACATATAAATTGTTTTAGTAGGCTTCTTGCAGACTTAAGGTTTTCTCAACTGTATTTCTTTTAAGCTTCCATTAAAGCATGTAATGCTAGTCTTCTGTTGTATATTAGCATCTATTGTATATCATACCATTATTAGTAGCCTTCCTCTCCTCTGATGAAAGCCAGTTAAAATTGTGTAATTTAGTTATTTAAAGCTATGCATATTGGCAAGAAAGTCGGAAGTCTCACAGGATTCCATTTGCTTTCCTTTCCTGAAAGTGTAATTCTTCTAGGCTGGCACCCAGAATTTGGAGCTTATAGAAGATACCATAGATAAGACAAATTATGCTTCTTTTCTTTTTAAAGCATAAAGGAGACATTTGATCTCAAACACATCTCTCTCATAAAATATTACTAGCAATAAAAAGTAATGGAGGAAAAATGTGCAGTATTTTAGAGAGGAAACAATTGTTTTCAATTATTTTCTGAAAGGTCTAAATACTATTTAAAATCACAAGGTTTGGGTAGTGTATATAAAAACATATGAAATTATATTTACTTCAGTTAAAAAGTTTTTAGCAAATGGATACACGAACATGCAACCAAGTACTAAATATACCTTCAAAATTTTGTATAAACTCAAAAAAACCCCTCATATAATATAAATGTTTTATGGAGAATAAGATGTAGCAGATGTATATCTACTTTATGGGCATAAACAGAACTTTGTGAAATAACTGATTGGTGTTCTACTGATTAAAAAATCATAATTCTTGTCCAGTAAAGGAGTTGTTATCAACAAAGGAGTGAAGAACAGAAAATTTAAAACAGAAACAGATTATGCTTAGATAGGAACATGCAGAGCTTGATGTGGTGGGAAAACATCCAAGAGAATATATTGAGAAACAGGTGCAAACTCAGAGCAGAGAGTATAAGGTCAGAGGTGGAGAGTTACAGATGGTGTGTTGTGGAAGTGAAACTTGAGTCTAGACTAAGTCAAAAATTGCTATGAAGTGTAGAAGAGTGCTTGCTATGACAACCGTGCATCAGAATTAATGTGTGATATGAGCAGTATTTTAAGACTTGAGTTTTCAAACACCCATGTTCAGTTTCTTAAGCAGCTCACAAGTCTAGGATAGCAAAAAAACCCCACACCTTGATGTATATTAAGAATATCTGTGAAAGAAAGCAACATACTAGCTTTTGGGACATTTTCAATGTATGGCATAAAGAAGTTCTGGAATTGTAAGATCAGAGAGGGATTTTCACTCTGTGTAGTAGCACAGCAGCACTGAGCTAACTGCTGTGGTTTTTCTCTAACCTTGTAAGTAGTTGAACAGAAACAAATCATCACTGTTTACACTCTGTTGTTCCCTGACTAGCAAGCTGATTGCTTGGGAAAGCTGAGTATTCCACCAAAAACTGAAGCCTCTTCTAAAGACTCTAAGGGTTAGATCCTCTAGGGTCAGGAAGCTGCAATTAGTTCCTTTGGTGCCCCTGTCATCTGCTGGGCAGACTTGGGAATTTTACCTCCTTATGATAATCCTAATGCATTCTTCAGGGAGATCACTCTGTAAGAGTCCAGAGAAGGAAAACTTAGAAAGCCTAGACCCTGGAATTCAATTGTTTGGGTTTCTTTAGCCTAGACAAAGGAAGACTAGAAGGAAGGAGAAGAAATACACCTTCTCATGTATAAAAAGGCTGTTCTAGAGAGAAGAAAGGAATACTCCTTCTTGGTATCCATGGAGGATAGCACACTCAGCGATGGTCTTTTACTGTAAGAGAAACCTACTTTTTTCTGATCTTGAGGAGAATTAACATCTGGATTAGACTGTGTAGAGCACTTGTGGAGTGCCAGAAACTGGAAGCTTTTTGAATCTAATACCTGTCAGGAAGGGACGAGGGCATGAAACAGATGATCTCATGAGGTCTTTGATAATCCTATGGTTCTGTATTCAAGCAATGCAATTATCAAGCACAAGGAACTTTGGGAAAGTTAAACACTCAAAAAAAAAAAAAAAGTTTTCGTCTGGTGATCATGGCTTTTTTCTGTTGCAATAGTGTCTAGTTGCAATTTAATCATTTAGTATCTTGATGGTAGTGGTATACAGTATAGGCTGCACCATGGTTACACAACCATGGTGTGCCGGGTGGAAGGGCTTCACCTCTACTGTTCCCATAAAGAAGGTATGTTTAAGCTGTTTGAGCTCGTTTCTGTGGTAGGTGGGATGTTCGGTACTGCTCCTGGTACTGTTGTACTCTTCTTCAGATAGAACATGTCCAAGTATGGTATCCACAGTGATGGTTCCACCTTTACCTGCAGGAGATCTTGAGAAGGACTGCCATTGGAGACTGATGCTGCGTTCACTGGTGGTGTAATAATTGTAATGGAAAATAGGAATGCCTGTTTTCCACTCTATAGGAAGAAGCTACGCAGACCAAGTGTGACTCAAGCTGCATAAAGATAAATTTGATCTAATACCTCAAAGATACGTAGTATTTGTTCTTTTTTGGTAGTTGTTTTTCTTTCCTTTGAAACAGAGTGACTGGCCAGAAGGATACCACCTTGCTTCTGCCATGACTTTCCGTTTCCCACAATGTGTCCCTGTAAGCCTAAAAACTCTCATCCCAAATGCAAGCAATGAAGCACTACAGCTCATGAGTGATATGCTGAACTGGAATCCAAAGAAGAGACCTACAGCAAGTCAGGTTGGAGCACCTGAATAAGTATAAGACTGACTTTTCTTGCATTGTTAAGAATTTGTAGATACAGAAACCAATTGATTGTCATAATACTGATGGCCAGAGAACCCTCTCCTCATTTTGAACACTTTGATGGGAATGACAGAGTAGTGAGGAAAGTTCTAAACCTGGCTTAGCAGACATCATGAACTCTTTAGTTATTTCTGCAGTGTTGTCTTCTGTATTGGCATCTTTTAAAACTTTCTCTGTACACAATAGAAAAAAATCTGAGCTGCAAATTTCTTGAATTGTAACTGACTTCTGCTATCTTCTTTTTCCTCCCCCATCTGTATGAAGGGGGACACTGAAAATTAAGCTTTGCTTTTTGTAAAGCTGCAGACAGAATGCAGTATGGAAGAGCTAAGGATTACTTTTACTTGGAGATAAGACATAAACTGTACTAAGCGATAAGGAAGGAACTTTGTGAAGAACATACCAATAGGTCACAAAGGTCACAGTTTTTCTCCAGGTTAATTTTAAAAAATGTATTTCAAGTACCAAAGATGGTTACATTCTACTAATATTTTTTATTTTTTTTTAGTATTCATATCTAATGCAATCTTATTTAAAAGGTATAAAAGGGGAATATAATTGGGAAAGGAAAAGGCCATATTGCAGGTTATCCTAGGAGGATGTAATGTAAGTGACTCAGAAGTGGTTAAGCAGATGGTACCAAGTAGAGCAACCATCTCTCTCCATTTTATAAAACATACCTATTGTTGCAGTCACTAAGATCTAACTGTAGTCCAGTGCTATATATCTCTAAACAGAATACTGCGTGGTGCTTTATGAATGCAAATAACCAGCTTTTGGCCAAGTGAGTTGTCAAGGAAGCAGCTGCAGCAGTTGTGTAACCCACTGCTGAAAGGGAGAGGTTAATGCATATACATGGAAATGCGTACAAAGGCAGCAATTCTCAAGAGCAGCTGAGCCAAAACATCTCTTTGAGAGCTAACAAAGAGTAGGATCCTATCCAAAAGGAGCAGCAGAGTGTGTTGTTTTGACATAGGAGGAGCTGTGTTAGTAAGTTATGTCCATGCTGTAGGTGTAGTTGTGGCCATGAAAAGGTCAGAAAAGAAGACTGAAATACACATTTGCCTGAAGATGGACACTGTAGTTCCCTAATAAACACTGAACACAGAGCAAGCCTGTAATTCAAATCAAAACCAGGGAAAGCTGGTGATAAGAAAACGAAGGAGAAACTTTGCTTGTTAACATCCTCTAATTCTAAAACCTATACATTAATATTAAATGGCAATCATCACACTTCCTTTTTTTTGTTGTTTTGGGGTTTTTAAATTATTTTTTTTATAAAAAAAGCTGTTCATAGGTAGAGGGGGGAAAGAAAGGACATGACTGCTGTAGCATATACAAGGGGATATATCTTACCAAATGGTATGATGGAAAGAGTTTTAAGTACAGAATTGACAGTTCTCAATACACACTGTTTACATATGGTCTCATTAAGCATCCATCTTGCATCTGTGATGTAGAGGTTGCTCAAGTGCTTCAAAAACCTGCTTAGATCCTTGATAAGGTTATCAAAAATTAAAATTAGTATCTTGTATTTTCTTCTCCAGGCTTTGAAGTACCCTTACTTTCACGCTTGCCAAGTTTTAGGACCTCCTCCACAGTACCTGGAAAAGCAGACTCCTATAAAACCAGTTCAGCCAACAGAGCCAAAGCCAGCTTTACCCAAATTGGAAGCTATATCCCAGCCAGAACCTCTGTCTTCACCTGATGGGCCTGATGAAACACAGCCACAGCCCCTGTCAAAAGTTAACCACCAGCCTCTCCAGCAAATTCAGTTGCCTCAGAATACAGCTAACCAGCAAGTACCAAAACAGCAGCAGCAGGCACAGCCATTTTTTCCAGCTATCAATAAAAACTCATCGCCAGTAAGTTGCCTTCAATAAATATTTAGGTGGTTTTCTTTAAAGTTCTTACTGTATTCAACAAGGCAATCTCATGAAAATTGTCATACTTTTTATTAGAGGAGATACATTAGTCCCTAATTATCTATCTGTAACTTGGCTACTCATTGATATTTTACAGCAAATCAGATAAATTGCCTGTAACAACAATATGTTTATTTATAATAGCTTTTACTGACATGCTTATGCACTAAGGTAGTTACAGCTGCTATCGTTTATTGACCTCTGAGGAACAATGCACAAAAATATTGTTAGTATCCAATAGATAAGACAAAAAGGAAAATTTTGCTTCTCTCAAGCAGGAAAATAGCTGAGAAGGTTCATCCAGTCCCTAAGGTGGTAAGAATTTAACAAGTAAGATTTTTAGCAAGATGAATATTAATGTTTGGTTGCAATCTTTTGCAATTTTGCTTTCCACTTATAGTCACTGAACTTACAATATAAAGTATGTTAAAAAACCCAGGTATTCAGAAAATACTGGAAAGCAAATTAGTCAGATGAAAGGACAGTTTTAAAATCTAATAATTTCTTTGGAAGAGAATGTTAAGGAAAGGCCTGAATAACTTCTTTTATTTGCTGTATTTGCTTTGGGGCCACAGCAATTGGCACTCCTAAACCCTTAGTGTGATTGCCATGGATGGTCTGCACCACTGTGCCCTGCTTCTTGACAGTCCATCTGCCACTGTTGAGAGCATGAGTTCAGCAAGACACCAGTAGCAGAGGCTAAGCACTGACCTGTGTCTGCAAATAGAACGTTAACTTCATTACTTCAGGTAGATTTGAGCAATTTAAGGATGCCAATTGAAAAGAGCTAGACTCAACATACCTGCCAGCGTTATTGTTATGTTTTGTGCTTAAAATCATTCTGAGACCAAAGTAGGCACAACACAATGGGAAAAATTTCCTCAAAGTTCTTAAGTGGTAGCCAGGAAGTGAACTAAATATAAAATAGAAATTTTTTTTTAATTGAATTGAAGCTTTTTTTCCCCCCTTAAAATAGAACCAAGCAGCTAGTGGCCCTCAGAATGGTGCTGCAGGTCCTAAAAGCTACAGAAGACGATGGGGTCAGGCTTCGATAAAGGCTGGGGATAGCTGGGATGACTTGGATGATGCTGAATTTGGAATGTCATGTTCAAAGAAGCCTAGCATTGCACTCTTAAAAGAAAAGAAAAACAAGGAATGTCTTTCTAGGTAAGTCAAATAATTATAAAATCACATTTATTTTTTTTTTTGGAAAACAGTGTCCAGTAGATTTATAGATTAAGACAAAATTTAGTTGCCAAAATTCTGTAAGGCTGCAAAGAGCTGTATAAGTAGACCAGCTTTGAGTGTGGTGTTGATTAAGAAACCATGTGTTCTACTAAAATCAAATATACTACTTTCATTTCGTTTGTCCACTAAGTTTGGTTCTAAGTTCTGCCACAGTTATCCACATTTGCTTTTATTCCATAGTGTTGGATACACTTTTTTCTTCTTTCCCCAGTCAAACTCTCTCATGAGGTATGAGATTTGGCTGTTACTTTGTGGGAATAAGTTCTGCTGATGGAAGTAGGATAAGAGAAGAGCAGTGTACTCTTCAGGCTAGGG